>CM035808.1:52215761-52578142 GCA_020466095.1 Chlorops oryzae | reverse complement strand
AAATAGACAAATTTATATATTTCAACAGTTTAAGTGGAAGATATGCTGTGACCTGAAAGTCGTAGCCTATCTCACTGGCCTGCACGGTGGCTACACCAAACATTGCTGCTTTTAATGTTTGTGGGACAGCAGAGCAGATGAAAAACACTTCATTCAAAGTCAGTGGCCAAAGCGCGACCACCATGTACTGGGAAGGAGCAACGCATCCGAAGAAGCTCTCGTTGAAAAGGAAAACGTTATTATACCCCCTTCACATAAAGCTGGGTCTTATGAAGAACTTTGTAAGGGCATTAGCTAAAAACCCAGAAAATAGAGCGCTTAAATACCTCAGGGCGAAGCTTCAAAAAATATCGTGGGAAAAAATTAAAGCTGGTGTATTTAACGGACCACATATAAGAGAGCTTTTTTAAAAACACCGATTTCTTGGCATGCTTGAGTGGAAATGAAGCAACAGCTTGAAATTCCTTTCATCAGGTAGTTCAAGCATTTTTAAGAAACAAACGGAGCCAAAATTATCATGAAAAAATACAAAGCATGCTTGAAAGCTTTCATGCAATCGGTATGTAATGCTACAACCTTTGAAATCTTGTTTCTTTCAATTCATGAACTTTATTGACTGCAGGGGCCAGCATGTCTCTTAAAATGCATTTTCTCCACAGTTATGTGGATAATTTTCTTCTAGGGGCAGAGAGCGACGAGCAAGGAGAAAGGTTCCATCAGGACATCACACTAGGCCTGAAGCAAAAATAAGTTGCATGAAAATCACACAAAAAACTGTAAATGCCACTTTCTTTGGGGTCGAGTACACATTCGAAAACTGTTGGATTTAAAATCCTAGCTGATCCTTTTTAGGAAATATCCTTATTTTTTATTTTTTATCCTGCGAATTATTATTGATTTACTTACCAAGCTGTAACTTCGTTGTTTATGAACAAAATTGTGGACACTTATTTTACTACAAAGCGAGTCGATCTAATGGAAATAGACAAAAACTTGAGCGAACATCGTAAAACTTTTCAAAGCACAGAAGTTTCTCAAACCTTAAAAATACATGTAATCCTCGATCATTTAAAGCAAAGCCTGGTACATTTGGATAACGATGGTTTAGGCTTATGGTCCGAGCAGGCGGGTGAATCTATTCACAGAGAATTTCTGAAATTCTGGGACAGATACAAAATGAACATGATCAGTGATTCAACATTCGTGACCCGAATTAAAAAAGCCGTAGTCACATGTTCTTCTCAGCATTTGTGAAAGCATTTTACAAATTAACTTTCGTTTCACTTAGTGGAATAGGTCTATAGGAGATACCACTTTAAAAAAAAACGCGCTGTGATATCTATCTCATGGATGGTGCGGAAATGATATCAACCACATTGTATGATTGAAAATGTACTAAAATCAAAAAATCCATAAACAAAACTGAATAAAAGGATGTATATGTTTGGTAAATATGTATTCATGTACATATATATGCATGTACATTTGTATGCTTTTCATATTAGTATGGGTATCAGTATGCATATAACAGGTTGGCTGATAAGTCCCCGGTCTGACACATAGATGGCGTGGCTAGTATTAAATGCATATTATTTTTATATAGTGGCAACCTTCAAATGATTCGTGTCAAAATTTGACGTCTGTAAGTCAATTAGTTTGTGAGATAGAGCGTCTTTTGTGAAGCAACTTTTGTTATTGTGAAAAAAATGGAAAAAAACGAATTTCGTGTTTTGATAAAATACTGTTTTCTGAAGGGAAAAAATACAGTGGAAGCAAAAACTTGGCTTGATAATGAGTTTCCGGACTTTGCCCCAGGAAAATCAACAATAATTGATTGGTATACAAAATTCAAGCGTGGTGAAATGAGCACGGAGGACGGTGAACGCAGTGGACGCCCGAAAGAGGTGGTTACCGACGAAAACATAAAAAAAATTCACAAAATGATTTTGAATGACCGTAAAATGAAGTTGATCGAGATAGCAGAGGCCTTAAAGATATCAAAAGAACGTATTGGTCATATCATTCATCAATATTTGGATATGAAAAAGCTCTGTGCAAAATGGGTGCCGCGCGAGCTCACATTTGACCAAAAACAACAACGTGTTGATGATTCTGAGCGGTGTTTGCAGCTGTTAACTCGCAATACACTCGAGTTTTTGCGTCGATATGTGACAATGGATGAAACATGGCTCTATCACTTCACTCCTGAGTCCAATCGACAGTCGGCTGAGTGGACAGCGATCGGTGAACCGTCTCCGAAGCGTGGAAAGACTCAAAAGTCCGCTGGCAAAGTAATGGCCTCTGTTTTTTGGGATGGGCATCGAATAATTTTTATCGATTATCTTGAGAAGGGAAAAACCATCAACAGTGACTATTATATGTCGTTATTGGAGCGTTTGAAGGTCGAAATCGCGGCAAAACGGCCCCATATGAAGAAGAAAAAAGTGTTGTTCCACCAAGACAACGCACCGTGCCACAAGTCATTGAGAACGATGGCAAAAATTCATGAATTAGGCTTCGAATTTTTTCCCCACCCACCGTATTCTCCAGATCTGGCCCCCAGCGACTTTTTCTTGTTCTCAGACCTCAAAAGGATGCTCGCAGGGAAAAAATTTGGCTGCAATGAAGAGGTGATCGCCGAAACTGAGGCCTATTTTGAGGCAAAACCGAAGGAGTACTACTAAAATGGTATCAAAAAATTGGAAGTTCGTTATAATCGTTGTATCGCTCTTGAAGGGAACTATGTTGAATAATAAAAACGAATTTTGACAAAAAAATGTGTTTTTCTTTGTTAGACCGGGGACTTATCAGCCAACCTGTTACTATATATGAATGTATGAATTTGAACCGAATTTTCTATTTCTCTTTCTGGAAAAAGTTGAATATCTCCGGTTACTTTCAACCAATTGTCAAGGCCGGTACACCATTTTGTTGGAAATTAAATATGTTCTTTAAAATAATGCCGATGTGAAGGCTTTGTACTGGAAGAAATTGGAATAAAATGGCTTCAAAGTTCAAAAATTTTGAAAAAACTCGAACAAATCCTCTTTGTCTTAGGAAAAAATCCAATAAGGTAGTACAGCTTCAGCAAGATGTTTATATTTGTTGAAAGTGTTTTTTAAACTTTTAATTACCGTAAAAAAATTAAAATCGGTTGATAAACAACGAAGTTACAGCTTGGTAAGTAAATCAATAATAATTCGCAGGATAAAAAATTAAAAATAAGGATATTTCCTAAAAGGGATCAGCTAGGATTTTAAATCCAACAGTTTTCGAATGTGTACTCGACCCCAAAGAAAGTGGCATTTACAGTTTTTTGTGTGATTTTCATGCAACTTATTTTTGCTTCAGGCCTAGTGTGACATAGCAATAAAGGATATGAAAGATTTTGGGACCAGCGCATGATGAGCGATTTTTGTTAGATGCAACTGCGTGAAGACGTTACAAACCATTTAAGGAAAACAAAAAGTGGAAAAAGTTACTTTCGTCCAAGAGGGAAAAGTAAGAAAGCTAAGGTCGATCCAGCCCAACTGTGAAATAACCAGGATTAAAAGTGACGTTTTTATATAATTTTGCTAATACTCGTACCATACTTCTAAGTGCTTTTGTGCACATTAGAAAGAAGACAGTAGGTTGATAACACTCATTTTCAATTAGTAATATCCCCATCACTCAACATGCATTACTACTGGACCTTTAGTATAGTTGTTACAAGATTCCAAAAAAACTAATAACATAAAATTCTGAAGTTGTTCATACAAATAGTGTCAAATCAGAATTTGAAATTTGGGGAAATGAAACGTTTCTGAGTTTGAGTTCATTAGCATTAAACACCATATCTTCATAGTTTCTCAGCCGATTTGCATGAAATAACAGTTTTTGTATAGCTAAAATAGTTTCATATCGTAAGTTATCAACAAAAAAAAAAAAACAAATGTAAAAAAAATTGTTCCAGTAGAAAATCAAAGTTGAACTTTGTCAAATGGGGAAAAATCGTAAAAAATTCCATTATAATTACAGAGTCAGGACGAGTGATTCATAAAAGCATAATAAAGAGTTAACCATTGCTTTTCCCTCATTCCTCTTGATTCCTAGCCACAGTGGTGATCACGGAAATTTGTGAAAATACAGGAAGAGGCTTTTAAATTTATTCATCTAATAAACAAAGGACAATACAAAGGCTGTGTACTTGAAACAAACGAAATGAAATTTTCTAGGCACAGCCTGAGACTACGTTGCCGGATCACCCGATCACGACGATTTAGAAATAATAAATAAAAATTTTGAAATATTAATTAGCAATAACAATCAGCAGGTCGTCATCAATAGAGCCTTTAATGAACAAATTAACAATATTACAAAGATCACAAATGAACTATCGAACAGAGGTGTTAAAGAATGCAATTATTTCTGAATATTTAGTCTTTTGATTGCCCGAAAAATGATTGTAGTCATTTTTTAGTTATTCAGGAATAAGACTGCAAAAAACAAATCTAATTCATTTTTGTTATTCCTGAATAATTAGTTTTTTGTTATTCATTTTTTCGTTATTCATTGATTGCAATCACTGAATTGGAGTCCTAATGTTCAGGAAAGACTGCATTAAAAAATTTTTAGTCGAGAAAGTACCAAAAGTTTATACAATTTCAAAAGAAAAGAAACAATTTTCAACAAAATACAGAAATCAATATAAAAATTACCGGCGCAACAACACCAGCCATAAGAAGCCTTCGTCCAGCACCGGGAGAGAAGTTTGGACAGCGAGAGAGACTGCTTCATCATTGACTAAAGGAAATATATTTGTTAAGGCTTAAATTGCTTAGACTAATAAATTCAATTATTTTGCGTATTGTCATTGATAGTACTTCCTTTTTATTCTGTTGTATAAGAAATGTAATTAAAAATTAGCCAAGAGGTGAAATTTCGCAAAAGTAAAAAATGCTCATGTGACCTTCTGATTCAAAATTTGACATATAGGTCCACTAGGATTTTTTTTTAATTTGAGGTTAATTTGAACTGATGTCAGACATGGGGCTTTCGGGGGACGAAAACGACCTTTTGAATAGACTATGGAGTCTTAGAATCGGAGGCCACTCAAATACTAACTCAGTGCACGATGCAACGGTTCAAACCTTACATAATACAGCAATTCGATAGGCAACCGAACAGACCAGACAAGAATTTCAACAGTCAATCGATGAACTTACCAACAGACTTACGGGCTTGGAGCCTCCAACGGAAGAACCGCAACATAAACCAATAGAAGTAATCCAAGGTATCGAATGTAATGAAACGCTTGAAATGGTGAAATCGGTCCCAGAATTTAAAGGAGAAGCTATAAAATATATCTCTTGGCGTCAGGCAGCTCTTACGGCTCATAAACTCTACGAACCTTACAAGGGTAGTTCAAAATACTATTAGACTGTAGCCATATTACGTAATAAATTTGTGGGAAAATTTGGTAATTAGCACCTATAATACAGTTTTTAACTTCGATGCAATTATCGAAAGACTCAACTTTTCTTACGCCGACAAAAACTCTATCTATACTCTAGAACAAGAGCTTTCGACATTAAGTCAGGGTCAAAATCGGTACTCCATTTCTACGATGAAGTTGAACGCAAATACACTGCAATAGTTAACAAGGTTTTAATGTCTCATAAATCAGACGCTGTCCTGGTAGAATTCCTTAACCAAAAATATCGCCAAGACGCACTTTTCGTCTTCATTTCTGGACTTCGAAGACCCCTCTGCAACACCCTTTTTTCTTGTAAACCACCGAATCTTTCTGCTGCTCTGGCTTTGGCACAAGAATTGAAAACAAATCAAAGCATGTTCTATTTTGCGGAAATTTATAATCAAAGATTTAACAGAGTTTCGCCTAATCACGTAAACACCGGGCAAAGTACAGCCAACACCCAGAACTCGGAGAGTCGTTGGCTGCCACGAGTCAATGAGCAACAAGCTCCCTCAACAAATTTAGGACCCTTTAACTCACTATTCTCACAAAGCAATCAACAGCGCTCAATGAACTCATTGAGTCGCTACTCTATGCAACAACCTAAATTAAAATCAAGTAATTCAAGGTCAAGTTCAGGTTTCCGTAACCCATCCAACTCTAAGAAGAAATTTGGCACCAACCACAACGCAACAACGTAACAGGACTCTAGACACAGATGTTAGCATGCACAGTAAGGTCAAACAATTTTCATCCTCCCCAACTACAGGGAAGAGGAGCAAACTCACCGAGATATGGTCAAGACAACCACTGGGACAGGAAAGCCTTCAGAAAAATTCAGATGAAGACAGTGTATAGGCCATTCAGAACATAACAGTACCTGTTAACGCTCCCGTAGAGGATATCCGCTTCAATCCAGACCAAACTTATGAAGACGAAATAAATATTTTAGGGGAAGCTCACTTATCCCCTACATTGAGCGATCAATAGGCGGAAAAAATCTAAAGCTTCTTGTCGACACAGGTGCCCCCAGAAGCTATATAAAAAATATCCAATATGTATATGAAAGGTGTAAAACAACTCTCAAAACCGTTCCTTGTAAAATCCCTTCACGGCTTTAATAAAATCGAATACAAAACACTTATTAACTTATGTTATAACACCGAAACATTTTTCTTGCTTGATTACCTTCCTCTTTTCGATAGAATCATAGGATTTGGGTTCCTAAAGGGCTTTTAGGGTGTTATAGATGCAGAAACAAATACTTTGGTTTTCGCCGGAGGTCAGGTAAAACTGAAATATTTAAATTTGGAGGATTTAATAATATTATACATAGGAATGCAGGAGTTTTCACGAACCCTGACGAAGCCCCCCTCCCCCCTAAAACACAAAAATTTTAGCAAACATCAAAACAAATTTTCAGGAGTCCATACATATATTCAAGGTGCCAGCCATACCCCATTTCAATGATTGAATTCGTCCACAGTGAGGTAGAAAAACTATTGCGCGATAGCATAATTAGGCCTTCTAGATCACCCTTCAACAGTCGCGTATGGGTTGTGGATAAAAAACGTTTGGATGAGCAGGGTAGGCCAAACAAGCGTCTCGTCTTTGATTATACGAATCTCAATTCCAAAACAATTCCAGACAGGTACCCCATACCTGATCCGTCCGTAATACTTGCAAATCTTGGATCTAAAGAGTGGATTCCACCAAATAAACCTAGCTGAAAGCGATCGAGAGAAGACGGTATTTAGCGTAAATAATGGCAAATTCGAGTTCTGCCGCCTGCCATTCTGCCATTCTGTGTAAGAATTGTGCCCCGTAATTTTCAGCGTGCAATAGATGATTTCCTTCGTTATGAGATCGGGCGATCATGCCATGTCTATATTGATGACATCATCATATTTTCAGAATCTGAGGAGAAACATATTAATGACATCGATCAAATACAAAGAAATATTACCTTGTTTATACGAACTGTTAAATTGCCAGGACCCGAAACGGCATGACTCAGAACACTTTTTTTGCCAGTGTTAATTACCACGTTTATACGCATCTTCAATCCGATTTTAGTGAAAACGATTTGTCCGAAAAAGCATACATAAACGGGTTACTGATTCGCACTGAAAAATTTTACCGCATCGACTAGTGTCGCTTTTTCAAAACGACGTGAAAATGTGAAATCGACTTGTAGTGATGCATAAACGCTTCGAAGTGCCTCGAGAAATATCATCATCAGCTGATTCATATCGACACATACAGGTCTGTTAAGATTAGGGCTGCCATGTTTGGCGATTTCTCGCCATTTTGGCTATTTTTGATAGTCTATGGCGGTCTTGAAATACAATTTGGGAGCGTCCATAAATGATGTCACGTTTGCTGGGGGGAGGGGGTCAGCTCATCTGTGACAGTTTTATGACAGAGGAGGTAGGGGGCTCCCGAAAAATGTTATGTCAAACTTTTTATAGTAAAATTTGTTGAAAACGGCTGTCAACATTTTCAAACGACTTAATGATGAAGATTTTCTGTTAATTTTCGTTATTCAACTTCGTACCAAGGGATTGAACAAAACGCTTTGGCGGTTTAAGTTTTCGGTTGGTGATATTGTACACACATTTTTTGGCAGCCCTGGTTAAGGTTTATCTTATGCATTGGTAGACATCCCTGTTTTGTGTGAAACGTGCTGTTTTCAAAGCGCTTTTAAAAGCGTTTCGAATCAGATCTGTAAAATAGTGTGCGTATAAACGCGCATGAAAAACCGTCTTGGTCTGATGCGGTTTCATTCATTCCGCTGTATAAACGTGGTATATGAAAGTGTTCATAAAGTGAACTCAGAAAAATCGCTTTAAAACTATTATCATAAAGCATGGCAAGCTACGGTAAGAAACATTCACAAGCGTCAACTGTTTTTCAAACCGATTTGAAACTATCGATGATTTATACGATTGAAGCTAGCGAACGGAGAAAGAAAGAAGCGATTTGAAAATGAGTAGGACTCAACACACTTCGAACTTTCAAAACGTTTTGGAAATCGGTTTATGGATGCGTTCTGAGTTAAAGCAGTTTCAATAAAACCGGCATATGTGTCCGTATAAACGTGGTATATGACGCAAACATGAGTGTTTCCCTCGAGAAATCGAAGTTTTTGTACCCGAAACAGCCTGTGTCGAGGGTATATTGCGTTTGTGTGGTTGTGTGTAACACCCAGAACCAGTCGAGATAGACCATACAAAATATATATATAAATGATCAGCGTCATCAGGAGATTCGATTTAGACATGTCCCTCTGTCTGTCTGTCTGTCTGTCCGTCTGGCTGTCTGTATACAGTTTTCTTATCGAAGGAGTTGAGTTAGGCTCCACGAAATATGGCCCCAATCGAAATGGCCCCAAAAAGGAAAATGAAGAATGGCCTGAAAAATTATATAGAGTACAACAACATGAAAATTTGGGGCGAAATTTCGTCTTTTGGGGCAAGTTTTCATGTTCAATTTTGCGGCAATAGTTCATAGTGAAAATTTGCCCCAAGTTATGAATAATTTTGAGTGTGAAAATTGACCCCATTTTTTTGTTTTTTATACTTTGGGACGATTTTTCGTTTTCAAAAATTAAAACTAACATCACTTTACCTGTGACATAAATGAAAAGTTTTTTTTTTTGATGTGGAAATCGGTAGAATTTAGCTTTATGCTGCTAGCATATTACCTTAGTAATATTGGGAACGTGCAATCCTCTATAATATCCTGTGATAAAAAGTTTGATCCTATTTTCAGTCCTTCAATTATATATTAGCTATCCTGTGATAAAAGGATTATTCCTGTTTTGAGTGCATAAATAAAGATTATCTGTGAAAGAAGTTCAAGCAAATAAGAAAAAAATATTATGGAGTGCATTTTTTTCACCGGAAAAAAAGGTGGATAGCCGTTTACTTTATGTCTGTGAACAAAAAATGATTTATAGGAAGAAGTCTACTTACAATAATGTTGTAAAATACGAGTGTTGGTTTAAGGATTGCCTGGCAAGGGTAAATTTCTTACCAAATGGGAAATGCGAACTGGCGAAAAATTTCATTGACCATTTTCATGAGACTCAAGAACAAAAATTTAATGAACTAAATGCTCTTAATGAGATAAAGAGAGAATGTGAAAATGCTTCCGGGTCATTTGGATGTGAATTGAATGCAATCAACACTATAAGGAACGCGTACCGTAAAACGTGCGAAAGGTAATTTTCATTACAAAAGCGCCTCTTATCGTTTATACACTGAAATTTTAAATGGAATATTCATTTTACAATTCTTAGACTACAAAGTGACACTTGAAATATTAAATTTTCGAAAATTCAGAGAGGGATTCAGTATCGAATTAGCAAAAATTTCATTAAAAGTCCTAAAACTCCGCAGGATGTTATTGATTGCTTTAACTATGAGAAAATTTGGAAAAATTATGGACTTTCTCTTGATGCCGAGAATCATTCGCGCGATTTTTATTAAAAAATTTTCGCCAAACACCGCGATATTTGGTCAAAAATTTTCGCCTACGGCGCTCACAAATTTTCGGGAATACCACTCACGATCGTGCAATGTATGCTAAAAATGTTTATATACAACTAGTTACTTGCGAAAAACTTATTACTTTATAGGTTTCATTTTTGCCAAGCATTGAGGCGTAATATGTGCAAGTGGCCCCAGCTTTCGAAATACATACGATCGTCTCAACCGGCATTCACGGAGTACAAAAAATTAATGGCACTTCCATTATTACCACCAAAATGTATACCCCAGGCATTCAGTCAAATTAAGGGAAAGATTCTATTAATGGACAGTAATTGCAAATTTTCACCATTTCTAAATTATTTTCAAAAACAATGGATGCTAAAGGTATAATTTGTTAATTGGGTTTTTAAGAAATTTTTATTATATTTACCTTTCTTCAGGTTGGTTTTGAAAACTTCTCCGTTTATCAACGAAATATCCGAACAACGTCTGCTGTTGAGGCTTACAACGGAGTTTTGGGTAAAACAATTGAAAAAAGTGGAAATTTCTTCAAATTCGTTAAAATGGTACAACGGGAGGAGTTCTTTAAAAGTAAGAATTTCGCAATTGTAGCAGAAAGTGGAGGTTTGGCTAAGAAACCTAAAAGGGGCCGTGACGTTAAAAACCAGCAACATATAGTTGAAGCAACAAAACTTTTAGACGAAGGCAAAATTACTGCGACAACCTTTCTTACAAGAATAGCTTATAAGGAAACCAATCTTCCCAACGTTTTTGAGGAAGACTTTGAAGAGGAAGAAGAAAGTGAACCATCGGGCAATGAAGATATACCAACCACGTCTAATGATTGCTTGATATGCCAGGAGAGACGTCCAAATGTTGCGCTTTTGCCTTGTAGACACATGAAATTATGCAGCGAATGCTTATTAATACTTTAGGCGGACGCAATTGCCAACAAGTAAGAAAGCTAAAGTCGGTCAAGCCCGACTTTAAAATACCCAGCGTCCCGACATTATGAGTTCACTATGTTTTCCTTTTCTATTTGTGGGCGTGGCAGTGGGAGGGCCACATAAATTATTTCCCTACACCCTTCATTCGCCTTGGTGAACCTATGTTGCGAATTTGAAGCTTCTACGCCTTTTACTTCGGAAGTCACGAAAAATCTTCATTTGTGGGCGTGGCAGTGGGCGGGCCACATAAAAATTTTACCTACACCTTTCATTCGCCTTGGTGAACCTATGTTGCGAATTTGAAGCTTCTACGCCTTTTACTTCGGAAGTTACGAAAAATCTTCATTTTTGGGCGTGGCAGTGGGCGGGCCACATAAAATTTTTACCTACAACTTTCATTCGCCTTGGTGAACCTATGTTGCGAATTCGAAGCTTCTACGCCTTTTACTTCGGAAGTTACGAAAAATCTTCATTTGTGGGCGTGGCAGCGGGCGGGCAAGTTAAATTTTTTCCCTACACCTTTCGTCTGCCTTGGTTCACCTATGTTGCGAATTTGCAGCGTCTACGCCTATTAATTCGGAAGTTACGAAAAATCTCCATTTGTGGGCGTGGAAGTGGGCGGGCCATATAAATTTTTTTCCTATACCTTTCATTCGCCTTGGTCAACCTATGTTGCGAATTTGAACCTTCTACGCCTTTTACTTCACAAGTTACGATAAGCCCTTATTTGTGGGCTTATTTGTGGGCGTGGCTCACGGAGGGCGGCGTCCATTTTTTGCCAGGATATGTCCCTTTTCGTAGTTTACCAGTACACCAAATATCAATGGAATGTGTTGAGTGGTTCGCAAGATACAAACAATTTACTGAAAACACATTATATTCATTTGTGGGCGTGGCAGTGGGCGGATGTCTCTCATTTTTACTTAGGATCATACTCGGATCCCGATATACCTGTGTGCCAAATTTCGACTTGATTGGTCTAGCCCTTTCGGAGGAGATCCGACCACGGACGGACGGACAGACGGACAGACGGACGCACGGACGGACGGACAGACGGACATGTCTAAATCGATTCAGTTTTTGATCCTGATCATTTCTATATATATATGTCTATATCAGAGAGCTGCAACGGATACATAGTGTTTGTGTACACTCGAGTGTGTGGATCAGATTTGGTTTGAATCAAACCCTTTAGTACAACAATCGTAATGTCTCGTGTGCGCATGAGTTCAACACGAGCATGTTGTGCGCTAAACTCGAGTTCTTTTCATACACTCTGTTCGGGTTCGAGTGTTTTAAGTCGTGCATACCCAATAAACTCGAGTGCATCTCGAGTGTGTTATCTACGTTTTTCTACAGAAAAATATGTATGAGAGAGCTGCAACGCACACGGAACTTTGGTGTAAATTAGTCATATTTGAGCAGGCCCACATATGTACATACGCACATACACCTTTATTCTCCGCATTTGACTCTGATATTTTCCCCTTGTTCTGTTTCTATACCCATAGAACTCGAGTTGAACTCGAGTTTGAGTGGTTTTTTCGGATCAGTTTGCGTATAACATACCCGAAATGAGAGTCTGAATACACGTACAACAAAATTCGAGTTAGGTGCTCGAACTCGAAAATAAGATTTCGCGTGTGCAACTCGATCGAACACATAGCTGCGGAGTTTGATATTCGACGTGTTCTGAATTTTCAGCAAGGGTGTTCGAACATGCTCGAGCACACTCAAAGCAGTTCTCTGGTCTATATCTCCGGAGCTTAGTTCTCCCTGTTACAAGATTCGCACAAAACTAATATACCCCGCTTACGCTGGGTATAAAAATCAATCGAATTGCAAATGTCCCAACTGTAGAGCAGATGTAAATGACACCTTGCAAGTTTTCACTTAAATATATACTTAAAAATACATTTTGCGGTTATTTTCATTATTCTATTTTGGACAAAATTTTATAATGAAAATGTGCCCCAAAGTCGGTATATGAAAATTGGCCCCATTGGGGCTATATTTCACTACCTTGGGGCGATTTTCATTCGGGATGTTTTTCATAATGAAAAAATGCCCTATTTTAATGGGAATTTTTCATTTTCCTTTTTGGGGCCATTTCGATTGGGGCAATATTTGGTGGAGCCGTTGAGTTATCCTAACAAAATTTCGTATGCGTCCTCATGGGGACATGAGTAGGCACAAGTTCGAGAATGGATCCGATCGGACCATTTTTAGGGGTACCTCCAGTACTAGGGTCTGTTACGCAAATCACAAAAACTGCTCTAAGACCGGATTTTTTTCAAGATATTTGGGTGAAAATCGATAGTTGGACATATTTTAAGACAGTTTATTCAATTTACAAAAATTGGAAAAGTGGGCATGGCTGAAGGGCGTTTTTTGAAAATTCCCTGCTACACCCGAAATTAAAATGGGATTTGAACAAAATTTGGCATCTGTTCTTCCTTTGTAGCCGTTAACATACTCCCCAAAAATTTCTTTGGTAGGTCCATTACTAGGGGTACCTCTAGTACTAAGGTCTGTCACAAAAATCTCAAAACTGCTCCAATATCTAACTTTCCAACTATTTCAATGAAACTTAGAATTTGAGCGTTAATGTAAGCCTCTGATTAGAATTCCAAAAAGTTGGAAAAGTGGGCGTGGCAAAGGGGAGGTTTTCATTAAGAAATTTAACAAAAGTCGGTATATGGGGCGTTATGGCCTTAAACACCTCTCGATATCAAAAATAACACCCTTACTTGTTTAGGGATACAGTGGAATTTTTGGGGTTAGTCGTTTCAACTAAGGGTATTTAAACCAGCCCAAGCCGTCAACTACAAACTGCCCTTTACATTAAGGTCCTTCTTAGGTCTTGCAGGGTACTACAGACGATTTGATAAGGATTATGCGGCAATAACGAAGCCGCTGACGAAGTACTTGCGTGATGACAATGGTCATATAAGTGCTAAACAATCCAAACTTGTAATGATTTCAATCGACGCAGAAGCCCTGCATTTGAAAAATTAAAAAGCGACTCCTCGCTTCTGAGGACGTACTCATTTTATATCCAAACTTTGAAAAACTATTCGACTTTACGACGCATCTTCCCATGCTGTCGGGGCAATTATTTCTCAGAACGGTCGACCTATAACTATAATCTCAAGAATCCTATCTCCTGCTGCAGAAAATTACGCCACAAAATTTATATATTCACAGACCATCAACCCCTAACGTTTTCTTTTTCTGATAAAAATCCAAATTCAAAACTTAGGCGGTGGAGAGCATTTATAGAAAAGTACTCCCCGAAATTTTTTTTACAATACGAGCAAAAATAATATCGTTGCCGATGCCGTTTCACGACAATATATCAATATAATAACAGACTGCACGTCTACATTTTCAATACAGGCTTGCGGTAGCGAAATATTGCTTACCGATATCATCCCTGCAGTAGATAATCCAATAAACTGTTTCAAAAATCAAATTTTGCCTACATCCAGCACTGAATCTAAAAGACAAATAAAAAATACTTTTCCAAAACCGCGTTTGTCATACCATATTTTATAAAGATACCGAATATCTCCTCAAACACATCGAAGACTCTATAAACCCTCTATGCAAATAAATTCGTCACCGACGTTTTCAATGCTGATGACCAGATGGAGATTCCCATAAACGAACACAATAGAGCTCAACGTTCAAACGCAGAAAACGCATCGCAAGTACTCGCAGATTATTTTTTTCCCGAACTTAAAGAAGAAACTAAAAACTGTCAGGGTTCAGTGCAAAACATGCCGTGAGACAAAATACGAACGACACCCTCACAAACAACAAATAAGAGAAACTGCTATACCACCACTCCCAGGCGAGATCTTGCATATGGTTATTTATAATATAGACAAGAAATATTTCCTTACGTGTTTATAATAAATTTTCTAAATTTGCAATCTCAAAACCAATATCTTCAAGAGCCATTATCGATGTTAGAACAGCCCTTTTAGAAATCTTGAATTTTTAAGGGTATGAAAACGGCGACATGACATAAGGCACAAATGACATAAGTCACAAAAAAAAAGACATACGGCCCAAAAAATAAAACCCAAAATTTTATGACATAAGGCCCAAAAAAAAAAATTACATAAGTCCCAAAAAAAAATTTGACACAAGACCCAAAAATTTCATGACGAAATTGTGCCTTATGTCATATGACATAAAACCCAATTTTAATTTTTAAAAATTTTTGGGACTTATGTCATATGACATAAAACCCAAAAAAAAAAATGACACAAGGCCCAAAATATTAAATTCGAGTTTTTGTGTAACTTTGACCGCCGATATTTCGCAAATGCGGTCTTTCCGCAATTTTGCGTCTAAATTTCCTGGTGACGCTAATCTTTTCTATATAAATTTAATATGGTCTATCTCGATTGGTACTTGACGACGTCTGTTGGGTATAAAATAGAAAATACTCAAAAACTTTAGAAATTTTAATGTAGGACACAGACTTAATGTTTTACGCTATTGTGATGAGGGGGCTTCGCCCCCTGCTCGCTCGCTTCGCTCCGCTTCGCACCCCCGCTTTCTGCACGCTTTTTTTTTAATTCGACTTTTTGTGTAATTTTGACCGCCGATTGACCCATTGATTGACCTTTACAGCTTTTCGTGCATAAAGATCTAGTTTTTCCCCAACTTTTGCCCTGACCAAGGGCTTCAACCCCTTTTTTTCGCGTAGTCCGCGTGCTCATCTCCAATCCAGATTAATAAAATCAATAAACCCACACTGCCTCTTAAAACTAAAATTTCCAAAAATGACATAAGGCCCAAAAATTTGGGTTTTATGTCATATGACAAAAGGCACAATTTCGTCATTTAATATTTTGGGCCTTGTGTCATTTTTCTTTTTTGGGCCTTATGGCATAATGACATAAGACCCAAATATTTTTATGTCATAAAACCCAAATTTTTGGGCCTTATGTCATATGCTATAAAACCCAATTTTGTATGGAATTTTTTTGGGCCTAATGTCATTTTTTTTTTGTGACTTATGTCATTTGTGCCTTATGTCATGTCTCCTATGAAAACATTAGATTGTGACAACCAAAAATCGCCTAACTCTTAGACTATTAAAAGCCTAATCAAAAATGAATTTGGTGCCGAAACCTACACAACTTCACCCCTACATAGCGCATCTAACGGCCAGGTTGAACGCTTCCACAGTACACTTACAGATATTGCAAGATGTCCTAAGCTAGAACTAGCCATATAAGACCGTTGAACTCATCTTAAAGCAATAGCAAGATATCTATGTTAAAATCATCGAACGTCTAGGAGACAAACTTATGCTAGTTTTTGTCGAAAAGGTGGTGCAAGAAGGCTTAGGGTCCACGCTGAAAATTGAGGGAAAAACAGTTTACAAAGATAACATTCGATTCCTCTTTACAGCCTTCTGATATTCATAATGAGGGTACCCGCCAACTATACTACCATTCTGGAGTGTTTTTCTCCATACTACATCCCAGTTTATGATGGAAATGCTGCCATTTTTGACGAATTCGGAGCTTTGGCCCACGTAACTAACCTGACAGACTTTGTTATGATAGCAGAAGCAACCAAAAATTTTACTAAAATTTTTCCACAATGGCAAATGAGAAAATTGTTAGAGTACGATTTGGAGCAAATATTAAAAACCATAGACTCTCTGCGCGTGCACCACAGATATGCTCGAAGCAAAAATTTCCTCGGAATCGCATTAAAATATGTGGCTGGTACACCGGACTATGATGACTTCTCAGAGTTTCGCGGTAAGCAAAATGAGCTAATCACAGCAACTAATCTTCAGAAAGTATTAAATACAGAAACGCAATCCCAGATAAATAGTCCAACTTGTACCGCAAACATTCTTTTACACAAATCCAAATCCAAGGATATCAAGACGGGGAATCTTTACGACCTATTAAGTAGTAGAAACAGGGCCATAGTCAGATAACTGGATACCATTGCGCTATCCATTGCCTTAGGAAAGCTTCAAATGATCAACCCCATTTTACTAGCATAAACGAAGTAATTTTAAATTCCAAGCTTAAGATTTTACAAAACGTGGACATTATTACCTTCTTGGTAAAATTTCCAAAAATCAAACTATTTTGCGAAAAACAAATAATAGTGGTCATGCAGTTTCGCAAATTTTACGAAGTGGGAAACTTTGCGAAATGGGTAATGAACTGTCAAAATTTGTATGAGAATTCATCAATTTGAAAAAGAAAGAAACAGTGGGAAGATAGATAAGCTTTAATTAATTATATTCGAAGGGTCGCTCATAGAGCGTCGGAAAATTTGCGATCGCAAAATTTTAGATTTCTTAGATTTCAATTCATTTATTTCAGTCAATAAGGTCAAAAACCTTTTTCAGACTACGCAAAAAACTTAAATATTAAGGTAATATAAATAAAAAAAATATATAGTATAATACAATAGAAGTAACAACCAGTTATAGGACTAGGGCATAAGGATTAACAGGGAAAAAATTTCGAATTTCATTCTACGCAATATATTAAGATTGATTTCAGTTTGACTTTACTTAAACAAAAATCAACGGCATCATTTGGGAGAATGGAGTTAAAGAGTATTAGGCTTCTGTTAATGGGTGAATTCACCGCGTAGTTCGATCTCCTCGGATAGATGTAGAAGTAATCAGTATGCCTTAGTGACCTTAAGGGAACATTGAAGTTGATAAGATTCAATAGAGCAGGGCAGTCGATACGTCCACTGATTACATCGGCGATAAATAACAATGAAATAAATTTCCTTCTTAGCTCGAGAGACTTAAGGTCGATCAGCAAACATCGAACCCTATATGCAGGTAATTGATCGCCAAAATTTAGCGATCTTAGTGCAAAGCGTGTGAAAGTTTTCTGCACGCGTTCAATTCTGTTGGAGTGGAAAACGTAAAAAGGATTCCAGACAATTGAGGCATATTCTAGTCTAGACCTTATTAATGCGATATATAATGATTTAAACGTGTATGGATCTGAAAAATTGAGACTATTCCTACGAACGAAAGCAAGTAAGGAATAACATTTAGGCAAGATATTATATAATTTAGGTGATTGATGAAAGTGAATCTTGAGTCAAAAACTACCCCCAAGTCTTTTATAACCTCCACCTTACTCAGCATACAATTACCTAGCTGGTAGGAGGAGACAATAGGACTATATGACTTTGTAAATGAGACAAAAGCACATTTCTTTATATTTAAAAAGAGATGGTTTCGTTCACGAAATTCCATTATGGAGTTTATGTCTGATTGCACTAACCAACAGTCATTTATATGACGTATTTTGCGGAATAATTTTAGATCATCAGCGAATAATAAGCATTCACAATGTTTAATGACATTAGTGATATCATTAATGAAGATAGTAAAAAGGAGCGGACCCAGTATACTACCCTGAGGCACACCCGAGGTTGCTACAAAGGGTTTAGAGCGAACATTATCAATGCAAACATAACATGATCTGCAAGTTAGATAGGATTCTAGCCAGCAAAGAAATGCCGAGTTAAATCCAATTTTAGAAAGTCTCAGGATAAGAATTTGATGAGAAATTTTATCAAAAGCCTTCGTGAAATCCGTGTAAATGGCATCAACTTGGTGCCCATGTGAGAATGCATCTACACAGTACTCCGTCAATAGCGTAAGGTTAGTAATCGTGGATCGCCCAGGGAAAAAACCATGCTGGGATGAGGAAATTTCATTTTTTACAGCAAAGAACATTTTAGATTTAACAGCTGATTCAAATGCCTTACTAAAATTTGATAGCTTGGAAATAGGTCTATAATTTTCGACATTGTTTTTACTATTGGACTTATAGATAGGAGTGATAAGAGAAATTTTCCATTCATCAATAAAGATACCAGCAGCAAGGGATTTATTGAATACTGTCATTACAGGATTAGCAATTGCCCTTGAACAGCTTTTAAGAAGAGATCCAGAGAAACCATCAATATCCGTTTTAAAAGAATTTTTTAAGTTAGCAATAGCTATCAGTACATCATCATCAGATAAAGTCAGAGAATGAAAATTTATCGAATTGTCATTGGCATAATTAAAACTAGGCCTTATATTTTCTTCAGGGATATTGAAATTTGATTTAAAATAATCAGCAAATAGATCGACTGCCTCAGGCAGAGTGTTCGCAAGTTTAGAGTTCCAAAATAAAGATTCAGGAATAATAGAGCTCTTTCTTCGGGAGTTTACATATCTCCAGAACTCCTTTGGGTTCATTTTTATTTTAGACTCAATTTTCGAACAATAGTTTTTGAATAAAAATTTATTTAGAAAACAAAATTCACGACTGTAGCGTTTATAGATAATAAAATGAAGTGAATCATTCGAAGCTAAAAATTTTTTATAGAATTTATTTCGCAAGTTTTTTATGATTTTAAGACCAGGAGTAGCCCAAGGAATGGAGTAGTTATAAGCTTTTATAAGAGGAGAGCAATCGTTAATTAAGCTCAATAGTGTACTCTTAAAATGGTTAAATGCAGCAGCTGCATCCAATAGCTTGAGTTCAGAATCCCAATCAATGCCATTGATTTTCGTATTTAGCATAGATATATTACACCTTTTGTAGTCAAAGCGTTGAGCGATAAATGGAAGCGGTTTTAAAGGAAGAAATTGATAAAATTTAAGAGAGATAAATAGAGGAACATGATGAAAATTAGAGCATGAAAAAGAGAAAGAAGCCTCAGTTAGGCTGAGTTTAACATTTTTACTTATATAGAGTAAATCTAGCAATCTATGAAGCTTATTGAAACAATGGTTGCGTTGAACTAAATCAAGGTTAGAAAAACCATCCAGGACGTAAGATTCAATATAGTTAAGCACACCCTTAGGGTAGAGGCCAGTATTATCCAAAGCAGGGCACCAGTCCAAATTACTTAGGTTGAAATCACCCAGGAGGCAGATATGTTCATCTTCAGATAGATTACTTGCTATGTTAGTGAGGTTGTCGATATGTACTTTGTAAACATCAAAAGGACTTTGCGGCGGAATGTATGAGACTGACACGATGATTTTAGCAGCATTAGTAGTAATTGATATGGAGAGTTGGTCCCACTGTGGATCCATATTGAGATGGTCGAGTATACTAACAGTAAAGCACCGCTTAACTGCTATTAAAACTCCACCTCCTCTAGAGCAACCAGTCGAAAAGCTATCCCGGTCTTTTCTAAAAACTTGAAAAACATTCATGTCGAAGAATTCTTCATCGAAAAAATTGGAGTTCAACCATGTCTCCACCAGAACAATAATATCAGCATTCAAAAAAGCAGCATTCATAAAGAGTAATTTCGATTTGGTACGCATTCCAGAGACATTTTCATAGAAAATCTTTAGACCAGTTTCCACAGTTTCATCAAATAGCGTAGTTACGGCTTCACCTGAGGGTCGTCGTTTTTTTTGAAAAAAACGGAATGGCCTTATACGAACGTGAGCAGGCCAAAGAGATGCATCGAGTACCTTGTCAAAAGCAGGCGAAGAGACACCTAATTTAAAGTTGACTCTCTTAATTGAATTAGTTGGAGCGTCTTTTTTGATAAGCTTAAAGCATGATAAGAGAGATGTATCAACACCGGTGTGCTTGCAAACATATTCGATTATGTTGTCTTCGGAAACAGTAGGCATAAAAGATGACAAATGCAACCATTTCTTGCGAATTCTTAATTCTGAGCTTGAGTTCGATCCAACAACAGTTGTATTTCTAGAACGCTTCTTGTTCACAACATCAAGCCACTGAGTATTGATATGATCACTTGCATAAGAGAGAGAGGGTGAGATGGCAGCAGGTACATCAGACGATTCAGATGAACGTAGTGCAATGTTTGAATTGAGAACCATGGAGAGTGAGTTAGCAGATTCGGTATCACGAGTTGCATTCGCAGTGTTCGATTGATCGCAGATCGGCATCGTTGTAGTTCTCGGCTGACGAGAGACACTGGCATTTAAGTTGGCAGTAGTTGGTGTTGTTGTACTTTTGTTTACAAGAGTAGAATTGCTTACACATGATTGACGGTTTGATGCAATGTTCGAGTTGGACCCCTTTGCCACCTTAGTAGACAAAGTAGGTACATTAACCTTAGCTTTTGAGCGAGTTTGAATTGTGTTTGAATTAGAAAGAGGATAGGAATTCACCGTTGGTTTTGCATGATTAGGAGAGTTTACTGGCGCCGCTTTAGACAAGTTAGAGTTCGGCTTTTTCATCGAAAGAGAATGTAAAGCAAAGTCGTCGAAAAAACGTGAGCACTTCAAATTAAGGTTTTTAATTTCATTTGATAAAATAGCAACACTTTCGACTAAATTAATAGACTTTAAAAGGCAATCATTGCAGTTAAATACTATATTAGGATTTTTTAACAGAAAATCAAGAGTGTTATTCCCGATTATGGCAGTACACGAGAGATGAAATTGTAATTTGCATATGTTACACACGATATCACAGTCGCCACTATGGCAGATAGCACAAGCACTAGACATTACGCGACCGTACTCAAGCTCAGCCTAGAATGGACTGAAAAAAATTTACGAAGGCTATTTGCGAACCTGCAACAATGTAGCAAAATGTGGTTATAAATATCTTATGTTGAATAATTGTAAGAAGATATATACGGTTTCATTTAGTCAGCTTTTGGCCATCGGGAAAAATACCTGCCTTAACGTCCTGTTAAATAACTACACTGCAGCATGTGGAACAATCTCCGCCCATAACGCAATACCCATTACTACTATCGAAGATGGCATCGTTATAATCAACGATCAACTTCCCGTCTTGAAAGAACAAAACGAAACGAAATATTTGAAAAATGGCACCTTTCTGATCACGTTTTAAGGCGTACTAATTGTCAACTCAACAAAATTTTTTAATTTACGTTAAATTGCATTCAAAAGTCCTGAAATCGCTTAAGCGCATTCTGTCAACTAAACAGATCATTTTTCCATTCTACCACTCCAATATTTACACGAAGTAAGTATCAATGACGTCGAACAATTCACCCATTTAAATTACGGAGGCAAAAGTACCCTATTTACCTCGATCTCCTTCTTCATCCTCATCCCAGCATTTTGCGGCATATATCTTTGGGTTAAAACACAAAAGAAAAACAAAACAAAAGTAACAGTAGTTGTACTAATATGCTGCGCGAATTAGACCAGCCGAGGACGGCAGAATCTTAAAGGGGGGAGTAGTTAAGGCACGTTAAACAGAACGTGACTTTATATTCGCATAAGCTCTTATTAACATAACAATTTTCTTTTTAATGTTCCTGTCCATATTTCCCACGCTTCGATTCTGCGGATATGCATTTTAACCGTCAAGCCCTTGCATCGTTCAAACTCTATTCCGAATTCCTCAGAAGTTTTGTAACATAATAATATTATTTTACCTTTAAACTCAAATGCAACCTCTGTCCTAGGCTGCATTGCATGTCTGTCCATGCCTCGCACACTTCAATTTTCCTTTCCGTTGGATTTTGTCTAGGTTGCAAAAATAATCACAAACCGTTTGTCTCTTCAATACACAGTAAAAAATTTAGATTAAAATTAAAACCATTTTGGTTTTTTTATAGAACAATCAGATATGGTTTTGAATTAAAAACATTTTGGATTAAAAAAAAAAGAGAGAGAATTTGGGAGCGGAAAAATTCTTGTCATTGAATTAAAACCAAGATTGGTGTTAAATCAAAACATTTTTTGGTTTTAAAACTAAGCTTTTTCGGAATAAAACTAAAACCAAAATGGTTTCAATTTGATCTTATTTTACTATTCAATTTTAATCTAAAATAAGATTCAAATTGGCACCAAAATTTGATTAAATTTAATTCCAAAAATGGATTAAAACTATCCGTATTATGGTGTAAAACCTAAGCCCAAAAAAAAAACAATGTTTCAAAATTTTTCAAAACATTTGAAAATTTTTTATTCAATCAATAGATTGGGAACTTGATGAAATTTCGTAACAATGTGCGACTAAGTCGAAGTGTTTGCTTACAAAAGTTTCTACACGTAAATAAACCTCGTTATTTATTAAAAATATATCCACGATTTTGCCAAACGTTTGGTATTCGACTTCTTTCTTATATATCATAAATTCCACAGATCAACAGATATCTCGGCTCCATCCCGATCATGCAAAGAAATTTCGCATTCTGTCTTGAGTTTTAGGTTATCAAGAACTACAAAGAAAAATACAAATAGGTTTTTGGCAAACATTTTGCATTTAATCACTTTTGTTAGGTAAACGTACGTACCTGCAAGTAGAATTGTTTTAGGCCTAAACTCTTCACTGGTAATATCTTCACAAATTTGTAGAAATTGCACATTTGCTTCATATTTTACCTTTAGAAACATTGTGAAATTTTTCCATGTGCTTCCTCTCTATGATTTGACAGTTTAACAGGACTGCCGACTTGCTACACAAAGTTGAGAGAGCGTGAGCGCACTTTAAAACTTTTTGGTTTTCATTTTAAACCTTAATTTCTTAGGTTAAGAGTTGCCGAAAAAAACGTGTGAGAGCGAAGGACATTTAATACTTTTTCGGTTTAATTTTAAAACCAAAAAGGATTAATATGTGAGAGAGCGAAGTTTAATCCTTTTTTGGTTTTAGATTTAAACTAAAAATTAATAATTCAAGATAAAAAGGTTGTGTTTTGAAACCATTTAAGATTTGATCGAAATGCATGAGCGTTTCATGGTTTTAAATTAAAACTTCACAGTTTAATGATATATATATTTCCCATTAAATTAAAACCTTATAGTATTAAATTATAATTTAATATTGAAATGGTTTAAAGATAAAACCAAATGGTTTTATAATAAGAATTAAGGTTTGAAACTAAATAATACCAATGGGTTTTAAAAGTAAACCATAATTTTTTACTGTGTAGATGTAAAAATAAGTTTAATCAGTGTGAATATAATTGTCAACCAACATAGTAGTGAATTCCAGAAGGAAAATCTTCTTACATAAATAACAAGTGAACAAAATCTTTTGTTGGTAAAAACCTATTCTTAAATAAGCAACAAGTGAACAAAATCTTTTGTAGGTACAAAACCAAACGTAAATCTAATAAATAAAGAAAATATTATTTGTGTAAACAAACCTAAGTTAGGTGAAGCTTAATTAATAACGAAAAAATCTTTTTATGTAAACAGTACTAAGTTCAATGAAATTAATAAATAACAAGTAAGAAAGCTAAAGTCGGTCAAGCCCGACTTTGAAATACCCAGCGTCCCGACATTATGAGCGCACTATGATTTGCTTCTCTATTTGTGGGCGTGGCAGTGGGAGGGCAACATATATTATTTCCCTACACCTTTCATTCGCCTTGGTGAACCTATGTTTCGAATTTGAAGCTTCTACGCCTTTTACTTCGGAAGTTACGAAAAATCTTCATTTGTGGGCGTGGCAGTGGGCGGGCCACATACAATTTTTTCCTAAACCTTTCATTCGCCTTGGTGAACCCATGTTGCGAATTTGAAGCTTCTACGCCTTTTACTTCGGAAGTTACGAAAAATCTTCATTTTTGGGCGTGGCAGTGGGCGGGCCACATAAAATTTTTCCCTACACCTTTCATTCGCCTTGGTGAACCAATGTTGCGAATTTGAAGCTTCTACGCCTTTTACTTCGGAAGTTACGAAAAATCTTCATTTGTGGGCGTGGCAGTGGGCGGGCCACATACAATTTTTTCCTACACCTTTCATTCGCCTTGGTGAACCTATGTTGCGAATTTGAAGCTTCTACGCCTTTTACTTCGGAAGTTACGAAAAATCTTCATTTGTGGGCGTGGCAGTGGGCGGGCCACAAACAATTTTTTCCTACACCTTTCATTCGCCGTGGTGAACCTTTGTTGCGAATTTGAAGCTTCTACGCCTTTTTCTTCGGAAGTTACGAAAATTCTCTATTTGTAGGCGTGGCAGTGGGCGGGCCATATTAATTTTTTTTCCTACACCTTTCATTCGCCTTGGTCAACCTATGTTGCGAATTTGAAGCTTCTACGCCTTTTACTTCACAAGTTACGATAAGCCCTTATTTGTGGGCTTATTTGTGGGCGTGGCTCACGGGGGGCGGCGTCCATTTTTTTCCAGGATATGTCTCTTTTCGTAGTTTACCAGTACACTAAATATCAATGGAATGTGTTGAGTGGTTCGCAAGTTACAAGCGTTTTACTGAAAACACATTATATTCATTTGTAGGCGTGGCAGTGGGCGGATGTCTCCCGTTTTTACTTAGGATCATACTTGGATCCCGATATACCTGTGTGCCAAATTTAGACTTGATTGGTCCAGCCGTTTCGAGGGAGATCCGACCACGGACGGACGGACAGACGGACAGACGGACGGACGGACAGACGGACATGTCTAAATCGATTCAGTTTTTGATCCTGATCATTTCTATATATATATATGTCTATATCTCCGGAGCTTAGTTCTCCCTGTTACAAGATTCGCACAAAACTAATATACCCCGCTTACGCTGGGTATAAAAATTGATATAAAGGCACGCTCTTTATAACTTGAACTGATTGAAATGTTAGCAAACTTGCTATTTTGGTTTTGAAAAGAAGCAAAACAGAAGAATCTTGTAGTGAGTAACCACAGTTATGTGTTTGCTTTACAAAACCATATACATACAAAGAACTCTCCTTACCCCTCTTTTGACCTAAAGGTAAAAAATTTTAACCGCTCGCTTTTGCTTTACAAGCACTGTTCTCCGAACTTAATCATTTCTTGTCGTTGAAAAAAAAAATTTTTGTGCTGGGGTCTAACACATTGAGTCTGTATATCAGCTACGGCTGCAAGCCGCTGCAAATGAAAGTGAATTTTTTTTGAAAATAGACAGTTTACCGATAATTTTGAGTTAGGTTAAAATGTATGAAAATGCATGTGAAATTTTGTAGGCCTAATCAAAACTAAATTTGAGGTTAGAATATAGCAGAAATATTGTGTGGTTTAGTATATAAAAGCTACATATATAATATTAAGACATTTGAAGTGTAAAATATGTCAGAATAGTTTCAGCATACCTTTTTCTTGCAAATCTATGCCAAAAACCCACAGAAAAGCAAAAAAAATTGTCAAAACTTTGAAAAGCAAAAAAAAATTTATTTCTGCGTCACTGGTATCAGCAAATTCAAGCGTAACAATGCTTGGACTTCGGAGGGCGAAAACTAACTGGAAATTAATTCCAAGAGGTAAAATATTTATATTTCCAGTTAGGACGTTTATCAGTATGTCAAAATGTGTAGTTGAATAGTGGATATTTCAAAATAGATTTTTGCCTTTGTGACCTATGGGGGAACCCCTGTCCGCTGAAATAAAAATTGAAAATAGAAAGTGCAAGGCGTAAGCAAATTTATTTAAGCTTTTTTACACATTGAAACCAAATGAAGAATGTAAAATATACATATAACGTTTATATCTAGCAATATTTAAGAAAGTGGTATTTTTATTTTTTTTACAGCAGCTTCCGACGAAATCAGCTGATTAGTTAAAACCGGATCCAAAGTTCAACGTTTTCAACGTTCTTTTGTCCTTCTTTTTCTCTTCATCTTTTTCTTTCTGCTCATGTCGAGCAAGATTTCTCGGTATAAATGCGATCATTGTTGCTGTTGTCAATTCCAAAAATTTGCTGTGCACACTGACACCACCGACTTCACCATCCCCAAGGCCTAATTTGTTGTCATAATAAATTGCTTATAAACGATTTTATCAAAAGTTATAGGCGTGTTACATACATATATGCATACATGTAGGCGTCCCAGCAAATATTCTGAGTCCTTAAAGACTAATAGATGAATCCTTAAAGGAGTCTAAACTCTGATAATGAAGTCTTTTAGGAGTTTTAGAGAGCGTGTTTCCCTGCTTGAAAAGGTCGTCTTAAACGAGTTTGAATTCATATAACGAAAGAGAACGTTTTGAAGTCATATGTGGCTCTTACCGCACTAATATCTGACTCTTATTTCCTTCTAAATATGAGCAAAATATGACTCCTATCGCACTCTTATCTGATTTTTTCCGCTCAAATACGAGCCATATATCACTTCTATCGAACTCATATCTGACTCCTTTTCCGATGAAGCTAAAGCCCGATATGACTCTTTTCGCACTCATATTTGACTCTTCTTTCCGCTAAAATAAGAGCCATATATAACTCCTATCGCACTCATATTTATGAGTTTAAAACGACTCAAAATTTTTTAGTTATATTTAAAATCGTATGTTGTAAAAAATTTATTGATAGATACACGCATTTCTCGATTTTTACGTATTTTTCATAAAAAATTTTTTTTTTCAATGTTTGTTTCTCTCCTTGTGTGGGACTGGAACTGCGGAAGTTACGCTTTATAGTCATGTGCCTCTTATATAAGACATATTTCTTGCTCATTTGGGATTCATATATATGAGCCTCCCATATTCGACAGTTTTCTTACTCATAAAGGACTCATCAAAATGAGCCTCCTATTTTCGAGATATTTCTGACCCATATAGGACTCATAAATATGAGCCTCCTTTTTCCAACATAATAATGACTCATGTAGGACACATAAATATAAGCCTCTGATATTCGACATTATTATGACTTCTATAGGACTCATGTAAAATATGTTCGTTACAATACAAATGTTCAGTGCAATAGTCGCATTTGTATCCTTTTTGTATCCAGAAACAGATGGCACTAGAAACATAGTTTTTACACGGGCCGTTACAACCAAGTACTATAGTGCTGTATATATACTACGTAAGCTGTATACACCACTTTTCCACCAGGGAAACACTATGTTTCTCTGTGGCTTACGTCAAAACTGTCACTTGTCAGTATGGAAAAATTAAGAGGTTATTCACAAGAATTCATTGAGAATTGTAGTTTTAACCGAAATACCTCACCAAACGACTTTTATTGTGATCAACCAAGGACAACCATATAAAATAGTAAGAATGACAAGAAGCGACTCTTTTCCCTCAAAATCACTGGAAAAAAATTTAACTTACAGTAATATTTCGGTTGATAAAAACAAGGTAGAATGGCTGAAAATTCAGAGGTTGACATTCCAGACAATTCATCAATTTTTACTTTTATAAAAGTATTCCAATAATGAAAAAGTCATAATTAGTGAAGTCAGTAAAAAACAAGTAAGAAAGCTAAAGTCGGTCAAGCCCGACTTTGAAATACCCAGCGTCCCGACATTATGAGCGCACTATGTTTTGCTTTTCTATTTGTGGGTGTGGCAGTGGGTGGGCCACCTAAAATATTTTCCTACACCTTTCATTCCCCTTGATGAACCTATGTTGCGAATTTGAAGCTTCTACGCCTTTTACTTCGGAAGTTACGAAAATTTTTCATTTGTGGGCGTGGCAGTGGGCGGGTCACAAAAGATTTTTTCCTACACCTTTCATTCGCCTTGGTGAACCTATGTTGCGAATTCGAAGCTTCTACGCCTTTTACTTCGGAAGTTACGAAAAATTTTCATTTGTGGGCGTGGAAGTGGGCGGGCCACAAAAGATTTTTTCCTACACCTTTCAGTCGCCTTGGTGAACCTATGTTGCGAATTTGAAGCTTCTACGCCTTTTACTTCGGAAGTTATGAAAATTCTCTATTTGTGGGCGTGGCAGTGGGCGGGCTACATAAATTTTTGTTACTACACCTTTCATTTGCCTTGGTCAACCTATGCTGCGAATTTGAAGCTTCTACGCCTTTTACTTCACAAGTTACGATAAACCCTTATTTGTGGGCGTGGCTCGAGGAGGACGGCGTCCATTTTTTGCCAGGATATGTCCCTTTTCGTTGTTTACCAGCACACCAAATATCAATGGAATGTGTTGAGTGGTTCGCAAGTTACAAGCATTTAATTGAAAACACAATAAATTCATTTGTGGGCGTGGCAGTGGGCGGATGTCTCCCATTTTTACTTAGGATCATACTCGGACCCCGATATACATGTGTGCCAAATTTCGACTTCATTGGTTCAGCCGTTGCGGAGGAGATCCGACCACGGACGGACGGACAGACGGACATGTCTAAATCGATTCAGTTTTTGATCCTGATCATTTCTATATATATTTTTCTATATCTCCGGAGCTTAATTCTCCCTGTTACAAGATTTGCACAAAACTAATATACCCCGCTTACGCTGAGTATAAAAAACGGCAATCAGTGACCAAAGCACACCTAGATGCACTGGAAAAACCAACCATCGCTGAGAAAAAGAAGAAATATCTTCTTGAATTTTTGCAGTTCATACCGCCAGTTCATCAGACTTTTTATAACAATCTCAATAGTTGAAACAGTGTCATAGATGTAGCGTATTATGATGAGACAGATGAAGAATAACCCTTTTTGTGCTATTTTGACTGTGTTCTTATAAATTTGTCCATTTTTTTGGTGTAACCTGTTTATTATTTAATACTAAGCCAAAATACCATAAATGCAGAAGTGGTGTAATCCAAAATTGTTTTTCCACCTTAATTATCACAAAGGTACACAAATATTATAGATTTATAGGTTCTTTTAATGAAGTTAAAAAAAAAAGATAAAATCATGTTCAAAAATACACAAGGTTAACAAACAATTCAATTAAATTTTAACTTCTCATTATCTCATAATAAGTTTGCTGGGGTTACACGACTTTTGCGCTGATAGCCTCATATATCTATGAGGTTCTAATTTTCAACATATTTTTTACTCATTTCGGACTCATATATATAAGCCTCTTATTTTATATATATTTCCGACTTTTTTCGGACTCATATTTCAGGTCACTCCGAAAATGTTTGCTGGGGTGTTAGGTTATTGTTGTATATATGTTGCTTCGTGTAATCAGGGCTTAACGCCTGCACAAAATCTCCACGGTAGAGGACTTTCATAAATAAAGTCAGTCCTTAATCACTCATCGAACCACGCGTTTCATTGTTCTAATACACAACAAATTGGCGCAGTAGAACGTTAAACATAGCTGCATAAATATGTAAAACGACTAAATAAAGGCTTGTTATGACAATAAACATGAAATTGTGTAACAATTAATCACAAAATAAAGCCGTAAAAATATTTCAAAACAGTACAAAGTGTCAATCACAAACATATATAAAAAATATATAAATATATATATAAATAACGGAAAATACGGAAAACGTACATATATATGCATATATGCATTGCATCAATACCCAAAACGAAGTGAACCGTACAATGGCAAACAAATTAAATAACTTGACACAAAAAAAAACCCAATAGTTTGTCAAAAAAATAAAATATATATATGTAATACAATATATATGTAAAAAACTTAAAACAAACGGAATAAAAAAAGACAAGGACAAATAAAAGTCAAAAAAGTAAAAACTAAACGGTTTATCACAAGCACATACATAATATAAATATATATACAAAATACATACAACAAAAATGCCTGAAGGTGACATTCAACCCGGAACCGTTACAATATATCAGCAAAGTAACGTTCCACAGGTTTGTTCGCAAGAGGAGTCTTGGCTTTTGTGGAGAGAAAAGCTCGAGATCCACTTTACTGAGATTAATTGCACCAACGACAATCAAAAGAAAGCCACACTTTTAAAAGCGCTTGGGCCATCACCATATGAAGTGCTTCATAATTTATGCAGTCCCGAATCTCCTCTATCGAAGTCCTATGAAGCGCTTTGCGACATTCTCAAAACGCATTACACTCCACCAACAATAACACAGGTATACAAGGTTTTGGACCAGAGAAACTGGATAGCGACCCTATAGGAATTTTTCGTGCTGATTCCGAATCTGGTACCCGTTTTTCTCTATCACGTCAAGTTTTTGAGAAATCGTTAAATAACGGTTTTTGACATTTTTACCTATAGTCTATGTCAATAATGAGGTCGTAGACCCTATATGCCTTAACCGATTTCAAAGTTTTTGGTACTCATATGAAAGAGGAATGACAACGCAACATATCCTTTATACACAAATTTGGAATTGATTCAGTAACTTGGAAGCTATAGGGCAAAAAACTCGATGCTGATTTCCAATCTTTAGCGATTTTGTTTAAAAACTTGAAATTCAAATGGTTATAATTTCCGAACCAAGGCTGGTATTCCAGGTCTTAATACTTTGAATGAAAGAACAATCAATTGAAAAAGTTTTGAGCCTAAAAAAAAAAAAATCCGTTGCGTCGTTCTAATTTTATGAGGATTTTCGCTGAAAATGACAAAAACGAATTTTTATTTTTGGTATATTCTTCGCTCGTTCATATGTATATTTCAGTTCGAATTGTGTATGTTGGTAAAACTGGCTTAAAAAACATAAAATTTAAATTCTATTTTAAACCTATCTTTAAAGCTAAAACCAATTTAAACTTTAAAAATGAACAGAATTTGAACTGAGCCTTTTGTATTGTTTACTATCTGTTTCGCGTATAAGGGACCAGCAATAGTCACTCAACATTCCTTCATCCCAAAAGCCCTTATAATTTTTTTCAATCCTCTGTAGAGAAAAACGGGTACCAGATTCGGAATCAGCACAAAAAATTCCAATAGGGTCGCTATCCAGTTTTTCTGGTCCAAAAGTTGGCCTTTATTTGTAAACTTGTGTAATCTGCCGTGAGCGTAAAAACTTCTACAGCGCTACACTGAGGGAAAAACTGCAACGTAAAATCAAATCCGAGCCATACTAATTCAAAATGTTTCAATATAGAAGAAAAATAATACCGAAACATATTACAATAACAATGTTCAACTTTGATTTGATGAAGTTTCCATATATTTCGTGGAGTATATTAAAGTTTTATTGATTTGAAGTTGAACCATATTGATTTGAGTTTGCTTTCATATTAATTCGTGAACAACGTTGAAATCTACGTTGCTACCTATTGATCAATAAGAAACGTTATTTAATTAATATGGCAACTCTTCAAGTCAGTGTAGAAACCATATGAGCTGGTTTTTTTCGTTAAACTGGCAAACCTCGAGTAGTGTTGCCCTTCTACCGCATATCGTATTTACTATTCTTCCGCATACTAGGTTAATCAAAAAGTTGCAAACCAACAAAAAAAATAATATAAATAAATAAGAAGTATGATCAAGTATGAAGAACAACAAAAATAATTTGTATAACAATTTTTACATTTTGAGAGAAAATAGTGAGGAAAACCTTAACGGGAACATAAAGCAAGACGCTTTAATGTCCAAGTATATAAGTAATTTCTTTTAATAAAAAGATCTACCAAATTTTGCTGAAATCTACCAATATTTTTTGGCAGCTACGCATTTAAAAAAAGAAAGTGTATACACTGCCCTCGTGTGAAATGTTCAAAAATGTCGTTGCAAATAAATTTAAAGGATGGTGTTTTATACACCGAAAGTTGTGAAATAGTGAATTTGTTCAATGAAGGGGCAATTTTGGATGATGAAATGATTGCCCAAAGCCAGGAATGTAGTGGCGAAGAAGAAGATGACAAGAGTTTGCTCGAAGGGTTAAAAGAAGGTGGTCTCTTGAAAGTTTTGCCGTACCTTAAACGTAAGTTTGCCGAGTGAAGTGGTCAAGAATTAAATAGTAATATATTATTTAAGAATTGCAGATAACTTTTGTAAGCCTCAAATAATTAAAAAAGGACGATATAAAGGAAGCTATTTTACCTATTGGACTCCGCGCAAAGTTCCGAAGCAAGCTCTTTGCATGGAAAAAGAGAGAGGTGGGCGTTACTTTTCAGTCCATCTCAAACGTTTTGGCATGAACTAATTAAAAGTTTCTTGCAAACTCTCTTAAGTTTGGTATTGAATATGATGCGGATCTGGTGAATGAAGAAAAAGAAGGGGATATGCAACCTAGCAACTCCAGAGACACTGCTTTAGCGTCTTCTGAAATTGTCAATGTGTCCTCTTTACATAGATGCCTCAAAAAAGTAATTGAACATATCGGCTTTCGTATACATTTTGATTTACTGTCTATATTATTAGGATTTGGCAAGTCTTCTGGAAGAAGCTTCTAAGCGAAGAGCCCTATAATAAGTATACGCTACTAAGCAGTAATTCCAAAATTCGAATCGAGACGATCTTATCAACATAACTGTTGAAAGTGCCATCTGCGAGGAAAAGCGCCTGATGCCTCATGATATCGCTGCTATTGTCACTGAGATTTGTACATTATTTCCGAAGGAGAAGTTTGCGGAAGTAAGCAAAATATATAAAAAAAAAATTCTGTTTTAAAATAACCCTGTTATTCAGAAAAGCTTTCAAATTTTAAATGTTGACAAAATTTAATTTTTTCAGAGAATATTCTAATTTTATCAGTACTGGTTTCCACACAGAAATTTGTATTTCGATATGTTGAGTTGGTCGGCAAAAATCTAAAGGAGAATTACTTATTTTCTCCCTCCCTTTCGCCTAATACGAAAATAATTTCAACATAAGTATTTCTATGTGTAAATCAGGACTCAGTTTTTAAATTGAGAAAGTTATTCTGAATAGAGGTAAGTGCCCACTAGACAAATAGTTGACTAAAAATTTAAAAAAAAAAATTGTTTTTTGAAATTTTTAGTCAATTACACAGGCCTGCGATCAAAACCCCTTTTTAAGTTGAAGCCGTAATTTTGTTAGATTTTTGTGTGCTGAAGAATAAAAAAATCGTCAAAAAATTCCAGCACGTCAGAGTTTCGAGGAAACCACCATCGAAGTTTTTTTTTACCAATCATTTCTTCAAACAAAGCTCTTCAAATAATGGTAGAACATTTTAAAAACATTTCTCCGGTTTTGTGTTCTTAACTTAAAAAACTTTCAGTTAAAACCAAAAGAATCACACATTTAAGAAAATTTGTGGTGCAAAAAGACGCTCAAAGTCGAAAAACAGTGAAATTTTAGAAAAATTTTGATATTATTTTCACTTTGAATCAAAATAACTCAATCACAACCAGTCCCATTTTCAAAACTGTTTTCTTAAATTGTGGGTCAATCAATTATGTGCAGAACGTATCAAATCTCAGAACTGCAGCACGTACCTTTTCCACGATATAAAGGTTTTCCCAAAACAACTCAATTCGGATTTTTGAATACATAACATAACACAAGTTGGAATCAAAAAATCCACTTGTTTTTGCTTTGAAAAAGCTATAATGACTAGATTGATTTGATATATTGGGCTATAGCAAAATAAAGTGCTTTTGGTTGGTTGGTTGGTTGGTTGGTTGGTTGGTTGGTCGGTTGGTTGAAGTGGACGCCACTTAGGCCGTTTATCGGCCCATTTTGATACCACGGGGGTGCTTTTTTGTGTTTGTATGAGTGTATGTCTTTTTATGTGGTGTGCCCCTAACATGCGATTTTTTAAAAACCAGTGTTAGGCTTGGAACATTACACTCCGTTTCGCATATGCCGGGAATCGAACCTCGGACTCTGGGATCAAGAGCACAGCACGCATCCCCTATGCTATCCCAGAGCCACAAAGTGGTTTTAGTAGAACAAAAAAATCGTTAATATTCGTCTTTCCTTCGATCAGAAGAGTAAAGTGTTCTCCCTTAAAAACCATTACACATTGTACCACCCCTGTGGGCGCGGCAGTTAACATGGTGAAGTATAGAATTAAGCACATTTAATCCGAATTTTATTTTTCCCTGACCCAATATATAAAATCAATCTAGTCTTTGTCGCTTTTTCAAAGCAAAAACAAGTGGATTTTTTGATTCCAACCTGTGTTATGTTATGTATTCAAAAATTCCAATTGAGTTGTTTTAGAAAAACCATTATATCTTGAAAAAGGTTCGTGCTACAATTCTCATATTTGGTATATATACACACAATAGAATTTCCTCCAATTAAGGATATCTAAATTTATAAGGGGACGCGTTGTGGTTGAGTTATTCTGTTTAAAAGTGAAAAAAATATCAAAATTTTTCTAAAATTTCACTGTTTTTCGACTTTGAGCGTCTTTTTGCACCACAAATTTTCATAAATGTGTGATTCTTTTGGTTTTAGCTAAATGTTTGCTAAGTAAGGAACACAAAACCGGAGAAAATTTTCAAAAATTATCTACCACTATTTAAAGAGCTTTGTTTGAAGAAATTATTGGTAAAATAAACTTCGATGGTGGTTTCCTCGAAACTCTGACGTGCTGGAATTTTTTGACGATTTTTCATTTTTTCAGCACACAAAAATCTAACAAAAACACGGCTTCAACTTAAAAAGGGGAAATTTTTTTTTGATTTCGCAGGCCTGTGTTATTTGACTAGTGGGCACTTACCTTAACCCCTTCTCGCATACGAAGCCATATATGGACGCAAAAGTTTATAATTCTTTCCTTGCCAGATGAAAAATCCTGTACTTAAAAAAAAACCGAAATCCAAATAAGCATGGCATTAACTTACGGAATCTTAGTAGATTTCGTTTGACATATGGCCGTAGTCCACATTATATGATCTTTTGTCTAACATTTGTCATTGAGAAGAATTACAAAAAAAAAATTTCACATTTGAAATTTGTTATAATATAAAAATGGTGGGTAAAGAGTGCGAAAAAAAATATTTATATTTATATACACATACTCTTTTCAACCTTCTCAAGAGTAAAATGGTATGAACATTGAAAGTTTTGGGTTTCCTGGCGTGTTTTGCCTACCTTTTTCATATATCTTAATTTACAACCACTTCTGTTATAAACATAAAAAAAATTAAATTTAATAAGTTTTTCCTTTAATTGAGCCCAATAAATCATTATTGTGGAGAAAAAATATTTGTTTTTCATTTCGTTAATAATTCATGCGGGAAGGGGTTAAGACTGTTAGATACGGTGGGTATTTAATTCAATATATTCTGTCAGGAATATTACTTCATACCACGGCATGGGAAAAAGAACCCTTGTGGAAGGCTTTACACAAAATATGCAAACAACAGAGCAAAAAAAAAAAAGAAAATGAATAATACCTCCGCAGTTGAATCAGATGCAGCGCTTGTCATGAATGCATCAGAAGAATGTCCTGAAATAGATGATTCAGTTGCTTTGGCTATTAAACCAGCATTATGCCGAGATAACTCGAATTGGAATGAGGTGAAAGAAAAGTGGAAAAAAAAACATTCGCCATACGAACTTAATACTATTAGCAATACTGAGTTCTTAAAGGCTTGGCCTATATATACTGATTCCAGAAGCCCAGATCTGGTAAGTAAATCATTCCTCAAACAACGTTGATGATATTAATGAAATCGTATTTTTATTAGATTAAGCAGGATCTCACCATGCTATACCCAAAACAAGAATATATGTTTTATTCGAAGTGGGAGAATTTTAAGGGGAAAAAGTTCTATGAAGCAGAACTGCGCATTGAATATTGCAAAGAACTTTTCCGTTTAGCTAAGACTACGGAAAATATAGGTAGTATTACAATTAAAGAGAAACAAAAATATAAACACTTACTTTTGTTCAGATTCCCATGACTTCAGCACTGCAACGCTACTCAACAGTGTTTTGCCATGTACAGCGAGGTTCAAAAATCAATCGGGAAAATGCAAGAGAAAAGCTACGATTGCTGATGCACAAGAAAGTTTCGCAGTACGTGTATTATACATAAACGATAACGAGAACAAAATTGATGAGCTTATTGGAAAATACTACTGCTCTGGTTTAACCATACAACCTTTTTTGTTAGTAGAAGGACCCTGTGATGCGGATTTAACAGGGTTTTATGTATTCTTCGACAAAACTTTATTTAAATTTAAATCTTTTCTTGAAAGCTGTAACGATGTACTTTATTTGCCGGGATAAGGTCTCAGTCAATCCAGGGGTTCGTTTACAAGAAAATTTATATTTTTTGCAGGGTACCAGTTACCTTCACTCCGTTTGGTCTTCTCTTCTATTCCCTTCCTTTACGGACTCGTCATGCAGTATATGGGGAAAAAAACAAGCGGGTTAGGTTCTTTTTGTCCTTTTCTTATTTTTTATTTATTATTCCTTTTCTTTCTATACTTAGTCGTTTTCTTAAAGCAGAATTACATAATATACAGTGTTGTGTCCGACGTGTTTCGGCGCTATGGGGCCGTTCCGGCACGAGCAGAGTTCGTAGTATGGCAGTGGTCGAGTCTGGACGTCACAAAGCTTCGTTGTGTGCTTCAAGGATCGCGAGTAGGGCGCGAGTCACGACTGTTATACCACACGAAGTGACTATACTAGAAGTTCAAAGCGGGGCGCGAGTCACGACTGTTATACCACACGAAGTGACTATGCTAAAGGTTCAAAGCGGAGCGCGAGTCACGACTGTTATACCACACGAAGTGACTATGCTAAAGGTTCAAAGCGGAGCGCGAGTCACGACTGTTATACCACACGAAGTGACTATGCTAAAGGTTCAAAGCGGGGCGCGAGTCACGACTGTTATACCACACGAAGTGACTATGCTAAAGGTTCAAAGCGGGGCGCGAGTCACGACTGTTATACCACACGAAGTGACTATACTAGAGTTCAAAGCGGGCGCGAGTCACGACTGTTATACCACACGAAGTGACTATACTAGAGTTCAAAGCGGAGCGCGAGTCACGACTGTTATACCACAAGAAGTGACTATGCTAAAGGTTCAAAGCGGAGCGCGAGTCACGGCTGTTATACCACACGAAGTGACTATACTAGAGTTCAAAGCGGGCGCGAGTCACGACTGTTATACCACACGAAGTGACTATACTAGAGTTCAAAGCGGAGCGCGAGTCACGACTGTTATACCACACGAAGTGACTATACTAGAGTTCAAAGCGGGCGCGAGTCACGACTGTTATACCACACGAAGTGACTATACTAGAGTTCAAAGCGGAGCGCGAGTCACGACTGTTATACCACACGAAGTGACTATACTAGAGTTCAAAGCGGAGCGCGAGTCACGACTGTTATACCACACGGAGTGACTATACTAGAGTTCAAAGCGGGCGCGAGTCACGACTGTTATACCACACGAAGTGACTATGCTAAAGGTTCAAAGCGGAGCGCGAGTCACGGCTGTTATACCACACGAAGTGACTATACTAGAGTTCAAAGCGGGCGCGAGTCACGACTGTTATACCACACGAAGTGACTATACTAGAGTTCAAAGCGGAGCGCGAGTCACGACTGTTATACCACACGAAGTGGACTATACTAGAGTTCAAAGCGGAGCGCGAGTCACGACTGTTATACCACACGAAGTGACTATACTAGAGTTCAAAGCGGGCGCGAGTCACGACTGTTATACCACACGAAGTGACTATACTAATTAGAAGAATAAATCAAAATAATTTCTTACTCACACAGATTGCCAGAGAGATCTTCCACGACGTTGGCTCGACGACTGCCAGAATCCAGACTGACGATGTTGACTCGGCGGCTGCCAGAATCCAGACTGACTTTCTACGCCGGTTGCACTGCTTTTATACCCTTCGGAAGGCGCAGTGTTGCTCAGATGGCAATAGGTACTTGGTATTTTGGGTACCCGGTGATCATCAGCTGAGGCGGGCGCGAGCGCTGGCCGTCATGCGACTGTGGTTTATTTCGTGATTTATACTGGTCATTACAATTATAACAAAGGTTTTACATTTGTTTTCTTAAAGCTTAGTTTAATGTAATTGAATGAAAGGAGAAAAAAAAAAAAAAAATAATACTGTTTTCTGCGTAAATGATATATAAAAAAAATAATAACATCAATTCAAAGTGCTTAAAACTACAAGAAAAATAAAGTCAAATAACAATTCATAGTAAAAAAAAAACTTATTCCGGTTGGTCCTGTAATGCTGGGTCAAATTTTTGTCTTCCAAAATTTTGGCCCGTTGCATCCCCCTCCTACTTTGAGGGTAAAGCAGCGTAGTTCACAACGCCTCCACGAGTAATATTGAAGCGGTACCTCATGCCTTGAATAGTTTCGATGCATCGGATCCGTTGGTTCGGCTGTCGGTTCCTTTGGAGTCGTTTGATGGTCTTTTTAATAGTATCGTCCGGCCTCTCTGGTGGTTCAGCTGGATCGTCTAACTCGGGGAACTCGCCGTCTAGGCTTAAGGTGTCCTCATCCGTGACACGTTTGACTGCTTCCCCAGCCTAAATAGGGGGCCCAGTGCCTCGTTTATTTGTCCCACGGCTGGTAACTGGCTTAGTGCGGGCGTATTTCCGGGTGCAGACTTGTGTTTCCATGTTGTTTGGTTCCCGTCGTAGCTGTTTGATGGAAGGAGTGGGGGTTGCCTCCGAATCGCTTTCGGAGTCGGGCCCGAACAAATAGCTTACGGCTGCCTTATGGCTGATGCCTCGTAGAACCGCCGGTAGCTGCTGGTCATCGTTGGCTTTTGATAGCGATTTTGGTGCCTTCTTTTGCTCCCTTGGAAAGGCATCAATAAATTTTATTTTTCTTCGCGCCTCTCTTTCTTTCTTAATTTTATTCAAGAATTTCGTCCGGCTTTGAGCAAATTTATCCATCTTGCTTGGTTGCTGGTCGACGCGTGACTGATGATCTGAGGAGGTTTTCTTCGGCTTTTATAGTCTGGCTGGCTCGGTGAAGTATGAGTTGTTTTAATAGAAGTATGTATTTTTTTTTTTTTTTTTTTTTTTTTTTTTTTTATTTATTTGATAATGCGGTGATTTATTCTGTGTGTTCTTTCTCTTTCAGAATGCTATGTCTGGGGCTACTGAGAAGGCTGGTCCCTTTCCCCTGATTCTTCCCCTCCTTCTTCGTCTTCTTCGCCCAAAAGTGCTTTTAACTGCGTGATATGCGCCGTTTTTTCTTTTCCTTGTTTTTTCAGCTTTACTAGGACTGGTGAGATAAATTTCGCCACTTGGTAGGGCCCCTCGAATTTGGGCGCTAGTTTAGCGGCGAACTTCTCTTCGGCCTTGGAGAGGGGGAAGGTTTTAACTAATACTTGGTCCCCTATTCGTGGTTTCCATGCTCTTCGGCGCAGATTAAAATGGCGGGCCTGCTCTTTTGTTGCTCTAGTTTGATTTTGCCTAGCCAATTTGAAGATTTCTTGGAGTTCACTTGCCCATGTGGAAATTGATGGTCTTACTGCCGTGTTTTCTGTGATGAGTTCCTCGTACAGTTGTTTCGGCAGGCGTGGTTCGCGTCCTTGCGTAAGGAAGGCGGGGCTGTATCCCGTGCTCTCCGATATACTGCTGTTAATAGCTAGCGAGAATTCTGGTATTAAATCGTCCCAATGGTTGTGTTGATTTCCTGCGTATTGTGCCAGCATAGTTTTTATGGTACGATTTGCCCTCTCGGTAGGGTTCTCTTGGGGGGTATATGGTGCGGTCCTTTGGTGTTTAATGCCCAGGTTTTCGAGGAATGTCACGAATTTTCTGCTTGTAAATGCCGTCCCGTTATCGGTGATTAGTGTTGAGGGAATACCATATCGAGCAATTATACGCTCTCTGAGGGCTCTTTGAACGATTTCTGTGGTAGCAGTTCTCGCGGGGATTAGCTCTGTCCATTTTGAGAATTTGTCAAAAAATACCAAAAGGTACTTGTTTCCATGTGTTGATCGGGTAGCGGGCCCATAAAGTCGGCGCACAGTACTGCCCATGGTTCTTCAGCTATTACGGTGTGCATAAAACCAGCGGGCTTGTGTTGTTGATGTTTATAACGCTGGCAGCTGGGGCATTTTCTGATGTAGTTGCGCACGTCGCGGTGCAGACCTGGCCAGAAGTATTTCCTCGATATTCGATAGATAGTCTTTTTAGTGCCTAGGTGGCCGGCTGTAGGGCTATCGTGGTTTTCCGCTAGGACTCTGGAACGCTCCTTTTTGGGTATGCATAGTTTCCATGCCCAATGGTCGTCGTCCCCTCCGATAGTGGGTAAATGCCGAAGCAGCTGGCCGTTTACTATTTTGTAGTCTCTAAACTTTTCTGGTTGTTCCAGCACAAGCGTGATTCTCTTCTCGATCCAATCCGGTGCTGTGCTGATCTTGTGGCTGGTGTCTTCGGAAATTACTTGGCACACGGTTTCTAAGGGCTGTCGGGAAAGGGCATCGGCGATGACATTGTGCTTTCCTTTCCTATAGTGGACCTCGTAAGAATACTGCTGCAGTTCCAAAGCCCAGCGGGCGATTCTTCCTGTTGGGCTATGGAGTGAATTCAACCATTTTAGCGCTTGGTGGTCGGTTAGGATGATAAAGTGGTATCCTTCCAAATAGTGCCTCATTTTCCGTACTCCCCATACGATCGCCAAGCATTCCTTTTCCGTTGTTGAGTAGTTTGCTTCGGCCTTACTAAGGTGTCGGCTCTCGTATGCGATCACGCGTTCCGCTCCGTTAATCTCCTGTGTTAGTACCGCTCCTAGACCATAATCGCTAGCGTCAGTTTGCAGAGTAAAAGTTTGCGTGAAATCAGGGCAGGCGAGGACAGGGGCCTGGGTGAGTCTCCTTTTTAGTTCATCGAATGCCTCTTGCTGCTCTTTTCCCCACTTCCATCGATTATGCTTTCTAAGCAGGCTTGTCATGGGGTGCACAACCGTCGAAAACTCGGGGACAAATCGTCGATACCAGGAGGCGATTCCTAGACAGCGTCGTAGCTCCTTGATATTTCTTGGTTCTCTCAAGCACTGGATCGCAGCGATTTTGCTGGGGTCAGTGTGTATGCCCTGCGGGTTGACCATGTGTCCCAGATACTTGATTTCTTGTCGGAAAAATTCGCACTTCTCGATATTAATGCGTAAATTCGCGGCTTTCAGGCGACGGAAGACCTCTCGTAGGTTGGTTTTGTGTTCATCCATTGATTGTCCGATTACAATTATATCGTCCAAGTAGGCAAAGGCGTGGGGTTCCATTTTTGGTCCAATTACGCTGTCGAGGGCCCTTTGAAACGTTGCCGGAGCGGAATGTAGGCCAAAGGGCATGACCTTCCATTGGTATAACCCTCGCCCTGGTACCGTGAACGCTGTGTACTGCTTACTTTGCTCGTCTAATGGTATCTGCCAGTACCCATTTTTCAAATCGATGCTGCTGATGTACTTTGCTTCTTTTAAACGGCCGAGAATGTAATTTATTCTTGGAAGGGGATATGCATCTTGTATGGAGCGTTCATTAAGGAGTCGAAAATCAAGGCACATCCGCCACGTCCCGTTCTTCTTCTTCACCATCACCACTGATGAGCTATAAGGGCTGTGTGACGGTTCAATACACCCCATGCGCAAGAGTTCGTCCACTTCCTTGTTGATTGCCTCCTGCATAACTGGGTTTTTCGGGAAGTATCTCTGTTTGAAGGGGCGGTCGTCCTTCATGATGATCTTATGTGTCGTGATATGTGATGGCCCTTTTAGTTCTTTAAATGGTGGTAGTTCTTGGCTTAAAAATTCTTCCGGGGTTTCTTCGGTAGGAAAACTGAGCTCAACTTCTGGTTCTATCAGGTTCCCTGGTTCGAGGTGTAAAACGCTAGCCGTCTCATTATTCTCTCCTTCGCTGTCATCTTCCTTTAGCCAAGTGTCATACCCCCCGATGTTGATAAAAGTCCCAAGTGCGCTTAGATAATCCATTCCCAGTATGATATCTCCCACCAAAGTCGGTAAAATGAGGAAGGTGACTACTTGCTCGTTGAGGCCTAGCATCACTGGAATGGTGAGAGTCTGAGTGGCCCGTTGGTGCGATCCATCGGCCATGTGTACAGGTTTATTGACGTTGTTGATAATTCCGTAGTTGGTCAATCGGGTGGCCACCAACTGGCTCATAATACTCGTGGTGGCGCCGGTGTCGATGGTCACCTTGTGGCATTCCTCACCCATTAATATTCGCGCTTGAAGATGCCGGTTTTTGTAGTAGATATACTTCTGCAAGGCGTGTTTCTCTGCGAGCTCCTCAGTCCTTGCTACTGCGGAGCTCCTGGCTCGTTTCCCTGTCTCGTTCTACAGCAGTGGATTGTTCTTATCCCTTCTTTTCCGCAGTCCCAACAGAACAGTTTCCTTGGGTTTTTACATTCTCGCCAGACGTGGCCCTTCAAGCCACAGCGACGACAGACGATCCCGGACGGTTGAGGATCTACTGTGTGTATCATAAGGGCTCCCTCTGGGGGTGGTTTCCGAGGAGTAGGGTGTTGTGGCTCTGTGGGTGGATGGGCATTGACTACTTCTAGTTCCGATGCCAGGTCAATAAGCTCGTTTAATGCACTGAAGTCCCGTCGCTTGATGTAAAGCTGATACTCCTTGCGGCTATTACGTAAGATCAAGTCAAGTTGTTTTTCGCTCGAGAACTCTGCATGTCGCATGAGTTCTTGTATACTCGTCACAAATTCCTTGAAGCTTTCGTGGTCTTGTTGTTTTCGAGCTCTAATATTATCTTCGAGCTGCTCGAAGTATCTGTAGGGTAGGAAGAACTGCAAAAGCTCTTTCTTGAATTCCAGCCAGCTGTTCCATTCTTTCTTGTTGTTTCGGTACCATGTGAGAGCATAACCCCTCAATAATTCTGGCATCGTTTTTGGCAAGAAGCGAGTGGGAATGTCATATGCTCCTGCCAGCTCTTCGACGCGTTCTACAAAAGCTATGACGTCGTTTTGCCCGTTGAATCGCATAGACCACTTTCGTACTTGGTCTATCACGGTGGCGTAGAATTTCATATGCTGGGAGTTTTCGTTTGTGCGTGTTAGTGGGTTCTCGAGGGGTGGTGGAACGTTGTAGTTTACAGTCGAAATTCTCATCGGAGGGAGTTCTGTATTTGGAAAAGCCCTTTGTACGATATTTTTTTGTTAGAGCCTTCCCAGATGCCTCGGTGTGGGCGTTTGCTGTTACGTCGGTTACTGTCTCTTTTGGACGAGCTCCTAATGCACTGGCTGCCGGTTCTTCTCCTCTAGCTCCTGCTGGGTTGGGTGAAATCGACCTTCCATATTTCAACTCCAGCTCTTGTAGGTTTTTTGTTATCACAGGATCGGTAGCATGTTCGTTGGCGAAATTTATTAATCGTCTTTTCACATCCTCTGCTACCCCTTGAGTCTCCAAGCCGAATTGTTGTAAGCATTCTACTGCCTCATCCTTGCGCAGTTTCATAATCCATTTGGTGTCCATGGTGGTCGCGGTGTCTTTGTATAGGCTCGCTGACTATGTTGTTGTTGATTTCTTTCAGGGTCCCTGCTCGGGCGCCACTTGTAACGATGTACTTTATTTGCCGGGATAAGGTCTCAGTCAATCCAGGGGTTCGTTTACAAGAAAATTTATATTTTTTGCAGGGTACCAGTTACCTTCACTCCGTTTGGTCTTCTCTTCTATTCCCTTCCTTTACGGACTCGTCATGCAGTATATGGGGAAAAAAAACAAGCGGGTTAGGTTCTTTTTGTCCTTTTCTTATTTTTTATTTATTATTCCTTTTCTTTCTATACTTAGTCGTTTTCTTAAAGCAGAATTACATAATATACAGTGTTGTGTCCGACGTGTTTCGGCGCTATGGGGCCGTTCCGGCACGAGCAGAGTTCGTAGTATGGCAGTGGTCGAGTCTGGACGTCACAAAGCTTCGTTGTGTGCTTCAAGGATCGCGAGTAGGGCGCGAGTCACGACTGTTATACCACACGAAGTGACTATACTAGAAGTTCAAAGCGGGGCGCGAGTCACGACTGTTATACCACACGAAGTGACTATGCTAAAGGTTCAAAGCGGAGCGCGAGTCAGGACTGTTATACCACACGAAGTGACTATGCTAAAGGTTCAAAGCGGAGCGCGAGTCACGACTGTTATACCACACGAAGTGACTATGCTAAAGGTTCAAAGCGGGGCGCGAGTCACGACTGTTATACCACACGAAGTGACTATGCTAAAGGTTCAAAGCGGGGCGCGAGTCACGACTGTTTATACCACACGAAGTGACTATACTAGAGTTCAAAGCGGGCGCGAGTCACGACTGTTATACCACACGAAGTGACTATACTAGAGTTCAAAGCGGAGCGCGAGTCACGACTGTTATACCACAAGAAGTGACTATGCTAAAGGTTCAAAGCGGAGCGCGAGTCACGGCTGTTATACCACACGAAGTGACTATACTAGAGTTCAAAGCGGGCGCGAGTCACGACTGTTATACCACACGAAGTGACTATACTAGAGTTCAAAGCGGAGCGCGAGTCACGACTGTTATACCACACGAAGTGACTATACTAGAGTTCAAAGCGGGCGCGAGTCACGACTGTTATACCACACGAAGTGACTATACTAGAGTTCAAAGCGGAGCGCGAGTCACGACTGTTATACCACACGAAGTGACTATACTAGAGTTCAAAGCGGAGCGCGAGTCACGACTGTTATACCACACGGAGTGACTATACTAGAGTTCAAAGCGGGCGCGAGTCACGACTGTTATACCACACGAAGTGACTATGCTAAAGGTTCAAAGCGGAGCGCGAGTCACGGCTGTTATACCACACGAAGTGACTATACTAGAGTTCAAAGCGGGCGCGAGTCACGACTGTTATACCACACGAAGTGACTATACTAGAGTTCAAAGCGGAGCGCGAGTCACGACTGTTATACCACACGAAGTGGCTATACTAGAGTTCAAAGCGGAGCGCGAGTCACGACTGTTATACCACACGAAGTGACTATACTAGAGTTCAAAGCGGGCGCGAGTCACGACTGTTATACCACACGAAGTGACTATACTAATTAGAAGAATAAATCAAAATAATTTCTTACTCACACAGATTGCCAGAGAGATCTTCCACGACGTTGGCTCGACGACTGCCAGAATCCAGACTGACGATGTTGACTCGGCGGCTGCCAGAATCCAGACTGACTTTCTACGCCGGTTGCACTGCTTTTATACCCTTCGGAAGGCGCAGTGTTGCTCAGATGGCAATAGGTACTTGGTATTTTGGGTACCCGGTGATCATCAGCTGAGGCGGGCGCGAGCGCTGGCCGTCATGCGACTGTGGTTTATTTCGTGATTTATACTGGTCATTACAATTATAACAAAGGTTTTACATTTGTTTTCTTAAAGCTTAGTTTAATGTAATTGAATGAAAGGAGAAAAAAAAAAATAAAATAATACTGTTTTCTGCGTAAATGATATATAAAAAAAAAATAATAACATCAATTCAAAGTGCTTAAAACTACAAGAAAAATAAAGTCAAATAACAATTCATAGTAAAAAAAAAACTTATTCCGGTTGGTCCTGTAATGCTGGGTCAAATTTTTGTCTTCCAAAATTTTGGCCCGTTGCAAAGCTTAGATACTTGCTTCAAAATATTTCATACCCTTAATTTAAGTTATCCAACTGCATCTGCTTCGACCTGGAATTTTATCCAACAATATTTCTATAACATCCATACTGCCTTCGACCATAAGTCACCAAGCTTAGCATCCCTTATGAATTTTATGATTAATAACTAATTCACTATGTATGAGTGTTTCAAATGTCATAGACCATTTCCAGAGCCTTCTGATTTGATTCGTCATGTTAAGAGGGATCATTTATTGTCGGCAAAAGGAATTAAACTGCAATGCAAACAAGAGAAATGTAATCAAATTTTTACCAACTTTTCGAATTCATTTGGAAAAGCAACACACATTATTAAGGATGACAGATACGCCATCAATTAGTTCAGATTATAACTCTTTTAATTTATGTTGCACGTCAAATTCTGAGGAAATCTTCCCAGCCTTGAATGCATTTGATCCAACTTCCGTTTTTGATTTCCCAACTTCATCGTCGGAACAAAAAATTCCATTTCCTATATCGACTGACCACCGTGCACCATTCAATCTTATGGAAATGCAAGTAGACCAACATTCACAAATTAATATTACTGAACGTTTAAGAAAGAAGGGATTAAATTTGTCTCTAAATTTATACAGCAAAAACTCCATGCCAAAGAAAACTGTAATTGAAATCCAAAATATGATAGGATCCCTACTTTCAGTCATGTCTTCTTCGATAGAATCTGTTTTAGATAACTACAATTTGCTTGAGGCTCGTGATGATATTACTTCTCTGCTACAATTTTGTAAAAATCCATTCCAAGATATCATATCTGAACATAAACTTCTTAAAATGCTTAAAAAATTAAAATTGTATGAGGATCCACAGTCAATGATCTTAAAACAATCAATAGCTCCAACCACTGCACATGGGAATCCCGTTTTGGCATCAATATCTTCTAATATCTACATTATGCCACTATGTTTTGAATTCAAAGCAATTTTTAGTATACCAAATCTCTTAAATGCTACTTTGGAAAATACAAGGCGGTGTTCTCAAGAAATGCTTTTGCAAAATTTCTGCAACGGTGAAATCTTTCAAGCAATTAATTCGCAACTTCGTTCAGCTTTGATGATTCCGTATATTCTGTACTTTGACGATTTTAAAATCAATAACGCCCTCGGTTCACATACTTTCTCTATATGTGGATGCTACTTCAGTTTCCCCACTATGTCGCAGTATTTACTGTCGAAGCTTGATTTCATTTTCCAAGCAGCATTCATATCTAGTACTGATTTAAAAGCTAATGGATATGAAAAATCATTGCATCATCTCGTAGAGAATTTAAAGATTCTTGAAGAATTTTTGGAGATTGTTCTTAATAACGAGATGCGTAAAGTACACTTTATCCTAGGTCTGTTAGTAGGAGATAATTTGGCTGTCAATGCTGCTTTTGGTAATGTTCAGTCTTTTATTTCTAAACGATTTTGTCGCGTTTGCACAAGAACGAAAGATGAAATGAAAAGTGATGTAAGGCAGTATGAACAGTTTTTGCGAAATAAAACAAACTATAACGAAGATCTCTTAAAAGACAATTTCAAAGAAACTGGAATAAAGTCTAATTGCATTTTTAACAGACTAAACAGTTTTCACGTCACAGAAAATTTCTGCTTTGATATAATGCATGGTGTTTTTGAAGGAATTTCTTCCTATGATATCTGCAATATATTGTTGGGCCTCATAAATGAAAACGTTATACGCATATTGTGGTGAACGAATGACATATCAAAGCATAAAGAACAAACGCACTGAAGTCGCCGAACCTCACGCGGCGCAAAAGCATAATAAACAAATACTCAGAATGCCGAAGCTCACGCGGCGCATCATATTTCCAACTTGGTTCATTGCGCTTCGCTCAAGTCTTATGATCGCGATAAGCACAGTACAATTTCAAGTCACTGAACCCCAAAAGTGCATAGCGTTTGGAATGCACTTGTTGATTCAATAAACAATACTTCGATGCATTTGGTGTGGTAAGATTCATTGACCACTTTTGCATGAAAATCGATATGTTCATTTATCGCCGAATTTCCCTTGCTTTGAATATTGCTGACGTAAGTTATTTTATTTAAGAAACCTTTATTTAAGCATTTTTGTAAACATCCAAAATAGTATAAAAACGAAACATTTTGAATAAAGAAGTCAGTCAGAACTTACTAATTAACCTGTTTTAACTGTTTTGATGTCGTGCGACCGTTTTTTTAGCAGACATTCCGACAGCTTGCAGCCACGATGCTCGCGACTCGCGCAAAGGGGGGAGGGATGTTGTGAGTCAACATTCGACTCACGAGCATTCAATTATTATGCACGATGGTCACCTTTATATGAACATACCGAAATATAGCAGAACGACTTCAGCACAAACGAAAGAACAACAACAACAACAACAACCAATCCAAGCTTAAATGCGAAATATGATCAACGTTGGCACACGACCAGAGCGGCGAGCAGAAATACTTGACAAGCGAATTCAGACAACACCTGGCGAAAGTGCTTATGCGGCGAGTGTGACATCTGGTGAGCTCGAAAATCAATTGAGCAAAAGCAAATCGACAAGCGTTTTATCTAGTGCGATGGCAGTACAGTGCCCGCTTTACAGTGTATCACATATTTTGGAAATCAGTAAGGTTGAAGTGAATAAAGATTCAGGTAGTGAAGATTATAAACTCGACGAAGAAGTCGACAGAAATCGTTATGGTAATTTATTGAAGAAGGAATATGATTTTTCATGTAAAGAAGAAATATCAGAGGAAAATTTTAAGGACCCACTGAGTAGGCCACACAATTCTGCAGTAAAGGCATCAGATTTACCCCGGTCGGGAAATCAAGAAAGAGTTAAAAATCATGAAACGAACAATTTAAGTGAAAAAATTGATCCTAGGGACATGTCAAGTATGCTCAGGAATCGAAAGGTAATAAGAAAGGTATTAAAAAAGTTTTTTGATACAGTAAAAACAGTCTATAACAGGTTTTTAAGAGCAATCGTTTTACTACAACAAAATTTTAAATGGGATGTCGTGAACCACACCATTAAGTCAAATATTAGCGATAGCGAAATTTTAACTTTAAAAACGAATCCTTTAAGCAAAATATATTCGTACAATTTTAAAGTGCCGTAAAAAGTTATTAAAAAAAAAACAATCAAAAAACAAGTAAGGGTGTTATAGTCAGGCGAGCCTGACAATAGAATACCCGACACAGACACTTATGTTCGAATAATTTTTAATATCAAGAGGTGTTTAAGGACATATTGGGCCCATATACTGTTAAATTTTTTTATAAAAACCGCCCATTTGCCACGCCCACTTTTTCAATTTTTTCGGGATTCTAATCGGACCCTTATATATACGCTTAAATTCTAAGTTTCATTGAAATATTTCAATAAAATCCGCTTTTGAGGCATTTTTGGGATTTTTGTCACAGACCCTAGTACTAGAGGTACCCTTAATAATGGTTCTATCGAAAAAAGTTTTGGGGAGGACGTTACTGGCTATCAAGGAAGCATACGTACCAACTTTCGTTCAAGTCCCATTTGTATTTCGGGTGTAGGAGACAATTTTCGAAAAACGCCCTTATGCCACGCCCACTTTTCAAATTTTTTGAAATCATATTACTTGCCTTTAAACATGTTCAAATACCAAGTTTCATCAAAATATCTTGAAAAACTTCGATTTTAAAGCAGTTTTTGTGATTTTCATAACAGACCCTAGTACTGGAGGTACCCTAAAAATGGTCCGATCGGGTCCATTCTCGAACTTGTTCTTACTCATGTCCCCGTGAGCACGCATACCAAATTTGGTTACGATAACTCAACCCCTTCGATAAGATAACTGTATACAGACAGACGGACAGACAGACAGACGGACAGACGGACATGTCTAAATCGAATCTCCTGGTGACGCTGATCATTTCTATATACATTTTGTATGGTCTATCTCGACTGGTTCTGGCTGTTACACACAACCCAACAAACGCAATATACCCTCGACACAGAGTGTATCGGGTATAACAAAGATTTTTATCACGTAAAGTGAGATCTAAACGTTTTAAATTAATTATGACAGAGTTTCTTTTAAACATCGCTTAGGGCGATGTATAAATTAGAATTTCCTATGAAAACTTTAAAGAAAAAGAATTGAAATCTTAAAAACTATTTTAAGGTCTTACAGTCACGAATATTTTGAACAGGCCCCGGTATGCGTTTTTATTTCATAAAAAAAAAATGTTTTTTTAAATTAAAGCAATAAGCGAAAAACAAAACAAAAAGAACCGAACAGTTTATTTTGCCAATGAAAGCTCTGAAGCAACGTATCATGATATTTGAAACCAGAACGTTGCTAACGTACGAAAAGTAAAAAGCAAAAGAATACAGAAGGGACTCGAGCACAGCAATTTTTATATGTTTTATATTTTCAAGACAAGATTAGGAACAAGAGGAAACTCGGTGCAAATAAAACTGACAATGACTGAAAACCAATTTGCTCGACTAGAAGAACGAGAGAGAAGAATAATAACAAAAACGGAAAATAAGCTGGTAAGTATAATAAGAAACATATACAGGTATTTAATACATATTTGTATATGTTACAAAGATATTTAATAAAATCAATACCTTGAAAATATAGGTATTTTGAGTTTAACATAACATCAGTTTATATATAAAAAGAAAGAAAAAAAAAAGTCAACTAAATAATAAATAAAAAACTCTTTCGAAAAAATTAAAAGAGAAAGTAGAAAAAATTTCAAAACAAAAAAAAAAGCAAAATAGATGAAAAATTTAAGAGAAAAAAACAGAAAACAAGAAAATGAAAAAATATTTGATGTACGACTTTATGTGAGCTTATTGGTCAGAAAGTTAGATGCAAATAAAAAACAATTATTCCATCATTTGCCCAACGTTTCGTTCCTTTTTGGGAACATCTTCAGGAGCTTTTTATTTGGTGGAATTTATTTTTGTTTTATTGTATAACTTTAGTCAAATTAACGTTCGTCAAGAATTTAAATAAAATTGCAAAAATAATCATTGTCATTTCGTTGTTGTATTTAAACGCAATATGTTGAAAAAAGTTCCTCATTGTTGTTGTTGTAGTCCTTTATGGTTTCGCTTCGGCAGGCTCTCCGAATACAACATATTGCGTTTAAATACAACAACGAAATGACAATGATTATTTTTGCAATTTTATTTAAATTCTTGACGAACGTTAATTTGACTAAAGTTATACAATAAAACAAAAATAAATTCCACCAAATAAAAAGCTCCTGAAGATGTTCCCAAAAAGGAACGAAACATTGGGCAAATGATGGAATAATTGTTTTTTATTTGCATCTAACTTTCTGACCAATAAGCTCACATAAAGTCGTACATCAACATAATTTGGAAATTGGTCTTAATAAAAATCTACACAAAAAATATTTGATTGAAACTATAATTAAAAAAGTTAAAGAGTAAATTATGATAAATTAATAACTATTTGAAAACGAAGTCTAGTTGTAACAGAAAATAAATAGTTTAAAAAGAATACAATGGCATAAAAGTTTTAAATAAAAAACATTAATACTGATAAGTTATTGATAGTAATCTAGAAAATACTGGTAAAAAGGATTATTTTAAAAAGACGATTTTACTAAACAATTTCAAATAGATTTGAAAGAAAAACTGTACCAACAAACCTTTATGAAAACTATATAAATCTATGCATACGAATTTTAACCTCACTTAAAGAGGGGAAAGGACCGATTAAATCAAACACGATCAATAAACAGTCTAAAGAGAATTAAACTGATAAATTTAAACTGTCATTTTTTCAGACAAGTGAGAAGTATAAAAAAAAAAAGAGAAAAAAAATAGAAATTGTTAGCAGAGTATTAACATAAAGAAAAGAGAAAGAATATATAATGTACTAATAGAATGTGAGAAGTTTAAAGTTAAAGCAAAACGAACAACTCTGCAATTAAATTAGAAACCTTTACGAAAAAATAAACAAAAACCAAAAAGAAGTTTAAAAAATTGTTTACACAAGAATATTTTTATCAAAGTAGAGAAAAGAATATTGTATAGAAGTAAGCATATTTCATTAGCTAGCCGTCGAGCTCCAACACGCACCAACAGAGGAATCAACTACACAAGTAGCCGTACATAAAGGACTTAGCGGAATTTTCGAGTACATCAATATCAACGCAGAACAATAATAATAACTGCAGCAACCAGCAATCTTCAGGGGATAAAATTTTGCGAAGCAAGTCATCACAATCTGGCCAACAACTCCTTTAAAAGGGGGAGGGATGTCGTGCGACAGTTTTTTTTAGCAGACATTCCGACAGCTTGCAGTCACGATGCTCGCGACTCCCGCAAAGGGGGGAGGGATGTTGTGAGTCAACATTCGACTCACGAGCATTCAATTATTATGCACGATGGTCACCTTTATATGAACATACCGAAATATAGCAGAACGACTTCAGCACAAACGAAAGAACAACAACAACAACAACAACCAATCCAAGCTTAAATGCGAAATATGATCAACGTTGGCACACGACCAGAGCGGCGAGCAGAAATACTTGACAAGCGAATTCAGACAACACCTGGCGAAAGTGCTTATGCGGCGAGTGTGACATCTGGTGAGCTCGAAAATCAATTGAGCAAAAGCAAATCGACAAGCGTTTTATCTAGTGCGATGGCAGTACAGTGCCCGCTTTACAGTGTATCACATATTTTGGAAATCAGTGAGGTTGAAGTGAATAAAGAGTCAGGTAGTGAAGATTATAAACTCGACGAAGAAGTCGACAGAAATCGTTATGGTAATTTATTGAAGAAGGAATATGATTTTTCATGTAAAGAAGAAATATCAGAGGAAAATTTTAAGGACCCACTGAGTAGGCCACACAATTCTGCAGTAAAGGCATCAGATTTACCCCGGTCGGGAAATCAAGAAAGAGTTAAAAATCATGAAACGAACAATTTAAGTGAAAAAATTGATCCTAGGGACATGTCAAGTATGCTCAGGAATCGAAAGGTAATAAGAAAGGTATTAAAAAAGTTTTTTGATACAGTAAAAACAGTCTATAACAGGTTTTTAAGAGCAATCGTTTTACTACAACAAAATTTTAAATGGGATGTCGTGAACCACACCATTAAGTCAAATATTAGCGATAGCGAAATTTTAACTTTAAAAACGAATCCTTTAAGCAAAATATATTCGTACAATTTTAAAGTGCCGTAAAAAGTTATTAAAAAAAAAACAATCAAAAAACAAGTAAGGGTGTTATAGTCAGGCGAGCCTGACAATAGAATACCCGACACAGACACTTATGTTCGAATAATTTTTAATATCAAGAGGTGTTTAAGGACATATTGGGCCCATATACTGTTAAATTTTTTTATAAAAACCGCCCATTTGCCACGCCCACTTTTTCAATTTTTTCGGGATTCTAATCGGACCCTTATATATACGCTTAAATTCTAAGTTTCATTGAAATATTTCAATAAAATCCGCTTTTGAGGCATTTTTGGGATTTTTGTCACAGACCCTAGTACTAGAGGTACCCTTAATAATGGTTCTATCGAAAAAAGTTTTGGGAGGACGTTACTGGCTATCAAGGAAGCATACGTACCAACTTTCGTTCAAGTCCCATTTGTATTTCGGGTGTAGGAGACAATTTTCGAAAAACGCCCTTATGCCACGCCCACTTTTCAAATTTTTTGAAATCATATTACTTGCCTTTAAACATGTTCAAATACCAAGTTTCATCAAAATATCTTGAAAAACTTCGATTTTAAAGCAGTTTTTGTGATTTTCATAACAGACCCTAGTACTGGAGGTACCCCTAAAAATGGTCCGATCGGGTCCATTCTCGAACTTGTTCTTACTCATGTCCCCGTGAGCACGCATACCAAATTTGGTTACGATAACTCAACCCCTTCGATAAGATAACTGTATACAGACAGACGGACAGACAGACAGACGGACAGACGGACATGTCTAAATCGAATCTCCTGGTGACGCTGATCATTTCTATATACATTTTGTATGGTCTATCTCGACTGGTTCTGGCTGTTACACACAACCCAACAAACGCAATATACCCTCGACACAGAGTGTATCGGGTATAACAAAGATTTTTATCACGTAAAGTGAGATCTAAACGTTTTAAATTAATTATGACAGAGTTTCTTTTAAACATCGCTTAGGGCGATGTATAAATTAGAATTTCCTATGAAAACTTTAAAGAAAAAGAATTGAAATCTTAAAAACTATTTTAAGGTCTTACAGTCACGAATATTTTGAACAGGCCCCGGTATGCGTTTTTATTTCATAAAAAAAAATGTTTTTTTAAATTAAAGCAATAAGCGAAAAACAAAACAAAAAGAACCGAACAGTTTATTTTGCCAATGAAAGCTCTGAAGCAACGTATCATGATATTTGAAACCAGAACGTTGCTAACGTACGAAAAGTAAAAAGCAAAAGAATACAGAAGGGACTCGAGCACAGCAATTTTTATATGTTTTATATTTTCAAGACAAGATTAGGAACAAGAGGAAACTCGGTTCAAATAAAACTGACAATGACTGTAAACCAATTTGCTCGACTAGAAGAACGAGAGAGAAGAATAATAACAAAAACGGAAAATAAGCTGGTAAGTATAATAAGAAACATATACAGGTATTTAATACATATTTGTATATGTTACAAAGATATTTAATAAAATCAATACCTTGAAAATATAGGTATTTTGAGTTTAACATAACATCAGTTTATATATAAAAAGAAAGAAAAAAAAAAGTCAACTAAATAATAAATAAAAAACTCTTTCGAAAAAATTAAAAGAGAAAGTAGAAAAAATTTCAAAACAAAAAAAAAAGCAAAATAGATGAAAAATTTAAGAGAAAAAACAGAAAACAAGAAAATGAAAAAATATTTGATGTACGACTTTATGTGAGCTTATTGGTCAGAAAGTTAGATGCAAATAAAAAACAATTATTCCATCATTTGCCCAACGTTTCGTTCCTTTTTGGGAACATCTTCAGGAGCTTTTTATTTGGTGGAATTTATTTTTGTTTTATTGTATAACTTTAGTCAAATTAACGTTCGTCAAGAATTTAAATAAAATTGCAAAAATAATCATTGTCATTTCGTTGTTGTATTTAAACGCAATATGTTGAAAAAAGTTCCTCATTGTTGTTGTTGTAGTCCTTTATGGTTTCGCTTCGGCAGGCTCTCCGAATACAACATATTGCGTTTAAATACAACAACGAAATGACAATGATTATTTTTGCAATTTTATTTAAATTCTTGACGAACGTTAATTTGACTAAAGTTATACAATAAAACAAAAATAAATTCCACCAAATAAAAAGCTCCTGAAGATGTTCCCAAAAAGGAACGAAACGTTGGGCAAATGATGGAATAATTGTTTTTTTATTTGCATCTAACTTTCTGACCAATAAGCTCACATAAAGTCGTACATCAACATAATTTGGAAATTGGTCTTAATAAAAATCTACACAAAAAATATTTGATTGAAACTATAATTAAAAAAGTTAAAGAGTAAATTATGATAAATTAATAACTATTTGAAAACGAAGTCTAGTTGTAACAGAAAATAAATAGTTTAAAAAGAATACAATGGCATAAAAGTTTTAAATAAAAAACATTAATACTGATAAGTTATTGATAGTAATCTAGAAAATACTGGTAAAAAGGATTATTTTAAAAAGACGATTTAACTAAACAATTTCAAATAGATTTGAAAGAAAAACTGTACCAACAAACCTTTATGAAAACTATATAAATCTATGCATACGAATTTTAACCTCACTTAAAGAGGGGAAAGGACCGATTAAATCAAACACGATCAATAAACAGTCTAAAGAGAATTAAACTGATAAATTTAAACTGTCATTTTTTTCAGACAAGTGAGAAGTATAAAAAAAAAGAGAAAAAAAATAGAAATTGTTAGCAGAGTATTAACATAAAGAAAAGAGAAAGAATATATAATGTACTAATAGAATGTGAGAAGTTTAAAGTTAAAGCAAAACGAACAACTCTGCAATTAAATTAGAAACCTTTACGAAAAAATAAACAAAAACCAAAAAGAAGTTTAAAAAATTGTTTACACAAGAATATTTTTATCAAAGTAGAGAAAAGAATATTGTATAGAAGTAAGCATATTTCATTAGCTAGCCGTCGAGCTCCAACACGCACCAACAGAGGAATCAACTACACAAGTAGCCGTACATAAAGGACTTAGCGGAATTTTCGAGTACATCAATATCAACGCAGAACAATAATAATAACTGCAGCAACCAGCAATCTTCAGGGGATAAAATTTTGCGAAGCAAGTCATCACAATCTGGCCAACAACTCCTTTAAAAGGGGGAGGGATGTCGTGCGACAGTTTTTTTTAGCAGACATTCCGACAGCTTGCAGTCACGATGCTCGCGACTCCCGCAAAGGGGGGAGGGATGTTGTGAGTCAACATTCGACTCACGAGCATTCAATTATTATGCACGATGGTCACCTTTATATGAACATACCGAAATATAGCAGAACGACTTCAGCACAAACGAAAGAACAACAACAACAACAACAATCAATCCAAGCTTAAATGCGAAATATGACCAACGTTGGCACACGACCAGATCGGCGAGCAGAAATACTTGACAAGCGAATTCAGACAACACCTGGCGAAAGTGCTTATGCGGCGAGTGTGACATCTGGTGAGCTCGAAAATCAATTGAGCAAAAGCAAATCGACATTGTCAACATTGTCAACATTGAACCTACGCAGCAACTTCGGGAAAAATCGTCTGACAGCAATTGCGAAATCAACAATGCGGCATCAGCGGTTTCATTCTTTATAAACGGAAGATCGAATTGGAGAAGGGGATTCTTTGCGGAAGGCCAGTTTGCGACAGTCCCAACTCGACTCGCATGTACTCACCAGTGGCAACAGCGATTAGAGCGTGGACTTGGAGAATAGGGAATTAGGGAAGTTTTAAGAGTAAATGTAAGGCGATAGCATTAATAACATTGTGAAAAAAATAAGGATTAATAAACAACATTATAAAGTATAATTCTTGTGTACTCTTTATTTTCACAAAGGATTTTAGGCATTATGTTCACAGGGAACATATCTTTTGCTTAGAATCACAGCATTATTGGCGCAGCCGGTAGGATCAAATAAATAGTAGAAAGCAACTTTTCCCTTTCGGTGAAACGGAAATCGGTAACAATTCTTTGGCTTTGCAAATCGAGAGATTGAAATCATTCAATTTAAAAATGACTGCAAGTGAAACAAAATGTTTCGTTCATTTCTTACCACTCATGAAAGGAGATTTAGTTTCTGTCTCTAATATTCACTGGGAAGTCCTTATACTTTTATTGCAAATCATTGATTATATTTTAAGACCAACATACTCCAACGACGACTTATTTGTCTTAAGAGACTTAATTGAGGCACGCCATTCAAAATATATTAAAATTTATGGCGCGCTAAAGCCTAAGCACCACTTCCTTGTTCATTATTGTATGGCCATAAACAAATGTGGGCCCTTGAAATATGTTTGGTCAATGCGGTTTGAAGCAAAACACAGAGAAGCTAAGGCATATTTTAACAACACAGCCTCAAGAATAAACCCACCTTATTCTATAGCTATAAAATCGGGAATAAAGTTTTCCAAGTTTTTATTAGACAATGAAAATGGAATAGAACCTTTCATTACATAAGAATCACCAGAATTAATTGATTTAACAAAAGATCAATATTTCTCCAAAGTTATTTACTCATGCGGCGTCGACGTAAAAAGAAAACAGTCTTCTTATGAACTCATCTATAATGGAACAAAATACAAACCAAATTTTTATTTGTCCACTAAGTTACATAGCAGCACATTTAAACTCTATAAAATCAAAAGGTTTTTGTTTCAAAATAATAAAGCTTATATATTATGTCACTAACTTCTGATTAAAAACTTCTCTGCCCATTTCCAAGCATATGAAGTTGGATCCTTAATACATTGTTTTGAAGTAAAACTACTTTCAGATTTAAACGCTTCGCCTCTTCATTTATATCCATTATGCAATGGCAAAACTTATGTTAGAAATAAATATTTTTAGTTATTAGTCATGAAAAATAATGTCTGAAAATGCTAATAAATTCTTGTTGAAAAATATTTGTGTTGAAAATTATTTAACTTCAATGTTCTGCACAGGTGAGTGAAGGTCTTAAGAATTTTTTGTTTAGTTTTCATGTTATAAAAGTTAGTTAAATTTTTTTCAAATTTTATCTTACAGAATTAAAGCAATATTTAATCAATAATTATCCCACATTACTTCAATAAGACAACAATATAGTTCAATATGAATCCAATATTAAGTCAATAATTTTTTCCCATTACTTCAATAAGACAACAATATAGTTCAATATGAATCCAATATTAAATCAATAATTTTTCCACATCAATTCAATAAGACAACAATATAGTTTAATATGAATCCAATATTAATTCAATACCAAAAAAAAATCATTTTAATATTGTTTCTATATTAAAATCGTTTATATTGCGCCACATTAATTCAATGGTGTTTCATATTGAATCAAAATTTTTCTACGTTACTAGACTATCGTTAACGTATCACATTGAATCAATGTGGTTTTCATTGATTTTACGTGGTTTTTTCTCTGGGTGTACACAAGCGGAAAGTGAGAGCGCTTCAGCATGGCATGCGAGAGTGAAGAAGACGGCATTAACATGCAAATTTGGAGACAATTTGTCTGCGTTTGTGTTGGATCGCTTCATCGTTGGAAGCAAAGAGAAGAGCTTTGAACGATTATGCGAAGAGGACGAAAAAAAAACGTTAGAAGACAACAACAAGAACAAGACGGGGCCGAAAAACAACAACGCACCGAGGAACAGAAACAACAGCAACAACAGCGCTCGCAACAGTAATGATCAAAATAATAAGGGCGTCAAATGCAAGCATTGTGGATGGCGAAACCACGAATCGCCTGATTGTAACATAAACACAAAAACAGCAAATGCCATTATTGTGGCAAACTAGGACACCTTGCAAGTTTTTGCAGGACACAAAATTACAATGTTTAGTATGTATCGCAAGATTCAAATAAAAATAATAGCACTAATGATGATTCAAATAAACAAAATTTTTCTGGTTATAGGATATCGAATGGCGGTTCAGCGAATTATTATTACATGCCAGTGAAATTTGACGGCACTCAAATAGAAGTAGCGTGCGATTCGGGTTCTCCCTGCTCTTTAATGTCAATTCAACTATTCAAATCAATTTATAGAAACGTAAGTTTACGAAAATGTTTATTGCCTTATGTAGACTATGGGGGAAATCCTATCAATGTTGTGGGTGAATTCACGGTTACAATTGAATGTAACGGGTCAAAACGAAATCTGAATATCGTGATAACTGATACCAACAATATGCCGCTTTTGGGTTGTGATTTTCTGAGACTATTCAATTTTAATTTCTTTCAAGTAAGAGCAATTGAATCAAGTGATGTAGAAACTTTAATGACTAATATAAAAAGTGAATTTCACGAAGTTTTTAAAGATGAACTTGGTACATACCAATTCGGAAAAGTTTCGCTTGATGTCTCAAATGAGGCAAACCCAATTTTCTTTAAACCCAGATCAGTCGCTCTTGCTTGGAAGAGTAAAGTAGAAAAACATTTGCAAGAATTAATATCCAAAGAAATATTAGAACCAGTGGAAAATGCAGATTGGGATACTCCTTTGGTCTCAATACTTAAACCCAATAGGGAATTGAGAATCTGCGGGGACTATAAAGTCACAGTAAATATATTTCTTGTGGATTTTAAATATCCTCTGCTTTTAATTGAAGACATTTTTGCTTCTCTTCAAGGTGGCCAACTTTTCACAAAGTTGGATTTATCAAACACTTACAACCAAATAGTGTAAGATGAAAAATCTCAGCAGCTTTGTACGTGGTCTACTCACATAGGCTGTTTTAAAATGAAACGCTTGCCTTTTGGTATTAAATCTGCTGCTGCGATCTTCCAAAGGGCAATGGAGACATTGCTTCGAAACATTCCTTTTGTGGTAGTCTATCAAGACGACATCATGGTCTCAGGAAAAGATTTGAATGAACATGTTTTAAGCTTGAAAGCTGTTTTAGAAAAATTGACTTCTGCAGGACTACGTTTAAACTTATCCCTTTCAGACCTGAACCTATACTGCCATATATATCTGTCTATTCAATTAAAATTCATATTTATTCCCGTTTTTTGGCCTTAATTTTATCCACTGAACATTGAATTTAGGTCCTTTTTTAAAAAAAGGACATCGCACAATTGTGTGGTCTGGGTATTTAGCTGAAAAATGATTCTCAAAATGAAATAAAATATTTTTCAGTTTTCTTGTTTTATTAACAATAAACCAGGGACCTGACTTTTATAAGTATTTTCGAAAAAAGTCTTAACATAATAATTATTTTGTGACTAAAATAATTAAAATTTTTCATAATTATTATCAAAAATTTTTATATTTTTAAATTTCCATATAATTGTTATGATTGAGAAAAAATTTTATTAATTGAAAAATAAGTTTTATTTTTGAGAAATATTTTTTACGTCTTTTCAAAACTTTTATAGGGGGAATATTTTTTTCTTGTTGCCTTAGAAGTTTTATGTTTGAAGAAAAATAGTTTACGTCGTCAGCAAATTAGATAAGGGAATTATTATGCCCTATTATTACCGCCAATCGACTTCCATTCTATTATTCACTCACGACGAATCGACGTCGTGCAGACGTAATTATGCCCTATTTAGGTTAGGTCAACGAAATATTCTGACCTAAAATAGGTAAGAAATTACTAATATTCTACCTATTTTGCTAGTTGGGATATTCATGCATTGTCATCCAAACTAAAAATATGTGCAAAGTTTCAGATCAATCAGAAGGGAACTAAGTCAAATTTAAGTTGTAAGATTCCTTTACAAAGTTTGTTAGTTTATTACAAGTGAAGCGAATAAAAATCAAACAATAAAAACTTTCAAAGACGTAAAAACTTTTCATGAAAAATAAAAGTTATTAAGAAACGTAAAAACCAAAAATTGGAAAGAAAAAGTTATGAAAAGACTTATTTAATTTTTTGAATTTGTAAAAGTTATACAAAGATTTTAAATAATTTTCTTTGAAATAAAGGCAACTTTTTTAAAATCTGAAATTGTAATAATTATTATTTCGGGTCCCTGCAATAAACCAATAAACAAAAAAATTATTCATAATTCAGTTTTTTCTTTGCATGACGTATAGCTCAGTCTATTAACCCCTTAATGAATATAAAAAATTGAAACTTAACAATTTGTGGAAGCAGTCTTTGCTCTTTGGCAAACAGACTGTTACTTTAGGGCAATTCCATAGAATCATGACATGAAACTTAAAAAAACAAAACAAGACATTTTTAGTTTTGGCACTGCCAAGTTATTGTGAAAATATTACAACTTCATACGAAAACATAAAATTTATGATTTGAAGAATTTTAACACAGCTGAAAGTGAAAATTGCGGCATGTAAAAGAAAAACAATGTTGAAAGCATAAATAGCTGTTTTGAAATAACAGAATTTTCATACAACGGTTGAATTTTTTGGAAAATTTACATGATTTGTCTCTTTCTTGAACATTCATTGAATGATTTGTAGGGTTGTGTTCAATTTGAACGAACTCAACTCTGTGAAAAACTCGAGAAATTGTTCACAGCTGTTTTTTTGTAACGCGAGTTACCGAAAGCCGTTTTTTCTGGATTCCTTTTGCGTTTTCAATTCCATCCGACTAAAATCTCCTATTCTCTTTCCTAATCGTAAGTACATTAATTGAAAAATAACATAAGAATTTTAACTAGCCCTCCAAACATTTGTATAGCCTTCATTTCTTGTAACGCGAGTTACCAGTACCTAGCAGTTTTGGAAGTTGGCTCCAAAATGCCATATTCAGGAGAAGAAAAGATGAGAAGGAAAAGGGAAAAGTTGAGAAACGAAGGAAAATATAATGAATATAAGGAATATCAAAAAGAAGCATGCCGAAAGAGCAGACTGAAAAGGCAAGCCTTCGTTAATGAGCTTCCTGAATTAAAAAAAAAATCCTTACTTAAACTGAACCGGTTAAAAACTAAGCAGCGCGTTCAAAAATTCAGGGAGGAGAAGAAGAAATCTCTGTCTACAGCTCATGAAAAGCGTAATTCGAGATATGCAAATGTTCAGACTCTGGGAAAGGCTCTTTCACGAACTCGAAAGACATTACCCTAATGCCCAACTAAGAGGAAGATTGTTCTTGAGAAACTTCTTGAAGAATGTGTTGATATTGGCCAGTTCCATCCTTCACTTTCAAAAAGTCTCGCACGGGCCGTGAGTGAAGACGATGAAAAAAAAGTAAGGGATTTTTATGAGCGTGATGACATAAGCAGCATGTCGCCGGGAAGTAAGGACTATGTTATCATTCGAAGCAATAGCATAAAGCAAAAGCTTCAAATCCGATATTTTTATACGACCGTTTTCGAAACTTATGAATTGTTTGTTAGAGAACATGGAAATGTTTGTAAAAAAAGCAAATTCGCCCAATTGCGACCTAAGCACGTATACCTATCCAACAAAGTACCTCACAATGTATGCCTTTGTAAGTACCATGAAAATTATATACTGGCTCTAAACGCGTTACACAAAGTCATAAATAGCCCACTGTACAGTAGCAATTTTGTTGAGTCCATGCTTTGCGCAAGCCCCAAAGAAGAGTGCTGGCTTAATTCTTGCAAAGACTGCAAAAATCAACTGCATAATAGACTTTTCCAATATGCAGAAGCGTCTGGAGAAACACTATCTAAAGTCACTTGGTATGAATGGAAGGAAACCAATCGCAAAATTACTAAGGTTTTAATAACTGGTTCAACTATGGACTTAATTGCACATATTCTTAATAAAACACCGAGCTTCGTTAAACATTCTTTTATAAAAAGGTGTCAAGCAGATTCCTACCGGAAAGATAAACTTGCTGTGTCTTCCGCAAGTTATGACTCATCTGTTGCACTTTTGCAAATAGACTTTTCTGAAAATTATAACTGCATAGCCCAAGACGAGGTTCAAAGCTTTCATTGGGTGCAACCTCAAATTACTTTGTTTACTGCATCGTTGTGTTATTTTGGAGTACAACATTCCGTCGTCCTTGTTTCAGATAATCGACATCATGACAAAACCACTGCACTAGTCTACGTAAATAAAATTCTAGAAAGCTTGCCAGAAATTGTTAAACAAGTTCGAATATGGTCTGATGGACCAGTTACGCAGTTCAAAAACCGATTCATAGTTGAAGGCTTAAAAACGTTGGCAAAAAGAAACAAGAAATATTTAATATTATATATTGAACGCACGCTTTGAAAGTCAATTAGCAACTGTTTATTCGAATGACGCTTAACTCTTAAGAATGTACAAAAGCTTTTTATGTCATAAGACTTAATTTACATTAGTCTACGCTGAGCCTTCGTTTACAAAAAGCAACATAAGCCACAATGAAACACGCTCCTCCTTTCAATTGTGAATAAGTATAAGTGTTAACAATTTATATCATAATTATTATTCCAATTTCTTTATTTTAATTAAACTAAAAAGTATAAGAATTTCCTGATTTGATTGGGATCATTTAACAATAACAATTCTTAAAAACTACAAAATTCAATTCAAATTTTCTTACAATCTATAAAACTCAATTCAAATTTTCATTTCAATTTTTTACAACTCTACCATCTACTCTAGGTCTTAAGTTTCTCATATTGATTTCATTTTGTATTTCTCTTAAATTATCAGATTCAGAATTTTGTGACATTTGTGAATTTTCAACCGATATGATACTAGCTTCATCTTCTCCTGGATTTGAATATGTGACTGTGGATCCATTGTCCGCATTGGCTTCTTTCAAGCCACTCTTTATTTGATTTGTGTGTCTTTTAATAATTTTGTTATTGTGAGATATGCTGCATTCATATGAGTATGAACCTATCTTTTCTTTTATGGTGGCGGGTGTCCAAGCTGCTTTGTTTGGATCACGATAATCTCGAATATAGACTTTCTGACCTTTTTTAAAACTAACATTTCTTTTCCCTTTGAAATCTCTTTTAGATTTTTCTTGCTGATCTATAATGTTGTCCCGAATTAAAGGAGGTTTAATTAAGTCGAATGTGGTTTTTACAGACCTACCTAAAAATATTTTGGCAGGGGATTCTTTTGTCGAGCAGTGTATAGTATTTCTGTAATACATAAGGATTCTGTTGAGAATTACATCAAAGTCAGCTTCACTTTGAGTACTAAGGCTTGCATAAAGTGATTTCTTTAAGGTTTTTATAAAGTTTTCTGCTTGGCCGTTCGTTGCAGGATGTCCTGGAGTGGTCATTACGTGCCTGATTCTATTGTTTTGTACAAACTCCTTAAATTTATCGGACGTAAATTGTCTACCGTTATCGCTAACTATGGTGTTAACAATTCCAAATCTACAAAACGTTTCTCTTAAGTGCTTTATGACAAAAGCTGAAGTAGGATCTTTGGTTTTAAAGACTTCTACCCATTTAGAGAAGGCATCGATAACGACAAACAAGAAATATCCCTTTATTGGGCGAAATCTACATGGATTCTCTGCCAGGATGATTCCGTAGGGTTCCACGGTATCATTGGACATTTCTCAGGACTTGCAGAAAATTTCTGACAAGCGTCACAACCTTTTATGAGTTTTTCAATTTCATCATCCATTTTAGGCCACCATATATATGAACGCGCTAGTGATTTTGTTTTGACTATACCTAAGTGAGACAAATGCAGTTGTTGCACAACTTCTTTTCGAAGTTTTTGCGGAATTATGACTCTATATCCCCACAAAATGCAATCTTGTTCTACGGTAAGTTCAAAATTTTTTTGTATGTACGGACAAAATTGATCTTCTTTTAAACCTGAGAGTGTTCCCTTTTTAATGTGATCCACAACCTTAGATAGGATAGCATCCCTTCTTGTTTCACGTGCAACATCTTTAAAGTCTATACCTAACATGTTTTGAGCTGCTACAAGAAATACGTAACTCTTTTCAACTTCAGATTTTTTTGAAAGGTATTGCGGCATACGTGACAAATTGTCGGCGTGATTGACAATTCCCTTAACATGACATATTTGGTAGTTGAATCCAGACAAAGTAAATGCCCATCTCTGCATTCTTGCTGCCGCCATTACGGGAAGGCCTTTTCTTTCTCCAAAAATTGAAACAAGGGGCTTATGATATGTTTTTAAGATAAATGTGTTGCCCAGTAAATATTGTTTGAGTTTGGTTACGCTGAAAATAAGAGCAAGAGCCTCCTTTTCAGGTGTGCTGTAATTTAACTCAGACTTCGATAATGATCGAGAGACAAAAGCAATTGGTCTTGTAGTGTTGTCCGACATTTTATGTGACAATACACCAGCTACGGCGTTATTAGATGCGTCAGTAACGAGAATGATTGGTAGCTTTGGGTTGAAATGCACCAGGACATTGTCCGACGTTATCTCTTTTTTTATACTGTCATACGATTGTTGACATTTTTCAGACCATTGAAAATTTACATTTTTTTGCAAAAGATGATATAACGGTGACATTTTGTCAGCAAAATTGTTTATGAACTTCGAATAGTAATTTACCATTCCGATAAATGCCTTAAGTTCATGGACATCTTTCGGAATCGGAGCATTTAGAATAGTCTTTACTCTTTCAGGATTTTTACTAAGACCTGTCTTGTCAATAGTGAATCCAAGATACGAAATTTTCGTTTGAAAGAAACTGCATTTGGATTCAATAAGTTTTAATCCAGATTGTTGCACTTTGCTAAGGACAGATTTTAAATTTTTTAAATGTTCGGATATATTTTTACCTGTAACCGTAATATCATCTTGATAAACTACTACTGAAGGTATGTCACGTAAAAGTGTTTCCATTACTTTTTGAAACATAGCTGCTGCTGGTTTGACACCAAAAGGAAGACGCTTCATTTTAAGCGTACCTATGTGTGTAGACTAAACGCATAATTTTTGCGATGGTTCATCCAAAATCAGCTGGTTATAAGCATTAGACATATCAAGTTTGGTAAAACATTCACCACCTTGTAATGCCGCAAAAATTTCGTCAATCAACGGAAGTGGATATTTGTAATCGTGTAAATGTTGATTGATTGTGACTTTATAGTCACCGCAAATGCCCAGTTTGCCGTTTGGCTTCAAAATTGGGACCAAGGGTGTACCCCACTCTGAAGTTTCGACAGGTTCTAAAACGTCTTTTTTTATTAGATCACGTAACTCTTTTTCTATGGAATCTTTCCATGCAAACGGTATAGGACGCGGTTTAAAGAACACAGGTTTTGCATTTTTGTCAATAGGCAAAGATATCTTTTCTAGTTTATAAGCTCCTAGCTCGCCATTAAAAACTTCGGAGAATTCATTTTTTAACTGTTCCGTAAGTATTACGAGTTTACTGTTAGTAGCAGAATCAATTGAGTTTGATTGATTAAGTTCAAAGTTGAATGCCCTTAAAAAGTTTCTACCTAGCAGTGGAGGATTCTTAGTCTTCGTTACTACAAACTTAATTTTCTTTGAGATATTTCGATACTTTATGTTTGAATAAAACTCACCAACAATTTCTATTTTGTTCCCACCATAATCCACATAATTAACCCCACAAGGCTTACAACTCACATTTGTTTTTAACATTTTGAAAAGCGATGCAGAAATTAAGCTACAAGGAGATCCAGTGTCACATGCCATATCCACTTGAACACCATCTATATTTACAGAAGCGTAGTACATATCCGTTGAATCTTCACTATTGATGCTGTAAACAGAAAAATTATTAGAAGCTTTATTTACAAAAATATCATCTGATGAATCTGATTCAGATACATAATTTACAGAATTTTGCTTATTACGACATATCGTTGAAAGATGTCCAATTTTTCCGCAATGATTACATGTACTACTCTTATATCTGCATTCATTCGATGTATGGTTTCGCCATCCGCAGTGAGAGCATTCCTTCTTTGCATGCTGTTTGCCTTTTGTTTACCTTTTTCCTTGCTGTTTTTATTGGCATTGTTGTTATTGTTATTGTTGTTGTTGTCATTGCTGTTTTGACGATTTGTTTTATTTGGTTTGTTGCCTTTTCTGTAGTTACTTGGATTCTTTAAGTAATTTACTTGCTGTTTATTTTCGTCTCCATGATGAGCGCTTTACGAAAAGCTTCTTGAAGTGTCAACTTCTCGTCCTCTTCACACAGTCTTTCGAATATAGACAGTTGGTTGATCCCATCCTCGTCGCCATTATTATATATTGAACGCACGCTTTGAAAGTCAATTAGCAACTGTTTATTCGAATAACGCTTAACTCTAAAGAATGTACAAAAGCTTTTTATGTCATAAGACTTAATTTACATTGGTCTACGCTGAGGCTTCGTTTACAAAAAGCAACATAAGCCACAATGTAACATTTAATGTGGAACTATTTTGCAACATCCCACGGCAAAGGTCCTGTTGATGGTATAGGTGGATCCTTGAAACGATTTGTCCGAAGCCGTGTGCTCAGACGAGAGTCCATTGTTTTCAACGCTGAACAATTTGCAGAAGCGGCAAAAGAGTCAACGATGCAAGTTGTCCAAATTTCAATGGAGGAAATCACAGAAGCTGTGAGGAAAATGAAGCTCGAAACTGTTTTTAAGAATGCCGCACAAATACCGGGCATAGCGAAGATGCATTCAATTTATTGGGATGGTGGCAAATTAAGAATGGCCCAAATATCTGCAGATATAAGCGAACGATTTGCGGGAAGGACCTCGGTTAATACAGAATTACTAAGCTCTAATAGCGAAAGTGAAGACGACATCCCTCTCAGTAAGCTCATTTGCAACTAACTCCGCTATGTACACATGTTTATTAAATTATATTTTCTTTTCATGCTTTATAAATAATTTGAACCTCCATTATTTTGAATTTATTTGTATAAAAATCGCATACAACGCGAGTTACTAATTTCTTGCAACGCGAGACGGCTTGTTATATGAATTATTATTCGCCACCAGCATTATTTCCGGGCAACTTTTTATCCCCTTAAACTCTTCATTTTATTTTTAAAACAAAAAACAAAACAAAAGTTATTGAATCCACATAGTTTCGTAGACTTCATAAAACTAAATAATCACTTAAAAACCTTTGTCCGAAAACTGTAGCACAAGTTACCAACACATTTAAGTCTTTATTTAGTAAACCACTCCAACAAAAATTTTATTTTTATTGTTACTTTTTATCTTACATATTTTTTCTCAAAATAAACATGTTTGTACATTTTTAAAATTAAAAATAATGAAGAAAACATTGAATAAATGACTAAAAATGCGTTCTGAATGTAACGCGAGTTACCATGGAATTGCCCTTTACAATTCTGCAACTTTGTTTTATCAATAATAACAACTTAAAATAAAAAACTAAAATTATTCATGAATTCATTCATTTTTTTTTCCGCGGCATAAAGCACAGTCTAATAACAGTCTTAAAAAAGTTTACTTAGTATGGTACTTTTGGAAGCAGTCTTTGCGGTTTGCCAAACAGAAAGTAACTTTACACTTTTGGCAATGCCCTCTCAAGCGACTACCGCAATTATTTCGACAGACTCGTGGCGGATAATCGGTAAATTCCGGCCAATGATCGTATCGATCAAACCTTATGTCATCTGGGGCATCATGTGGCCGATATTTTGAGCCATAAAAATCTTCTGGTAATTGAAACCTGTCAACAGCTTCTGGAGCTTTAAAACAACACGACAAAACATTTCCTAGCTCCATTTTGAAAGTTAGAAATGATTTCAATTTTGCCTTGGGGAGTCCGACAATTTGAGCATCTTGTTTGTATTCCATCCATTAATTGTAAATAGCCAGGTGAAGAAAATGAAAGAAAATTTTTAACAGTCCATTTCTTTGTCTTAATTTTTATCCGGTAGTATTCCAACATTTGGTCGCAGACATCTACGGTAACCATAAATTTGTTGTAGTTCTCTTCAACTGTGGGTATTTGAACATTTGAACGACGTTTAAGGTTCTTGTTCCATCTTTCGATTTCGCCCACCGGATCTTTGCCGCACGCATTTGAAGCGACTATGACACCTTTGGTGTCCATCCATTTTACTACAGCTACGTTTTCTCCATTTGTAAACTGACATATGTCGCATTTCCTTATCCAGGGGAAATTTAGTCGATTTAGGTAATCGATTACCCATAATTGTCCCTCTTCGCAGGTATCCCACTTCGTGGAGCGACTTCATTAATGGTATTGTTGTAAAAAATCGATCAAAATATAGGTGACTGCCTTTTGGTATATTTCTAATTAGCCTCATGACAATAGATGGGCCGTGTCCGAGACCACAATCTGCAAACGTCCCAGCTCCTTGAAAGAGAACAAAGTCTACCACCAAACCAGAAGAGGTGGCACAAACAAGGTGTTTTAGTCCAACAGGACGTGGTTTTGATCGGAGAACTTGGCGTGCAGGGCATCTTCCCATAAAGGGTATCATCTGTTTATCTTTTGAATAATGTGTTATTTTCGTCGCCAATTCATTGCACCGTTTTCTCACCATATCAATGACTGGCTGCACTCGCCAAAATTTATTCGACGAGTCTGGGCAGAAATATCTACAAAATGAATGTCCGATCGCAGTTGGAAAAATTTGTCACGGGACATAGAATTAACAATGGCAGGAACCATGCACTCTTGGGACCAGTACATTCGGACAACTGGGTACCCAAGACATCCCATTATAATCGAACAACCATAAAACCGTTTTATATCCGCTATATTAAGGCGCACTTCCTGGCCAGGTTTGGATAAAACATACATTTTATTTAATTTAAGAACATCACTATAGTGCGATTCCGAAAAATAATTTTGAAAATATTCCAATGGAGTTTTTACCGTTGTGAGATTTTGACAACCAGATGTTATTGGCATATCCGCGTTTGGGAACGGTACACTTTTCCAAATTTCTTGTCAGGAAAAATAAATTGAAAAATCAAATTAAATAATCTCAGCAAAAAATTACCAATTTTTCCAGTTAAAGTTCGTATAATTTTAAACCAAAATTTGTCTTAAATAAGAAATTGCTGGCTGGCCATTGTAAGCCAAAGATTGCTCTTTTAAGAATTTCATCACATAAAAAAAGTTCAAGTTTGTTTATAAATCCTATTTTTCCTGAGGTTAAACCGCTAATAAGGTATGACAAATGTACCACAGATTTGAAGTAAATTAATTAAGGATTTTGAAAAAAATTAGAAAAGTATGTGTTAATAGGACCTTTTTCATACCAAAATGGCTCTCAAAGTAAAAAAAAGAGAATTTTTTCAGAATTTTTGACTTTGACCGCTTAATTAACCATCATTGGCTTAAATTCTTACCATGAATTTAATTTTGCCTAAAAGCCCATAGAATTGGCTTTCAAATCGCTTAACAGTTTTTTTTCTACGATGAACCGTTATCGTGATAGAATTTTTTTTCTCGACTTACTGCCTAAAAACTTTAAGGCCCTCTAACTCCTTAGGGGAGCATTTTTCAACCCCCCCCCCCTCCCATACGATTTTTGGTCGATATTGAGCACCCCTATCACCTCCTTTCGGATATACATCCTTATGCGAAACACCCTGTATATGAACCGCATATATGAATATATTTATAAATTAAATTTATACTAATATTTTGAAATAGGTTGTGATTGTCGATCAATATTAAAAACTAAAGTTTTCCTGGAAAAATTATTGAAGCACTTACCACGTGGCGGCATGTCTTCATTTGTGGAGCAACACTGTCAAACTAAAATCATTTTTCTCATATTTTTTTTGCTCGTTCCTTCTTTTTCCTGCTAACACGCAAAAAAAACATAGCACTCACAATCACTGCTTATCGGTCAACAGACGAAAAATGTGTTTTTAATAATTTTATACGCGAAATTTGGAAGATCTCACAATTGGTATGGCTGGGTCTGAAAGGGTTATCAAAGTGCAAATTTTTCCAAAAACAAGTGTGCTATCGTGGATTCAAGATAGACAGTTTTGGTCTCAGCAAAACCCAAGAAAGAATTTAGTCTGTACTACAGGCACCCGTTGCAAGTAATACTTCGGAAGTAAAAGCCTTTTCAGGAGCCAGTAACTATTACTCAAAGTTTGTCAACAATTTTGCAAATATAGTATTACCATTATATGCTTTGCTTGAGAAAGACTCGAAATTCGTTTGATCTACCAAATGCCAAGAAGCATATAAGAAAATAAAGTCTGAAATTGCCTCTGATCAAACACTAGTACATTTTAACCCTAAACTATCAATTATTCTAAGCACTGATGCTTCCTCAACTGCCATAGCCGGTGTTCTCTTACGCAAATTTTCTGACAGAAACATTAAGCCAATTGCGTCGAGAGTAATATTGATGAATTGAATATAAGCCATAGTATTGGAGTAAGAAATAGAAACTTAGTAAAAAATATAGTTAAAGACTGCTATTTAAAGGCAAAAAGGAAAAAGCCGTTCCCATATGAAATGCATATTAGACTCACTTCAGATAATCCATTTCATTATAGGCCAAGACGGTTAGCGATTGAAGAAAGAGAAGCTCTGAAAACTATTATAGAAAATCTCTTACAAGAACAGATAATTAGGCCGAGTTATTCACCTTATGCGTCACCTATAGTGATGGTGTTGAAGAAAAATGGGCAGTATCGAAAATGTGTAGATTATAGAACGTTAAACAAGTCAACGCTCAGGGATAACTTCCCCCTTCCGTTTATAGAGTCGTGCATGGAATTTTTAGGTGGGAAAAGTTATTTTACGACGTTAGACCTTAAGAATGGATTTTTCCATGTTGCTATGGCAGAAGAGTCAAAAAAGTATACGTCGTTCGTTACTCCATTGGGGCAGTTCGAGTATAACCGAATGCCATTTGGGTTAAAGAATTCGCCTCCGGTATTCCAAAGGTTTATCCAGACAGTACTGAAAGACCTTATTGAGGCACAGAAAATAACTGTTTATATAGACGATGTTATTGTAGCCACTGGAGACCTAAAAGAACACTTCAAAATCCTAGTCGAAGTTCTCGAAAGGCTTGCTGAACTGGGTCTAGCGTTAAACTTTAGCAAATGCAAATTCGTTTATGAAGAAATTGATTATCTAGGGTATAGATTGAATAAACAAGGAATAAAACCAACTGACGAGCACGTTCGGGCTATAGCTAATTACATAATTCCAAAATCCCCTAAGCAACTGAAGTCCTGTTTGGGGCTCTTTTCTTATTTCGGAAAATTTGTTCCAAACTTTTCTACTATTGCATATCCCCTTCGCAAGTTGCTTAAGAAAGATTTTAAGTTCGAATTCACTGATAAGTGCAAGGAAGCTTTTGAAACGTTAAAACAAAAATTAATGACCCCACCTGTCCTATCGATTTATGACCCGAAGAAGGAAACGGAACTACATACTGATGCCAGTACCTTGGGATTTGGGGCTGTCCTTCTTCAACGACAAAGCGGTGGAAAGTTACACTCCATATATTATTACTCGAGAGCCACCACTCCGGTCGAGGCAAGGATGCATAGCTTTGAGTTGGAGACACTGGCAATTATACATGCTCTTAGGAAGTTTGATTGTTACTTAAGAGGAATTCCTTTTAAAATAGTAACTGATTGTAGTGCGCTTTCATTGACTTTCAATAAAAAAAGCGTTTCCCCTAAGATAGCTAGGTGGGTCTTGGCTTTAGTACACTATGATTTCAAGATTCAGCATAGGAGTAACATTGTTATGGGGCATGCCGATGCTTTCAGTCGTTGCCATCCACCAAATACGGTCGAAACAGATGACTTGGGTATGAGGGTAATGAGCAAACTAGTGGCCATGGTCGACGAAGATACCGCGGGTGGAAAAGAAACCGATGATAACTTTGTAAAAGAGTCAAGCCACGTCAAGTGAGCACCCTTTTTTCAAAGTAGTGATGAAATAATGTTTTAATATTTTATATTAGTTGTTTTTATAACCAAATAGAATTTTGAAAGAGGATTCTAAAAAAAATTAATTGTAACCAGGGACCCAACCGGTTATGCCTTTTTCACAAAAAAATCCTTTCGAAATGATTATTTTTACATTTCTATTGTTTTGATATAAAATTTCGGTTATTTTATGATTTTTATTTTTTTGAGCTAAAATACCGATTTTTTTAAAAATTTATTTTTTCGCACCGGAAAAAAAGTTTAAATATGATTTTTAAAATTTTGATCACAACATACCGATTAAGTAAGCTTTTTATTTTTTCGAGCCCAATATAAAAATCTTTTTTTGATTTTTTTTTTTTCGAGTCCAAATAAAAAGCTTTTCTTGCTTTATATTTTTTCGAGACGAAAATAAAAATCTTTTCGATTTCAATTCTGTCTCGAAAATGAGACGAAAACGAAATTTGGTATCGAGCGAATATTTTGATCTTTGTGACAAAAAAATTAAGAACAACATCACCAACTTCAAACTGCATATTTGGAAGCATATCACAAGAACACAAGAAGTTCACATCGGCTTAGCCGATTGCACACATACCTTTTGTTCAGCTTAAAATATGTAAAAACATTACCCTAACAAAAATTCCTGCCATTTTTGCTGTTCTAGCTTGGATATCTATTTATACCTTATCTGTACTTCGATTTAGCTTCTCAAACTCGAGATTATTATTAAGCACAAAATTTTCGCGGATGGTGAGCATGGTCAAGTTTTAACCCTTAGAGGACATTTTGTCTAGCTGCGAAATACTCAATTCAAAATTGACAGAATTGAAATCGAAAAGATTTTTATTTTCGTCTCGAAAAAATATAAAGCAAGAAAAGCTTTTTATTTGGGCTCGAAAAAATAAAAATCAAAAAAAGATTTTTATATTGGGCTCGAAAAAATAAAAAGCTTACTTAATCGGTATGTTGTGATCAAAATTTTAAAAATCATATTTGAGTTTTATTTTCTGAGGGAAAAAATATTTATAAAAAAAAACTCGGTATTTCAGCTCAATAAAATAAAAAGTTTGAAGTACCGGTTTACCAATGATTTTTATTTTAAAAATCTCGAAAATCAAAATCTTTGAAGAATTTGAATCCTTGGGTCACAGGGATCATATTTCAGTGCCCTAAACTTTTTTGAACCTTGGCTAACGCTTTGCTTTTTTACATTGAAATTTTTAAAATAACCGGTATTTTGGGTCCCTGATTGTAACAGTACTTTTTTGGCAATAAAACTTTTCATTTTTCTATTAAAAATGTAAATTCTAATATTTTAAAACTGTTGTTGCGTGGAAAGTGTTTGATGCAACTAATTATAATTTTGCATCCAAGTTGGGAGAAGGTTATTTTTTGAAAATAAAATTACAAAAACAATAACAAATTTTTTTCCTACTTTCTACGAAGCTTTAAAAAATACATATCAAAATTTGCAGCTCTTCTGCATAACAAATTTTTTTCATTTATTGTTAATAAATTGCACTCAATATCTCTTTTTATGAATCGAAAAAAAAATTTCACCGATCAGCTGTAGTTTCTATGCAATAAATGTTTTTCGAACCTCTCGCAGTGCTTAACCAGTGCTTAAAATAGCACAGTACTTATAGTTAAAGCACAATTACAACCACTTGGACCTTTTTGATTTTTTTTTTATTTTTTTCGAATTTTAGCTGCAGGTGTTAAGAATATATCATGTAAGTTTGAAAATGGGATCTTTATTAGTTTAGGAGGTACAAAGCATTGAACATACGTACCCAGCAATTTTCCCATAGCAACAACGAAGCGAGCGCATTATATGCAAGGTTCAAAACGGAACGAAACAAGTAAGGGTGTTATAGTCAGGCGAGCCTGACAATAGAATACCCGACACAGACACTTATGTTCGAATAATTTTTAATATCAAGAGGTGTTTAAGGACATATTGGGCCCATATACTGTTAAATTTTTTTATAAAAACCGCCCATTTGCCACGCCTACTTTTTCAATTTTTTCGGGTTTCTAATCGGACCCTTATATATACGCTTAAATTCTAAGTTTCATTGAAATATTTCAATAAAATCCGCTTTTGAGGCATTTTTGGGATTTTTGTCACAGACCCTAGTACTAGAGGTACCCTTAATAATGGTTCTATCAAAAAAAGTTTTGGGGAGGACGTTACTGGCTATCAAGGAAGCATACGTACCAACTTTCGTTCTAGTCCCATTTGTATTTCGGGTGTAGGAGACAATTTTCGAAAAACGCCCTTATGCCACGCCCACTTTTCAAATTTTTTGAAATCATATTACTTGCCTTTAAACATGTTCAAATACCAAGTTTCATCAAAATATCTTGAAAAACTTCGATTTTAAAGCAGTTTTTGTGATTTTCATAACAGACCCTAGTACTGGAGGTACCCCTAAAAATGGTCCGATCGGGTCCATTCTCGAACTTGTTCTTACTCATGTCCCCGTGAGCAGGCATACCAAATTTGGTTAAGATAACTCAACTCCTTCGATAAGATAACTGTAGACAGACAGACGGACAGACGGACATGTCTAAATCGAATCTCCTGGTGACGCTGATCATTTCTATATATATTTTGTATGGTCTATCTCGACTGGTTCTGGGTGTTACACACAACCCAACAAACGCAATATACCCTCGACACAGAGTGTATCGGGTATAAAAACTGTGCTTGTCAAAAATGCGCTCACTTCGATTTTAATGAGGGAAAATTGTTGGGTACGCATGCTTAATGCTTTGTACCTCCTAAACTAATAGAGATCCCATTTTCAAACTTACATGATATATTCTTAACACCTGCAGCTAAAATTCGAAAAAAAAAATTAAAAAAAAAAATCAAAAAGGTCCAAGTGGTTGTAATTGTGCTTTAACTATAAGTACTGTGCTATTTTAAGCACTGGTTAAGCACTGCGAGAGGTTCGAAAAACATTTATTGCATAGAAACTACAGCTGATCGGTGAAATTTTTTTTCGATTCATAAAAAGAGATATTGAGTGCAATTTATTAACAATAAATGAAAAAAATTTGTTATGCAGAAGAGCTGCAAATTTTGATATGTATTTTTTAAAGCTTCGTAGAAAGTAGGAAAAAAATTTGTTGTTGTTTTTGTAATTTTATTTTCAAAAAATAACCTTCTCCCAACTTGGATGCAAAATTATAATTAGTTGCATCAAACACTTTCCACGCAACAACAGTTTTAAAATATTAGAATTTACATTTTTAATAGAAAAATGAAAAGTTTTATTGCCAAAAAAGTACTGTTACAACTAATTTTTTTTTAAATCCTCTTTCAAAATTCTATTTGGTTATAAATACAACTAATATAAAATATTAAAACATTATTTCATCACTACTTTGAAAAAAGGGTGCTCACTTGACGTGGCTTGACTCAGAAGCAAGTGAAATTCAGGAATGCATAACCGACGTTAAAACCCTATTGCACTGTGAGACCATATCAACAGCAGCACAACATGAGTTGAATTTTACAATACAAGCGACACAAAGCCGAGACAGAGATATATCGCAAATATGTAAAACTCTGACCACTGAGAAATCAAGTGATTACGACTTGCAAGATGGCATTCTGCTTCGACGCGGAAAAGATGACCATCTAAAATTGTATGTATCAGCTGAAATGGAAGATAATGTCATTCGTCTCTTGCATGAGAAAATTGGCCATTTGGGAATCGAGAAGACGTACGATGAAATTTAAAAAAATTATTGGTTCCCTCGAATGAAGGAAAAAGTAGGAGCTTTTATAAAGAACTGCATCCGATGTATAATGTGTTCGCCTCCAGCTCGTGTTAATGAACACAACTTGTATAACATCCCAAAAAAGCCCATACCTTTCGAAAACTTTTTGCTAGAGGCAGAAAAATAATTTTTGTTTATTTTAAATACATATAACAGCTTCATACAATTAATTTAAAAAAAAAAATTTTTTGTCCACTCTTTGGCCCATATTTATGTACGAGTATGAGTTGAAGTTTTGTGCTCTGAGCTACCATCAAAATGTACTCTGAGATATTCCAAATAATAGTTCCCAAAACACTCTAATCTATATACATTATTTCATCATTGACATATCCATAACCGAAGAACTAATTTTCTAACTACACGCAATGTTCTTAGACCGAAAAAACATCCATTATCAATCCCACTCTTTTTCAAAAGGGGCAACTTTTTCACCTTAGCCGTGTAACTCTATCTCAAAAATGAAATAGACTTACTATAGAAAAATTGGGATACATTTTTCTCTTGTCGTCAACGGGGCCAATGCCAATCTGAGAAAGGCGATAATGATGCGGGACTTATTATTTCTCAGCAAGGAAACATTTTCGATTGCTTATCATACTGAGCTACTCTAATAGCTTAAGATAGCAAACATTCAAAATTGGTCATATTTCATGTTGCTGGAATTTAACGAAAACAACATTGCTCAAAGCTTGCCTTCTAACATATGATGAAATACACAACAAGATATTGATGTACATAAAAATATTTATTAAAATCATTGCAGCTTTTAATTAATTAATAAAAGAAAAATAGCACTACTTATATGAAAATAAATACGATTTAAGTGTTGGAGCATTTTAAGTAGCACAAATGTACAAAAAAGGACCCTTAATAAGCTTGAAAAATATAAAGAAACATAAATAATGTAAGCCTGAGCTATTCGTCGGTCATTTTCGACGTTAAGACGACTAAAGTCTTACTTAAGAAGCACAATGAGACAAGAGCGTTTGAATGGTCTTCCATCCCTGAATATTTACGCAGGAATCGCACTCAGCGAACAAGAAATTCTGCGTGAATTCTTCTTAAAGCCTCGAAAATATACAAATGTTTGAAAGTGCCTCGCTTCAACATCATTGTTTTAAAACTTCAATAAAAATATAATTCGTGCCTCAAAACAACTTATGATTTTCTAATTGATTTAACATTAATTCAAAATTGTTCACTGAAAAATAGTATACTGAGGCCCGATTTTACAGTGCATACTTAAGGTCTCCTTAGCACTTAAGTAAAGCTTAAGTCTGTAAAGCATTTTAACAGTACAAATTTTAAGTGCTCCTTAAATAAGTTTTCAATTTAATTTATTGAAGGAATTTCACTAATTTTACGAATTTTAAAAAAGTATAAACAAAATATATAGGCATTTTCAAATGTTGCCTGCCGAAAACAATTTTCGTGAGTTTTGGATAAAAATTGACTGTTAAACCGCTTGACACTTAAGGTGTTCTTAAGTCTTCAAGCTTCCCTAACTTAAGTATGTATGTATTTAGTTAATTCTTGATGAAAAATTTATATTGCAAAAACAAAGGTTATGATATTCTCTTGCTAATGGCATGTTAAGTTCTTATCTTGAGTATCAGCGTTTTGAATTTATAGAAAAGATTCTTAAGGGGTTTGGAATTCGACCACTTTCCCCTAAGCAATTTTGGATTCCAAAATTCCAAAGGGGGGGCGGGGGTCACGACCCGATATATAGCCCCCCGTGGATCCGCCACTGCCTTTCGACACTGTCCATATCGATCATTTCGGTCCACTTCCCTCGGTCAGGTCTCTTCGGAAAAATAGCCTTGGTTGTTGTAGATAGCTTTACCAAGTTCGTTAGGCTTTATCCAGTGAGGTCCACGAGTACTAAGGAAGTAATAGCTTGCCTTAATAGATAACAGGTTGGCTGATAAGTCCCCGGTCTGACACATAGATGGCGTCGCTAGTATTAAATGCATATTATATGAACGCAGTGGACGCCCGAAAGAGCTGGTTACCGACGAAAACATCAAAAAAATGCACAAAATGATTTTGAACGACCGTAAAATGAAGTTGATCGAGATAGCAGAGGTCTTAAAGATATCAAAGGAACGTGTTGGTCATATCATTCATCAATATTTGGATATGAAAAAGCTCTGTGAAAAATGGGTGCCGCGCGAGCTCACATTTGACCAAAAACAAAAACGTGTTGATGATTCTGAGCGGTGTTTGCAGCTGTTAACTCGCAACACACCCGAGTTTTTGCGTCGATATGTGACAATGGATGAAACATGGCTCTATCACTACACTCCTGAGTCCAATCGACAGTCGGCTGAGTGGACAGCGATCGGTGAACCGTCTCCGAAGCGCGGAAAGACTCAAAAGTCCGTTGGCAAAGTAATGGCCTCTGTTTTTTTGGGATGGGCATGGAATAATTTTTATCGATTATCTTGAGAAGGGAAAAACCATCAACAGTGACTATTATATGTCGTTATTGGAGCGTTTGAAGGTCGAAATCGCGGCAAAACGGCCCCATATGAAGAAGAAAAAAGTGTTGTTCCACCAAGACAACGCACCGTGCCACAAGTCATTGAGAACGATGGCAAAAATTCATGAATTAGGCTTCGAATTGCTTCCCCACCCACCGTATTCTCCAGATCTGGCCCCAGCGACTTTTTCTTTTACTCAGACCCCAAAAGGATGCTCGCAGGGAAAAAATTTGGCTGCAATGAAGAGGTGATGGCCGAAACTGAGGCCTATTTTGAGGCAAAACCGAAGGAGTACTATCAAAATGGTATCAAAAAATTGGAAGGTCGTTATAATCGTTGTATCGCTCTTGAAGGGAACTATGTTGAATAATAAAAACGAATTTTGACATAAAAATGTGTTTTTCTTTGTTAGACCGGGGACTTATCAGCCAACCTGTTACTTCTCCGATTATAGCCGACCTCATCGGATAATAAGTGACAGAGGTTCTTGCTTTACTTCATTACATTTCAGTTCGTTCCTTATCAGGATGAACGTGGAACATGTCAAAGTCGCAACTGGGTCCGCTCAAGCAAACGGACAAGAAGAGCGAGTAAATCGAGTACTGAAGAGTATGTGAGTAAGACCACGAACCCAGTTGATCACGGTGACTGGTTCCAAATGTTAGTACAAGTTGAATTCTCTATAAATAATACAATACATTGCTCGAATAAACAAACTCCAAGTAGGTTATTATTTGGGGTAGATCAAAAAGGAAAACTTGTCGATCACCTTACCGAGTTTGTGGAGTCTAAGCAGTCCGTCCAGTCCAACCGAAATCTAGATATAATCAGAATGGGGGCAGCAGATTCTATTCTGAAGGCACAGCAGACCAGCGAGAGAATATTCAGTCGGGGAATATGTCGTTATTCGCAATGTCGAAAACACTGCAGGTCTTAACAAAAAACTTCTCGAGAAATATCGAGGGCCCTATGTTGTTTATAAGGTGCTTCCGAATGACCGTTACGTAATTAAAGATATTGAAAACTGTCAGATTACACAGTTACCCTACGTCGGTGTCGTAGAGGCTGTACGAATGAGGAAGTGGAGGGCTCCTGTAGCACATTGACTTAAGGCTGACTAAAGGCTATACTTATACTGTTATATATTAAGGTTAAGTTCAACTAGATCTAGTTATATTTTTGATTGGTGCCAATCAAATTTTCAGGATGGCCGAGTAGTTGTAGTGAATCGACTAGATCTATTAGTACTTTTTTTTTATTTATTTGATTGAGGCCCATCAAATTTTCAGGATGGCCGAGTTGTAGTAAATTGAGAACTCGATCAAGAGCTCTTTGACTATTTAAAAAGAAAATTAATATAATAAGTTTGGATTTTGTAAAAGTTTAGTTAAAGTTTGTCTGTGGAAAAGAATTGATTTTAAAATATAAATAAAATTATTCAAACGAAACGGATTCATTCTCTGCGGATCAAAAGGATTGATCATCACCACTATAAATGCCAATGTACACAGTCAAAATGACGCAAATTTTGACCTAATCTTGAACAGGACTATAGAACGTCAATACATTGCACAAGCAATGAAGTACCTGTTAAAATTTTCCTGGGTAGGTCTATCAAAACTCGGTTTGATTTCATCAAGCCTCCCCTGATTAAAGACAACATTATTCGTGGCCAAGAAAATAGTAAAAAAAATTATCCGTGTAAACGAAATTTCGAATTCGATTCAGGGAACAGGGTTTATGTAAGGTATTACAGGAATCCAAACAAAGAAAGTTGGTCACCTGCGATTATTCAGAGTCGACTTGGCCCTCGTTCATACAATTGTCTGCTGCATCATAACAATAGAATAATTAAGAGACACACCGATCATATACGAACAGCTGAAACACCTAGGCCCGATATTACAGTGCATACTTAAGGTCTCCTTAGCACTTAAGTAAAGCTTAAGTCTGTAAAGCATTTTAACAGTACAAATTTTAAGTGCTCCTTAAATAAGTTTTCAAATTAATTTAATGAAGGAATTTCACTAATTTTACGAATTTTAAAAAAGGATAAATAAAAAATATAGCCTTTTTCAAATGTTGCTTGCCGAAAACAAATTTTGTGAGTTTTGGATAAAAATTGACTGTTAAATCGCTTCACACTTAAGGTGTTCTTAAGTCTTCAAGCTTCCTTAACTTAAGTATGCACTGTAATGTCGGGCCCTAGAGTCGAAATTGAATTGCGAGAGCGGAATGAGAACAATCCCATCATGGCACGTGAAAATGACGCAGAACGGCCAGTCGAAAGGGTTAACAGTGAACCAGTTTATATTCCTGAAGGAGATCGATCAGAAAGTAATACTCAAAATACAAATCAATGTCAAAGGTCACTTAGACCTTAAAATAAAGGTAGAGTGGTTACTGATTAAGTCTTAAATAAAGTATTGCGTTGTATTGAATTGTTTCAACTCACTCAGATTATGCAGCCTAGCTATAAAAATTATTAAGTGTAAAGAAACTATAAGCCAAACCAAAAACAAAAAAAAAGAAAATAAGAATTTAATAAAATTTTGTTATTACTATTCGATTGTTGAAAAAGATATTGAAGTGTATCCTAATTTTATTCTATGTAATCAAAATAATAAGAAATGAATAAAAAAAGAAATGCACATATGTAAGAAATAAGAACATAAATGAAAATGCATAAGAAATCTATATAAGTAATAAGAATATAAATGTAAGACTAAGAAATGTTTATACAATCAGTAAGAATCTAAAGTATTTCATCGTATATCATTACATAAGTGACATATACTCCCAACTAATAAGGGATGCGTGTTGTATATATGTTGCTTCGTGTAATCAGGGCTTAACGCCTGCACAAAATCTCCACGGGAGAGGACTTTCATAAATAAAGTCAGTCGTTAATCACTCATCGAACAACGCGTTTCATTGTTCTAATACACAACAGTTATGAAGAAAACAAGTTTTTATTTTGTTCACTATATCTCGCTACTGACGTTTGCAGTAAGGAAAACGCTTTCTTCTTTCACAGTTCACTCGAACTAATTGATTTAATCCGTTTTCCGTGTTGCCTTTTCGAGTAGACACGGTCGATATTTCCTCGTACTTAAAACTATATGTGCATTATTATAATGTTGTATGGTTATAGTTTATATGTTTAAATAGATGGTAAGTAATTGTTAAGAAAAGTAAGTACATACACATCTGATTAATTTATCGCTAACAATGAATGATACAATTATATTTTGATTTGCGGTAAGTATAAGCTATTCATACAAAACTTTACATGTGTTACTTCAATATATTGCTACATATATAATTGGGAAATATATGAGTCAAAGTCAAAAAACTACTTTGGAAAAAAACTTGCCAACTTTCATTAAACTTTGTTGCATTTTCATCAAAAATATACAGGTTGTCCCGAAAACTTTTGTAAAAAATCAAACCATCGATAGGTCCAGTCAAGAGAAACTTTTTTGGTTTCAGGCAAAACTCTCTTAGTGATACCGTTCACGCACTATAACACTTCAAAAACTGTTACTTTTGTATGAAGTTGTTGCTTTTAAAAAATTTTGTTTGTTTAAAATGAAAGTATACTAGAAATTTCATACAAAAATAAACTTTTTTTGAAGTGCTATAGCTCGTAAACGGTACCACTAAGAAAGTTTTGTCTAAAAACAAAAAAAATGTTTCTCTTGACTTGACCTATCGATTGTTTGGTATTAAAATAGTGCTTGCTTTTACAACCGAGAATCAAATTTGGGGCTGGTCTTTTAAAGTCTGCTTAATAATAACCCTTGGTTATTTCCAGTGTGTCTCTTTAACTGTAGTGTTTTGGTTAACCAACAATGGAAGTTATTAATTGGCCGAATTTGTCAGTAAGGGTTATTCAACCAGGGGTTTAAGAAATCTTTTTCTTTGTATTTAAGTTTCGAAATTTGACATTCAGTTGGTCCTTATTAAAAATTTTCACGATTTTTACGGAATAACGTGTGTCGGCTAAGTTAATTGCATGCATACCTTTTCCTCAGTTTAAAATATGTTAAATCATTACCCTCCACCATTTGCGAATGGGGATCATGATAAAGTTTTAACCTTAAGCAATATGTTAAGCTGTGAAATACTCTATTCAAAAGAAAGAAAATCAAATTTTTGCGAATTTTGCGAATGGTAAAATTTGAACCGTTTGTGGGCACTTTATCTAGCTGCGAGATACTTAGTTCAAAAGCGCGAAAATTAAATTTTCGATAAATTCTCTAACGTTTTTCAGAGGCTTTTATAGTGAGGGGTAGCAATTTTTTCAAAATTAAGTGATCATCAAATTAAACTCAAACGGAGGAATGAAATATTAAAAAGTAATTAAAGTATGATGAAAAGATGAAAATTAATTAAAGTATGATGAAAACCAAAATCCTATATAGCACGGTTAAATTTCTTCTACTGGTGCATGTAATAAACTCAAAACTAAAAGCTGATTTTGATGTTTGCGGACTACCCAACATACCTGTATTGCTTGGAGCTTATCCTCTAAGCCCGCAAAGCGCAACTCCAATGCATCCTGCCGACTCGACATATCAGATATTATTTCGTAAACTGTATTTTGTGTCTGCAAATATAGAAAAAACCTTTTATGAGAAAAAATTTTATTTTATTTCGGTTTTGCGACTTACTTTTGCCATATCGGTAATTGTGTTGGCATTGTCCATAAGTTTTCGTTGATCCATTTTTACTTTTCGTAAACTATGAAACCAAGTGGTTTAAAGTAGAAATTATTTAATTTTGAGCTTACCACTTGACGAACGTATAACAAATTCGAGATTATCTTCGACAGTATTTCATTTGCTTTCAAGCACGATTAGAACCAGATAACTCTTGGTGTTAACCAGTACAGTTAAAGTAATATTTTACGTTATTCACAATTAGCTGTAGTAATTTTGTTACATGATTAGTCATTTTCGTCAAGAATTCAATTAAAAAGAAGAGTTTTTTCGTATATTGTAGTTAGCCGATTTTCAAAAAATAAATATTTCTTACTTATATCCATATTAAGGAGTTTACTTTAAAACCTTCCCTGCTTTTTTTTTTTTTTTTAAGGAAAATCAAAGCTGGTTCGATAATCTTCAAGCTTTAGTTTAAGGCTCGTTTTCTGAATGTCTGGTTAAAGTCTAGATTAACTAACCGGCAGTTAAACTACTCGAATGATTAAATGTGTCGGTTAAGCAATTTCATTTTCTCTAATTATGCCCCCTTTACATCTGTTGATAAATGTAGCAAGAAAATCACTAGCAACACATATCAACAGCAACGGTTCGAAAACTGCCCCTTACACTAGTTTGTAAACTTTATCAAAATTTTAATTGGGAACGCATTTCCCCCTTTGTAAACACAGTTCATAAAAGTGTTGGCAAATTAATTGAAAGCCCCTTACATGTGAGCTTAAATTCAAAAATAAAATAACGTAAGCAACAAAGGTCAAAAACTGAAATTACCTTGCCCTGTTAAAAACAAAAATTAATTATAACATGGAAATATCTGCACAAAAAAATTGCGACTGGCTGCAGTTATGTGCTATTGCTATGTGCTTTTGAGCCATGAAGAGGAAGAGGCAGGTCGAAAACGTAAGCGGAGTGTGTGGGTTCGCGAGCTTTTTTTAGAAAGAGAAGCAACAGGATTTTTCACGCATTTTCAACGAAAACTGGAAGCAAATGACTCAGAACTATTCCGAAATTTTGTACGCTTGAATGCTGAGGACTTCTTTTTTTTTATTAGCACGAGTTCGCCCGTTGATTCAGAAAAGAGACACTTATTTTCGGAAGGCAATATCACCAGCAGAGCGGCTTGTGGTAACATTGCGCTATTTAGCAACTAGGGAGAGCATGGGTAGTGTAATAGGCTTTTCACACATAGGCTAAATCACGTGATTTAGCATTCATCCGCGATTTAGAGCTAAATCACGCAGTTTACCCATACAAAAAATGTCAAACTAAATCACGTTATTTGGCGTGATTAAAGCTAAATCACGCACTAAATTACACATACTCGATATGTAACCCCGCGTTTTCATCGAAATATCGATAGTTTAGAACAAAGCATCTGTCACATCCCTATCTCAATGTTTTCCAAATCGCTGTTATCACTGAACATCGGCTCCAAAATATTATTTAATTGCATAAAATTGTAAAAAACAATTGACCACTTTCCAAAGTCCATACTGGCGCTCATATTTTAAAAATCAAGCAAACAGTGTTCACCTTCTTCTATTTTTCAGCTGATAGCTGTCAACTTATTTTACTTCGACTTCGTGTGAACAGTTGTGATTAAGCTTTCAATGATTTAGCTAAATCACGTGATTTAGCACTATGTGTGAAAAGCCTATAAGTTGGTTTACGTTCCTATTTTTATATGAAGGAGAGGTTATGTTCCACAGGCAAGGGGTTTTTTCCACTTCTGATATTATTTGATAGCACTGCGCGTCAGTAAAATCTAAATTACATGAACGGCCTCGTTTTTTTGGCAATGGTGCAGTTGGTTCTGAGGTACTTTCCATTTCTTCAACATCACCAACTTATTTCAATTTACGAACGAGCAGTCAACGGAAAACTCACTGGCAACGTCATTGAAAAATTTTTAACTTGCGTTGAAAGAGCCTTTACACTTGTTTACACATTAGTTGCCAATGAAAAATTTCTGTCGTTGGCAATACAGCCAACTCGTTGGTTGAATGGGTTGCTTTGTCCCTTACATTACAGTTGGCAGAGTTGCTTTTTGAATTTGTATGATTGCCAACAGATGTAAAGGCGGCATTAGTCAGTTCTGGCTAAGAAGTGAGAAGTTGGCACCGCGTTCACAGAATATCTGTTTCTAAATATCAAAACGACTGAAAATTTTAAAATTTAAATGTACGAATGCCAAAATAATCTTTTAAAAAGCCACTTGATCTAAACGCCAGCTGTTTCTTACAAATAAATTTCAATCGGCAGATGAGCGTTGGTTAAGGTTTGTACCTTAATCGTATTTTGAGAAAACGAAATTTTGTTTTTGTTAAAATAACTGCCAGTTAAAGTTAAACCGGACATCCAGAAAACGGACCTTAGCGCTTTTAAATTTCTATATCTCTGTTATAAAAATACGTTCGTCTAGGGTATAAGAAAAACGTGTTCAGTTTATTGTATATGTGTTATTCATTCATCACACTCAAACGTTCAAAATTTAATTATCCCATAAATATATACGAATCAAATTTAGAAAACTGTGTTATAGCAAAAATACTTAAATTCATAGCATAAAATTTCACCAATCTCATACGTTTTGTACGAAAATTTTCGTGCATTTGAATACATATTTGGCCATATTTTAGACCCTTAACATATTCAAAAAACGCAAGGTTTTAAACAAACTTTTCTTTTGTGTTTAGAAGATATTACGGACAGTGAAATAGCACTTGTTTGAGATGGCTATTTCTCTGTTAAATTTTTCAAAATTCTTTTGAAATGTGCATAGTTTTTGCAACTTTTCTTATAGGGAAGACATTGTTTAGCAATTGTAAAACGTCAAATGTCAAATAACTAGTTATTTTTAATGTTTCCAGCACATGAACTAATGTAAAGAACTATTTTAGCATTTCAAAAACATTGTTTTAAACCCTTATATGCGCTATTTATTAATACGTATGTGCTTTTGAAGTACATAAGTTCTACTGTTGGTCAAGCGTTTATGATTCATACTTATTAGGGGCAACTGTCATAACTTCCGATAAGACAAACATTTAAAAAACTTTTTGTTTTAGTTTTTAGTATACGGGCCAAAATTCTTTTTAATGCCTAAATTTCTGTCTCTGTCAACGAAAATCAGTGTTCGTAAAAGAGCAAATCAAATAAATAACAAATAAATTTTACCTAAAAATTTATGAATAACGAAATAAAATACTCTAGTCCAATTGGAAAAAATCGAATATTACCAAACTTCCATCTTGTTTACTCGCAAATTACAGTAACACTGTTGTCTTGTTTGGCAAGACAAGACAAGATAAACAACAATGTTACCGTAATTTGCGAAGGAAAAAAATTAAGTTTTGTTAATCATTGATTTTTTTTCAATTCGACTAGAGTATTTTATTTCGTTATTTATAGATTTTTTGTTAAAATTAATTTTTTATTAATTTGGTTTGCTCTTCAGAAAAACTGTTTTTCATTGACAGGGACAGAAGTGAAGGCATTAAAAAGAATTTTGGCCCATACAACATTAAAAATATGTAATAAAAAAAATTATTATTATTATTTTTATTGAATTTAGCACAGTCTGTTGACTGGTATTGTACACATTCCTGGCTACAAGCCAAAGGATATGTGCTCTGATGCGGAGTAGTCCAGGTTCTATCCCGTTGTGTTGATTTTTCAGCTTAAAGTTTCCCTCATGATGTTTGCCGTACTGAGTAGTACCGCTTTCTGCATTTCGTCTATGGTGTGGGGGTGAGATTTAGTTCTTCTATTGGTTTTTATTGTTGTTTTTGGTATTAATCCTGTTGAACTTATGATTATCGGTAGAATTCGTACTGTGTCTATCTCTTGCGTGTTTTTAATGTATTGCGCTAGTTGTTGGTATTTTGATATTTTATTGTTATATGTTTCCCGTATGTTATTGTTCAATGGAACAGCGAAGTCTATTATTTGAGCTAATTTCATGTGTTTGTATATAATAGTCAAATCTGGTCTATTTGCAATTGTTGTTTCATTCACTGTGTTTGTTAGGATAGTTCTGTCCCAGTATACAGTATAATTCTCTGTGGTCACTACTGGTGGAGGTTGATATTTGTAGTAATATCTTTGTTGGCTTTCAATTTTTAATTTCTTCACTAACTCATGTCAAGTCGTTGCTTGTATTTCGTGTTTGCCATCACTGTACATCCATTAAGTATGTGCGCTATTGTTTCTGATGTGGTACCGCACTTCCTGCAGCTGTCGTTTGTTATGGTTGGTAATCTCAGTATATATTTTGTGTAGTTTCTCGTATTAATTACTCTGTCTTGGATAGCCAAGATGAATCCTTCTGTTTCTGGGTATATTTTTCCGCTTACAAGCCATTTGTTTGTGAGTTGCCTGTCTATATGTTGCTGTTCTATTTCGTTTGGGTGTTTTCCGTGTATTGCTTTTAATTTCCATTAAGTTATCATATTAAATGTTGTATCAAAGGCTTCGATTTGCTGGTTTCTTAGATTCAGAGGCGTAAGGTTATCGTCAGTATTTACTATGTTCCTGCATAGTGTTGATATGTGTGCTTTTTCATTAAAATATTTTTGTAGTTTTGCTATTTGTTGCTTGTGTAGTAAGTGTATGTTTTTAACTCCTCTTCCTCCTAATCTGCGTGGAATGTTTATCCGTTCTATCGAAGCTTTTGGGTGATGGTATTTGTACTTTGTTAGCGTTGTCCGTACGATTCTGTCTAGCCCCATGGTTCCGGTATCCGACCAGTTGATGACTCCAAAGGAATACGTCAAGTAAGAGCTTGCATATGTGTTTATTGCTTTCGTCAGGTTTCTACTGTTAAGTCTCTTTTTACATATTTGATTTATTTTATTTTTATCTGTCTGTATGGTCAATTTTAATATGCTGCTTAAACCCTAAGTACTTGTACTCCTCTTTCGCATCTAGCGGTGTAATTTGTTCTCCGCATGTTGTTGTGTAAGCTTCCGCGCTCACATATTTTCCTTTTTCAATGTTTTGCGTTCTCTCAATCCCAAGCCTCATTCCGATGTCATTGGTGAAAGTTTCTACGATTTCGGGTAGTTTTGGTAGATTTTCTTTTGTGTTGGCGTAGATTTTTAGATCGTCCATGTAAAACCAATGTGATACCTTGCTGATTGTTGATGGGCTTAATTTATATCCATAGCGGATTCTCTGGAGTAGAGTTAATAACTGGTTTATTGCTAAGCAGAAAAGAAGGGGGCTCAACGAGTCTCCTTGATAGATTCCTCGTCTGATGGCTATACTACTTGATTTATTGTTGTTGTTGGCGCCTGCGTTTATTTTGAGGGTACTTTTCCAGAGCTTCATTAGTTTTGTTATACAATTGTTCAGAACTGGGTTGATTTTGTATGTAGTCATTATTTCTTGTATCCATGGGTGGGGCACTGAGTCAAATGCCTTCTGGTAGTCTATAAATGCCGCGTAGAGGTTTCGTTTGTTCTTAATTGCTTGCTTCGTTATTACGCTATGAATTATCAACTCATCCTTACATCCCTTGGTTCCTGTTTAACATCGTTTTTGTTCGTCTGCTATGATGTGGTTGTTCGTGCAGTGATTGGTTATGCTTATAGCCAGACACGATGTTAGGAGCTTATATCCCGTGTTAAGACATGTTATTGGTCTGAATTGTGAAGGGCTATCTGGGTTTTCGGTCTTTGGCTTGAGATATGTTATACCTTTTGGGAGACTTTGTGGTATGTCATTCGGATTATTAAGGAAATTGTTAAGAACTTTAAGCAGCGGTCTGTGCAGCGTTGTTAAGTATTTGTAGTAAAAATTCTGTATTTTATCTGTTCCAAGTTGTTTCCAATTGTGTAGTTTTGCTATTGCTGTTTGAAATATGTCTGTGGTGATTGAGTTTTCTGTCATTGGTGTTATCCTTGTTGCTTCTTCGTTTAATACTTTCATCCATATGGCATTTGTGTTGTTTGTAGTTTCTTCGTCCCAGATGTTTTTCCAGTATCTTTCTATGTCACTCATACTAAGTTGGTTATTGCTGTGGTCTATGTTGGCGTTAGTAACGTTTGGTTGGGTCTTAATTGAGTTGTAGAACCGGTTTTCGTTGTTTGCAAATAGAAAGTTATGATTTGTTCTCTCATAACTTTTTCGGTACCTTCGCAGCTTGTCTGCGATTTTAAGAAGTTTTTGCTTTGCTGTGTCTAAAATTTGATCTACTGTGGTATTTCGTGCTTCAAACTGTGTGTGGATTACATGTTTTCGTTTAATTTTGTTTACTTTATTATGTTTTCTTCTGCTTATATTGTTGTTCTTACTTTCCGTCAGTATGCCTATATCCTTTCTCAATTCTTCAATTTTTTCCTCCAATCGCCTTTGCCATGAGGGCTTTTGGTTCCGTGTTCTATTGTTTTGATTATAGTTTTGTCCATTCCTTTGTTGGTTTTGGTTGTGATATTGGATTGGTCGATTACTCAAGGGCTGATTGTTATGTATGTTATTCGTTCTTCGCCTGTATACTGGTTGGTAGTTGTTACTATTTGCGTTTCTCCTACTTATTTGTGGCGTGTTTAAGATATGGGTTGGGTAGTGATTACTGGTATTTCTATTATTATGTGATGCTGTATTTATGTTTCGGGTATTGCTTTCCCGATGCTGTGTTATGCTTAAGTTATGCCGTTGGGTTCTGCTTGTTGCACTACGGTTGTTGATTGGTCTATTGTTTCCTGATTTCCATGTCTGAGATTTTTGTATCGTGTATTCACTGCAGTAGAGAAGGTCACTTATTTGGTTGTATTCCATTGTATCTGTAATCTCCGTAGGGAGCAGTATGTTATTTACTATTGATGTAATTTGGTAAGTATGTTTGTTTATTCTGGGTTTTGGTATGAAGTCCCTGTGCTCTTGATTGGTGTCGATCAGGGACGTAGCCAAGGGGGGGCGGGGGGCTTTGGGTGTTAAAACCCCCCCGTCGTCAATCTGACTATGTTATTTTAAATTGTATTTCCAATGCACTCTGGCACAAATTAAAACTTCAAGAAGCCAAAACGGAAATGGTTACAAAATTGGAGCGGAGCTCAGAAGTTCAAACATACTCTACTAGGTTCGACGAGCAATGTCCAAATGGCAGATTGTTCTCGTATCGTGATCGACAATTAAATTCCATTCAAGATGCATGAACCTCTAAGCGCTGCTTCAGTGTTGCCCACTCGATTTAAGCAGGTATGAAAATTACACTGTTCTACAACGAAATCCTCCTTTAAAGTTTATTAGTACTTCTGTTTGATTTTGTCTCCCGAAAAATTAAAAAATAAAAAAAAAATTATATCACGTAAGGATTTTGAGAAAATTCCGTTTCACAGTTTGAGCACCATTTAAATGTTACTCAAAAAAAAAAAAATATTCGTATCATTTTTTGAAAAGTTCGAATTTTTTCATTAATCACAAATAATCCCGATTATTTTTCAATTTTTTCGTAATCGTAAACTTTTTATGTGCAGTTGTGTATGCAGATAATCAAATACAGGCACGGCAGAACGCCGTTTACATGGGTATTTTACCCATTCGAAATTTTTCAAGTAAATATTTCACTCTGTAGGAATATCACGAAAGTTTTTCAATATTAGTCCAAAAATTAATTTTTGGTGACATTTGAGATCGAAAAAATAAATGAAGACAATCTGACTTAACCAAGTATCGGGATTTACTGTATTCACTGACTACTTTCAGAAGTTTTAAAGATTTTTTTTTTAAATGAAGTGTAAATTTTGGTTATTGAATGTGTAATATGAAATAATATTTTTATTATCTCTTAATGTACTTGATATTGGTATGTCGATTTTGTTGGAACTTTCCATACCACTGAACCACAGCAAAACACACTCTCGATCAACTTCCCTCTCGGGTAAACTCTGTTCTGATTGTAAAAAATTATTAAAACTATTAATTAATAAAATCAGCAATGATTGTTTGGTTTGGTTTAAGTTATAAAATTTTCAGCAACTTTTATGCGCACACTATGGTGCTTCTTCTTTTGGAGTTCTGTTTCTTACTTTTTTATACTTTTGTTACGACTATCGGTTTCATTAACGTATTGTTTTGAAAGAATGTAAATTGTTACGCAGCAAAAAATTGGAAATATAAAAAACACCCCCCCCCCCCTCCCCCCCCGTCTGAAAATCCTGGCTACGTGCCTGGTGTCGACGAATTTTATTTTCGCTGCGTTGAATATACTAGTAACCTTTTGGCTGAGATTTTCCCTTCCTTCTTCGTTTGGTATTCGTTGCAATGTGCTTTCTGTTTCTGATAATTCAGAATTTAGGTTTGGTTGTTGTATTGTCGGATCCATTGTTTGGGTTTCTACTGGGTTTGTCGTTCTCGGTTCTATTATCTCCTCGTAGTTGTCAGGTCCGCGGGGTATGAGTATTGCGTCTGGTCGTTGTATTGTGCTGGATTGTAGTTGCTGTTGTGTATTTTTGGATCGAATTATACGGTTTTCCGGTTCCACGTTCGTTCTATTTCTACGTTATTGTTTACCTCCTGCTCTATTTATTCCCTGACCATTTCTGGTATTAAATTTTACCGCTCTATTGCTGATCGCCTGTCTGCTAGATTCTGTATGGTGATGTGGTTTAAATGAGGGTACTTTTCGATGAAATGTCGATGCATATGCTCCCTATACACTATATGATGGCCGCGGGTAGTTCTATAGTAGGCTTTAAGGACATCCACATTCATGGCATGGGTCCATTTTATTCTCCGTCGCGGCAGCCCCGCATCAGTGGGCTTGATCTCTTGGGGTCGGGCAACACTGGTTGCAGGTGAGACATTAGGTGTTATGCTGTCTCTTTGTTGTCTGGTGTTATTTCCACTGTGCTGTGGCTCACTTGTCACACGTGACCCAGGTACCAAATCTCGTGCGCGGAAGTTGAGATGCGATTCCGACGCGGTAGGGTTATCCGAGCTCCCCGTGTTGTATTCCATGCTTGCCTCCAGTTTGTACTACTTGTTTATCCCTGCTAGCACACGCAGGTACATTTTATCCCTTCTGTCAGGTTTGGTTTACGGTTTTCCTTCTGCTTCTTCAGCCGCCTCTTAGATGAGGTGCAGACGCTGACCTGTGAGCCGCTCAGTTTGAGACAGTCGCTTCAGGATTTTTTTTTTCAGAGGCCGTGGTAGCTCCTATTTGGAGTAGGATAGACCACTTTTCTCTGGGGAGCTGGGTTTTTGAGTGGGCACTTAGTTTGGGGCGGCGCCTGTTCGCCTCATCATGGTTGGTTTCGAGCAATGCGATCTTTTCGCGGGTCTATACGGACTCATCCCTATATTCCAACCGCACTCAGCCTACCACCGCTCATTGCCCGGGACTGTTTATTTGGCTTTCGCCTTATTCGCAGCTTCCTGCCATATCTGGCGGGTATTCCACTATCCGCAACCAGTGGACCCGTCCGGTCGCCTGAGCTCGGCACCCCACGGGTCTCCCAATTATTATTATTATTATTATTATTATTATTATAACATATTGTTATGAAGAGAAAAACAAACTCGCTGCCCAGTGGCGACGAAAACAAAACCAACCTACTGAACAAAATATGCCGATGCAGCAGTACGTCATGGTCACGACGTTGGGCTTTTGACTTCACTTAAATTTGCTGAAACTGATGAAGTTGTTTAAATGCTTTCTTTTAATTTAATTTTGTCAATTTTTCATTTATTTAATTTCCAAATTTCTGTGATCTGGCACTTTTATTTTAAACCAATTTTGTATTGATAAACAAATTATTAGTATATAAGAAATCAATTTAATAAAGAATTTTTAGTGGCTTTCACAATCAACAACAACAACACAATAAACATTTGGTGACTCCGACGTGATCCTCCAATCAACGAGACGAATAGCAAGGACGATGGAAACATTCACGGATTTGGTAAAATCGCAAAACAACGTTGGAGAATGAATTCAACAAATCATACGAAACTTCAAAAAGGATGCAAAGGATCGAAAGACGGCTGCGTACTATCGGGAAAGACTCGAAAGGTTAAACAACGCTTGGACAAAGTTTGAAGCGACCGATCTGGAGATTAGATCGTCAGTTGATGTAGACCGCAACCACTCTTATTTCACTGAAGATTATTTTGGAAAAATTGAAGAGATAGCAAACGATTACCGCTCCATTTTTTAAGATGGCATGATAAGCACTCCAGGATTACCCAATCCTGATGGAGAAGGTACCTCAAAGCAGCCAGTGGCACCATCAGTCACAATCGAAAATAATCAACCTGACCCAACATTAAGAACAAACGCCGATAGCAACATCGGAGCAGTACGAAAGGTAGCGGCTTTAATGGAAGCACTCAACAGACAGTTGAAAGCCATTGAAAGCTACCAAGGACAAAAAACACGTCAATATGCTACCGTTAAAATCAACACAATAAATGAAGCATGGAAAACCCTGGAAACAACCAGTTTGTCCTTATGGGAGGTTCTGGATGATCCGGCTGATTCAGGGTTCGATTTGGGAAAGTACATTGATCTTGAAACACGGATACAACAAGCCCTTATCGAATTAGAACCGTATCGACAAGAAGCATTCCTGCCAACAGGAATGAGATCCAACGTTCCTACTTCGGACATACCATTGCCAAAAGTAAATCTTCCAAAATTTTCTGGAGATTATACCAAATGGCATCAGTTTCACGACTTATTTTGTCAAATCATCCATAATCAGCCCATTTCAAACGCTCAGAAGATGTGGAACTTGAAGTCGAATCTGGAAGGTGAAGCAGAAAGAATCATTTTACATCTGGCAGTGTCAAACAACAATTATGACACGGAATGGAATTTATTAAAAAATCGTTATGAAAATAAGCGAGTGATAGCGGACAACTTGGTACATCGTTTGATAGACCAACCTCAAACAGCATCAACATCAGCAGCAATGAAAGAATTTCATGATACCACTCAGGAGTGTTTGCAGGCACTTAAAAATTTGGATCTCAACATAGGCGCATGGGATGCTTTGCTGATGCCAATTTTTATCAGAAAATTGGACCGTCAAAACAGATTCATGTATGAAACATTCATTTCAAATCTAAGAGAAATTCAGAATTTAGACGATTTTTTACATTTTTTGGAAACCAGATTCTAATCACTGGACGCTGTTGGATCAAAGGAGAAATCCAACTCAAGCAAGGCCCTTACTACAACAGTGGAGAGCACATGCAAATGTTGTAAACAATCAAACCATCCTTTGTATTCTTGCTCGAAATTTAAGCAAACACCAGTGAAGGAGCGAGTCAGTTTTGTGATTAAAAATGAAATATGCATCAATTGTTTAAAATCAGGACATCGAGCTGACACATGTTCTATGCGCAGTTGCACCAAGTGCTCAAAAAGGCACAATACGTTGCTTCATTTCAACACTGAGGATTCAAAGAAGGACAGCACAAGTTTAAAGCCACATTCACAACCTCCATCGCAACAAAATCCACCAAAGACCCAATCGGAACAGTTGCCAAATACTGTATCATTGATGTCTACTGGCAACTCAAATAATGCATATGTTTTATTGGGTACAGTAGTCATTAACATTGTGAATCAACAGGGAAAAAGAGTGGAATGCCGAGCGTTATTGGATTCTGGATCACAAATAAACTTAATAACAGAAGGACTTGCAAGAAAATTACAATTACAATTCCAACCAGCATCAATCAAAATAGAGGGAATCGGTAAAGGCAGCAAAGGTTCACAATTTTTCATTCAAACACAACTCCAGTCAAAATTGTCAGATTTTTCAGCGCCTCTTACCGCGTATGTCCTACCACATATTACATCAAAACAGCCATCTCAAACAATGGACGTTTCGAAATGGTCGCTGCCATCAGATATCCAGCTTGCAGACCCACAATTTGGTCGCCCCAGTAATGTAGATGTTCTGCTCGGTGCAGAATTTTTCTATCACTTACTAAAACCCCAACAACGAATATTGGCACCTTATCTGCCAATTTTACAAGACACAGATCTGGGATGGATTGTTACTGGCAAGATTGCACCAGTCCCACAAAATAAGGCATTTTGTGGAGTTTATACTGAAGAGGACCAGTCAATGGATGACATGCTGACACGGCTCTGGAAAATGGACGAACTTGATTCTGAAAATCAAACATTATCGGTTGCAGAGCAACAATGTGAATATCAATTTTGTCAAACAGTACAACGCTCAAAAGAAGGACGTTTCATTGTTCAACTACCATATCAGGAAGAAGCAACAGTCTTAGGGCAGTCGCTACAAATGGCCACAAACCGATTTCTCGCCCTGGAACGAAGGTTAGCTAGAAACTTAGAAGTACAGAAGCAATACGTTGACTTCATGATGGAATATGAAAGGCTTGGACACATGAGCGAAATTGACTCAGAGGATGTACTAACACCACATTACTTTATTCCGCATCACTGTGTTCTACGTCCGGAAAGCAGTTCCACCAAGTTGCGAGTGGTGTTTGACGCATCAGCAAAAACATCATCACAACTCTCATTGAATGACATTTTGTTAAAGGGACCAACGGTACAAAGCACACTATTTTCAATTCTATTGCGATTTAGAATGCCGCGCTTTGTATTTACAACAGAAATAGAGAAAATGTACCGCCAGATTCAAGTGCACCCAAAGGATCAGCAACTCCAGTTGATTGTATGGCGGCATGAACCCACTCAAAATATTAAATACCACAGACTTCAGACTGTCACTTACGGTACAAGATCAGCACCATACCTTGCAACAAGATGTCTTAAGCAATTGGCAGTTGAGAACCAGTCTATTTTTCCTCTTGGATCAAAGGCACTCGAGAGGGATTTCTACGTAGATGATGCTTTATGCGGTTCTGATAGTTTGGTCGAAGCTCGTGAGATCCAACAACAGCTCCAAACTATTCTTGGCGACGCAGGCTTTAAGCTACGAAAATGGTGTGCCAATCACCCACCACTTTTGTGTGAAATCCCCCAAGAAGATAAGGAGATAAATTTGGAACTTTCATCCGACATCGAAAAATCAGCTAAAACATTAGGACTGGTCTGTACTCCAAAAAAAGACAGCATTCGTATCAGAACAAACATTCCCGGCGCTCAAAGCATATCAAAAAGAGCAGTAGCATCCGATCTGGCAAAAATATATGCTCCACTTGGGTTAGTAAGTCCAGTAGTAGTCAAAGCAAAAACATTTGTTCAACAGCTCTGGACCTTAAAACTCGGTTGGGATGATCAACTATCACCGCAGCATCAGCAAGAATGGGCAGGGTTTCGAAAGGATATTGAATCATTAAACGACACTTCAATACCAAGGCACGTATTCAACAAAAATATTCCCAAAGAAGTTCAAGTTCATCGTTTTACTGACGCTTCGGAGAAGGCATATGGTGCTGCTATATACATCCGATCAGTAAATAAGGATGGTACGATAAGCATAAATTTGCTATGTTCCAAATCAAGAGTGGCTCCCATCAAAACCCAGACAATTCCAAGGCTTGAAATATTAGCAGCGCAAATTGAAGCACAATTGACAAATCAAGTACAAAAGGATTTGAATTTCAAAGGACATATCTTTTTCTGGACCGACTCCCAAATTGTACTATGTTGGATCAACTCACACGCATCAGCCTTTCAAACCCTTGTATCTCATCGAGTGGCCAAAATACAACGTTTGACCTGTCCTGAACAATGGCGATATGTCAACACCAAGAACAATCCAGCGGACGTACTCTCTCGTGGTTTGATGCCGAAAGAGCTTCCAAAATGCAATATATGGTTCTATGGTCCACTATTCTTATATAGTAAGGAGACAACCTGGCCAAAAGCAGTTATCAAAGGTCACCATATTCATACTGACACTGAGAGAAAGGCTGAGAAAGCCACCTTAACCACAACTATTATCACAACAACAATGGAATCATTCATCTACGAATTAAATACAAGAAATTCATTTTATCGAATGCAACGAGTCCTTGGGTACATTGTGCGCTTAATCAACAAATGCCGGCGCAAGTCTCGAGAAGATCCAAATTCAAGCGAAGGTGCTGTTCTAAGTCCCAACGAACTAGAAGACTCTCTGGCAATAATCATCAAAGCTATACAACATGCAGCATCCAAGGTGGAAATATCTAAACTTAGAGTTGAAAGGTCATTACCGAATTCACACTCGTTGAGCAGCTTGACCCCTTTTCTAGACGAGAAAGGCATTTTGAGAGTTGGAGGGCGATTATCAAATTCAAGTCTCCCGTATGAAACAAAACATCAAATTTTTCTTCTATACAACGACGTTCTTGTGAAATTACTTCTGACGGAAATGCATTCTAAGAATAAACGCTGCGGGCCTCAAGCGCTGCTTTATCAATCAAGACAACGGTTTCGGATAATCAAAGGTATCGCAATGGCTAAGTCTGCAGTCAATCATTGTGTACGCTGCACAAGAACCAGGCCTACTCTATATCAACAAGTCATGGGAAATTTACCGCTCCCGAGAGTGCAAGCAGCTCGACCATTTATAAATGCTGGCGTGGACTTCTGTGGACCACTCACTGTGCACTATGAAATTAGAGGAAAACGTCCGACAAAGGTATACATTGCGATATATTGCTGCTTTGCAACCAAAGCAGTACACTTGGAGCTCGTAGGTGATCTAAAAACGGAAGCATTCATCGGATCATTGAAACGATTCATTGCAAAATGAGGTACCTGCGAAAATTTATATTGCGACAATGCTACAAATTTTGTAGGTGCAAGAAATCGATTACCGGAACTCAAGGACATAATATACTCAGACCAGGCACAAAAAAGCATTGGACAACAGTGCAGCAGCTCTAGAATAAATTTCAGTTTTATTCCACCTCGAGCACCGCATTTTGGAGGCCTCTGGGAGGCTGCTGTGAAATCGGCAAAACATCTACTAATTAGAAGTGTTGGTGCCACTTCATTGACCTTTGAGGAATTAAACACGGTCAAACATGAAATTGAGGCCATCTTAAATTCGAGGCGTATTACTCCAATGTCCAGCAACCCTAATGACCTCATCGCCCTTACACCAGGACACTTCCTCATCGGACAACCTCTCACGTCAATGCCAGAACATACAAGCAGTACACAGCAACCCAATTTACTAACAAGATGGGAACAAGTGTCATATATTAAAGGACAATTTTGGAAGAGATGGAGCTCCGAATACCTATCAGGGCTTCAACAGAGACATAAATGGAAACAACCAAACCGAAATGTGGAAGTCGGGACATTGGTCATCCTTAAAAAGGATAACAGCCCACCATTAAAATGGCCATTGGGCCGCATCGTCAAGGTGTATGAAGGCGATGATCAAAGAGTCAGAGTTGTGGATGTAAAAACAAATACAGGAGTATGCAAGAGAGCAAGATATCGACTTGCACCACTGTTTCCAGAGGAAGAGTCATCACCGGCCGTCAATTCAAACAAAATGTCAACGGAGGTACCTGCAAAAAGGAGACGCACGTCTGTGAGTTCGAATTTACTAACACTCATCGTATCATTATTGATACTTCCAATAATTCTGGGAGCACAGATTGAAAATAAGGTATTTGGATCACAATTAGGCGTTCACTTTGAAAACATTGGGATTACGACGATTTCGGCTACAGAATGGAATCTCCTAGTTTACTATGACTTGGAAGCGTTTTGGAATGAGCTTTCAATGCTCTCCAATGGAACAAAGGCGTTAAGGCATTTATGTGATGAAATGACACTAAAAACGCTTGCGATACGCTCATATTACATTTCAAACACCTTGAAGATGAATTGGAAATGGAAAGTGTACTTCTAGCCAGGCGGAGATCCCGACGAGCAGCGATTAATATGGTTGGCAACGTTGCGAACTCACTTTTTGGAATACTTGACTCCGAATACGCAGAAAATATGAGCCACACCATTGCTCAAGTAAAAGAAAATGAGAATCACTTAATCCATTTGTTAGAAAATCAAACCTCGATAGTTGACTCCACTATCAATATACTAAAACATAATCAAAAGGCGGTTAAGACGAAATTCGATCAACTAGACAATCAAATTCAGTTAATACTCAACAGCGTACGAAGCAACGATGAAGAGCGATACCAAGAGAAGATGTACCACACCTTTACTACATTGGCTATGCAGCTTACAATTATATCAACGAATTTGCAGCGAATGCAATCAACAATGTTGGACGTACTCACGGGCGCTCATCATGGAAAAATAAGCCCGCTGCTCCTTTCACCCAATCAGCTGCAACAGGAGGTTGCTAAAGTTAAAATGCACTTGCCTAGTTCGCTTGAGTTACCTGTTATTAAAACTGTACACAATCATGAGTGTCAAAGGAGGACTGACAAAATACAAGGTTGTCTTCAGCATAACTTTACCCTTAGTGAGTCATGAGCGCTTTGAGCTTTTTCATCTCATTTCAATTCCAATCTGGACCAACAACACGATGATAGCGATTGACATTTGCTCTCAATACTTAGCGATCAATAATCACATCGACCAGTATTTTCCAATGAGTAGCTCCGACCTTAAATCCTGTATCATCATCAAAGACGGAAGTTACATGTGTTCCAAGCTTCAAGTTAGATATAACCATGGCTCCACAGTATGCAAATGCGAGCTCAACCTTTTTAATAACTTCACCCAGTCCGATTGCCACTTGCGACGAATGTCTGAAGAATTCACGTGGATTTCACTGCAGCACAGAAATCAATGGATCTACGCAACGAAAAAGGAATCACGCGCAACAGTTGTATGTGGCAGAGAAATTACACAAATAATTTTAAAAAATCCGGGATACTTACTCTTCCACCAGAATGTATGGTCAAGCACAATTTCATGGCCATTCAAGCTCATCAACAAGTGTCTAGCACCCTTATGGCATCCTATACCAGCCTAGGAAATTTCACTGAAGTATCGCGTATTGAACAATTGAAACCAATAGTAATGGAGGCAAATCCAAATAAGTACACGCCACAAATTGCTAATCTCAGTCTGTTGCAGTCTTCATTAGCAACAGAAGAATTACTTCAACTACCAAATAAAATGGAAAATCAGAATTATCACCACATCGCAGTTGGTTACACTGCACTGTTTGCAGCTCTACTTATCTTGATGTATCTCAAGTGCAAAAGAAAACAAAATTTTCTTCCAACTCCACGGCCTCGTCAACAGCAAAACGAAACTGATTTTAGTGTTCACATTTAGAAACATCAAACAGCTTACAAATCCCGAATCAGCAAATAATTCAACGGCTAAGTTGAGGAATGCTCAACGGGGGGAGTATGTTATGAAGAGAAAAACAAACTCGCTGCCCAGTGGCGACGACAACAAAACCAACGTTCTGAACAAAATATGCCGATGCAGCAGTACGTCATGGTCACGACGTTGGGCTATTGACTTCACTTAAATTTGCTGAAACTGATGAAGTTGTTTAAATGCTTTCTTTTAATTTAATTTTGTCAATTTTTCATTTATTTAATTTCCTAATTTCTGTGATCTGGCACTTTTATTTTAAACCAATTTTGTATTGATAAACAAATTATTAGTATATAAGAAATCAATTTAATAAAGAATTTTTAGTGGCTTTCACAATCAACAACTGTAAAGTCATTGCAAATGGAATTTCTTGATATAATATCAGAAATTTGTATAACGCAGACTGCAATTTTTATGCAGGTCTAAACCGAATCAAACACCAAACGCAGTTCTAAACACATATAAATATCCGCGCAATAGACCATCTATTTTAAGCTCACAATGCAATTATGGTCTAGATTCAAGCATCAAAAGAATTTGATATTAAAAATCAAAACTTACAACCAACAAAGTTCCAATTTAGGTTATGTAATTAAGTATTGTTAGTCCTGCCCTAAAATAAAAAAAATTTCCTAAATTTCCTAAAAATGATTTATAAGGTTAAGTACATTGCGAACTAACAGTCAAAATGGCACAGCAAGGACCACATAAAACTGTTCCGGTCCACAATAGATCTTATCCGTAAAGGTAGAGAGTTCCATGCTCGAATGACGCTAAAGAAGACGTAGCGAGTAGAGTTGTGATAGTTAAATCATGCGACAATTTGAGTTTTGGATTTTGTTTATTGGGCAAATTTAATTTTCGAAAATAAGTAAGGAGAGATTCCAGTAGTTGAAAGAGAGTGCAGCAAGACTAGATTCCTGATCTGGAGATAATCAAATAAGCTTACTCCTAGCCAATTTTCCTAACAGCTTCAGGAGTATAGGATGCTGAGACTCTTAACAGCCGTAGAGTGACGTAAATTCTGTCCACAATCGAGCTAATATGGTCAGTGCACGAAAGTATAGATTTTAAGATAAATCCTAAGCTCTTGGCCTTCGTTAAAAATTTGAGTGCAGAGCTATTCAGCATAATATCAAAAATGTCGTCAATTATAACGCCATTTTTAGAAATTGGAAGAACACATGATTTAGTTGCTGGAGTCGGTTATTTTTTGCCCATGTACTAATGCATTCCAAATCCTCGTTTAGTCCGATTGGTCTGAAATTTTTTTTAAAAGGGTTTTAGGGGTCGCGTATCACGAATTCGTAATCAAATTCAGTGGCACAGTAAGAGGGGGCAGTCGCTCCGTTGTATACATTTAATTTTATTTAGGGAGGGGGCAGGGGCGGCATTTCCTCCACTCCCCAATCCCAATCCAAACCCCCTCTCCCCCTTTGTGCCCCACATCACTCCGAAAGCCGAAATATCTGATTACGCAACTGTTCAAATTAAAAAAATTATCCACCCTCTACCTTCAAGTAACGGACTCAATCATAGAAAAGGATATTTATCACAATAAAGTTAATATGGATATCAGGGACGTAGCCACCCCCCCCCCTCGTCAATCTGACTATGTTATTTTAAATTGTATTTCCAATGCACTCTTTGGCACAAATTAAAGTTTCAAGAAGCCAAAACGGAAACGGTTACATTGAATACAAAATTGGAGCGGAGCTCAGAAGTTCAAACATACTCTACTAGGTTCGACGAGCAATGTCCAAATGCCAGATTGTTCTCGTATCGTGATCGACAATAAAATTCCATTTAACATGCATGAACGTCTAAGCGCTGCTTCAGTGTTCGTTTTCTTCATTGCGCCGTCTGAAAACTGTTTTGCGCAACAAACCGAAAGAAAACAGGCCGAACGGGCTGGCTCTTTTAAATGTTCATCGGGATATAGACATACTAGCAAATGATGTAATCGAAGCTTTGTCAATTCATCCCGAAAACTACATATTTAATATTTCGTTTATTTTTTTTTTTAAACTATTATAATTATCAATATTATTTGCATTAATGTGAAATTTTGAATTATTAGTGGTACAGATTGTGAAATAATTCAAAACTTATCGGGATTATTTGTGATATATGAAAAAATGAAAATTACACTGTTCTGCAACGAAATCCTCCTTTAAAGTTTATTAGTGCTTCTGTTTGATTTTGTCTCCCGAAATATTTAAAAATATCCAAATAATTATATCACGTAAGGATTTAGAGAAAATTCCGATTCAAATTTTGAGCACCATTGCATCATTTAAATGTAACTCCAAAAAAAAAATATTCGTATTATTTTTTTAATAATTCGAATTTTTTCATTAATCACAAATAATCCCGATTATTTTTGAATTATTTCGTATTCGTAAACTTTTTATGTGCAGTTGTGTATGCAGATAATCAAATACAGGCACGGCAGAACGCCGTTTACATGGGTATTTTACCCACTCTAAATTTTTCAAGTAAATATTTCACTCTGTAGGAATATCACGAAAGTTTTTCAATATTAGTCCAAAAATTAATTTTTGGTGACATTTTGAGATCGAAAAATTAAGTTAAGACAATCTGACTTATCCAAATATCGGGATTTACAATATTCACCGACTACTTTCAGAAGTTTTAAAGATTATTTTTTAAATGAAGTGGAAATTTTGGTTATTAAATGTGTTATATGAAATAATATTTTTATTATCTCTTAATGTATTTGATATTCAAAATGCTTCAGGAAAAAATCGTTGAACATGTTTTTCAAACCTAGCGCCTAGAAAATTGAAAATTCTCCGGCAGATCCGGTAACTGATCCAAATAAGGCCATGTGATCCAAATAAAAACATTCGAAATCAATTCGATTTGAATAGAAATTTATTCTATGTCCAGGCGAACAACGATATTGCATAATTTCAGAAAATTTCGAAACAAATCTGACATTTAAAATTGAGGCAATTTCAATTTCGTTCTGCAATTGGTTACTTAAATCATATAGTAGGTACTATAGATGGCACTTGGCAAAAAACGTGTGTGTTGAATTGAAGTAGGCCCCCTGTGCATGCATTCTTATGGAAAAATCAAAATCGTAGCACGCCTCCTGAAAATTCCGGTTCCGGTCTAACAAATATATTATAATCTTGTAACATGAACTAGAATTTTTGTTAAAAATCATACATTCTTTGACCTTGTCTCTGAGTCGGATAGTTCAAGCAAAAAGTCAAGATATTGCAGAAGCTATTGAGTTAGCTGATGCTACAAGAAAAGAATTGCTCGAAAGAAGAGAGAGAGCTTCTGAATATTTCCGAGAAATGTTTGAGATAGCGTGCACAGTCGGCAAGGAGCATAATATCGAATTGCGAAAGCCGCGGTTAACTGCAAAACAAACACATCGCAACAACGTCGGCACTGATTCAGTTGAAGATTATGCCTCTCGTACACTATGACATCAACGCACGCACGCAACTTTTCAACGAGTTCCTAAAGTAAATCGCTTAATTTATGCCCTCGTACACATGTGCGCATCTGGTGGCGTTTCAGATTGATCAACGCATTCTTATACAAGATTGAACTGCGATGCGTTGAACGCGTTGCGATCTCCGTACACCTAGTTGATGAACTTCATCAATTGTTGAAAGACCTCGTACACCTAGTTGATGAACTTCATCAATTGTTGAAAGACCTCGTACACCTAGTTGATGAACTTCATCAATTGTTGAAAGATCTCGTACACCTAGTTGATCACGTTTAACAAATTCGGCCAAAAATAGTGTGTAAACTTGAGTTGCACGCATTTCAAGCACTGTGTTGACGCACGCGTTGATAGCCTCGTACACAAGACGAAGCATTTAGCGTTTAAAAACTCAATAAACATACTGTGCAGCTAACAGCTGTAAATAGTGAAACGTCAAAAAATTAAATCAGTTTTACTTGAGATATTAGAGTGCGTGTCTGTTAAAAATGATTTCGACCGAACGGAAGAGAAAAGTAGCTGCCGCTTTAATAATTCTAGTTTACAAAAAATCCAAAATTTGTTTTCTCCTATGGAAACTTTTTTTTTTGAATCGGCGAAAATGTCCCTAATAACCAAGCATATTAAAAAAATTTTTTAAATAAGTTGTAGTTTCACTATTCAAGTTATTTATAAATTGAAACTTATTTATATATGTTTGGTAATATTGGCGCTTAAGGAATAAACTACAAAAAGTGTAACAAACTTAGGTACCAATATTTTGTTAATTATATAAAAAAAAGGTTTTGGGTATTTTTTTACATTTCTCGATTTCTCAACGCATGAATAAATTCGTGGAACTAACCGCACACACACTTGAAATCGCTCAACGAATTTCACTATAACGCAAAATTTGCCAAACGAAATTGAGGAACGCGTTGATGAGATAATGTGCAGCACATTACTGTTAAACTCGTGCTTCAACGTTATTCGCATCGCAGCTTGAGCCTCGTACACTTGATGGGGCACTAATTTGTAGCTAATTTGTTGTAAATTTGTTGTAGAAAAAGAAAATTTGTAACTCTTTTATTTTAGAAAATAACCCCTGGTAATGCTAACTTCATAGTGAAGTTGGCATTACCACCCTCAAATTTCTAAATTTTTGGATTCAAAATTAGTTAATAATTTGTAGCCAATTTGTTGTAAATTTGTTGTAGAAAAAGAAAATTTGTAACTCTTTTATTTTAGAAAATAACCCCTGGTAATGCTAACTTCATAGTGAAGTTAGCATTACCACCCTCAAATTTCTAAATTTTTGAATTCAAAATTAGTTATTAATTTGTAGCTAATTTGTTGTAAATTTGTTAAAGAAAAAGAAAATTTGTAACTCTTTTATTTTAGAAAATAACCCCTGGTAATGCTAACTTCATAGTGAAGGAATCAGAATCAGAAACAGTCAAATTGATAATTAATCCACCCTTAATGTATGCATGGGAAATTATTTTAAATGTTTCCGACACTGCAAGTCATGAATTTTTCATATGCATACTTTAAGGCCAAAATTCTGGAAATCCGCAATCACTGACAATTCACTATCCAGTGCATTTGTTAAGGCAGGTGTAGGGATGCTCGTTGTTGGAAAATCATCGATATTGCAAATATTGTGAGCCTTACAAGGATTGCTGATTCTAAACAGAAATATAACTTCGATGTTGCCAAAAATGTATGCTATTGCTCATTTACTCCGAGAATTTTATAACTGCAAAAATTGTGCCAGAACAACGATGTTTTAACGTGGAACATCGATAATAGTCGAATATCGATAATAATCAAGCACCTTTTTGAGTGGGACATGCACTTTTTTGCGCCGAAATAACGTGTTCGACGATGGGTGCACGACTTGAACAAATCGTCGACAACTCTAGATGAATAAAATTTGCTGTTTTTTCGGAGCTAATATATGAAATTTCGTTTTCGTCACCAAAAGCGCTGTATGCGACTTCCCCGCCCAATGCCGCCTATACACTTTTTGCCAAACGCAAGACAACGCCGCCAAAAATCGTATTACGGATTGAGTAGAGATCCTTGTCTACGAAAGATAGCTGGAATCATTGGTCCATAAAGGGGACTTTTTTCGTTTCCTTGCAGGGCGTTGAGAGGGGGTGAAGGGCGCAAACAGGGCAGTTTCCCCGGGCCCGCCGTGAAGGGGCCCTCAACTGTCAAAAGAAAATTTTCAGAAAATTTCCGAAACCGACTGACTGATTACATTATACCTACTCCAAGTGACTCTCGGAAAACTATACAACATATGGGGCATTCCATTTAATCGTGGACACTTTCGGAAGTGACATGCAGTGTTCCCTCTAAGCTGCGTGAATGCGCAATTGCGCACGATTTTTTACTAAATTTTTGAAAGTTGCGCAGCCGTACTTGTATTCTGCGCACAAATTTCAAAATGGCAAAAAGTCAAAAATTCTCAAATATTAGTAAAGGCTGTAGTACATGAGATGTAAAAAGTAGTGTCCGACCGAAGGTTCGGCTTCGGTAATCGGCATAATCGGCCAATTCTTAATCTTCGGCTTCGGCTTCGGCTGGAAAAAGCCAAATATTTTAGCCGAATATTTTTGCATTTTAATGGAAGTAAAAAAGTCACGATAGATTTTCAATTGCTTCATTGAGACCTTTTACACTAGTGAATTATTGCCGTAAATTCTCACTTTGTGGGCGACTAAAGCGAAAGAATTTAGAGAAAATTTGAGCGGTTTTTTTTGTGCTTGTCAAATGAATAAAGACTGATTTTGTTTCCTTACTGTAAAATGTTTTGCATTCGGCTTCGGCCTTCGGTCTTCGGCCGAAGTCTTCAACTCTGCCGATTGTTCGGCTTCGGCTAAAAATCCACCTTCGGTCGGACACTACTAAAAAGCCACATTCATATGTAGCTCTGACGTAATTTTGACGTCAGGAAGTTTTTGAATACACTATATGTAGCCATTTTAAAAACTTTCTGACGTCAAAATGATGTCAGAGCTACATATGAATGTGGCTTTTAACATCTCATGTACTACAGCCTTAAGTTTTAGAGGGATCAAAAATTAGATAAATGCTAAGTTGAAAAAAAAAAAAAACGATTAATCTAAGAATTTTAGTTTAAAAATCATCACTTTGGTAAACACTGACTTGAACTCTCAAACTCCATATAAGTCATGCCAGACTTTTCGGAGAAAAATACCCACAAAACTAGAAAACAAACATTTCCCCCATTTTCAAAAACAAAAAATCTGCAACGATTTTTGATTAAACTACCAGACTGCTTTAAAACCTCTAATTAGATTATCAACAGGGGTCAAATCTAATTTATTGATTCGACTGGTTGAGAAATATGGTTCTTTTGCATTTTGTTGAGAAAATTAAAAACTACCTTTTTATCTCATATAAGAAGAATGTTCGTTTTCCCTTTTGGTCAGAAATCGAGATCAAAAGTACTTTAAAGAGAGAAAATTCCCTCAATCTAACAGCACTGGACTAAGCTAATTTTGCTAATGAAATAAATATATTATATAAAAGCTTTGAAAATTCATTTTTGTTTGTATGTTATTTAAATAACTTCATGCTGCAATTTTTAAGCTCGTTTATATAAAAATTTAAAAAAAAATCTTGACAAGTCTCCCCCGCGCACTTTTATGAACTTTACGAAAATTTGGTTTCCATATACTTTTTTACGCAGCTAGTAAAAAAAATTAGAGGCATTTTGGAGGACTTCTTTCCTTCATCAAAAGAGGAAAGTGAAGCAGAAAGTAAAAATTTCCTATGAAATATCCAAGGAAGATTTCGTAGCCTCAATTGTAAAAATTGTGACAGAGGACGGTAGGACATTTGTCCGTTGTACCGGCGACGCAAGTTTCGGTAGAAAGGCCATTTTCAGCTTTAAATTTCATTTTAAGTGAGAGACGATACGGTTTGGCTGCCGAAACAACAGAAAATTTACTTTTAGTCAAATTGACTTCTTAATTTTATGTTCCAAAATAAATACATATCTCTGACACAAAGATTCCACCATTCAATTCCATCTTTTGTGTTTTAAGTATTTATAATTTAAAAAATTTTAAATATACCCAGCACTCTATCGCCCAATTTTTTGACAAAGACTTAAATTTAAATCTCAACTTTAAGCGATTAATCTCGAAAATATAATGTGTTTGTTGTATTTTACGCCGAGATTTAACTAAATCGAGGCTAAGCCTCTGTCAACAAATTGGGCATATATGTCAAAGAGGGCGAAATATTTTTTTCTTCTCACTTATAATTCTCACTTTCAGACAAAAATGTTTATTTTCAAAAAGTAAAGGTTTTGATTTGAGAAAAAACAAAAAAAAATATAATCCGAAAATTTATATTTCTATCGGAGATTTTTCTTTTTTTCTCTTTATGTAAGAGTTATTTTGGGATACGTTGAAAAGGTTGAGGGTTTCATTCGAGCTCTGACTAGGTCACAGCAACAAACTTTACGCTATGCATGTGAAAATGAAAATTTACGGGCGTGTGTGCGCTTGCGTACATATATTCATGAAGTAGTGAAAGATTTCCTTGCCTATGCTTTACATTAACTCATGAGAGAATGTCTAGCGCGCAACTAAAAGCGCAATTCAATTAACAACGTAAATACATGCAAAAGAGGGGAAGGGGATCGAAAAATTCTTATATATGATCACATATGGGATTGGGTTTGAAAAAATTATGACGTACCTAATGTTTAACATGAAACATAATTTGATTTTAAAAGAATTTCTAAAAAATAATTTGGAGAAATTTTACGTGATAACTTATTGTCAGTGATTGCGAATTTCCAGAATTTTGGCCTAAAAGTATGCATATGAAAAATGCATGACTTGCAGTGTCGGAAACATTCAAAATAATTTTCCATGCATACATTAAGGTTTGACTGTTTCTGATTTCTTCACTATGAAGTTAGCATTACCAGGGGTTATTTTCTAAAATAAAAGAGTTACAAATTTTCTTTTTCTACAACAAATTTACAACAAATTAGCTACAAATTATTAACTAATTTTGAATTCAAAAATTTAGAAATTTGAGGGTGGTAATGCTAACTTCACTATGAAGTTAGCATTACCAGGGGTTATTTTCTAAAACAAAAGAGCTACAAGTTTTTTTTTTCTACAACAAATTTACAACAAATTAGCTACAAATTAATAGCTAGTTTTTAATCTAAACTTTACAAGTGGTAATGCTAAGTTCACAGACATCTTTTTTTTTTGACGAATTACCCCAAGACTGCCTTCAGGCGGGCTATAAAGATTGTCCAAAAGAAAGCTTTCTACAATTTTTTTTTTTAAGGCAGATTTTATAATTTTAGTAGTAACAGAAACGAGCCAATAATTCTTATTATAAGCTAAAATCACTGGAAATATTTTATATAATTTTGCAAGTTTCACAGTTCTGATGACTTCGCTGTTGTTGCTAATATTAAAAGACATCAATTTTCTGTAAAGCCCCTGTTCGATCTATCTTCGGACCATTCTCCTGTCAGTATAACAATAACAAGCCTGAAAGCATTCGGACCCAGACGTATTTCACTTGCAAACAAGCAAACTAACTGGCTTAATTATAGGAAATACATAAGCACTCACCTAAATTTTTGCACTCCGCTGAACAAAAAAACGGAAATTGACTGTGCTGTAAATCACTTGAAAACCACCATAACACAAGTAGCCACTAACGCTACCTCTTGGTCAAAACCACAGGCAGTGAATGATGACAAATGTAGCACTTTTATACACAAACTCGTAAATGAAAAGCGGAAATTACGAAGAGACTGGCAAAGGCTCCGTTCACCATTAACTAAGGAAAGCCTCTCAGCTGCCTCGAAGACACTTCAAAAAGCCCTTAAAGAATACAAGAGAAGGTTCAAATCCTATACAGAAAGTCTGTCTACCAAAGCTGATTCCAATTAGTCACTACGGAATGAAATAAGAGGCCTAAAATGCCCTATAGCTTCAAGTCCACCTCTACGCCTGGCGAATAACACATGGGCAAAGACTGATTCTGAAAAAGCTGATGCCTTTGCAACGCATCTCCGTCATGTTTTTACCCCTAATGATGCTACTAACAATACAACCCCAAGTATGCCACCTTACACATACTCAAATAATATCAGTCCATGGAAACTCAAAATAAATGAGATTTCAGATGTCATTAGAACCCAAATAAATGTTAAAAAGTCTCCAGGTCTTGACTTGGTGAACGGAAAAATGCTTAAGGAGCTACCAAAGTGTGGCCTTCGCTTTGTCACTAATATATTTAATGCGCTACTTCGAACCGGCTACTTTTCGGATGATTGGAAAACATCCCAAATTATAATGATTCCAAAACCTGGCAAAGATCCTACCAAAGTCGACTCTTATCGGCCAATTAGCTTGCTTCCTGTGCTATCAAAAGTCTTCGAAAAAACGTTACTGCTCAAACTCCTTCCTATTCTGGAACAGAATTAAGTGATCTCTAAACACCAATTCGGATTTAGACAGAAACATGGCACAACTGAACAAATCCAAAGAATCGTCTCGGAAATAAAAACATCAATGGAGATGTAGCACAAGCTTTTGATAAAGTCTGGCACAAAGGTCTCATGTTAACGATTTGCCATAACTTTCCTCATGAAACCCATAAATTGCTGAATTCTTATTTAACTAATAGAAAATTCAAAGTGAAACAGAAAAGCCACCTAACTCCTAGCTTCAACATCCGAGCCGGTGTTCCTCAAGGAAGCATACTAGGTCCACTCTTATACCTAGTCTACACCAGCGATCTACCCACCGCCGATTGCATATTAACATCTACATTTGCCCATGATACCGCCATATTAAGCTGCCACATAGATCCAACTGTTGCCTCTCTCAAGTTGCAAGAGCATTTACAGCATATAGAAAATTGGTTACAGAAGTGGAGAATCAAAGTCAATGAAACGAAGAGCACACATGTCACTTTCACTTTAAATCGCAATACATGCTCTCCTATTACCCTCAACAATATTGAAGTTCCCCAATCAACTGTTGTCAAGTATCTTGGAATGCATCTTGACAGCAGACTGACTTGGAGGAATCACATTGAAGCCAAAATAATCCAGATTAAACTTAAGAACCAGAGCTTGCAATGGCTTCTCAATAAGAAGTCTAAGCTTAGCTTGGATAACAAAATCCTCCTATACAAAACAATCACAAAACCCATATGGTTGTATGGCATACAGCTGTGGGGGTCGGCATGCAGCTCATCCGTTGAAAAAGTCCAACGCTTAAAATCGAAAATTTTAAGGCAAATCACTGGAGCCCCTTGGTACTTTAAAAATACTCGACTGTACATGGAACTTACAATACCTTCTGTCGACAATGAAATAAAGGACAAAACGGAGACATATAAATACAAGCTAATCCGACACCCAAATGAGTTGGCAGCAAATTTGATAAGCAGCAACACCACCACCCAATTACGCAGATACAAAATTCTGTCCTCCCGTGCATCATAAAATTTCTCCGATATCACATCACTGGTTTGGAATCGATTTAAACTGCTTGAAAATTCGACTCTCTCTTAAAGTGACTATCTTTAGAGGCGTCAATTTTTTGTAATAGGATTTAGTTACGTATTGTTAGTTTTGGTACATGAATTGTAAATACACCAAAAGATTCAATAGAAACCCATCATGAATAAAAAAAAAAGTTCTGATGAAAAAATTATTTCCTGCGAATTTCTGATAGTTACAACTTGAAATGACTACTACAGCTGCTGCAAGCATCAGAACGAGCTCAAAGTTAAACAAAATAAAATTTTGGGGTTCCCCGAATTTTACATAATAGTAAACAAAAGAAACCTCAATTAGCAAAGCGAATGTAAAAGAAATTAAATAAGGCCGTCTAGAGGCGGTCTTAGGCGCTAGAGGGTTAATAGACATACTATTTTATATTGTGCCTATAAACTTATAAATTATAAAAATAATAAATTTTTTTTTTTTTAAATAAATAAGTCGAAATTAATTTTTTTTTTACACTTAACTGTTCACTTCACCTGGACAACTCTTCACTTCACCTTCAGGACATATCTGAATATAGTGAGCTGCTCAAGTGGTCTCCCATATTGACAACCGCGGGCATAAATAATAGGGGTATTCACAAAGGCGTGTTAAAAACGTTGGAAAGTCGGAAAATCGGAAAATTGCGACTTCTTAAAAGTTTTTTAAACTTTTTTTGTATTTTGCACAACTTTTTAAGCATTTAAAATTTTCCGATTTTCCGACTTTCCTACTTTCCGACGCCTTTGTGAATACCCCTAATGATGTTATGCGTTCGTCTATGGTTCTCTGCGGCTCACAGTGGAAGATTTTGCCAATCAAGGTGGACTTAATTGAATTTCAGCCGAAGTTTAAAAGCTGTAGCTTTGAATTTTGGTATGTAAGCTTTTATTATGAATGCGCGAGTTCACACAAAATCTTAGAGACATCGGATAAAAACTTCTCCCAAACTCATTTAAACTCACCCTCTTCTGAAAAAAACGAAAATAATAAAAAAAAAAAAAACAACTGTCTGTATGCATATGCATACAAACAAACTTAATACAAATCGGGAAGCCAGCCGACATAGAATACGAATTGATTAGTTTAGTGAATGCTTTCAAGCTTAGAAGCCTTAGTTAGATCTCCCATTTGGAGTAATTTCTGATGCTACAATTCAAGGGTATGAATTGCAGTCAAAGGTAGTTTAAATACGCAAGCCGAAATTTGACTCAGTAGTCAGCCAATCCGTAAAAATTGCTCTAATGAGACCCCAGACGGCAGGTCGAAACGTACGTCAGCAAATAGTCGCTTATGGATGATTTTCTTAAGCATCGCTTGAAAAATACATTTTCACATTAAGAAATTGATTATTGTTCTTCTAGAATAAAAACTTTCGTTGCAGAAAAGTGCCACCGAAAAAGGGACTAAAAATGCAACAAAAAATAGGAATCAGTTGATTCGCTATCAAAGAAAGAGAAGTTAAGCTCATATACTTTCATAGTTAAAAATTGCAAAAACAACTCTCTGTATGCATATGCATACTCTGTATGCATATGCATACAAACAAATTTAATTTTTTGTTGGTGTTTCCAGGGTTGATTTACTAATTATCAAAAAGGAAATAAACAAGAATTGTAGATTTAACAATTTATACAATATTTGAGCAATCTTCAAAATTTTGATGGTCCGGCAATAATAACAGGACTTCCGCGGTTAAACTCCCCACTTAGTTTTTTAAATTGCTCTAAAGCTCGCTATATATGGGAATTTTGATTTCTTGATTCTTGGGCCTCTTCTAAAAAATTTGTGATGGGCAGAATGCAGGAAGAGATTATCGCCTTTCCTTGAAATAAAATTTTGTGCACAGTTACTGGCATGTTGAACCATGGATATTACGACAAACAAAGTTTTATGGTTTCTGTTGCAAAGCATTCAAAAGCACGAATATAAGTGGGATATCCTCTTCCTATACAAATCAAAATTGTGCGGAATATTTCAATAAGATGTACATTTATACCTGTAATCTCCGATGATATTTTTGCTTGCTTGAAAAATTTTCTGCAAAAGTTGATTTAATGAGTGTTGCCGGTTTTTTGTTTTGCCATATCTACTAAAAGTCCAATTTATTTCTTGAATCAGTCTTTAATGTACTTTTTCCTTTCAGCTACTTTCGCTTAATGGTCCTCGCCTAATACATACCATATTTTTGGGAGTTCTGTACGAGATGTCAAGCAAACATTCCATGAGTCTTATACATGCATGTAGAGGTGAGGGGCCAAAAGCAAGCATATTTTCGTTGATTTTTAGCTCAGATAAGGCACTTAAATTGTTTATAGTTTTTGGTGTAGCACCACACAAATAGAACACTTGCGATGACGTGTATGATGACAGCGCGATGCAGACTTTTTCATCAATCATACATAAAACAAAAGATGCTCTAACCTTGAAACTGAAATCTTCGGTTTCGATGCTTCCACATCTCTTTCAAAAATGAACAAAACGTAATTGGAGACCTATTTAAATTTTTCAGGCTGAACGTTGCCCAACCAAATTTTAAACAGAACACGGACACGGAACACGAGCGAGGTGTCCGGTTTTGTTGGAGCCGAGACAAGCGAGGTCTCTTGTTATGCCGTTGACCCAGCCGATGAGCCATGGGACGAGATGGCGTTTGAGTCCTTTTCGTTCGTCATGCAAAAGGGAATAATGCTGCTCATGGCATTGATGACAGCGATGCTTGCTTGGGCAATTTCTCCGAACGTGTGTTTGCGACAAGGAAATCGAGCAGTACCGGTGAAGCAATACCAAGCTTTACCTGCATTCGAGTGATTTCTTCAAAAACGTGGGGCAATACCGCATCGCATGTGTTTTTTTACAAACGAGACAGTTTATAATCGTCTCAACATCCGAGTCATTTTTAGCCGCTCGGGAATTCATGGTAATGGATAAAAATTGAGAGGGAAAAATACGCACAAAATTACACAAAAATATGATGCTTTTGAAAGAATCATGGATTCGGAAGTAAAACAAGGTTAATTATAGTCCGTTTAATAACACCATTAGCCGGTTTAATGCAAACCACTCATCCTTTTGTGGAAGTTTCCATTTGTTGCGTTTATGTAATTCTTTTACATATTCTGATTTCCATATTTTACAAAATTGCTGCTAATGGGGCATTTACACATTTGACATAAAAAAAAATTTACATCAAAATTTGAAAAATTATTTTGATTCATCATTTACACACTACATAAATTTGAGAGGGCATTAGGTCTAGCTGCGATATACTCAATTTAAAATAGTGAAAATAACATTTTTGCGAATTTCGCGGATGGTGGTCTTGGTCAAATTTCAACCGTAAGAGGACATTTAGCTGTACCATGATTTGAGAAATTTATTTCCGGACAGCCTCTACGGGCTACAAATCGAGCAAACGCTGCTAAGAAAGTGGGCGTCGTGAAGTCCCTAAGTGCTTTTAGATGTATTGCTTTAATAGCAAAACACCCGTACAGACAAACATATCCTTTTGTTATACTGCATCGTCGACCCTTGTAGCTCATTATATCAAAAGGACCACAGAAATCGATACCAGTTGACGTGAACGGTCTAGCAATAGTTAGTCATTTTGGATGCAAGGCAGCCATCAGTTGGCCTTTCACTTTCTTTTTTTGGACAAGGTATACCTAACAAATATAAATAATAAATCTTATCAAGTTTGTAGCCTTCGGAATCCAAAATTGTTGACATATCAGATGCAACATGAGCTGATTTCACACATGCAAGCAGATTTTATTCATAAAGTTCACAAACAGACGCGTGAGTCAAGCAGAATATGGAAGAATAATGGGAAACCCTTTAATTATATCCGAGGGAAAGGATTTATTTAATTTAAAGTAGAACGTTTGCTTTTGGGATCAACGGGAAGGTTTTTTTGACAGAAAAAAATATTCACTCGCGAAATAAGCTTTCTGCGCTTTTTCAATCAAATTACTTTGAGTGGATTTAATTTCAGCACTTGTAGCGCCTTTCTTGTGTGAAACCGTACACTGACTACGACGTTTCGGGAAACAAAAAACAAAGGAAAGCACAGGTAACGCACATGCGAAGTTTAAGAACCTACACTGAAAAAATTTTGCATCGTTTGTTAGGTGGTGACTGCGTCAAGCATTATTGGGAACCTCTGTTCCGGATCGACTCAAAAGAAAAATAGAATGTTGGGGAACGCAGGAAGACAAATTAACTGCAGCATCGGCATTTCCATAAATCTAAATATTCCCACATTGTAACATGAGGCCAGGATTTTGGAAAATTAATTATAATAACGTCCAAGGGATATTTACCGAGTTTGCATTCTTGTAAGCTCTTGACTTTAAAGGCACTTGACAAAAGATTCGTCCACAAAAACCAGATTCCAAGCGACGTACAGTTAGGCCTGCCGGCAAGCAGGCAGCAATAGCGTAATTCGAATCGCTCTGTGTTCATAAAAAACTAAAACAAATAAACTGCCAAAGAGGGCTCAATGCTTGTCGGCACGACTCCGTCCGACTTGGAAAGCCCAGGCAAGGGAGAATTCTGCTGACGTTGCATTCCCACGATCAGCACATAGGCTGATCGTTTTTCCAAGTCACGTTGGCCCAACTTATGTGCGCCGTCGCGGCCAGCAAGCCGTCGACGGCTCAGTGGCGATAGGAAATTGTAAGAAAAATCAAATAATTAGAAGTTATATGGTAAAAAAAAAAAGAAAAGGAAGAAAAGTAAGAAAAATACAAACAATTAGAAGTTATATGGTGAAAAAAAAGAGAAAAGTAAGAAAAATAAATATATTAGAAGTTATACAGGGTGTCCCGTAAGGTAGTACATTCCTTTACAGGGGTGGTAGGGGAGTCCAAGATGAACAAAAAATCGTATGTGAGGTGGGGGTCCCAAATGCACCCCTGAGGAGTTATAGGGCCTTAAAGTTTTTCGGCACTAAGTCCAGAAAAAACGATTCTCCCACCCTAGTGGCTTACTGTAGAAAAAAAAATGTTATGCGGTTTGAAAGCCAATTGTACAGGCTTTTGGGAAAAATTGAATTGATGGTCAAAACTGCAGTTATTGTGTGAAAAATAAACGCTCAAAGTCAAAAATTCTGAAAAAATTTTCAATTATTTTACTTTGGGAGCCATTTTGGTATGGAAAAGGTCCAATTAACACATGCTTTTTAAATTTTTTTTAAATCTTCGATCAATTTACTTCATATCTGTGGTACATTTGTTATACCTTATTTACAGCGAAAGCTGCAATTATTGATAAATAACTCTGCGCGATACATCTTTACAAAACGAATGTATGATCACATATCACAATTTTCTATCCAAATTTTAGGTAAAAGTCTTCCATCTTATTTAAATACCCGCAATATATTATTTTTATACAAATTGATGTATTCTAAAAGTCCGCAGTACCTATATGGGCAATTCCATTTGTTGGTACGTTACACTTTTTTTAATTTTGGGCACATAACTTCTTAAGTTTTTTAAACACGATGTCGAGCTTTTCCAGTAATTAAAGATAGGCATGAGTTCTAGACAATACAATATTTAATTTTGAAAAAAGTCCATGGGGCATCCTGGTAATGCTGATTAAATGGCGTTGGTACGTTACAAATTTTTCTAGCTGTTTTGGGAGAGCGGCAGATATTGTGAAAACTCTGCTCTCCTACTGAATGTAGTTTTACAAAATTTTTATGAATTATGTAAAAAAGGTTACTTTCGATGATTTGCATTAAAAACCCCAAGAAATATGTGTTGATAAATTTTAAAAAATATTATACGCCTGTTGGTACGTTACGTTGGTATGTTACATAAAAATTTTTTAAATCGAACTGTCATAGAGATATCAAAGTAAAAAAAATTTTACAAAAGATTTGACCTAAATCTATAAAAGTGACCTTCTGAATAGTATAGAAGCTTTTTATGCCCGGCAGACTTTGTGTGCCGGGAATACAATTTTTTTGCATCTGTTTGAAACACCCAGGTGTTTCATCAAATGAGGGTACCTCCTGCTCATCAAGTAAAAAAATTAGGCGTGATCGTTTATCCTTTAAAAGTGTGTATGCCCAAAACAGGGTTGGATCGACGGTGGCTATATCGGGTTTGCACCCCCCTTTGGAAAATTTTGAAGAAAAATTTTTACGCTCCAACTCACTTGTTACTTACTTTCAAAGATGACTCCCTTCGCCAATTCTAGATTCGCCCCTGGAATAAAACTTTGAACGGATAAAATCTGCTGTAAAATGGCTGACTATGCTTTTCAAACTTCAAATAGTTTTTTAAATTTTTTATACCTTTCAGTACCTTTTGCTGTTTCCTGAAGAACATGTCATTTTTGTAATTAATAATAAGAAAAACGATAGTTGCACTTGCCACGACCACAGTTTTGGAATGTTATAAGACCACTTTGAAAAGCTGTATTTTGAAAACTACTTGATATATCCAAAAACGTTTTCGGATGGTTTGTGCGTATCAAAGACTTCGATCCAACAAATTTAAAAAATCAGGTGTGTGATTGGATTCCCGGGAATTCATTTCCCCGGGAAATTGAAATAAATACTCGGGAATTTAAATATGTTCGAAATTTTTTAATTCGAAAATTTTATCGTATAGCCGCTCTTTTGTTGTTGACAATGTCATTTCTTTCAAAATTGCCTCACATTCTTCAAAATATTGCAGGAACGAAATTCCCTTTCCCCAAAATTTGGGGAAAGCGAATCCAATCACATACCCGAATAAAACATTTACATACTAATTTTCAAGTTACATAGATCTTAGCACATTTGAAACTGCGACCGGTACCTTGTCAGGCTAACAATCAAAGAAGCGTTGGTACGTTACAGCTTTTTAATGCAATTTAAAATTAAAAATAACCCACAAATTTAATTTTTTAAACGGTATTCTTTGAACAATTTCGAATACTTAGAGGAAAAAATAAAGAGCATTTATTTCATCGACATGCTTTACTTTGACACTAACTTTGTTGCATTTAGCGTTGGTATGTTACACAAACTTTGCGGCCCAATGCAACACAGCCTGCGTCGCTTAAAATTATACTTTTCGTACTTTTGCCAGCTTAATCTAAAGCTCTTGATTGTTAACCATAATTGGGCTTAGTTATATATCGAAAAATATATACATGTTTTATTTGCTGACCTTGGGAAAATTTTCGACGTTTGACATTTTTCTTCGAATAATTTAAGCTTTTCACAAAACACGCGTGTCCACTTGCGAAAAAAGGATGCACTATATGCATTTGATAGCAACGTATAGATTACATATCTGTTCAACTATTATCGATATTTTTTTCCAACTTTAATCGAAAAAAAATTTTTTTTCTTCTCATCGATTTTTGTGGAATTGCCCATATAGTAAACTATTATTTTCCCATTCTAGTCGCACGTGCAATATTACAGTTCCCATGTTTAATTATAGGTCCACGTCCCGTATGTTCTTCGTTAGTGTCATTAAACATTGGAATATTAGTGTAAAATCCGTTAACAATTTATGGAAATTTAAGTTGGCATTAGACATAATGCAAGATTAATCATTGTTCTTTTCTTTTCTCTCTCCTCAACTTATCTTTCTATCTCTATCTTCATCAACTTTCACATCTCTCTCCTTATTTTTTATTGTTTTTATTTTAAGCTCAAATAAATTGTAAAATAGATTAGACGAATCCATTAACTTCACTATTCTCACCACTCGTTTTAGGTTATTAGGTTAATATTTAGAATTAAGTCAAACATACCTACTAAAGAACTGCTCTCAATGAATGTACTGTAGGAGACCTAAGTCTTATTTAAAGTACAAATGAATTGAAATAAATGAAATGAAAATGAAAAAGAACATAAATCCTCCAAAGAAAAAGGACTCGTGTGTTTTTATTGGAATATAAAAAAAAAATATAGGCAGAGAAAAATAATAACGTCACCTCTTTCTTTTCAACCGAAAAGAAGAGCAGGACTACGTTACACGTTGTTTCTACGATAGGAAGACGTAGAAAAATATAATAGAATCTACGTAAAATACAATAGGTTTTACTGTAAATATTAAAGTTTCTACTGTGGAAGATTTACATATGTCCATCATAGAATTTACGATTAAAATATCGTAGAATCTACGATGGAAATTTCATAGAATCTACGTAAAATACAATAATTTATACTCTAAATTCAATAGTTTCTACTGTGAAAGAAAAATGTCCATCATAGGTTTTACGATTAAAATATTATAAAATCTACATAAAATACAATAATTTATACTGTAAATTCAATAGTTTCTACTGTGGAAGAAATACGTCTATCATAGGTGTTACGATTTCAATATCGTAGAATCTACGATGGAAATGTCATGGTAGGTAGGTAGGTTGGAAGTGACTTCCACTTAGGCCGTAAATCGGCCCATTGTGGTACCAAGGAGGTTTTGTTGTGTTTGTGTGAGTGTATGTCTTTTTATGTAGTGTAATCCTAACATGCGAGTTTTGAAAAACCAGTGCTAGGCTTGGAACATTACACTTCGTTTTGCCTGTGCCGGGAATCGAACCTTAGACCCTGGGATCAAGAGCATAGCACGCATCCCTTACGCTATCCCAGAGCCACGAAATTCATAGAATCTACGTAAAATACAATAAGTTCTTCTGTCAATCTAATAGTTTCTATGTTACTGTTTCCCACTTATATTGATATAATAAAACTAGCAAGCTCAAATCATATCACGCGATGGCGTAGTTGAAGTGTGCTAGACTTATAATCTAAAAGGTCCGAGTTTCGAACCCTGTCATATAGAAAAGAATTTGTGGAAAAATGGAGAATAAAACAAACAGGCAAGTAAATTTCAAGGCAAATATTTCGGGAAAACAGAAAGTAAGTTGCCAACCAAATAAATAGAGTTGCTTTCATTGCGCCTTCCAAAACGTCACGCACAAGCTCTTTCGTGAAATTCCTATAGAATCTTTTTTAAATTTTTTAAGCATACAAATTTTGGTTAAATCTTTAATTTCTCAGTTTTTTAAATAAGGTAAATGTTAAATTATCTACTTTAAAAAAAAAAACAAAAAAAAAAACAAAAAAAAAATACGCTCGCTGGGGCAGGGATCGAACCCGCCGACAAAAATTCATATCAAAATTAACGAGTTATCGAAATATACTTCAAGATTTGAAACCGTAGTTCCTATGATTTGGTATCGTAGTTCCTATGATTTCATATCGTAGTTCCTATAAAATAACATCATAGTTCCTAAGATGCAATATCGTTAAATCTACGTTATATATCGTTGAAATCAATGACATTCCTCATCGTAGAAACTACTGCAAAGTTGTCGTAGAATCAATGATAGCTTGCAATTGGACCTATATCAATTACGGATATAATATATTCTACGTCGGGTATCATAGATTCTACGACGGAATTTTTTTAGTGTAGCCATCAGATCTTCAAAATGGCCAAAAAAAAAAATGCATAATTATTTTAATAGCATTATGGTCTAAATTGGTGTCCAGATCATTTTAAAACATCCCTTGTTGTCAGAATCTACCACGAGAATTTCCACAACGGGTTGCACGAAGCCACAATCGACCTAATAAGAGGCAAATTCTACATATCTCCCCTGCGAGTGCTATATAAGATGGTGCGCTCTACTATACGTGCCAAAAATGCAAAAATAATACACAAAATCCTCAAATCTTACCAATGTCTCCATTGCCTGCTGCTCGACTAGCTAGCTTCGAACGTCCGTTCTCGTTCGTCGGTGTCGATTATTTCGGGAAAAAAGATCGGTCGTACTATACACGTGCTTAACATTACGTGCTATACATATCGAAATAGCGCACAGTCTCGACACCAGCTCGTGAATAATATCCCTGCAGTAATTGGGACCGACCCCGGGTCGACCCGGGTGAGGACCGGACCGGACCAAAAGAGGTGAGGACCGGTCGCGTTTTCATACGTTAAACCACCCGTTTTTCCGCAGCGCTGTCATTGAAAAACAACCGGTCCATTTTCAAAGCTTTTAGGGTCGGTTGTGGGTGGGTCCATATGGCCTTAAATGAGGGTGAGTTTTTTTTTTTAAATATTTATTTTAATATGAACAAGTAAAGAAGTTTACATCGGCAAAGCCGATTGCACACATACCTTTTCCTCAGCCTAAAATATGTTAAAACATTACCCTTACAAAAATTCCTGCCATTTTTGTTGTTCTAGCTTGGATATCTATTTATACCTTATCTGTACTTCGATTTAGCTTCTAAAACTCAAGATTATTATTAAGCAAAAAAAATTCGCGAATGGTGGTCATGGTCAAATTTTAACCGTTAGAGGACATTTTGTTTAGCTGCGAAATACTAAATTCAAAATAGTGAAAATCAAATTTTTTCGAATTTCGCGAATGGTGGTCATGGTCAAATTTTAACCTTAAGTGACGACTTTATTTGGCGGCAAAATACACAATCGGAAGAAGCAAAAAAAATCATTTTTGTATACAGATATGAGAATAAGAGAAAGAGTGTTTTTTTCTTATATGTAGGATGATGACCATAGTTATAGCGATGTCGCAATTTTTTTTAAGCGAAAGCTTAAGTCTACATGGTAGCTATACACACACCAAATTTCAATAAGCTGGGATGTATAGTAAAAAAGTTATCCAGGAAAAACCTTAAAAATCGTGATTTTTGAAACTTCTGAACCACTTCCCACGACCCAAGGAGGGACTACGAAAACAATTTTTATGCAGTTTTTCGGACATTTACCTGGTTCATGTCCATGCCGAATTTCAAAATGATATCTTTCATGGCTTAGGAGTTAATTACGAAAAACTAAAGTGTGACCGACAGACAGACAGACAGACAGACAGACAGACAGACAGACAGACAGACAGACAGACAGACAGACATGGCTAGATCGATTCCTCTTGTCACCCTGATCAAGAATATATATATATGTCTATATCTACCGCGACTCCTTTGGTATGTTACATACACCGTGCCAAACTTAATATACCCTTTCCTTCGGAAAAGGTATAAAAATGAAAAAAATTTTTTTTCTTATTTTGTTTATTTTGCCTTTTTTGTTTTTTTTAACCCTTTTTGTTACACAACATTATATTATAATTTTCTTTTTGATTTGCCCGCCTCGGCCGAGCCTCGAACCGCAGAACTCTGGGTTGGTAAATTGGTGTCTTAACCCTTACGCCAAACAAGCAAGTTTAATGCTTTGATCAAAACGCTGACTTGAGTGTTTGGTTGCTCAAGTTTTTGGGAAACGTGCGTAAAGAATTTTTCACTTTCACAGAAAAAAAATTCTTGAAAAATAAATATTAAAAAACAATTAACATGTAAAAAACGACTTCTTTTTTTTCAAGTTAAAAAAAAAACGATCAGATTGAGGACTTAAAACAGACAACAATATAAATAGCTCAGATAGCGAGTGAGGGAGATCCGGAATAAGCCGAGAAATAATAAAAAACGACAAAGAATTATTTTGTAAGATATCGTTGCGATTTATTGTAGGATCTTACGTTTTTTGGTAGCGTGGATATTGTCCGCACGAGTTTGTCGCTGGTTGCGTGCCAGTATATTCAGAGAGGGAGATGCGGGATATATAGAGATGGTGATATTTAATTTTGTGAGTAAATTAGACTTGAGAATTATGATAGTGGTTGTAACGTTTAGAACGCGCGATAGCTGTAAGACAACTGAACTGAGATCAAGACAAAGCTTGGCGCCATGACTTTCGCTTTCGATGCAACATGTTGCGAAAGTCACGGTTGCATCAGGGCCAAGTGTTATACCGAATGAGAGGGGTTAATTGGCCGTCCACATTAACATTCTGCCCCCCTTGCAGTGCTACTGCAATCAACCACCAACAAACCGTCACGGGAGATTTTTGACATCGACTGTAACTACATAGGAAGAAAGTGTATATCATATTACAAATTATGATTCTTAAGATGGGGATGACATATGCAATTCAGTGCAAACAATTTTTTTATACCTTTTCCGAAGGAAAGGGTATATTAAGTTTGGCACGGAGTATGTAACATACCAAAGGAGTCGCGATAGATATAGACATATATATATATTCTTGATCAGGGTTACAAGAGGAATCGATCTAGCCATGTCTGTCTGTCTGTCTGTCTGTCTGTCTGTCTGTCTGTCTGTCTGTCTGTCTGTCTGTCTGTCTGTCTGTCTGTCTGTCTGTCTGTCTGTCTGTCTGTCTGTCTGTCTGTCGGTCACACTTTAGTTTTTCGTAATTTACTCCTAAGCCATGAAAGATATCATATTGAAATTCGGCATGGACTTGAACCAGGTAAATGTCCGAAAAACTGCATAAAAATTGTTTTCGTAGTCCCTCCTTGGGTCGTGGGAAGTGGTTCAGAAGTTTCAAAAATCACGATTTTTAAGGTTTTTCCTGGATAACTTTTTTACTATACATCACAGCTTATTGAAATTTGGTGTGTGTATAGCTACAATGTAGACTTAAGCTTTCGCTGAAAAAAAATTGCGGCATCGCTATATTTATGGTCATCATCCTACACATTAGAAAAAAACACTCTTTCTCTTATTCTCATATCTGTATACAAAAATGATGTTTTTTTTTGCTTCTTCTGATTGTGTATTTTGCCGCCAAATAAAGTCGTCACTTAAGGTTAAAATTTGGCCTTGACCACCATTCGCGAAATTCGCAAAAATTTGATTTTCACTATTTTGAATTGAGTATTTCGCAGCTAAACAATATGTCCGCTAAGGGTTAAAATTTGATCAAGACCACCATTCGCGAAATTTGCGAAAATTTGATTTTCACTATTTGGAATTGAGGATTTCGCAGTTAGACAAAATGTCCTCTAACGGTTAAATTTTGACCATGATCACCATTCGCGAAATTCGCAAAAATTTTATTTTCATTATTTTGAATTGAGGTTTTCGCAGCTAGACAAAATGTCCTCTAACGGTTAAATTTTGACCATGACCACCATTCGCGCTATTCGCGAAAAATTGATTTTCACAGTTTTGAATTGAGTATTTCGCAGCTAAACAAAATGTCCTCTAGGGGTTAAAATTTGATCAAGACCACCATTCGCGAAATTCACAAAAATTTGATTTTCACTAGTTTGAATTGAGTATTTCGCTGCTAGACAAAATTACCTCTAACGGTTAAAATTTGATCAAGACCATAATTCGCGAAATTCACAAAAATTTGATTTTCACTATTTGGAATTGAGTATTTCGCTGCTAGACAAAATTACCTCTAAGGGTTAAAATTTGGCCATGACCACCATCCGCGAAATTCGCGAAAACTTGATTTTCACTATTTTCATTCATTGGCAACCCTAGTCAAGTGTAGAAGGAAAAAATTTAGCGCTCGAGCAAACAAAATTAAATTCAAATAAAATCAAGTGTAGAGAAAGTGAAACCTTAGTTAAAGATAGACAAAAACCCAAAGGGGAGCCAGCGATAACGTTTCGCTCTGAATTCGGTGTCGCCCCATTCAATTTGCGGATTTTGCGGCGCCGTAAATAAAAATAAAGATAAGTATCGTGATAAACATACATACTTACGTGTTTTGGTTTAACATCGTAATCCAATTACAGTCATATACAAGACAGAGACAACTGGTCTCTGCAGCTGTTTACAGCTGTCAGCTGCTCTAAGAAGAAGTGATGCCAATTGATAGATCACCTCCACCAAGCAGTAGCCTCGACACAAACCACAAGTATGGAGTACTAAACCTAGCTCAGCAACTTCCCGCTAGGAAAATTACATCAGATGATGGCAAAAAAGACCAGTCCACCAGTTTACAATCAGGTACAAGTCAATTTTCAAACATAAAAAGCCATTTCGAGAGGCAAAGATCGCACTCCGTTAGTGGAATAAATTGCTATGCAATTAAAGAAAATAGCTCAAACAGCACTCCCAATAGTATTGAACCTGTTTCACCCGCAGCCACTATTCCTAGTGCCAAAATTACAAAAAATTTTACCCACACAAATTTAAATGTTGATTCGGATAGCAACCAAAATAAAATGAATAAAAAAGAAAACGTACAGCAGGCGGTGCTGATCGGTATGCATCGATATGTTAATATAACTAAGAGAAAAAGAAGCCCTGCCGGAAAAAATGACACTAGGGCCAAGCTCAACAAAACGGAAACTCCTTCTTTCCAAAAAGCCTTAACGGGCAATCGTTTCGCCGCTCTAGCTGAAAATGTGAGCGAAAATTCCGAATCTCAGCCAGAGAAAAAACTTAAATCGCCTCCAATCTATTTGCGCGAGCGGAGCTCTAGTGCACTTGTTGCCAAATTGGCTAGTCTGTTAGGAAATAACAACTTTCATGTTGTTCCCTTAACAAAGGGTAACAAACACGAAACAAAAATCCAAACCAACACCGAGGACAATTTCCGCAGGGTTGTAAAAGAGTTTGAATCTACTAATAAAAATTTTTATACCTATCAGCTAAAGAGTAGCAAAGGTATCACAGTGGTGATCAAAGGTATTGAAGCAGACGTCGACATAAATGAAATAAAAGATGCGCTGGGAGAAAAAGGCTTCCACGCTAAATCGGTTATAAATATATTTAATAAATCAAAAGTTCCACAGCCTATGTTCAAAGTTGATCTGTTGCCTGACAACTTAAAGCTTAAAAAAAATGAAGTCCATCCTATATATAATTTACAATACTTATTGCATCGCAAAATATCGGTCGAAGAGCCACATAAAAGAAATGGTCCTATTCAATGTACCAATTGTCAAGAGTTTGGACATACAAAATCTTATTGCACATTGCGCACCGTGTGTGTAATATGTGGCGAGCTTCATCATAGCTCAGTCTGTAATAAAAAAACAATTGATGATCGCAAATTACTGAAATGCAGTAACTGTGAAGGAAACCATTCTGCGAATTACAGAGGATGTCTAGTTTATCAAGATCTGAAAAAACGAATCAATATTAAAAAAGAATCAGCTCGTAATCCTACAAAAAATATTACTGTTTCGGTACCATTATCCTCTCACAACCTTAATTTGAATCCTGTAACTCCAGGAGTTTCTTATGCAAATGTACTTAAACCTTCGCCCTCTGTTAGCCCTCCTACTAACAACAATAGTAGTCTTGAGATAATGATATCAACTCTAACTCAAAGTTTGTCCCAATTTATGCAAACAATGCAAAGCTCACTAGACAGAATTGTGCAAATGCAAACACAATTAATGACAGCACTTTTAGCAAAAATATGAGCGTCTTAAAAATTTGTGCGTGGAATTCGAACGGGCTAACCAAGCATAAACTGGAGATTCAAAATTTTTTAAATCACGAAGAAGTTGACGTAATGCTTCTCTCTGAAACTCATTTAACAAATAAGAATTTCTTCTCAATCCCTGGTTATATTTTCTATCAAACTAACCACCCAGACGGCAAGGCGCATGGAGGCACTGGTATACTTATTCGTCGAAGAATCCAGCATTTTCCTTTAGATTCATATAGTTATGATTTCATTCAGGCATCAACAGTTTGCGTAATAATGAGAGGTAAAAATCTCGTTTTATCGGCGATTTATTGCCCACCTCGATTTAATGTAACGGAAAAAATGTTCGTGGACTACTTTGAGACATTGGGTGAAAAATTTATAGCAGCAGGAGACTATAATGCAAAGCATACTTTCTGGGGCTCCAGAACATGCAATCCCAAGGGTCAACAACTATACAAGGCAATTATTAATAAAAAAAATTCTCTTGACTTTGTATCGCCGAGGCAGCCAACTTACTGGCCAACAGATCTTCAAAAAATTCCTGACCTCTTAGATTTCGGAATCACTAAGGGTGTTGCAAGAGAACTTATTTCAGCAAAAGCGACAACTGACCTCTCCTCCGATCATTCGCCTGTTATGTTCCTCTTACATAAGTTTCCAAAAGAAGTTGAAGGTCCTCTCAGCTTAACAAATCCAAGGACTAACTGGCTAAAGTACAAAAAGTATATAAGTTCCCACATTCATACAAATTACAAAATCGCATGCAATGAGCATATTGATGATGCCGTAATTGTTTTCAATTCTATACTAGAATCAGCAGCAAAAAATTCTACCCCATATTTTAAAAAAAGAATTAGGAAAACACTGACCAATATAGAAATCGAAAATCTCGTTGCCGAAAAACGAAGATTCAGGCGCGAATGGCAACGATTCCGCTCGCCAATTGCCAAAGATAGACTAAAAGAGGCTGAAAAAAATCTTAGACTTGCTCTAGCTAGGGATAAGGAAACTGAAAAACGTCATTTTATCCAGAACCTTACGCCCAGAGGCGTTAATCGAGAGTCCTTGTGGCTAGCGAGCCGCGGTTTCAAAACTCCAGTATATAGTGAGTCACCTATCCGTAGACCTAATAGTGGTTGGGCACGCTCCGACGAAGATAAAGCAACGGTCTTTGCATTGCACCTCAGTAAGGTTTTTCAACCAAATCCGAGCACTACTCAAATCAATCTCCCAATTCTAACTGAAAACGCCCACAGAATTCACATAAACATTAGACCAAGTGAAGTTAATAATTCCATAAAAAATGAAATGGTCTGTAAAAAAGCCCCAGGTCATGATCTAATTACTTCAAAAATGTTAAAACAGCTACCTTCCGTTGCAGTATTATTTTTAACAGTCCTATTTAATTCTATTATAAAGCACGGATACTTTCCAAAAGATTGGAAACGGTCGGTAATTAAAATGGTGTCTAAACCAGGAAAAGATCCTACCCAAGCTTCCTCTTATAGACCAATTAGCCTCCTCCCTTGCCTCTCAAAGTTATTCGAAAAAATATTGCTATCCAAATTAACACCATTTCTTCAAGAACAGCATATTGTTCCCTCCCACCAATTTGGATTCAGAAAACATCACGGCACTATTGAGCAAGTTAATCGTATTACGAATGAAATTCGACTTGCATATGAACATCGCGAATACTGCTCAGCAGTATTCCTAGACATCCAGCAAGCTTTCGATAAAGTTTGGCATGCAGGATTGTTATATAAAATTAGAAGCTTACTTCCTGCAAATGTCCACGCGATATTTGAGTCATACCTAGAACATAGAACGTTCCAAGTAAAACATAATTCGTTCACAACAAAAACTTTTGAAATTAATGCAGGAGTCCCTCAAGGGAGTGTTGTTGGGCCTTTTCTTTATCTTTTGTATACAGCAGATATTCCAAACAGCGATCGAGTATCGATTTCGACATTTGCTGACGACACAGCGATATTAAGTCGTCACAAGGATATAAGTGCGGCAACTTCTAAGCTCCAAAACCACCTCAACGAAATCCAAGACTGGCTAACTAAATGGCGAATTCAAATAAATGAGCTTAAATGTCGGCATATAACTTTCACGCTCAACAGAAAAGCTTCTCCGGATATTTTTCTGAACAACATACGCATCCCTCAATGTGAAGAAGTTACCTACCTCGGAATTCACTTAGACAAAAGATTGACATGGCGCAAGCATATCGAGGCCAAGAGAACGCAAATTAAACTAAAAGCCAAAAGCTTGCACTGGCTAATAAATAACCGCTCTCACCTAAAATTAGATTTTAAAGTCCTTCTGTACAAGCAAGTCATAAAGCCAATATGGACGTATGGTCTGCAATTGTATGGATATGCAAGCGCTTCAAATATTGACATTCTGCAGAGAGCACAATCCAAAATCCTAAGAACTATTACAGGAGCTCCTTGGTTTATTACAAATGAACGCATCCATAGAGAGCTCAACGTAGAACTGGTTAAAATGGAGTTCGCCAAAGTCAAAGAAAAGTATTTTTGTAAACTGCAAGCACACGTGAACCCACTCGCGCGTAGACTATCAAATCCAACTCACCATTCGAGGCTCAAAAGAAATGATCGGCCAGCGGCCCCAAGTCATACTTTACAACAGGTGCAATCCATGCACATTCATCAACACAGCTTTCCTAGCTGATCGTCATCTCGGTGGGTGCACTCCATGCACCCTTGCAATCCACGCACACCCTAGCTTCTTAAAATCGTCGTTTCCGCAAACAACACCGTCAATACTACATGTGTTTCTTCACACATCAGCAATTCCTGTTTGCAATCCTCTGCTTTACCGTTTCATCGAGCTTCTTATGCTCTCCAACACCGACTCAATTTCATGTGATCCTACACACACATCATAAAAGCCCAGTCTTCTTAAGCCGAGGCCCGTAATTACCAAAAAATTACATTCATAAACGTTTCTATAAGTCGGAATATGCTCTGTGATATGTAATTGTGTTAAATTAGGTGTAAGATTTTAAAAGTTATTGATAGACTCCTATCCTAAAGGAGTGATCCAATAAATAATATATAATGTTTAAAAAAAAAAAAAAAAACTATTTTGAATTGAGTATTTCGCAGCTAAACAAAATGTCCTCTAAGGGTTAAAATTTGATCAAGACCACCATCCGCGAAATTCACGAAAAATTGATTTTCACAGTTTTGAATTGAGTTTTTGGCAGCTAAACAAAATGTCATCTAAGGGTTAAAAATTTGATCAAGACCATCATTCGCGAAATTCACAAAAATTTGATTTTCACTAGTTTGAATTGAGTATTTCGCTGCTAGACAAAATTACCTCTAAGGGTTAAAATTTGGCCATGACCACCATCCGCGAAATTCGCGAAAACTTGATTTTCACTATTTTGAATTGAGTATTTCGCAGCTAAACAAAATGTCCTCTAAGGGTTAAAATTTGATCAAGACCACCATCCGCGAAATTCACGAAAAATTGATTTTCACAGTTTTGAATTGAGTTTTTGGCAGCTAAACAAAATGTCCTCTAAGGGTTAAAATTTGATCAAGACCATCATTCGCGAAATTCACAAAAATTTGATTTTTACTAGTTTGAATTGAGTATTTCGCTGCTAGACAAAATTACCTCTAAGGGTTAAAATTTGGCCATGACCACCATCCGCGAAATTCGCGAAAACTTGATTTTCACTATTTTGAATTGAGTATTTCGCAGCTAAACAAAATGTCCTCTAAGGGTTAAAATTTGATCAAGACCATCATTCGCGAAATTCACAAAAATTTGATTTTCACTAGTTTGAATTGAGTATTTCGCTGCTAGACAAAATTACCTCTAAGGGTTAAAATTTGGCCATGACCACCATCCGCGAAATTCGCGAAAACTTGATTTTCACTATTTTGAATTGAGTATTTCGCAGCTAAACAAAATGTCCTCTAAGGGTTAAAATTTGATCAAGACCACCATCCGCGAAATTCGCAAAAATTTGATTTTCACTAGTTTGAATTGAGGATTTCGCAGCTAGACAAAATGTCCTCTAACGGTTAAAACTTGACCATGCTCACCATTCGCGAAATTCGCAAAAATTTTATTTTCACTATTTTGAATTGAGTATTTCGCAGCTAAACAAAATGTCCTCTAAGGGTTAAAATTTGATCAAGACCACCATCCGCGAAATTCGCAAAAATTTGATTTTCACTAGTTTGAATTGAGGATTTCGCAGCTAGACAAAATGTCCTCTAACGGTTAAAACTTGACCATGCTCACCATCCGAAAAAATTTTGTGCTTAATAATATTCTCGAGTTTTAGAAGCTAAATCGAAGTACAGATAAGTTATAAATAGATATCCAAGCTAGAACAACGAAAACGGCAGGAATTTTTGTTAAGGTAATGTTTTAACATATTTCAGGCTGAGGAAAAGGTATTTGTGCAATCGGCTTTGCCGATGTAAACTTCTTTACTTGTTTATTATTAAATTCAAATGAGAATATATAATGAAAAATATGAAAATAAAAATTCAAATGAGGATATATAATGAAAAATATGAAATTCCAATTAACGACTTCAAAATATGATTTCAGTTGGCAATGCCTGTCAGCACATAGCTGAAAATAGTGAGCTGTCCGAGTGGTCGACCATACTGTCCTTCCAGCAGTCCTGACCGCATAATTTTGGGATATACATCCGCCCCCAGAATCAAGTCGACAGCCGCTGATCTATAAAAATGCGGATCGGCCAATTTGATTCCGGTGAATAACGACGTTATTCTTTCGTCGACATCTTGATGGGGCGTAATTAACTTCATGTGCTCGTGAATTTGAGCCTTTATCGTGAGTTCAATGTTAAGATCCATCCTGGCCCGCAGACTCAATGTGCACACTTTATGGTCGTTCACCCGGTCAATGGGAACCCGCAGCTGATGTGCACATCTGCCGGTCAGAATGGACCCAACCGCGTTGGGATCGAGCAATGCTCGCAAATAGTGGATCCTTCCATTGGCGACGACTTTTACGAGCGCGGTGGGCCTCAACGGCGTTCCCGACGTCAGTCCAGCAGAGGCTACGGACGGACGAGGTCCACCACTACGGAGCTCCTCGGACGACGGGCGAGGTGTCCGGTTTAGTGGGAGCAGAGACGAGCGAGGTCTCTCGGGACGGCACCGTTGCCCTAGTCGCGCTGCCATGGAACTCGATGGCTTCGTATGGTCCTTGGGAGAGTCATGCAGCAAAGTATGATGTTGCTCTTGACACCGACGGCATTTGTACGAGCTCGTGCAATTCCGGCGGGCATGAGATTGAGCCAGGCAATTAGAGCAATATCCATGTAGGAGAACGAGACGTAAGCGACCTGCCAGAGATTTTCGCAAGAATGTTGGGCAGTATCGTAAGGCATGTGCGTTTTTGCACACCCGGCAATCCATTGTCTCCTTTGCCGCGGTCTTGGAGGCGACGACGTCGGTGCATTTATTAGCATTCATGTTTCTCTAAAATGAGAGGGACAATACGAACAACAAACGAACACAAAAAAAAAATGGGATGTTGATGAGAAATTTATGGTGGTGAAAGTAAGACCAGTTTAGAGATAGGTCGCTTGATAACACCCTTAGCCGTTTTAATGTTTGCCACTCGTACTCTATTATCTGTGCCGCAGTGCACACTTTCGATCCTACCTAAGCGCCATTCATTGGGAGGGAGATTTTCGTCTTGTATGACGACTAAATCGTGAATTGCTACATTTTTTTGGGGAAATTTCCATTTGTTTCGTTTATGTAGTTCTTTCAAATACTCTGATTTCCATCGTGTACAAAAGTGTTGCTATATCGCTTTCATCTTCTGATAGCGATTAATTATAGAAATCGGATTTCCTTCAATTTCAGTTTCAGGGAGAGCAAGAAGTGGACACCCAATAAGAAAATGTCCTGGCGTCAACGGTTCGATATCTGAAGGATCGTCTGAGATAGGACTTAAAGGTCGAGAGTTGAGACATGCTTCAATTCTTTGAATAATCGTGCTGAATTCTTCAAAGGTAAATTTAAAATTTCCTGCGAATCGCCGAAAGTGAAATTTAAAAGATTTTACACCTGCTTCCCAAAGTCCTCCCATATGAGGAGCTCCAGGGGGAATGAATTTCCATTCAACTGCTTGATTAGCGTATTTTCGTTCAACATCTGCTTTTGTTGCCTTGAGATATTCTTTAAATTCCTTCTTCAGCACTCGAGAAGCCCCAACAAAGTTTGTGCCATTATCCGAAAAGATTCTTGCTGGACAGCCCCGCCGGGCTACAAATCGAGCAAGGGCCGCTAAAAAAGTGGGCGTCGTGAGGTCACTCACTGCTTCGAGATGTATTGCTTTCGTAGCAAAACAAACGAACAGACAAACATAAACTTTTGTGATACTGCATCCTCGACCTCTGTAACTCTTTATATCAAAAGGGCCACAGAAATCGATTCCAGTCGACGTAAACGGCCGAGCAATCGTTATTCGATCTGGGGGCAAGGCAGCCATAATTTGGCTTTGAGCTTTCTTTTTGTGTACCAGGCAGATCTTACAAGAATGAATGATTGTTCTAATTAAATTCTTGGCTTTCGGAATCCAGAATTGTTGACGTATCAAACGTAACATAAGCTGATTTCCTCCATGCATACTTATGTCATGAGTAAAATGAACAAACAAGCGTGTGAATTGAGCTGAATAAGGGAGAATGATCGGAAATTTTTCATTATAACGTAGGGAGATGGAACGCGCTAACCGACTTCCCACACGAAAAAGCCCATCAGGATCAAGAAAGGGGTTTAGAGTACCGAGTTTGCTTTTAGAATCGATGGGGAGGGATTTTGAAAGAAGAAAATATTCACTTGCGAAATAAGCTTTTTGCGCTATTTGAATTAAGTAATTTTGTGTTGATTTAATTTCGGGGATTGTGAAGCCCTTATTGAATGGGATCGCAGATTGACTTCGTCGCTTTGTGAAACGAAACACGTAAGAAAAAACACGTAAGGCACGAGCGAAGTTTGAAAACCTATCCATCAGGTCCTCAAAATTGTTGAAAAATGCATAATTAACTTTAATGGCTTTTTCTTCTAAATTGGTGTCTAACGAGCACGAGGGATTCAATTTGGGCCACGCGGATGCTTCTAATTTTAACCATGAAGGCCCTGTCCACCATAATTTATTATCAACGAGATCTTGACTGTTAATCCCTCTGCTAATCATATCCGCTGGGTTGTCATGCGAATCAACGTGAAACCAATTGTCGCGATTAGTTTTTTCGACAATTTTTGAGACCCTATTTGCCACAAATGCATTCCATGCACACGGTGGCTTTTGAAGCCACGCGAGAACAATTGTGGAATCCGTCCAACAAAATAGCGACCTTTTATTAATTTTGAGCTCTTCTATTAATGCTTCGATCATTTCAGCAAATAGTGTGGCACCACAAAGCTCTAATCGCGGGAGGGACACGGATTTCACGGGTGCTACACGGGATTTTGCGAAGATCAGATGAGTGCTAACACATTGGCCATTTTCAACTCGAATATATACACAGAGCAAAAAGTCCACCTAAAATACCCTATAATCTAGAACAAAATTTAGATGATTTCTCTATAGTTTTTATCCAAGAAGACTTCCGACTTAATTTTAGGTGGAATTCCGTCTCAATTAAATTTAGATGATTTCTAGTAAAAATAAGAGGAAAATCTTTTCAATTAAATTAAGAAAAAATTTTGTTTTTTTTTTCTCTTTTTATTTATTTCTAAATTTTTTATTTTTATTAATTATAGTTATTGTATTAATTTATTTCATTTTTCTCAATTTTTTGTCTTCCTAATTTGTCTTCAATTTGCTTTGCTTCGCTCGAGTTTCGAACCCACGACATGTCGCGACATCCAGCGTGCTAGGCGAACGCTTTAACCATTAGGCTAAACAAACAAACCCCATTCGTTCGTCAAAATGCTCTTTTGAGCTTATGGTTATTCGGATTTTGGGAAACGTGCGTAAAGAACTTTTCACTCCAAAATTTTTTTTACTTGAAAATGAAACATTAAAAAAAATATAGTAAAAAAAAAAATTATTTTACAAAAGGAAAATAAATAATAAATTTTTCATTAATTCCACATTATCTCCGTAAATACGATTCTCGGGATTTTAATATTATATTATATTTAATATAATATATATACATCCCAGCCTATTGAAATTTGGTGTGGGTATAGCTACTATGTAGACTTAAGCTTTGGCTCATCACACACATTAGAAAAAACCCTCTTTCTCTTATTCCCATATCTGTATATAAAACTGGTTTTATTTTTTGCTTCTGATTGTGTATTTAGCCGTCAAATAAAGTCGTCACTTATGGTTAAATTTTAAACATGACCACAATTCGAAATTCGCAAAAATTTGATCTTCACTATTTTGAATTGAGTATTTTTCAGCTAGACTTAATGCCCTCTTACGGTAACATTTTGACAATGATTAACATCCGCGAAATTTGCAAAAATTTGATATTGACTGGACAACACAAGAATTTACCCAATACACACATTTTTTTTTTTGCCCGACTGCAACAGAAGAAGGGTAATGTTTTAACATATTTTAGGCTGAGGAAAAGGTATGTGTGCAATCGGCTTAGCCGATGTAAATTTCTTTACTTGTTTCTTCTAATAACACAGTACCACTCTCACTTGTTTTTTCTAGATTTTCAATGAAATTACGATGACTACCCCATTAAAAAAAAACGGGGAACTCCGTCTCAATAAAATTAAGATGATTTCTAGTAAAAACAAGAGGAAAATCTTCTCAATTATATTAAAATGATTTCTAGTAAAAATAAGAGGGAATTTCTTTTCAATAAAATTAAGATGACACCCCATAAAAACTAGAAGTTTTGCAACTGAATAATTTTACGATGATAACACAGGCACGAAAAAAAAAAAAAAAAAGTCATGTGCCAGAAAGAAGACCCATAGGAATAGGTGGGTCTTCTTTCTGGCACATGACTTTTTTTTTTTTGTGTGCCTGTGTAATCGGTTAGAAACAAGCAGTTTTGCCTCTCATTTGCACTTTTTATGACATAAAAAAGAGAAGAAGAAGTTTCCCCCTTATTTTTACTAGATTTCCTTTTCAATAAAATTAAGATGATTTGTAAGCTAAAATTAAGATGACTTTCTACTAAATATTTCTTCACTCTTTTCCCCTGTCACTCTCCTTGGTCGACATGCAATTTAAGATGGAAATCCTCTTAAATTTAGGGGACATTTTTCGCTCTGTGTACACACGCTCCGAACGCCTTCTCGGAATGCGAATCTTTTCGATATATTTATGGCTTTCCATGAATGCTTTCCATACTTTTATCTGGTCTGCGGGAATTTCATCATCCCATTCTATTTGTTGCAGCCATAGACTCTGCATAAAAATTTTTGCGACTATTACGATCGGCGAGAGCCATCCTGCGGGATCAAACAATTTCGCAATCATGGAGAGAACTTCTCTCTTTGTGTATGAAGGTTTTTCCGAGAACTTAGAAACCGTAAAGAAAAAACTATCAGAGTTGGCATTCACATGAATACCTAACGTCTTGGTGGAACTACAATCTTCAATCTTGAGAAAATCTTCATTTAAAAGATATTTTACTGGGAGTACATTTAAAACTTCCTTGCAGTTGGAAATCCATTTCCTCATAGTAAATCCAGCAGAATTGGTGGCCTGAATTAGCTAATCTAAAGCTTCGAGAGTTTCATTGAGAGTATGGGCACCTGCAAGAGCATCATCGACATACATCATATTTTTCAAAATACTTGCTGCTAAAGGGAGTGAATTTTCAACGTCGTTGGCTAATTGAATTAGAGTTCGAATTGCCAAGTAAGGTGCGCAGTTGACCCCGAAGGTAACTGTTTTTAGTTCATATTCCTCCAGGGGATCGGAGGGGGATTGACGAAAGATTAGTCGCTGAAAGAGAGTGTGGGATTCATGCACTCGTATTTGACGATACATTTTCTCTAAATCGCCATTGAAGACGAATCGAAATAATCGCCACTTTACAATTAAAATAGTGAGATCTTGTTGAAGAGAGGGACCTACATAGAGAATGTCGTTGAGACTTTTACCATTTGCCGTTTTACATGAGGCATTGAAAACTACACGAACTTTTGTTGTCGTGCTTTCTGGCTTAAAAACAGCGTGATGAGGCAAATAATAATGTGGAAATTGATCAGGCGTCGAGACTTTTTCCATATGACCTAACTCCAGGTATTCCATGACGACTTTGTCATATTGGGCCTTTACATCGGGAGATTTTAATAAACGAACCTCATTGCGCAGAAACTGTCTCTTGACGATTTCTCTTGACGAACCGATGCTTTTATTGAGAGATTTAAATGGAAGATGAACAACATATCTACCATCAGAATCACGGGAAGGGGTATTTACAAATAAATTTTCACACAGTCTTTCTTCTTCAGTGAGAAACGGCTTTTTTGGAAGATCCTCAATTTCCCAAAATCTAGCCATTTGGTCGTTTAGTGAAATTTCATTTATTGACGACAAAAATACTCGAATATTGTTAGACTTCTGGAGCCCCACTGGCCCTAAAAAGATCCATCCGAAAACTGTATTTTGTGCCATGAGAGAGCCACATGCGTTTTTCCTAATACCATTGAGGAGAATGAAAAGATAAATATCGGCACCAATTAAAATATCAATTTCGTTGCTTTTCCAAAATTGATTGTCAGCGAGTTTGAGATCAGCGCGAATTTGGATTTGAGTAATATCCAGGGAATATGTAGGAATATGTTCCGTTAAATAGGGAAGAACGAGTCCTGAAACTTCAATTTGAATGGCAGAATTATTGGGAGAGCCTAAAACAAACTCAACTGATTTAATTGTACGAGTGGAGACAGTTCTATTGATTCCTGAAACTTGTGCATTCACCTTTTTTTCGGGCAGTTTTAATAATTTTTGAAGGCGTTCAGTAATGAAAGTGCCATCCGATCCAGGATCGATTAATGCTCGGGCTGTATATGCAACGCCGTGATGATAAATATGAACCATAGCTGTGCCAAGCAAAACTTGACGCGAAGAAATGGCCACATGAGATTGAACATTGACAGTGTTCTCTCCTGCAGCACTACTTGAAGCAGTGGCAGCTTCAGATAAATTTTGAAAATTCGTCGTTACTTGTGTAGGATGAGCTTGTCGAGAAAGAGATGCATTTTGAGTAGCATTAAAGGAATTATGTTGAAAAGGTGCATTGTCACGATGCAGAAGAGTATGATGCCTTTTATGGCATTTAGAACAATTATGAGCACTGGTACAATTTTTAAAAGAATGAGAATTAGCGAGACAATTAATGCACAAATTATTCTGTTTCACTTTATTGAAACGCTCCTGAACGCTAAGTGCTAGAAATTTAGAACAACTTTTTGTTGCATGCTCCCGAGATGAACACACACAACAACCTGATTTGTTTGTTTTTGCTTGATATGCATTAACTCTATTGGTTTTAGGCGCTTCCGATTGGTTACCTTTCGATGTAGGTGGAGCTTGAGACTTAGAATTCGATGCCGAGTCGGACTTGTCACGAAAATCTGACACGGATTCTAATGTATAAAAACGATTGGTGAGAAACGCATCTAAATCCTTCCATTTTGGGATTTCAGTTTTATTTGTGAGAGTCTGTTCCCAAAGAGCTAAACTGAGAGTTAGCAATTTGGACGAACATAGATACGTGAAAATAGCATCCCAGCTGTCGACATCTATTTTGTACATTTCCAACGTAGAAATACAATTATTAATGTCGCGTTGTAAGCTTTTAATAGCCGAACTAGATTCAATTGCCACTGGTTTGAGATTGAATAAAACCTTGAGCTGACTATTGGCAAGAATGCGCCTATTATCATATCGCTCAACTAAATTTTTCCATGCTACGATAAATCCTTCGTTAGTCAAGGGACATTTCTTCACAATTTCATTTGCTTCGCCGCGCGTTTTCTGAATTAAATGATACAACTTTTCAACAGGCGACAATCGTGTATTAGAGATATAAATAGCCGTGAACAAATCCCGAAAAGTAGGCCATGAGAGATAATCCAATTCGAATATAGTGGTATCACACGGAGGTAATTTTAATTGCGAATGAAATTGTGAAGAATCATTAGGAAGATTAAAACCGTGAAACCCAATAGTATCCGATATATTCAGCGATTTCGACGAGAACTCATCCATTTCCGCGACGCACTTCAAAAAAGCGGCATAACTTTCTTTGTATTGATTTTTTAAAGCGGAAATCTCTTCGCTAGTCTTGCCCTTTTTCGTTGCATTTTGGAGTGTGGAGTGGTACTCTCGCTTGAGTAAATCCCATAAAGCTTGGATTTCTTTTTTTTGCATTTCAAGAGTGAAAGTAGTATGAGCGGCATTTGGGAGTTCATTGAAAGCGTCGACGAAATCAATTAATTGGACACACAAAGTTGCGAACGACATTTCTATTTTATTTAATTGTAATTGTAATTGGTTTAAATAGTTATATTCTGTGAGAAAAGATGAAGGGGAATTCGAGTGAAAGTCGTGCAAAGATTATAAAAATTTTTATTCGCGAAATGAGAAAACTGTGCCCACTGTTCTGAGCACCGGCTGATTTGAAAATTTCACTTGACTTTCTTTCGAAATAGTTCAATGCACTTGTCCGTGCAATCAAATTGAAGCAAAAACGAAATGAAAGACACTTTAGCTCTTTCACACTAACAAAGGAGCGGTTTTTTTTGATATTCTTCTATTCTATTCTTCTATTTTGATATGAATATATGTGAATGTACATATTACCGATTTTTCGCGGGTTTTCTCGTAACGGAAAATACCGATATAATGAGAGAGGAGGGAAATTTTTTTTTTTTTTTTCAACGGGAGTTTTCTAACGGGAGTTAAAATCGGCACTTTTTCTCGGTTAAATTTTCGATTTTTAATTTGATAAAAGGCTAAATTATCAAAGAAACCCCAAGAAAATTAGAAAGTCACGCACCTGAAATTCGATGAGAGTATGTAATATTGAAAATATGAGGAGTGTGATGTCCAGTGGATGTATGTGATGTGTATGAGAAATGTGATGTGTGTGGTGTGTGTGAGAAATCCTCTCTTTTCAGCAGTGATCGTTTGGCACCTGCAGCGAGAAAGGCTGTTTATTAGGGATGCTCAAATTGTGGATGCGGAAATTCCAAAATCCGGATTGGCTTATCCGGCTCGAAGGACCAATAAATAGCTCAGATAGCGAGTGAGGGAGATCCGGAATAAGCCGAGAAATAATAAAAAACGACAAAGAATTATTTTGTAAGATATCGTTGCGATTTATTGTAGGATCTTACGTTTTTTGGTAGCGTGGATATTGTCCGCACGAGTTTGTCGCTGGTTGCGTGGCAGTATATTCAGAGAGGGAGATGCGGGATATATAGAGATGGTGATATTTAATTTTGTGAGTAAATTAGACTTGAGAATTATGATAGTGGTTGTAACGTTTAGAACGCGCGATAGCTGTAAGACAACTGAACTGAGATCAAGACAAAGCTTGGCGCCATGACTTTCGCTTTCGATGCAACATGTTGCGAAAGTCACGGTTGCATCAGGGCCAAGTGTTATACCGAATGAGAGGGGTTAATTGGCCGTCCACATTAACAAATAAGTAAAAGTTTATACGAACTCACCCCACCTACGCTCATTTTTGGACTAGACGAGGGTGAGTCCAATTGAGACTCACCCCGGGTCGGTCGCTGTGCATATCATTTTCAGGTCGGTCCTATATGGACTTACCCAGGTCCGGTCCATTTTACACCAAAAACATTTCATTACTGCAGGGATGCTTCAGAAATTTATTGCTCAGCTAGACAAACTTTTCCGACAACGGGACCAATTTCAAAGCCACCGAAAGAATCATCCGAGAAGGACTCGAGACGGTCGATTCTAATGGAATCCAAGCTAAATTCGACACGGTTTATTGGAAATTTAACCCATCAAGCGCTGCCTACGTGTAGGGGCGTGGGAACGACTCATAGCATCCATAAAAAATGTACACCGAGAGAAAAAGGTAGTTATATTAACAGAAAAAGCAGGTTAAAATAACCGAGTTCACCGTTAATTGTTAGCTTATGTGTAGTAGCGGTCAATTCAACAGTACAAACACAGTCAATAAGGATCTAACTACCTGATGGTTGATATAACTGTCTCGCGGTTAAATCAACTGTCACCAGCGACTGGGAAAAAAACTAATTTTTTTGCTTTGACTTTTTTTTATCTTCTTTTATTAATTTTTTTTTTTTTTTTATTAAATTATTATTTTTTTTCTTTATTTATTTGTTTTTATTTAAATCTTTTTCTCTTTCATCTCTTTAAATTTTCTCGCCTCGGCCGAGCCTTTAACCGCTGACCTCCACTTCGCTGGGCGAACGTCTTAACCATGAGCTTATGTTTGCTCAAGTTTTGGGGAACTTGCTTAAGGAATTGTTTCACTCTCAAAATTTTTTGCTTGAAAATGATCCATTAAAAAAAAATTAAATAAATTAAAACCTTAAAAACTTAGGAGAACATTTTTGTCTTCCAAAACAACTACACTCTGAACAAAAAAAAAAACTGTAATAAAAAAAAATTCCGAAAAATTCCCGCCGCCAGCAGGGATAGAACCCCGAAGCTCACGCCTGTCGAGTCACAGCTTAAACAACTGAGCTATCGAAAACTCCGGAGACGGTTGATCAGAATGCGAACTTATACGTCTAAGTGAACGAAAGCAAATTTGAACATAAAAAGTAACTGTTTTTCAACTCTTCATTTGACTGCCTTTTGCAGTGCATTTAACGCGGAATTCATTTTATTTGACCACTCTTACTTTAACTGTTCTAAGTAGTTGATTTAACTTTTGTTATTTCTCTCGGTGTACGTAGCAGTATGTGCCCATCGGATAAGTTTAACGACGAAAGTCTAAAGAGCGCTCTTTGTGAAATTGAATACATAATCAACGTCCGCCTACTTAAGCACGTTTCACTTGATATAGACGACAATCAGGCGCTTACGCCTAACTACCTTTTACTGGGCTCATCTTGCGGGTGCAAAATAGTGAACAGCAAGAAGGTAGACCTGCGACCAAGGTGGCGACAAACGCAGATACTCGCCGATCGATTCTGGATTCTGTTATCGCCGAAAATCTTCCCCTTTATTGCTGGCATAACGGCAGAGCCACTGAAACCGTCGTTGCAAAATATGGTAGAGTAGAACGAGCAACCGTTAATGCGTCGCACGTCATCCTACAAAAGGCCAACGGCAAAAATGAATTTGGTTGATTTCCAACTTCATTTAAAGCTAATCTAGACCGAAGAAGCCCAGAACAAGACAGTTACAATTTGATTTTGGTGGTAATATACACTCAAAAAAAATAAAATGTAATGACAACAATTTTATACTTTAGCCCAACAATTTTGCTGGTTAAATCGTTCCCCAGAATTTAAATTATTCTAAAAACAATGAAAGTTCTTAGAACAACAAAAAACATTTTTCGCATGACCACAAAAATTGTTGCCCTGAGAATTAATTCTTGATGCAACAACTTTTTCCAAACATTGTCTCAACAATGTTAAGTTCATGAGAAACTTTTTTGAGTGTAAGTAAAAAATATTAATTAATTAAAAGTGTTTTTTTACACAATTTCTGTTTTTCATGAAAACTAACTAACTTGCTACTAAACTTACATTAATTGCTCTCTGCAATTAAGCTGTCACAGGTGAGCTGTTTGCGCTTGCAAAATTTTCCGGTATTGAATAAACGACCCATCGTAGGCGCTTTGCAAAATTTATGTTCATTCACATAAAAATCTTTCCTTTTTCGAATTAAAGCTAATATGCATTTCACCCTACTTTTAGAGTTTACCAAGCTCGATAGACTGTAAAGAGCAGCTCAAACATATTGCACGAAAGAGCTTTTTACGTTTTGCGTAGCAAATACTAACGCAAAAGTTTTTCATGCTGCGTAAATTTTTCTCCAAGGTGTATTTTACAACGTTCTGACAGTAGAAACTGCTATTGCTTTTTTTTTTTTTTAACTCGGAACTGTCAAGATTTTGTATTGAATTTAGAACGCTACTTTTTTTGAACGAAATTGTTATATTTGAACCAAATTCAACTATTGTCGCCACCTTGTTATATTCACCTTGACTTTCTCCATACAAATTATATATAATATTATTATTATATATGGGCATTTCCACAGAAAGGTCTACCGGAAATGAAAATGCCCCAGTTCCTTAAAACAATTTTTGGGTATGTACTATCATAGTAACACATCTGAATTCCACTATTTAAGAAGATTAGTGGTTATAGTCAGCCCTCATTTCTGTAAAACATATTTAGGTTAAGGCTTATTTTGTTGTATTTGTATTTTTTAAATGACCTTTAAAAGTGCTTATTCTATGAAATGTGGGCCATTTTAGTAATCTGATCAATGGAAGTTATCGTCTTTAATAATTCCAATCAGAAGAATCAACCAAATCAACAGCAACAAAAAGTCTTTAACGAATAAGTGGATAATTATCTTCTAATTACGCAAGCTCAATTAAATATTGTTTTTAATAAATTTTATTATTGGCCCTTCTATTTATAATACCAGAGTTGATGAATTGAAAGGAAAAAAGTTTAAAATAAAAGACTATTTTCATGACGAAAACCCTTTTGAAAAAAAATGTCACGTCACGCATGTCACGTAACGTATCATAATATGCCTCAATAAATAAAAAGTAAATGGAATTTTCTGGATTAAAAGTTTTGACACGAAAACTGCAATTTTTCTCGTCATTGTTCATGAAGTTTCCTTAAAAACCTTATATTATTTAGGAAGATTTTTGCAGTGCAGTAGATGAAGAAAAAACCGACTTCCGTTTTTTGTCACGTGCGTCTCAGCATTTAATAGAAAATTTCTCTGGACCGCACTTTCGCTGGCCACCACGTTTTACACCAATAATTCAACAGCTAAGGAACTGTCAGATAAGGGAGACAAGGAGTTGCAAAAATTTATACTTCACCGAAATTTTTTGCATCAAATGCGTACGACTGTCACGTGCGCCACTACGGAAATACCCATATATATATATTGCTTAAATTGCCATAAAAGGGGTCTACCTCAGGGCACCATGAAATAAATTCTGTGCAGAACTTATTGCGGTTTAAACCGTTGTTATTTATAATAAGTTATTGCGGTTTCAAAACGCAATAAGTCATGCTAACTTATTTCGGTTTTAAACCGCAAAAACTGATGCATAAGTTATTACGACAAAAAACGGAAATAACTTATGCATAAGTTTGTAGAAAACTACAACTATTAGGTTTTATTTTTCAGTCCTATGAAAGAAAACGCTAGAAAATGTAATCATTATATTTAACTAATTTTATTTGTTTGTATTTTTTGTTTTGTGAAGGAATTTTCAATTGATTGAGTAGCGCGATTTTTGAGGAAAAGTTGTATTTTTTGAATGGTTCACATGAGAGTGACGGAGACGAAAGGCATTCCATCTCCGTCACTCCCATGTGTTTTTTTTCTGTTATTATTGTTTGACCTTCGTCGTCCGAATTGCGTCATTTACCGTTAGGCACCGACGAAATCAAATGTATCAATTCCATGCAATTTTGTCAGCAAAATAATTAAAAATAGAACAGCACATTTGAATGACATAAATTATTGCGGATTCAAAGCCGCAATAACTTATGCATAAGTTATTTCGGTTTCAAATCGTAATAACTTATGCATAAGTTATTACAACAAAAAGCGGAAATAACTTATGCATAAGTTATTGCTGTTTTGAAACTGAATTAACTTATGCATAATTTATTTCCGATTTTTGTCGTAATAACTTATGCATAAGTTATTCCTGTTTCAAATCGAAATAACTTCTCCATTAGTTATTTCCGCAGAAGTTATTTCCGGGCCCCCTACCTGAGGGACGGCTGATGAAAACGATTTCTCTAATAAATAGATTAGGACATGGGCTTTTAAAAGAATGAAAACCTGTGCAGTTTTCACAAGGCTTTACAACCTAGTACAGGCTAGTAAAACGAGTTCTTTTCCAAAGAGAATCTGACGCCACAAGTTAATGTGGCTGCATAATTATTTGTAATTATGCTGCATAACTAGAACCAACCAGTCATATCTACCATAGATGGGCGGTTATCAGTACCAGTACAAATGCAGTAAAAATAATTTTTTACTGATATTGCAATTCAATTTACATTACCAGTAAATATGTCATGGGTACTGAAATTTTACTTGCATTACCAGTACTGATTTACTGGTACTGATATTTCACTTGCAATACCAGTACTGATTTACTGGTACTGCTATTCTACTTGCATTTCCAGTACTGATTTACTGGTACTGATATTTCACTTGCATTACCAGTACTGATTTACTGGTACTGATATTTCACTTGCAATACCAGTACTGATTTACTGGTACTGAAATTTTACTTGCATTACCAGTACTGATTTACTGGTACTGATATTTCACTTGCAATACCAGCACTGATTTACTGGTACTGCTATTCTACTTGCATTACCAGTACTGATTTACTGGTACTGAAATTTTACTTGCATTACCAGTACTGATTTACTGGTACTGATATTTCACTTGCAATACCAGTACTGATTTACTGGTACTGCTATTCTACTTGCATTACCAGTACTGATTTACTGGTACTGAAATTGTACTTGCATTACCAGTACTGATTTACTGGTACTGATATTTCACTTGCAATACCAGTACTGATTTACTGGTACTGCTATTCTACTTGCATTTCCAGTACTGATTTACTGGTACTGATATTTCACTTGCATTACCAAGGCTGATTTACTGGTACTGAAAATACCTACTGATAGTGTAAAATCATTGCGGTATCAATGAATTTCTACATACACTGAAAGAGATCCTCAGAACTGGCTTTTATTCTTTGGTTGATTTTTCAATAGGTGCTATCTAGAAACACCGTAGGAACGACTTTTTACATTTTTTTTAAATAGTCCTTGAATTATTTGTTACTGAAATTGTCATACGCTGAGAAATAAATAGAAAAAGAATTATCGGTACATATTTTCTATTTTATTTTTACTTGGTGCTATTAACCTTTCTTAGCACCAGCATTTCAAAACTTTCATCGCTTAATTTTTGCCGTCTGGAATGATTTACAATCCCAGCGAACGAAAACAAGCGTTCTACTGGCGCAGATGAAGATAATGCGGTATTAAGTTTTAGAAAAAAGTTTTTTATGGATAAATGACGTTTGACAAAATTTATCGTTGTGTCTCTTTCCACCAGTTATATTTGAGGTGAATATGTCACCATACGATGAAATATTGCTATTTTGTTAATATGACTGGAACGTGAGAGACTTTAATGAAATCATTACTTTCTATAGAACTGTTTAGATTCTGTCTATCATAAGAAGCGCGTGCCTGTAGCGTTTCTTGTCTTTTGAAATCATGTTAAAATGGTGTAAATATGTTGTACTTTGTTCTATTGGAGGACTGTAAATTTCCTCTTTTTGAAAACTTTTTGTGTTTACACTATTGACACTACTTCAACAAATTTTTTGAAGATAACAGGTTGGCTTATAAGTCCCCGGTCTGACACATAGATGGCGTCGCTAGTATTAAATGCATATTATTTTTATATAGTGGCAACCTTCAAATGATTCGTGTCAAAATTTGACGTCTGTAAGTCAATTAGTTTGTGAGATAGAGCGTCTTTTGTGAAGCAACTTTTGTTATTGTGAAAAATAATGGAAAAAAAGGAATTTCGTGTTTTGATAAAATACTGTTTTCTGAAGGGAAAAAATACAGTGGAAGCAAAAACTTGGCTTGATAATGAGTTTCCGGACTCTGCCCCAGGAAAATCAACAATAATTGATTGGTATGCAAAATTCAAGCGTGGTGAAATGAGCACGGAGGACGGTGAACGCAGTGGACGCCCGAAAGAGGTGGTTACCGACGAAAACATCAAAAAAATTGACAAAATGATTTTGAATGACCGTAAAATGAAGTTGATCGAGATAGCAGAGGCCTTAAAGATATCAAAGGAACGTGTTGGTCATATCATTCATCAATATTTGGATATGAAAAAGCTCTGTGCAAAGTGAGTGCCGCGCGAGCTCACATTTGACCAAAAACAACAACGTGTTGATGATTCTGAGCGGTGTTTGCAGCTGTTAACTCGCAATACACCCGAGTTTTTGCGTCGATATGTGACAATGGATGAAACATGGCTCTATCACTACACTCCTGACTCCAATCGACAGTCGGCTGAGTGGACAGCGATCGGTGAAGCGTGGAAAGACTCAAAAGTCCGCTGGAAAAGTAATGGCCTCTGTTTTTTGGGATGGGCATGGAATAATTTTTATCGATTATCTTGAGAAGGAAAAAACCATCAACGGTGACTATGATATGTCGTTATTGGAGCGTTTGAAGGTCAAAATCGCGGCAAAACGGCCCCATATGAAGAAGAAAAAAGTGTTGTTCCACCAAGACAACGCACCGTGCCACAAGTCATTGAGAACGATGGCAAAAATTCATGAATTAGGCTTCGAATTGCTTCCCCACCCACCGTATTCTCCAGATCTGGCCCCCAGCGACTTTTGGCTCTGATTCTCTATTTTCAACCGAAGGAGTACTCTGGATCAAAAAAGGTCTATAATGTATGCTCGAGGGAAACTATTTGGATAATAACGATTGACAAAAAAGTCTTTGTTAGAGGTGACTTATCAGCAACCGAGAAACTTGAGGCCATTCAAATTTTGTAAAAAAGGTATCAAAAGTGAAGGTAGTAAATACCAAATATGTTTATAAAAAAATTGGAAATGTTGTTATAAAGTCGTTGTAATGACGCTCTGTGAGGAGTGCGAACGTATGTTGGCAATAAAAAAACGTGTTTGACAATAAGAAATGTCAAAAATGTGTTTTCTTTTGTTAGATTGCGTGAGCGAAGGGATTACTCTATCAGCCAACGACTGTTAATAGAAATACTTGGACACCATTCAAATGTTTTGATGTCAAAAATTAGTAGGTTATCTAATCTTATAGAATTATTATCGAATATATTGTATAAAAATATCGGATATTTGACTAAATTTATTAAACAATAATAATATGTTTATTATTTTATATAAAAAACAAACAAATAAATTTGTGATTTTTTAAAGAATTTGTGTGTATTCATTAGAATCTGAAACGAGTCGCGGCTGTGTATGTGGTCAGTGCGATTTGACGGGTCATTTGGCAAAAAAAACGAATGCAATACATGCTCATGTGTTGTGTTTACAATATTCAGAAGTATTGTATTCAGAAATTCAGTTTTGTTTAGAATGGAGAACAATTTTGTGCGAGCTGACAGCAACAATCTTCCACAAGTGGACGGGTTGTTTATTGTTGTATTTGTGCACTCCGGCACAACACACCATCTGTACGACATCTGAAACTTTCAATTTCCGGAAGCAAATAACAAAACAATTTCTTTAGTTAAATTCCTTTTAGTAGGGATGGCCGATAACGCTTCAACAAATCGATATATCGATATTATTTGACGCGCGCAAAACAAAAGGCCACAAACTATAAAAATCATATTGTTATATAAAGAAATGTAGATACTTATAAACTGTTAACACGATGTAGACTTTTATAGTAGAAGTGGCTCGCAAGCCACAGTTTGGAACATTACGATCTACACTATAATTTTTATTTATTTATTTGTATTATTTTTATTACAATATATCACATAGGCTTTATATTCGATATCTGATATCGGAATGTCGATATTTTTAAAACCGATGCCCATCCCTATTTCACTAGATTTTTGTTTACTGCCAAATGACGTCACACTCACCATATGATTAGTAAAATTGCAGCAATACCGTTTTTTGCGTAATCTTAAAAATGTAAATTTCAATCTTGATTTTAACAAAAAATAGGAAACGTATTCCGGAAATATTTTATTTTCTATCATTTTAAGCTGTAAGGATTCAAATGAGACACTTTCTGAAAATCAGGCAAATACCCTCTTCATTCGTTTCAATAATTTATATGTGAAAATATTCTCACCACGTTGCCTAAACAAAATAAAATAACGTTACTGCAACGTTTTTATGTTACTTTTACAAAACGTTATGGTAACGTTCAGTGTTGGCTGGGTAGGAAGATAAAAAATTGAAAAAAATGAAAAAAATTAATTAAATTAATAGTAATAAATAAAAATAACAAATTTAGAAATAAATCAAAAGAGAAAAAAAAAACATTTTTTTCCTCCGTCGCTTTTGATAGGCTGATTTCTTACGTTACACTGTTAGGTTGTTGAGTAGGAAATAATTACGTTATTGTAACCTTATTGTGACGTTCTGAAGACGTTTTAACAGTTTAATATTACGTTACTGTAACGTTATATAAGCGAAACTGTGTTGACTGGGCAGTATGCCATGAACATTGTTAAATTAGTTTTAGCACGTCCTCTAATATTTCAGACTATCCATCTCCTTGAAATCGCCCAATGACATTTTTTTTAAAAGAATATTATAAAACTCAGAAAATAAGTTTTATTTTTCGAGTAAAAAAATAAAACTCAAAAAATTATCATATATAAATAAAGCGCGAAAATAATCATTAAATGTTGAGTTTTAAATTTATCTCAATAATCCTTAAAAGGCGAGTTTTAAAATAAAACTTATAATGATTAAGTACTGCAAGTACGTACTGCAAGTGAAATTTCAGTACCAGTAAATCAGTACTGATAATGCAAGTGTAATTTTAAGTAGCAGTTAGCTAGTACTGGTACTTAAAATGCTTACTGAAGTATAAATATACTGCAGTGTGCCCATGTATGATATCTACAAAATAAAATATGCGATACTTCATGTCAAGGGCTATGTTTTTCTTCTTGCTCCACTTGTCTTAAATGAACCGTTATTAAATTAAAGCACTTCAGAAAACGACGATTTTAATGTGTATTAATATATAAGAAAATACTTAGAGTTTTTAAAAAAATTGTCTTTTTCTGTATAAAATGTGTGCCCTCTTAAATTGCTATAACTCAATGTGGAATTTAGGCAAGTGGTGAAAGAAAAAAAAATCATAGCCCTTAACATGAGCTTTCTCATATTAAATTTATAAATAAAGTTGCAAAGACACCCTGTACATACCGATTATTACAGTTAGTTTAATTCCTGTGGGGTGCGTATAAAATTCAAGAAACGGTCCCTTTTTTGGTGCAAGTCTAAAATATTTTTCGCATCTAAAGACTTCTGCTTTGCAGTCTTAAATGCCAAAAATATTTTTGCACTTCCTTGGAATATGTTTTGCCAACTAATTTAGCGAAAGGTACCCAAAATTGAATCTTGGCGGTTGAAAAACAAAAAAAAAAAAGTAAAGATATGTTTAAGCAAACATTCAACATACCTTTTCTAGCCAAAAATATGTTAAAACATTATCTTAACGAAACATTCCTGCGTATTTCGTTGCTTTTAGCTTAGCGAAATCTAAAACCTTATCTGTACTTCGATTAGGCTTCAAAACAAATTATACTAAGCAAAAAAAGTTTCTGCGAATGGTGGTAATTCAAACTTTTAACCGTTAAGGACAATATGTTAGCTGCGAAACTACTCTTCGAAAATTAGTGAAAACAAATTTTCGAAGTTTCGCGGATTGTCTTGAATCACATTTTACCCTTAAGAAATTTAGTCTTACTGCGAAATACTCACTTCTAAAATAGATTTGCATAATCAAAATTTTCGCGAATTTCGCGGATGGTGGTCTTGATCAAATTTTACCTTAGAGGACATTTTGTTAGCTGTGAAATACTCAATTCAAAATAGTGAAAATCAGGTTTTCGCGAATTTCGCGGATGGTGGTCTTGATCAAATTTTAACCTTAGAGGAATTTGTTATACTGCGAATACTCAATTCAAAATAGTGAAAATCAAATTTTCGCGAATTTCGCGGATGGGTGGTCTTGATCAAATTTTAACCCTTATAGAATTTATGTTTAGCTGGAAATACTCATTCAAAATAAGTGAAAATCAAATTTTTCGCGAATTTCGCGGATGGTGGTCTTGATCAAATTTAAACCCTTAGAGGACATTTTGTTTAGCTGCGAAATAACTCAATTCAAAATAGTGAAAAATCAAATTTTCGCGAATTTCGCGGATGGTGTTCTGATCAAATTTTAACCCTTAGAGAATTTTAGTTTAACTGCGAAATACATCAATTCAAATAGTGAAAATCAAATTTTTCGCGAATTTCGCGGATGTGGTCTTGATCAAATTTATACCCTTAGAGGACAATTAGTTTAGCTGCGAAATACTCAACTTCAAATAGTTGAAAATCAATGTTTTGCGAATTTCGCGAAAATGTGGTCATGTCAAATTATCCATAACTGACGAACTTTATTTAGATGCGCAAAATACTCAATTCAGAACTGAATGCAAAAATAAATTTTTGCTATTCGCGATGATGGTAATAAGAGAAATGTTTTTTTCTATTGTGTAGGATGATGACATAGTTATAGCGATGTCGCAATTTTTCATGCGAAAGTAGTCTACATAAGCTATTACACAGCACAAATTTCCAATAAGTGGGATGTATAGTAAAAAAGTTTATCCAGGAAACGTTAATGACATCGTGATTATTTGACTTCTGAATCCATTCCTCGACAAGAAGGGACTAGAAAAAATATTTGTATGAGTTTTTCAGGATTTACCTGGTGAAGTCATGCCAATTTCATATGATATCTTTCATGGCTTAGGAGTAATTACGAAAAACTAAAGTTGTGACCGACAGACGACAGACAGACAACATGACAGAAGACAGACAGACAGACAGAAGACAGTACAGACATGGCTGATGATCGATTCCTCATTGTCACCCTGATCAAGAATATGATATATATTCATATCTAGCGACTCCTTTGGTATGTTACATACACCGTGCAAACTTAATGAACTTTCTTCGAAATAGGTACGAAAAATGATATGGGATTTAAACGAAAAAAGACGGCTCAAAATAGTCATCTTGAAACAGTTATGTATTTTTGCTTGTATATTAGTCGGAAAAAAATTGTGCTTTCCAACAAATAATTCAAAAAAAGTTCTGGAAGCCAAAAACTAATGTAAGAACTTTCAAACTAGTTTCGTATTTACACATTTGACAGTTTGCATAAAAAACAATTTACGCCAAAAATTTTACTTATTATTTGATTTTAAAAACGAATTTGATATCAAACATTTTGAGACTTGCACATGTTGATGATTATTTTGAGAGCGATTTTGACAAAATTTTCAAATTTTTAAATGCTTTCTACCGAACACGTTTTATATTATACTTGACGTTATTGGATACTCACGCGTATATAGCTAGAAGGAACTTTCTTTGGTGGGTTCTTACACGTCCGGGATTGACCCGTTTTACTAGTCTTGTATGTTTGTAAATTAGCCATGTTTCACGAAGAACATTCGCTGCAGCATTTTTCAGCTAAGAATGCATAGATAGGTTTAAAAAGGGAAATTAGAAAATAATTTTGATATGAATCAAATTAATCTCAACAAAATCACGGTAGACACCAAAAAAAATTTTTTTGCAGTGATTACACAGGTAAATTCTCATACCCTTTTGGTTAGTTGTGTGTCCATCATAAAGTTATGAACGTGTTTTTCAGCCCTTGTGAGCTCCAGTTTGCGTGAAACTACTGCCACCAATAAGGCTGTACATCCAGCGCCCTGCAATGAACGAAGTTAGAAAAAATGTTTTTAATAAATAAAATTTATTCTTCACATTTTACTTAGAAGTTGTTTTAGATAAGATATCTCTTATTAAATTTTCTGAATGAATAAGTGATCATGGTGTAGCCGATTGCGGTGTCGTTGACTTTTAATTCTCTTGTTAATTTGAAATGGGTTCCATGGAAAACAAAAAACTATTTCCAGGCATTCCTTAAATGCTCATGAATATCCGGGCTTACCTGACACTGTGATTCACACTTTGTCATGCCAGCTCGGTAATATCTGGTGTTCCGCAGGGATCTATACTCGGACCCATTTTGTTTGTTATGTTCATTAATGACATAGTTTCCTGTGGTAAAAATGTGGCGATTCATCTCTATGCTGATGACGCCCAAATTTACCTGTCTCGAACGATCGGTCTTACAGAGGACTTAGTATGTAGGATAAATGAGGACCTTGAGGAAATTATTAAATGGACGAAAAATAATGGGCTAAATTTAAATGCCGAGAAAACCAAGGCTTTAATTTTATGCAACAGTAGATATGATTTTGATAATTTCTCTGCGTTAGTGGTTAACACCCGTCTTATTTTATATGATAGAGTTGCTACTAGTTTAGGTTTCAAATTTAATTCCAAGTTGACTTGTGTGGATCATGTTAACACCTCTATCAGCAAAGCATATTTTGATTTCAGGAAATTGTGGAACTCAGCTTCGTTTATACCACAAGGTACAAAAATGCTACTTATAAGGACCTTAATTATACCTCTTTTAACATATGGAGCTGTTTTATACCCCATCATGGATGCAGCTTCCTCAAATAAATTAAAACTACTTCTCAACAACTCAGCGAGATATATCTTCAATAAAAGAAGATATGATCATATCTCTCAATTGTCTATTCAAATTTTAAATTGTTGCCTCGAGTCGCATTTCAAGATTAAAAACCTTATGTTTCTGCCCCCCCCCCCCCCCCCCCCCCCCCCCCCCCCCCCCCCCCCCCCCCCCCCCCCCCCCCCCCCCCCCCCCCCCCCCCCCCCCCCCCCCCCAAAAAAAAAAAAAAAAAAAAAAAAAAAAAAAAAAAAAAAAAAAAAAAAAAAAAAAAAAAAAAAAAAAAAAAAAAAAAAAAAAAAAAAAAAAAAAAAAAAAAAAAAAAAAAAAAAAAAAAAAAAAAAAAAAAAAAATTAAGTTTAAAAAATTTTCATGGAAAAAGGAAACCTTCAGGAATTCGTAACTTTTTTTCCTCTTTTACCCATAAAATCCTAAGTTCCCTTTTCAATTTTACTTTTTCTCGCCTCCCTGGGTTCGCAGGCCTTCATTTTGGAATGCTAACCATTATAAGCCTTTTGATTTGTCGAAATTCTTTAAAATCTAAAAATTAACTTATTTTAAATTTATAGAAAACAGTGGGAGCTCAATTTTTGCCGATTTATGATAGCTTTTTAAAAATTAAGGTTGAAAAAACACCAAAGCCAACAAAACGTTGATTATGTCGAATTCGACAAAAGTATATTGCTTCTTATCTAGCAAACACACCGAGTACGACACAACATTTTGTTGGTCAACGCATTTGTTCGAACGCCGTTGATAATGGCACTCCATACAGCCAACCCACACCGAACTCGACAACACGTTGCGAATGCTCGGCGACGTCGATAATCTCATGTAAGCTTACGGCGCAACGCACACTGAAAACGACACGAGCAAAACAGAATTCGAAAAAAAACTGCAAAATGTTATTGGATTTTGTTTGATTGACAAAATTTGTTACGTTGGTTGGGTTACGCAAAACTTTTTTTGGTTCTCAAAAAAACTTTTGTTGGCTTTTTGTTTTCACCCTAAGATTCATAATTTGAAATTGATGAAAAAAAAACTAGTCAAATAAGTACAACTGAATAAAAAATTGTTGAACAACCTTTGTACGGTTGTTTTGTTATTAAAAAAGATCCAAACCTTAAAGCAGCTTGTGGTTTTTTTTATTTTTTATTTAAATTTCAAAAGTATTTAACAAACACTTGGAAAAGTTGTTTTTAACGAACCTGCTCCGAACACTCATTTTTAGAATAATTCAAGTTTGAAATAAAAACTGATCCAAAAAACAATAAAGAGAGCAAAGCTTAACCTTTTTGCGCCTACCAAATTTTACATTATGTAATACCCGTTTGAAATAAAATTAATTTTTGTTTTCCATTGTGAAAAAAACTTACCTTTGAATAATACAAGTCAAAATTAATTGCTTAGGTGCGCAATCTAAGTTTTGTGAACCGTTTTCCCATTGGGGTCTATTTCCCCAGGCATTTTAACTTTTATAACTTTTTTTCTGATTTTTGCATTAATTCGAAACTCCTGAATTTCAGCCCTTAAAAAAATTTAGAAATTGTTTAAAATACAGAATTGCAAATTATAAGCCTCAAACCAAAAATTGCATTATTGCCTTTGGGGTCTATGGAAAACTTTTAAAAACATGAAATTATTTAGTTTCAATTTATTTTAATTTTAAAAAAACCAACAAATTATCCGGATTTCTCATTCTGCTTTCCCCTTAGCCATAGATTGGCAAAACTACCCTGAAAGTTCCTTAAGGTGGGCTTCATAAAACAAAAACGTTTTTTGATCAGTGATCTGGAAGCGGACAACTTTCCAAATTAAATTCATTTTAATATTTGGAAAGAATACCCCAGGCGAATGGAATCCCGGTTGTATTTTTTTAAATGGTTTTTTTTAAATTAAGTTATTTCCCAAAATTTGTAAGAAATTTGTTTTTGACCTGTACTCCAGAGTATTTTATATTAATAATTGTTTCAGAAAAAATATCAACAGGAAAAAAGTAGGGCCACTTAATTTTTCCTACATTATATGTGAAACGTGGTAAGGTATAAATTTTGATTGAATAGAAAAACTTATTCCCTTTTCGGCTCAAATCATTGATGTTCGATAGGCAAATCAATTTTTTTTTTTTGGTGTCTTGGGTCTTTTGGAACAAAAAGGCTATTTGGCTTTTCCCTTTCGGCAAAATTCGGAAATCTCTTTATTTTTCTCAGGTCCCTAAAAATTGATTTTTTTAAGATTTTTCGGCAATTCCAACTAAAAAAAATTGCCATGTTTTTGGTCCTAAAAATTTAAAAAACGGAATTAAATTGTTTTACAGAAATTATTTTTTTTTAAGCCATGGATCTTAATTCGGCCCTAGTTTATCATATTTCGACCCTATCTTATTTCCTGCCGACCAACAAATTTCACCTTCAACGGATGTATTGGAGAATCCAAACCCAAAAATTTTAAATATTTTTGGTTTTGTGAAAATATTGGCGGAATGAACCCGTCCTTTTGTTATTAGTTCTCATCTACAGTCAAAACGAAGGCTTGTTACGGTTTTTAGATTATTAATTATATATCCCGAAAGCAGCAATTTTATCTGTGAATTTGTAGCCTTTGAGTCTCAATGTATAAATGTAAACTGCTGGAAAGTTTCACACATGTGCCCTATAAATTGGTTATTTCCTTTTTCCTAAATCGGAACTTGTCCCATGACTTCATTCCTGATGTATAAGTAGTCCTGAAGGCAAAAAGGGGTTGTGTCTTTCCTCGGCAAAAGAGGATTATTTTCGTAAAAATAGGTTTAGATTTGTCGATCAACAATTAATCCACAATATCTCCATAAACTGTTCAAAAAAATCTTTGAAGCCATTTTGTCGACTGTTTGGGTATTTCTTGTTTTTCGCGAACAATATTCCCTCCCGGTTTGTTTGGGATACCCAATTCCATACTTCTTTTTTACCTATGTTGGTCTTGTTGTTAAAGTTTTTACGCATCGTTTTCCTTTTAGATTATTCCACTTCATTTGTCAAATTTTATTTCAAATTCTTCGTTGCCGGTCGGAGAATTCTTCAATTTTTCCGCAATTCACCATTTTTCGCCTTTGTTATATCTTTTCAAAAACAAGCTGAAATGGCATTCTCGCCTGAAAAAATCTAAGCATAACAACCTAGTTTCGGGGGCCCAAATATTTTCTTAAATAGCTTTCAGCACACAATATTCACAATTTTCCGGTGAACACTTTCAAATTTTAAATTTCCAATTTTTCCACGGGGAAATCTGTAAAAAACTCGATTTTGTCGGAATGTCGATTCTCTCGTACGTATGTTGGGGTCATTTTGACCCCAAGGTACAACGAAATGATTTTATCTTGAGCAGCAAACGGAAGAATTCCTTTCATTTCTTTGAAAAACATTTTTGTTCTAGGCTCATTCAAGAAAAAAACCAAAAGATCTGCCAAAAATTTTAACTTTTTAAACCAAAGTGGCCCAAAAAATAATTTTCTATGTTTCATAAATGACTGATTTTCGTGAAATTTAGGCTTTTTGGAAATTTAATTTCCTTATTTTAAAAAAACATGGTAAAAACTACTAAATTATGATCCGGGGTGTGTCAAATTGCAAAACTCGAGGTTATTTTTTTCTTACAACCGTTTTTTTTCCTCTCTTTGAAACTTTAAGTGAGGTAAGAAGTATTTTAACTAAAAAATCCATTTAGTATCCGAAAGCGGTTTTCTGAATGATAAGTCTGGTTTGAGCCATTTAGTCTTCTTTTAATATTATTTTAGGGAATTCATATTAGAACTTTTAATTGAATACTTTTTTCTTCAACTGTTTTGTCTCTCGTGAATTAAAGTTGAAAAGAAGTCAAAATTTAAAAAGTTTTAAAAGGCTATTGAAGACTTACCGGTGTCATCTTTTGAGCGGAGGAAAACGCTTCTTTGCAATTATAAAGGGAATGGGTAAATTTATTAAAACCACATCGCTACTTTCGATGAGAACAATTCCAAGAAAAATAAAATTGTTAAAGGCTTTTTAGCCAACCGCGCACTGTTAGAAAGGCTTCGTTATCGCTGGTACCTGATGTTAAAAAAACACAATCAGCTACTTTTGCTTCCAAATCAAAATTTTCAGTTTCAAGGCGGCCACCGTTGGCCTTGTTTCCCGCGCTTTCATATTAATTATAAAAACGATCATTATCCAAAGGCAAAAAATTTTTCTTTAAGGCTTAAGGGCAAACTTTCAATTATTATAAATTTCAAGATTTGCGACTCAAGCTACGAAGGGGCCATATTTACAGGAAGTTTGCGGAAAAGGATACTGCTCCGGCAAAAATAATAAACAAGTTCTAGACGTCGTTCAACGGCACATCAAAGAGTTACGTTCACTGAATCGTCCAGTACAGTTCTGGGGTGATTGGCTGGTGCATCTGCTCGTATCGAAAGAAGCATATGAAACTAGAACGGAATGCGATTTTCCCTAGCCTCAAACGAATCGGTGGACTTCGAAAATTTAAATACGTTTTTGGAAACACGCTGTCCACCTTTGGGAATGTTGACGCCACGTGAGACCACGACAAAATCACCCAACAGTAAGACGAACAGTGGGCCTGCAACCGTTAGCGCCTTGTTCACGAAAAGCAATCAAAATAACTCAAAGTAAAAACTTAAAGCAAATAAGTTTTGGTTTTGTAAATCTGAACTCTGGGTGTATGTTTGCACAAAATTCCTTAGTTTAAGCCCAACTGCTAGAATCGATGCCGCCAAGCAAAGGGGAACATGCTTTAATAGTTTGAGTGACAGCCATTGAGTGTTCTAGCGGGTTGTCGTGCAGAGTGTGCCAGCGATACCATCAAACGCCGTTCCATGGTACAGTGACGTCACATTCAACGCATTTACCACGAACAGCAGCTTAAGAAATTTCAACTGCTGTGCCGGAGGACAATATTCAGACAGCGACATCTATTTTGTCTGTCAAGAAGCCGAACTCGCACTCCGCATAACGCATAAGGTGCTTCTCTAAGAAACTGTACGGGCTAACGTTATTGACGATGCGGGCGGAAAGCAAGAAGTTCGCATCTTGTTTGACACTGGATCTCAAGCGTCCTTTATTTCCGAAGGTTGTTCGCTACGTCTTCGATTGCAACGCTTTCGATTTCAACGCCGGTCCTCTTCAATGAATATTAACAGAATTGGCGAAAACAATGGCTCCCACGCGTGAGGACGTACAACACTGAAATTTTTTGATTCTGCTATCAAATTAAATTCATTTTAATGATACGTTAAAACTTCAAATAATCACAAATAATCAACCGACAACGAGCTTCACACCACCGGTATGGGAACATATTCGAGGCTTCCACCTGGCCGACCCAAAATCCTTTTGTTCTGGCAATACTGATATTCTGATGGTTGCTGACTTACTTTACATACCGTTATTGCAAGAAATTCTAATTGGATTATCTAACTCGCCAATCTCACCATGGACTTAATTCGGTTGGTTTTAATGTGGACGCGATTTTAAAGCTAAAAAAAAGGATGTCGCTTACAATTTGCATTGTGATGTTCAGCTTCAGAAAACACCGCAAAATTATACGAAATTGAAGACCCGCCCTCAAGAAGACATTTAACTCCTGACAAACGTTGTTGTAAGGAATTATTTCAGAAAACGCATGGAGTATAATGACAGTCAATTCGTTGGACAAATGCCTCTTAAAGAGGATATTTCATTATTGAATAATAGTGATATGGCCGTACGCAGCCTTTTACGGATGGCAAATCGATTTTCACAAAACCAGGATCTACAGCTTTACTACGCAAAATTCATAAGGGAATTTTTGGACTGTTCCTTCATAGAGGCTGTCAATGGTCAGCCTGAGAACTGCTTCTTTATACCACATCACGCTGTGTTGAAGGAATCAGGCTGGACGACAAGGTTGAGGATTGTTTTCACGGCTTCCGCTGTTTCAGGATTTTCTCTCAATGTTGTTTTGCGGGGTAAACCTCAGTTCCAACAAGACTAATTGTTATCACAAGAGCTGCATCACATGCATATGCATATTGCATGCATTTTTGCATATTTTAAGACTTTTCGTTCATGCATGCATTTTTAATAAATTTCGTGAAATCGAGCATATTTTGACGTTTTCCAATGCTTTCAACATTTAATTTTCTATCATTATTTTTCAAATAAAGCAAAACTATTTCTGTGAAACGAAATTATCATTTTCGACGAACTTAGTTTCGCCGAAACATGTTTTATGCCGTCTGACCAGGGTCTAAAAGTCTTTGATAGTCCTGCCTCTCTAGTTACATATATACTTGCTCTCTTTGATCTAGTCATTCACCATCAATTTTTATACCCGACACACTCTGCGTCGAGTGTATATTGCGTTTGTGTGGTTGTGCGTAACACCCAGAAACAGTCGAGATAGACCATACAAAATGTATACAGAATTGATGAGCGTCACCATGAGATTCCACTTAGACTTGTCTGTCGGTCTGTCTGTGTCCGTCTGTCTGTATACAATTTTCTTATCGAAGAAGTTGAGCTATCTTGACGAAATTTTGTATGCGTGCTAACGGGGACATGAGTTTGAACGGGTTCGAGAATGGACCCGATCAGACCATTTTTAGGGGTACCTTCAGTACTAGGGTCTGTTACGAAAATCAAACAAACTGCTCTGAAATTGGGGTTTTTCAAGAAATTTTGATAAAATTTAGTATTTGAACATATGTAAAGGCAAGGCACGAAATTTGGCACTTATGCCTCAAACATCCGCAACCAGACTCAGAGTAATCAGATGTTGGTCCTCCAGACCCATTGGCCATGCAGTTATCCTGAAAGGGGAACAACCACTTCCAGTGGACTATACCAACCCTCAAACCTTCTTAACACGAGACTTCCAGATCGTTATCTCTAATAGAGAATACTGAGGTCACCGGACGATCTTGCTAGAGCCGGTACAGAATTAGAAAATATTATAGCGGAGCCTGAACTAGGTGTTCCTCTTGCATGAGTTAAATTTAAAATAAATATGATTTCTACAAGCAAGCACACAAGGCGTGGGTAGAGAAAGACTGCTGCCTAACTTCAAGTGTGATTTGGGTAGACCTTGACTACAAAAGCACCACTCAACTACGTACCCTCGACCGCGCTGATATAAGGCGCATGGTCTTTATGATCACAGGTCACTGCCTATTTGGCAGGTACACGGAACACCTTGCTGTGACCTACAAAGACTTCTGTAGAAGTGGCAGATCGAAGGAGGAAGAAGAAACAGCGAGCCACCTTATGCGTCACTGCCCGGGTCTGGTCAGGAGAAGATTCAAGCTACTAGGATCTTTCTTCCTCTGCTCTCTCCTCGAGCAATCACTTGACCAAATGCCATAAGGAGAATCCGCATACCTAATTGTAAGCTGCCTGATCCGAAAGATTTTAAAAAGAATACCCGTGGGACCAGTATTGAATGTGTCGCTTCTGTGGATGGAGTCGAAATATCGACAATTTGTTGGCTCGACAACAAAATTGTTTGCTTGGCTTCAAATTATGCTGCGGAACTGCCAAAAGATAGTGTTCGTCGTTATGAAAGGTCGACAAAAACCCATATCCAAGTACCACGACCATTTGCCATTTCCCAATACAACAGATACATGGGCGGCGTTGATTTGATTGACAGCATTATTGGACGATATAAAGTTGCGGTGCGGAGCAACAGATGGCAATGTCGAGTTTTTTACCATCTGCTCGACTTAACAGTAACCAATGCCTGGCTTTTGTATAAAAGAGTTCCTAAAGCTACAGCCTCTAAAGAGAAGCTTTTCGCCTCAGCGGATTTTCGACGAAGTAGCTGAGGTTTGAATTAAATTGTGTATACCACCGACGTCAACCTCTCGAAATTCCAAATTAGAACGCGAAATTGAGGCTAAACGAAGTCGAAGCTCTACGCAACACATTTTACCTCCAATGGTCCGGCAAGACCAAATAGGACATTGGCCAATATGGAGCAATAAACGAGCCCGTTGCAAAATTCCAAATTGTAAAGGCTACACCCAAACAGAATGTCAAAAGTGTGGAGTAGCTCTGTGCTAAAAAAAAATAATTGTTTTAAACATTTTCATCATTAAAATGAAAATCATTAAGGGCCGTTTGTTACTTTTTCCGTTTAAGTTCTTGTTACAATATCGTCTTGAAACGGCATAATTTTAAAAAAAATTTTTCGTAAACCATATCGAAAAACTTTATCGGAAACAAAAACAAACGGGCCTTTGTTGCATAATATTTATATTAATCTAAATGAAAGAGATGGTATTTATTGCTTCCATCTCTAGAAGAGCCAATTTTGTAACTGATTGCAATGTGCCTTTATATATTTTATTGTTATTTTGTAAGCCAAACAAAGTTTAAAAACTTTTTTGTTCAAGCTGTAGAGAGCAGTTTTTTTTATGTTGATTACCTATTTGTTGCAAAAGTGCAACACACCTTTTTTCTAACTTTTAAGCTTCCCAAATACAAATATGAGGGGAAAAAATGACAACGAATTATTATTTAGCCATATCAAGCATAAAACTCGACTTTCGGTTTGAATCGGGAATCTCGCCTTACGAAGGGCTTGTATGTTGCTTTAGAAAATTTTGTTTAATGTCTTGAAAACCAAAAATATTTTATCTTTCTTGAAAATAGCCATTGTTTTTTCGTCTACCATTTATTGAGTGAAACATTTTAAGGTACACAGATATTGTGCGCGAAAACTTTGTCTAGAAGAGAAGTAACGATTTTGCTAATGGGAGTTCTTATATTGTGCTGGATGTCATTAAATTAAAAAATTTTTCTGCTGAGAATATATCCAATTATACGATTTTTCATCTTTACGGACTCTATTTTCGATGCTCCTGTTTCTATTTATTGTCATTTTATCCTCGAGTAGCCCTTTAGAGTTCCGGATTATTCTCTTCTGGGAGGGAGGAATTGTTACAGCGTTTTCTGAACGAATCCAATGCCCTCTTCCTAACAATTGAACCTGGTTTCCGTCAATCCTATCGGTAAAACTATTGCAACTTTTCATTTTTGATATTTTCCTTAAAACTTTTGTCCACTTGGCGTCCGTTGCCATATCTTCAAACAAAAATATTTCTGCTCCTGAATCAACTAAAAGAGATATTTTGTAATCATTGCGGGGTAATTTGATCCATACATTTCTTTTATTGCATTCTTCTCATTAACGTTTCTCTTAAAAATCTTCTGCAATATCATTTCTTTACGCTCTTCTTGAGTTGATTAAATAATTTCTGCTCGATGTCTTGTTAACAAATTCTTTTTTCTGCCTGACTTTTCCCTTGCGCAAAATTTTTCCGTTCGAAAGGTTTTCTACATCAATTGTCTCTACTCCTATTGCCTTAGGTTTGATCGTCACTGTCTCTGCAGTACAAACACTTTCGCTAACGTTGGCTATCGGAAGCGAGAGTGATGCTACATCTCTAGTTTTTTCATTATTTTTGCTATATGTGAGGTTATTTTTCTGTTCAATTTTTCCAACAGGGTCATCTATTTGACTCTTGCTATCAGTTTCCTTGAAAAGTATGTCCAGTCCCTCAAAGTGCTTATCGTTGTCAGAAAATGTTCCTAAAAATTCTTGCTTAATAAATTTTGTATCAATTTTAGTGCCAACTAACGGACTTACTGCGTTGTATGACACTAATAGCATGTTTCCACATAGTGCATTAACTATATGCATTAAAGTTAACGCATATAGTTAATCACTGTCGTTTCCACTTGCGGACTGTGCATTAACTAATCAGCTGATTTCGTCGGAAGCTACTGTAAAAAAAGTGAAAAATACCCCTTTCTTATATTTTGCTAGACATAAACGATATATGGATATATTACATTCTTCATTTGATTTCAATGTGTGAAATAGCTTAAATATTTTTATTTTTTCATTTTATTTTTTTTTCGGGCTTAAGGTTTATTTACCTTTTTTTGGGTGAATTTTTGGAATTGAAAAAAAAAAAACTTTTTCTGAATTGCGAATGGGAAAGCTGATGGATCACATTTAATCAGCTACGAGTTAATCAGGTTTTACCACTTCGACCAGTATAAGTGCGTTGGTGCTTAAATTATTTAATTTAAAGAATCTATTTTTAATTCTACGTTTTATGAAACGGATCCCACCGTTTTTTTTTGGTTTTATTATTAATCGACCCTTTTATTCTATTTCGTTTTATTCTTTTCTCGGGCTTTAAGGTCATTATTTCATTTTGGAAATGAAATTTTTAATTAAAAAAAATTTTTCTGAATTGCCCAATTGGAAAGCTGTCTCGCGATTTCGCTCCTACATTCATATTTCCTTTTTTACCTTCAATAGCTAATTTTCACTTAAATTATTTACTTTAAATCAATCTATTTTTAGATTCTACTTTTATTTTATCCAATCCCCCTTTTTTAAGTTTTGTTATTTTTAGGACCTTTTTATTTCTATTTGTTTTACCTTTTCGCGGGTTTAATTTATTTCCCTTTTTTTGTAAAGTAGTTTTTGGCAATTGAAAAAAATTTTTCTGAATTGCCGAAGGGAAACTATATAATTTAACTGTAGGTTCATAATGGCATTTTAATTCGACCCGCGCTAATGACTTGGTCGCTTAATTGATTTACAGAAAGCAATCATTTTTAATTGCAAGGATTATAAGGAGGCCCACCTTTGTTTTAATTGTTGGTTATTAAGTCACCTTTTATATTCAATTTCAATTCCTTTTCTCCTTAATCATTCATTTACCTTTTTTAAAAGAATTTTTGGCAAAGAAAAAAAACTTTTTCTAATTGCCGAATGTGGAAACTTGCACACGATTTCAACTGCTCGAGCATCATCAGGCATCTTTACCCTTCGACCAGTCACTAAGGCGGGTCAAAATTGATTTCATTTAAAGTCAACTTTTTTAACAACGTTTTATTTGCACACACTGCCCACCTTTGTGTTTAATTGTTGTTGTTAATTTGCGCCCTTTTAAATATTTAGTTTTATTCCTTTTCTCGGGCTTAAGGCATTCATTTCATTTTTGTGAAAGTGAATTTTTCAATTGAAAAAAAAAAACTTTTTTAATTGCCGTGGGAAACATCTCAGTTTCGCCGCACAGTTTATGGATCTTTCCACTTCACCACTCAGCTAAGTACGGGCATTAAATTATTTCATTGTAAAGTCTTTTTTTGATTCATACGTTTGTTTATCCCGGCGTCCCAGTTTGTGGTTTTTTTGTTTTTTTAAATTATTTAGCGCCTCTTTAAAATTTCGTTTTACCCGTCGGGTTAAGGACTTTCACTTTTTTTGTGAAATGTAGAAGGCAATTAAAAAAAACTTTTTTCTAATTGCCGAATGTGGAAACGATCATCCGATTTGAACTCACTACGGTTCACATCGGCACTTTACCATTGACCCGGGGGTTGGTGTTTTGTTTAATTGAAAGCAATCTATTTTTAATTATACTTTGTTGTATGATTTTTACTTATTCCTTGGATTTCCATTTTTTTGATTTTTTTTTCAGCGGTTCTTTTGATTTGCAAACGGTTGTGATTTTACGACTTTTCATTCATCAATTTTTCGACAGCAACAAGTCCAAATCCCAGGTTTTAGCGTTAAATTTTAATGATGCTTTTGAGGTGTTAACTTGACATTTTTTATGGGTAATCCTTTTTAAATGCGAACATTAATGCGGTAATTGAGTTAATGCAATCAAACTGTTAAATCGATTTTCTTTTGGATTGTCCGACTTTAATTTTCCAAATAAATAATACTTTTTATCAACTCACGTTTTTAAAAAGAAAAAAATTTTTTTAAAAGATTAAAATAAATCTCTATCAAAACCGAACAATTCCTCTTTCTATTTCGTTTTATTTATATGCATTATCTCTTGAAAGTTTGCCGAATGGTCTTTAATTTTTATTGTTCGGTTGAAAACAGATTAAATGAACGCTTTGAGGTTTTGATGGAACCCAATTCGAACTTGGTTTTTCTCTTGTGGGGTTCCCTCTTTTACTTTCAAAAATTTTCTTTTTTACTTCTTCTTTATTTTCTAAATAACCAAAGTTAATTTCACTTAACCCAAATTTCAAAAATCTTTTTTAACAATAATTTTCCTTTTTACCTTATTTAACCAAAATATTCCGGGCCCAAATCTTCGAAACGATCAAGCCATGGTTAAATTTTTAAAGGCGGATTATTGTATTTTAGTTGAATTTAAGAAAACGGTTAAATTTAATTTAAATTTATTGTTCGATTGTGTATTCAATGTTATTTTTTATTAATTATGGAGTTTAGGCGCACGGATTTTAAAATTTATTTTTATACTTTCGGCTTTAAGCAACGTATTATTCGACTCCTCGGTAAACGATGAATGTTATACTAAAGCAGTGTTAACACCAACAGAAAAGGCAATTTCAATTTAACAAAAAGAACGGGAAAAAAAATGCTCTTGTATTACAGCTGAAGTCTGACTTAAAAAAACTAAACAAAACATTAAAAAACTTATTGAAACCCCTTCCTCCCTCCGTAAATCAACAATTTCAAAAATTTAAAAAGCAATTTTTGTTCGGGACCGAAAACCCGAGGGGTTTTTATTAATTCGCACCACCGCCTTGTCGGAAAACTTTCGACCAACATTAAACTTTCTTGGGACGGTCCAACAAAAGGTGTCATTTCGGATCCTTTGAAACCATAACCGGGAAAATTTGGCAAATATTCATTGTCCCCGTTTCCAACAACGATTCTTCAAATTCTGCGCTACCACTGTTCCAGGCAAATTTTTGCGTCTAAGATAAGGTTTTGCTTAATTTGGAGCCAAAAAAAATATTGGTTTTTAACCTCTCCTCCCCGTCGGTCAGCAGGGGTCTATTGACATTTCTCAGCCTGTGAAATTTGTAATTACCTCGAACAAATCTTTCAATTGTTCGGCAACGTTTGATTTCCACAAGCCCCGTCCTCCAAATGGGTTACCCGGGAATTAAAAATCCTTTTTGATGGTTATTTTTTTACATGCGATCAACACCAAATGTGTCTGTTTCAATTCTCTTGTGCGCCCACAAATTTGTGCCGTTTGCTCTTAACAGGTTGGCATAACCCCTCAACTAATCGGCTATATTAAATGCAATTTTTTTTTGTGGATCCTTAAATGATTCTTCAAAATTTGGTCTGTAATCAATTGTTTGTAATAGACGCTTTTGTAACAACTTTTGTTATTTAAAAAAAAAAAAAAGGTTTGTCTTTTATAAAATATGTTTTCGGGGTCGTGGAACAAAAACTTGGTTGGTAATAGTTTCCGGATTGCCCCAAAAATCAACAATAATTGAGGACAAAAAAGCGTGGGAAATGACACGGAGGACGGGTGAACCATGGACCCCAAAGAGGTTTCCGACAAAACATCAAAAAAATTAAAAATGATTTTGAATGGAAAATGGTTGATGAGAACGGGCCTTAAAGAATCAAAGGAACTGTTGGTCATACATTCACAAATTTGGATATAAAAAGCTCTTGAAAGTGGGTGGGCAGCTACATTTGACCAAAACCAACGTTTGGATTCAGCGGTGTTTGAGTGTTAATCCAATAACCCATTTTTGGTCGTATGTAAATGGTGAAAATATCTCACACTACACTCCTGCTCCAATCAATCGGTATCACGATCTGAACGGGAAAGTTTGTTTTATGTATGCACACGGACGTGCCCACCGTTTGTGTTTAATTGTTGTTGTTATTATTTAGTCGACCTCTTTATATTCATATTTCAGTTTTATTCCTTTTCGTCGGGCTTAAGGTCATTCATTTCACCTTTTTTGTGAAATGTAGAATTTTTGGCAATTAGAAAAAAACTTTTTCTGAATTGCCGAATGTGGAAAGCTGATGCGATCGACGATTTCGAACTCAGCTACGAGTTCATCATCAGGCATCTTTACCACTTCGACCACGTCAGCTAAGTGACGTTGGTCGACTTAAATTGATTTACATTGTAAAGTCAATCTATTTTTAGATTGCATACGTTTGTATGTATGCATTTTTACTTATTCCTTGGACTTTCCATTTTCAATTTGATTTTTTTTTCAGCGGTTCTTTTGATTTGACAGAACGGTTGTGATTTTACGTACTTTTCTATTCAGGGGTGCAATTTTTCGTTACATTTGCAAGCAAGTCCAAATGCAACCATGCTGTTTTATCTGCGTTAAATTTTAATGCATGCATTATTGAGGTGATTAACTTGACATTTTTGTATGGGTAATCACATTTTTAATTATGCGTTAACGAGTTAATGCAGGTAATTGAGTTAATGCACTATCTGGAAACATGCTATAAATCTGATTCGTTCGTTTTGAGAGTTGTCTCAAGATCATTTAATTTTCCAAATGAAATAACTACTTTTTATCTAACTCTACGATTTTTATGAAAACGATAAAATCTTACGGTTATTTTTTTAGCAAAGATTATAAATAAATCTACTATCAAAATCCAGAACAATTCAAACATGCTGATTCTATCTTCGTCTTTATTTATACTGCATTCATCATCTTGAAAGTCTTGCCGTAATGGATCATTTAATGTTTCTATTCGTTCGGATTGAAAACATGTTATTAAATGAACGCTTTGATTCTGGTTTTGATGGAAGCCCATATTCGTAAGCTTGGTTTTTCTCTTCGTGCGGGTTCCTGCTCTTTCTACATTTCAAAATATTTTCTTTTTTACTCTCAATATGCTTTACTTTTCTAAATAACTCAAAGTTAATTTCATCTTCAACTCCAATATTTCAAAAATCTTTTTTAATTTTCAATAGATTTTCCTTTTTACTTTCTATATTTATTACTCTATTAAATATTCCGGGCCTATCTAAATCTTCGAAGACGATCTAAGCCATGGTTAAATTTTTAAAGGACGGCATTATTGTATTTCTATTTGTTAGAACTTATAAGCAGAAACGGTTATAATTTAATTTCAAATTTATTGTTCGTATTAGTAGTATTGACAATGTTGATTTTATATATTAATTCATGGAGTTTAGGCGCGACGGTTACTTTTATAATATTTATTTTTTATACTGTTAGCGGTTCTTATAATGTTTTTCAATCGTATTATGATGCGTACTCGCTGGCGGCTAAATCTGACTGAATCAGCTATATACGTATAAGCAGTGTTAACACCAACAGAAAAGGAAACAATGTTGGACAATATTAACAATAAAGAACAAAAAGGGAATATAAAAAAGTAGCTAGCTTAGCTATTATTCAGCTAGAAGTCTGACTTAAAAAAACGATAAACAAAACATTAAAAAACTTATTCGAAATCCCAACATTCCTCCCTCCGTAAATCAATCAGATTTACAAAAATTTAAAACAGCAATTTTTGTTGCGGGACGACGAAGAACGCCAGACGGGGTTTTTATCTCCACTATTCGCACCTGACCGTCCTTGTCGGCAAACTTTCGCACCACACGACCCTTATACCACTGGCTTCGTGGTAGGGACGGATCGCATACTAGGACAAGGTCGTCTACCTTTACAGGATGCGCTTTAGAATACCACTAAGCGCGGGTCAAAAGTTGTGGCAAATATTCATTAGTCCACCGTTTCCAACAACGATTCTTCAAATTCTGCGCAATCATCCACTGCTTCCTTAGGCAAATTTTGTCGTCGTAATGATAAGGTGTTTGCGTTGAATTTGGCAGTCCAATTAAAAAATGATTAGGTTTTATAGGATCCTCATCCTCCGCCGCTAACGGAACATCAGTCAGGGGTCGTGAGTTGACTATGTTCTCAGCCTCGATAAGAACACTTTGTAATGTAGCGGCTCGAGGAGCAACATCTTTCAATGTGTGTCGCCGCAACAGTTTGATGATTCCTATCAAGCGTTCCCAGCATCCTCCAGAACTAGGGTTACCCGGGCAATTAAAAATCCATTCTCTATGATGGTTAGTTGCGGTTTTTACTATGCGATCAACATCCAGTAATCGCTCGTGCTGTTTCAATTCTCTCTGTGCGCCCACAAAGTTTGTGCCGTTATCGCATCTTAACAGGTTGGCTGATAAGTCCCCGGTCTGACACATAGATGGCGTCGCTAGTATTAAATGCATATTATTTTTATATAGTGGCATCCTTCAAATGATTCGTGTCAAAATTTGACGTCTGTAAGTCAATTAGTTTGTGAGATAGAGCGTCTTTTGTGAAGCAACTTTTGTTATTGTGAAAAAAATGGAAAAAAAGGAATTTCGTCTTTTGATAAAATACTGTTTTCTGAAGGGAAAAAATACAGTGGAAGCAAAAACTTGGCTTGGTAATGAGTTTCCGGACTCTGCCCCAGGAAAATCAACAATAATTGATTGGTATGCAAAATTCAAGCGTGGTGAAATGAGCACGGAGGACGGTGAACGCAGTGGACGCCCGAAAGAGGTGGTTACCGACGAAAACATCAAAAAAATTCACAAAATGATTTTGAATGACCGTAAAATGAAGTTGATCGAGATAGCAGAGGCCTTAAAGATATCAAAGGAACGTGTTGGTCATATCATTCATCAATATTTGGATATGAAAAAGCTCTGTGCAAAGTGGGTGCCGCGCGAGCTCACATTTGACCAAAAACAACAACGTGTTGATGATTCTGAGCGGTGTTTGCAGCTGTTAACTCGCAATACACCCGAGTTTTTGCGTCGATATGTGACAATGGATGAAACATATCTCTATCACTACACTCCTGACTCCAATCGACAGTCGGCTGAGTGGACAGCGATCGGTGAAGCGTGGAAAGACTCAAAAGTCCGCTGGAAAAGTAATGGCCTCTGTTTTTTGGGATGGGCATGGAATAATTTTTATCGATTATCTTGAGACGGGAAAAACCATCAACGGTGACTATGATATGTCGTTATTGGAGCGTTTGAAGGTCGAAATCGCTGCAAAACGGCCCCATATGAAGAAGAAAAAAGTGTTTTTCCACCAAGACAACGCACCGTGCCACAAGTCATTGAGAACGATGGCAAAAATTCATGAACTAGGCTTCGAATTGCTTCCCCACCCACCGTATTCTCCAGATCTGGCCCCCAGCGACTTTTTCTTGTTCTCAGACCTCAAAAGGATGCTCGCAGGGAAAAAATTTGGCTACAATGAAGAGGTGATCGCCGAAACTGAGGCCTTTTTTGAGGCAAAACCGAAGGAGTACTACCAAAATGGTATCAAAAAATTGGAAGGTCGTTATAATCGTTGTATCGCTCTTGAAGGGAACTATGTTGAATAATAAAAACGAATTTTGACAAAAAAATGTGTTTTTCTTTGTTAAGGCTGGTCTCCAGTTCGGTAAGGAATGTCAGCAGAAATTTGCTATTTGTTTCTCCGAGGAAAAAAGGTAGTACTACAGAACTTTTTAGTGCAACAGAGGCAATCTATCATATGTCACATGTGTCAAAAAAGTGAAACGAAACATAAATTAAAAAGGCGCGATTATAAACGTTTACAATAAAAAGCGCGCGCATACGTATCAAACAAAGAAAAAACCAGAAAGGAAAATGGATAACAATTTGTAAGCATAAAGCTATTGTTTGCAATGTAACATGTGTAAATATATTGCATTTACTTTTTATTTTAGAAATGATATGGAGTTCTTGGCCGACTGCGGTATAATTTTAGCAGGAATGATAACAGCTAACGAATTGGGCTTGTTAGGTGGTCGTCGAGGTCGCCGCCATTGGGTGAATCCATATTTAGCACAACGAAAAGAAAAAGGTAATGGAAGTCTTAGTGCTTCAAAACATATGTATTATAAACGCTTCGGTCTTCTTTACATTCTAGGAAGGTTTATGACAGATTTTGAGAATTTGAGCAATTCTCCTGAACTTTTTTTTGAAAATTTTCGGATGTCTCCTGAACTTTTTGAGGAAATGTACCGCATGGTAGAACCACTAATAAAGGCTGGTCTCCAGTTCGGTAAGGAATGTCAGCAGAAATTTTCTATTTGTTTCTCCGAGGAAAAAAGGTAGTACTACAGAACTTTTTAGTGCAACAGAGGCAATCTATCATATGTCACATGTGTCAAAAAAGTGAAACGAAACATAAATTAAAAAGGCGCGATTATAAACGTTTACAATAAAAAGCGCGCGCATACGTATCAAACAAAGAAAAAACCAGAAAGGAAAATGGATAACAATTTGTAAGCATAAAGCTATTGTTTGCAATGTAACATGTGTAAATATATTGCATTTACTTTTTATTTTAGAAATGATATGGAGTTCTTGGCCGACTGCGGTATAATTTTAGCAGGAATGATAACAGCTAACGAATTGGGCTTGTTAGGTGGTCGTCGAGGTCGCCGCCATTGGGTGAATCCATATTTAGCACAACGAAAAGAAAAAGGTAATGGAAGTCTTAGTGCTTCAAAACATATGCATTATAAACGCTTCGGTCTTCTTTACATTCTAGGAAGGTTTATGACAGATTTTGAGAATTTGAGCAATTCTCCTGAACTTTTTTTTGAAAATTTTCGGATGTCTCCTGAACTTTTTGAGGAAATGTACCGCATGGTAGAACCACTAATAAGACGTAAACGAAACACTAGGCCCAAGGATTTTATACCTGAGAAAGCAAAGCTTGCCATAGTTATAGAGTAAGTTGAATGAAACAATATATATTTTTAAGACTATTATTATAATTTTTGTTTGTTCGAACAGGTATATGGCATCGGGTGACTTACAGCGTCACATCAGCTCAAGCTATAGAATAAGCAAGCAGCATCTCACAAGAATTATAAACAATGTGTGCAGCGCGATTTGTCATGTCTTAAGAGACCAGATGCCGGAATGGAACCAAGACACACTTAAGGAGGTTGCCTGTGGATTTCAAGAGAAGTGGAACTTCCCGAACTGCATTGGAGCAATTGATGGCAAACACATTTCCATCAAGTCACCGCCAAACAGTGGAAGCATATTCTACAATTACAAAGTAAATAATACATACTTAATGCATATTAATAGTTAAAGTAAAACTATTAAATTTTCAGGGATTCCATTCCATAGTTTTGTTGGCAGTGTGTGACGCAGAGTACCGCTTCACTTATCTAGATATTGGAGCCTATGGAAGTGAAGGTGACTCCGGCATTTTTATGCAATCCAAATTTGGAAAAAGCATAATTAACGACACTTGCCCATTCCCCGCCGATGCTTATGTGGGAAACCATAAAATTCCTCATTTTATAGTTGGAGATGATGCCTTTCCGCAATCGAAGCGAATAATGAAACCTTTTACCAAAAAAGGGCTTTCGAAGGATGAAAAAATTTTCAACTATCGTTTAAGTCGGGCTAGGCGATGCATCGAAAACTCTTTTGGCATATTAAGTGCGCGATGGGCTTGTTTGCGGAAAGTTCTAATGTGCTCCCCAGATAGTGCACAAAATATAGTAACTGCTTGTTGCCTGTTACATAATTGGCTGATAAACAAAAGTCGTGCCACTTACTGTTCAGATGCATTCGCTGGCAGCGAGAGTAGCGGATTTTTGGTTCAGGGTGATTGGGAAGCCCAGGAAGCACCGCACTCACTCAAAGACGTCTCGTCAATAGCTACACTTCGTGGTAGAACAACGGACTACGCTAAACATATCCGAAACATATTAAAAGAATATGTTAACTCACCAGAAGGATCAGTGCCGTGGCAAAATGAGTCAGCTTTTGTATGAAAAAATTAAATAAAAAGTTTTTATTTCAAAATTCTTGATCAGCTATTTTCATTGCGGTGCTCTTGCACCTTCGATATGAGAAACGCAGTCATTTCCTCACATGCTATGTCCGCTTCTTTATCCGGAAGCTTTTCCAGCAGATATCCAAAGTAGGCTAATGGCTGCTTAAATTTTGCCTTCTTTTCTGCTTCTTCCCTAGATTCTTGAATTTTCTTTTGAGTATCCAAAAGCTCACCAAATTTTTGCACAAGTGCGCTGTTATTGCTTTCAACTCTTGACCTTTTAGATGTTGAGGGTGCCTGAAAAGTATAGTTATTCAAATGGAAATACCCAAAAATACCAATTTTTGTACTTACGTTGTAGCTATACTGGCTACCACTTATATTGGAATCGTCTAATTCCGTATCCGGTTCACTCTGATGCGATTGAAATGTTCTGTAATTAAAGAAATGAATAATAAATCATAAGTTTTCAATGAAAACAAGTGTGTTACAGTTTCTTACTTTCTCTTTTGCGCTGCATTTGGTAGGAAGGACATTTCTTCCGAAAATTCTCAATCCACCACGTCGTCATCAAAACTTGGCTCTTCCAGTGATTCTCCGCCAGCATCACCACTTTTGCCTTTTCTATTAACGCGTGCATGGTAGCGATAGCTTTCGCGTAAGCTCACCCACGCCAACTTACATTCATTTGCTAAATTTACATTTGTAATATTAATATTGTTATTCAAACAATCATTTCACAAAACAATGCATCTGCCCACCTGGTACTTGGAGAACCATGCTTATGTCTGTCCATGCTTGGTCTACTGCATCCTTCCTAGAATGAAGCCGGTCGGTGACGTCCCAGATTCTTCTGCTCTCCTTAACAAGGGATATTAGTTCGCGTTTGTTCTCGTTTGAGAAATTTATTAGCCGTTTTTGATTTTTCTTGGGGTTTTTCTCCATGTTTTTCTGAAAAAACCCGAAAAATGGATGCACTATTTCTATACAATCACAACTGACCTACCTCACTTGTCAAAATTTCTCCAAGAAACAATTCATTTGCAATTATTTCTGCTGATAGCCTGGGCTACCGTGCACATTTTATGTCAAAAAAACGTATTAAAATATGTACTACTTTTTTGCCGAACTGGGGACTGCATGCAGAAAATTTCTTGAAGAAATATTTCTTAAGCATTTCTTTGGCTTTTTTTTATATGGAGTTTTTCATTCCTTGGGGAACTGGAGACCAGCCTTAAGACCGGGGACTTATCAGCCAACCTGTTATATGCACAGGCGTGCCTCGCCGGTTTACAAAATTTCGTAGACCCAACAAAAACGCATCCGTTGACAGACTTTCCACAATTTCCAAGTGAATCGCTCTCACCGAGAGACAGGTAAAAATAGCAACCCATCTCTTCTCATGGCGGCGTCCAATCGTTACATTTATAGGTCCAAACAGATCAACTCCCGTATAAGTGAATGGTCTCACTACGGGTATCAAGCGATCTGGCGGGAGCTGACCCATTTGCGGCGGGGGGGGGGGGGGGGGGGTGGTTGTGCCCTTCTTATCTGACACACCGGACACTTCCGTTGTATTCTCTTCAATAATACCTTTAGGTGTGGTATCCAGTATGTTTGCCGTACTTCATTCATGATTACAGCAGAGTTTTGGTGATGGTACTTCTCGTCATAATATCGCAAAATAAGCTTGGTCACCTCATGATCCTTCGGCAATAACAAAGGTCGACGTGCACTAAACGGCAAGCATAACGCATCATCAATTCTTTCGGACAAACGCAACAAACCGTCATCGTCCAGGTAAGGCGATAACTTGAAAATCGGACTGCTTTTAGGAATTGGCTTGTTCATCTGTAAGAGCCGAATTTCTTCACTGTAGCTCTCTCTCTGCACAATGCGACAAATAACATTCGCCGCCTTTTTTAGTTCCGACGCTTTCAAGTCGTCAATCACCACTTGTTTAGTTCGATATTTATCCTTTGCGATTGTGACCTTGAACCTGGATGTCTCTACCCGAATATCATCACGCCTTCCAATGACTCTCAAGATCCAACCCATCAAACGCTTCAGCTTTAAAAAAGAAGAAAATTTTTTAAAATCGATCAAATTAACTCTTGCCTGATTCAGCAGAACGGGAACAATTTCCTCTTCCAGTATGTTCGGTGGTTTCAGTCTCATAATTGGCCATTTGGATTCGTCTTCCGCCAGAAAGGATGGACCACGCAACCATCTTCCGTCTTTTGCAAATTTAGGAGAATTGGTCAGCCGGGTTGCCGCATCGGCAGAATTCAAATGGGTCGGCACCCAGCGCCACTGTGAGGGTTGACTGCAATCCAAAATTTCAGCAATCTTATGGCCCACGAATGCCTTGTACTTCCTCTTTGTAGAATGAATCCACATTAAAACGGTTTGTGAGTCGCTCCAAAAATTAATACGAGATATTTTCGTGACTTGGCTTTCTTGTATAATTCTGCTAACTCGTACACCCAAAATCGCGGCCTGCAATTCAAGACGTGGAACCGAAAGCAGCTTCATCGGAGCATTGCGCGTCTTTCCCAGAACAAAACTAACTTCTGTAGAGCCTTGATGTACAACCCGAAAATATGCCGCCGCCGCAAAGGCGATTTCGCTGGCGTCGACCATTACATGGAGCTCGACGCATTCCGCGGATCCCAATTTCAGCGAATAACATCTCGGTATCTTTAGGTTCTGAATCTGAGAAAACGCATTCCACCATGTTTGCCATCTCTTATAACTATGTTCGGGCATTGGATCGTCCCATTCCAATTGATATTTCCATGTTTCCTGTATCAAAACCTTTGATGAGAGTAAGAAATCCGCAATAAACCTAAAGGGATCGTAAACCGACATTGTGATGGATAGCATCTCTCGCTTGGTAGGCACACGTATACCCTTCAGGACGTCCTCCGGTACACGATGAAACTTTGTTTGATACTCAAACACATCCGCATCTGTGTTCCAGTACATGCCGAGCACCTTTTCCACCGGTACCCGGCATTCCATGTTCACCAAATGACCGGAAACCGACTGCTCCTTGTTCATTGACAGCTGCAGCTCTTGACTATTCGAAACAAAACCCCTTAGCTGAAATCCCGCATTGGAATGAATCTCGACTACCTGTTGGCATTGAGTGATAGCCTCCTGCTCCGTCGTGAAACTAGCCACCAAATCGTCAACATAATGCTGTTCAATGATGGCATTCACTGCTTTCGGGTACTTCTGTCTAAACTCTTCTGCATTTTTGTTTTTTATAAATTCAGCACAACACGGCGAACACGTAGCTCCGAAAATCATCGATGTCATTTTACAGTGTAAAACTTTCAACCAAAGTGTTTAGTTTTCTCCTGCCTGATTAATGCAGCAACTTGTATTCGAAGAGACTTATATACCTCAATTAATTAGGGCACTCTTTTATGAGATATTTCAACTTATCGTTTTGCTCTTTCGTCAAGTGTGACGTTCTAATTTCTAAATTTTGCACGTTTTCGGCAAAAGATTGCTTGAGTAGGATATGGATATTTGGGTGGATTTTCATAAAATTTCCGTGAGTAAATATTACTGCATTATTTTCGAGTAGGGTGTCGATACCTACTATTCTATCGTATGTAATTAGGCTAGGTAAAATAAAAAATTTGGCCAAGTGATTGTTTTTAAAAATATCGATTTCGCAATGATGCGTTACTTTAACTGATCCACAGACTGATTTAGTAATGAATGTTTTTCATTTATCATTGGTTTTTTAATATGTCTGGGTTGAGCATAATTTTTGTTCGAACCCGTGTCAATAAGAAATTTAAAACCTCTCCCGCTTTTATTTTCATATTGAAAAACTGAAAGCGAGGAGCTCCTTAGTCTAAAAAATAGATATCGAGTTCCTCAGTAGAATCAAAATTGGGATTATCTATTGACTCGACGTATTCTTCAAGAGTTTGTTGTTCTTCTTGTTCTTGATTTATTTGCTGTTCACTTTCTTGCTCTTGTTCTACTTTCGTTTCCAAATTAAAGGTTCTTTGTTGCTTATTTGGATTGTGAATTTGTTGAGATTGGATGTGATGTGGTCTTTTATAATTGTTTAGTTGGTTATTGGGTCTGTTAGTATAATTAATTTGCCGAGTATGGATGCTGCCATCAATATCCATAGGTTCCGGCTTAGGCTGTGGTTTCGGTGGAATAAAGGGTCTCTCTTGGTAAAATGTTCGTTGTTGTGGGGTATTTTGGAAACTTGGTTGGAAAGTTTTTTGAGGATTATCAAGAAGTTCCGATTAAAATCTTCTTGGGGCAGGCATGGGTCTTCGATTTTGCTGAGCTCTTGGGTTTGGTGCTGACCTAAGTTCTTTTGGAGGTAACGGCGGTGGTATCTGATTTCTTTTCATGGACCCTTGACTATTGTTTGCGTACTGTGTTCTATAGTCTATGTTCTGCATCTTTAAACATAAATGCAATGCCCTAGGCAGGACTTCAGGTTCCTTGATGCTAAGTTAACGCGATATATCTCCTCTGAGCCCTCTGACAAACGTGTCCAACGCTTTGTCCCTATATGATTTTGTCATAATAGTCAGTGACTCGTTGCTCATTTCCATACAGGATAACTTATTTAAAATCAAAGAAAGATGTTGGTACACTTCGTGATAAAATTCTTGAATTATTTTATGTCCCTGAATAAGAGTTGTCATCTGGTACTCGAGAGTTTACACTATTCTGGTCTTTAATATATCTTTTACTATGAAGTTTAGATTGTATCTCTTTATAGCGTACAAAAATTAATTAATAAATTTTTAGTAAAGTTTTAAATATGTTTCTTACAAAATTATTAAGCTTTAATTTATTTTTCGCTTCTTCAATTGATTTAAAGTATTTTCAAGTAGATTTTCAATGTTTCATTTTTCTTAAACTAGTTGAATCAGGACTCACGTTATGACTAACAAGAAGGTTTTCATGCAATGGTTCATCTCAGGTGCTGTGTGCCTCCTTTCTGAGTAGCTCGCTTGTCGTGGACTGGACTCCTTTTTGCTTTATTTGCTACTGGGGGCGTCATACTTCTTTCAAAGTAGGCTTTATTTTAGCGGCGCGTTGTTCAAAGAATCCTTTGGTCCGATTCGATAACGATTTAACACAGTTTTGGTTAAAAACGCGCACAACTTTACACAGACGTCCTGGCAGCGCTGGGCGCCAGTTATTTTACTTTCAAATAATAAACGACAGTTTATTTTAATTCAAATAACGTATTTTATTTTATATATATATTTTTTTTTCTTTTTTTGAAACCGTTAGTTACAAAAGTCTTTTCCTATGGTTTAGTCATCAATCCGCTAATTTACGATTTTAAATATTTCGGTTTGAGTCTCTGACTGACATAAGAATTTTTCAAAACTCAAAACGACAATTTTTTTACTCCAGAAAGGCCAAGCCAGATGCCTACTCAGCACAACGTGACCCAACGGAAATTATTTCATTTGGAGAATTGCAAAAGCATAAAAAGAAGTAAATAGAAATCAACAGCAAGCTCGCGAAGTGTCGCAATAGTTGCTCCAAATCGAATAACACTGCGAGCAAATGAATAAATGCAAAAGTATAAAAAAAGGGAAATGAAGAAATAGAAGGCAAGTGCAGGCTTGCGAATTTTTGCTTGTCAGCTTTTATTTGTCGTCGTGTGTTTGGTTTTTTAACTTATATATATATATTATATATATAATTCATAATTCATAAATCAATAGTAATATTGTTGCTTTCTAATTAAAGTACAACAATTCCAGCAAATCCTGTATCTTTTTTGGATAGAGGTCATTGTCCCGCAAACTTGGCTTCCTTATTTTTGAATGCCTTTAAAAACAAGGTAAAAATGGATAGAAAGGAGCTTCTCAAAATGGAGGTTCCGTCATATTTAAACAGGAGGAACATCGTTTATATTAAAAAAACGGGGTTTTCATTTCTTTTAGATGTTAGATACCATTCATTAAAAATTATCAAGCTTTAAATATTTGATATAAGTAGCTCAGTGGATAGAAAACTAGCTTCGCGAACTTGTAACATCGGGTTCAAATCCCAACATAGGTCAAGATTCTAAACAAAAAAAATCTAGCTTTTCTAACTTTTCTTCTGCGTTTCTTTTTGCTGTTTGACTATTTTAAATGAACGGTATATAATATATAAATTTTTGTAAAAATTAGAAAAAGAAACACGGATTTTGTAAGGTTGACTAAGCGTGTTGTGCGTGGTGTGTTGATAGCGTATCGAACTATCACCCCGGAGATCCGGGTTCAATCCTGCCAGAACCTAATACATATTTTTTTAAGGTAATTTTGTAATTCTCCTTGCCTTCGCTTTCGCTCTTGTAGGATAAGCGGAAGAGAGGGAAATGAAGAGGTAAATTCGTAAATTATTATTTAAATATTTCAAAATTTCGCATAAAAGTATGCTATTAACTATTTTGATATGTAAATTCATAATTTTATATTAAAGCTAAATCCTAAAAGTAGGCAAAAAACCTGTAGAAAAATTATTGCTTTTTTTTAGTTTTAAACGGTTATAGCTCCCTAATGCGGCATTTTATCATAACAGTGTTTTTGGACGAATTGTTAGGCCTATCTCAGAGTACATTATTGTGTTATATTAGAATATCAAACTTGAACTTATATATAGATAAGAGCCAAAAAGTGGTAAAAAAAAACATTTAAAAAAATTTTGCATGAAGGCGTACCGATAACTCAAAAAATTAATGATGCAGTTCAATTCCTCGTGCCCGAAATAGGAGGAAACCGTTAAATTCGATCTTGTCTTTTTAAATTTTTGAAAAAAAAAACTATCACAGTGTAATTTTTAACAAACCGAGGTTACCAGAACATTGTTAAATGTGTATTTGTGTTATTGAGTACATATTTACACGCTTGAGACATGAAGAAAATGAATCACAAAGTAATTTTACGCAAATTTACCCCTGAAGTTTTACAAGCAAAGAACTATATTTTCGTTTTTACGCTGGTGCTCCTAATCTACAGGCCGTAATATCATAATAAGATATGCTATTATACCATTGTCGGTTTTCCTTAAACAAAAATTTTAAAAAATTAAAATTGGGTTTTATGTCATATGACATAAGGCACAATTTCACCATGAAATTTTTGGGTTTTGTGTAATATTTTTTTATCGGACTTATGACATTTTTTTTTTGGGCCTTATGTCATAAAATTTTGGGTTTTATTTTTTGGGGCTTGTCATTTTTTTTTTTTTTTTTGTGACTTATGTCATATGTGCCTCATGTCATGTCGCACTGTTTTCAAAAGCTTTCAGATTTTTTCTTTAAGTAGATACCACGGTTGCCTATAATAAACTACGTAATTGATGCAAAATTATGATTTAAAAATAGTTCTTTTGTTAAATTGACTCCCAGAAAAGTTATTTAAATCAAATTTATTGAGCACACTTTTAGGCAGCTTGAGAAAAAAGAAAATCTTAGAAATTTAAGAACTTCTGAAATAGTGTTTGAGTTTTACATATCCGCCTAAAAGTATGCGCACTAGTTTTGACAAACTCTTTCCAGGCCTCTAGCTTCTTAGGCTTCCAAGTTGGACGCCCCTTTCCATACCATTTTTTGTCCGTTTGGACTCCCCTATCACCTAATTAAGTTTTGTCGATTGAGTTTGGGACTTCCTGTATATTAAGGTGAATCGTTTTGTTCGAAAAAAAAAAAAAAATGAAAATTTCCCCAGTGAAATAAGATTCTAATATTTTTTTTGGAGAAAAAATGCCCTGGGAACCATAAGTCGAAGCCGAATTGTTTTCTTCCGCTTTTCAAAAAGAAGGCCCATCTTCAATTTGCCTTAAAGCATGCCACAAATTAATGAAATTTCTACCTAATCAAAAAAGTCTTTAAATAGAATTTTTCTTATTTTGATTCTTAGCATAATTTAAGGCATCAGAAAAAATAAATTTTGCTTGAAAAATCATCATAAATTGGCCATTTTAAGATAGTTATTAAAGAAAATATAAAATTTTTCAATGGCTTGAAATTTCGGGGACGTTGAAGTGATTGTTTCTCTGCTTTTTGAGATGTTTTCACCAACAATGATGACGAAAATAAGTCGAAAATGGCATGAAAAACCTTTGTTTGCAAAAGTTTCTTCGACATACTTATTAAGTATGGGCAACAGAATAATATACTCCTAGGGAAATATTTTAATATACACCACGAGAAAAATTTCTGCATTTTTTTGAAATTTTTGAATTGACATTTAGGGGCCGCTACCATCGTTCAAAATTTTCTATATAAGCTCCATATAAAAATTTCTTAGTTTCATAAAATATATTATAAAACAAGTTTAACTCCATATTTCATTTATTGGCGCGTTTGAAAATATTACTATTCAAAAATCCTGGCAAAACTTTCAAGTCATACCTCTTTAAATCGCCACAAAACAGCCGTTGCCGACAGTTTGAGGTTACATTTTACCGACTAACATAAATTGAAGTAGAAAAATTAATTTTTTCTCGCGTTGAAAAATATGTACGAATGTTTTTATTTATTGAGCATTATTGATTCCTAAAACACACTCCCGCCCGCGATACAAAAATTGTAAGAGTTTACTTTTTTCACAGAAATAAAGAGCTAACATTCTCAAACTTTGTGAAAGTAAGGAGAAACTAAAACTTAACATAAATTAATCGTTTTTAAGAGTGAAGTGATTGCCAGGATAAAATAAATGATAGCTTAAATTGGTTGCACCCGCGAATTTGATGTCAGATCGCGGGTGCAACTGATTGTCATTTAACCTTCTTGAGCGATTTAATACAAATTTTGTTATTAGGATATGCTAAAAGCCATCGTCAACCGTGTCCTAGAATTTTATGATTTAGCTCGCAGTCACTCTAAGAACGTCTTCTTTAAATATGTTGCAAAAATAGAAACTAATGAAAAGATAGCCATGTTGGATGAACAATAGGAAGGCTGAAACATATACCAAGCATTCAATCAAAACATTTCTTACAATTTGAAGAGGCTCGTAACATTTCTGTGGTGCGCACCTCACGGTCTCATTTTAAATGCAAATTGGTTTTGAAATCGCCAAAAAGCGCCACTAATACAAAAAGTGATTGGAGTGATGACGACTTGGAGCGTCTTTAAAATCTCAAAATACGAAAAGAAACTCCGCATCCTGATATATCTGTGCCTTCAGTTTCGGATCAGAGAAAATTTTTATTACCCCTTGTTAGTGTCAGGGACAATTGAGGGCTGACGTACCTGTTCTTGAAGATGAAGATGTGAGGGAAATCCGGTTGGTTTTTATTAATTTTTGTTTGCCGGCGGTTGCGCGACGCGATTAAAGTTTTTAATGTGGACATTTTTCTTTGATTTTTGTTTTTTCACTAAAACTATTTTTTCTTTCTGTTAGATAGTTCACGAGTTTAAATTTTCCTTTTATAATTTTTTTTGGGGGTTTTTTTCTGTTTTTTTTTTTTTTTGGTTCACAATTAGACTGAGTTTTTTGTTTGCGGTTGCAGAGCGGCGCAGCGCGTTCTTATGACAACGATCAAGGACTGCGCCGTCGTCGATGGAGATCGAAGTGTTGAACGCGAGAGAGCAAAGGGTTTCGTTAAATCGGTTCGATTAAAGGCTCGCCCTCATAGCGGATACGTCGAAAATTGGACATACTGGCCGCCTTGCGTTACGCAATAGGTATTTCCTACTCCTGGCTGCGCACCTCCTGCACAAATTCCTGGAAAAGGGTCATATCGAATGTTAGAGGGACCTGCCAGCGCCAGTTGCTTGTTTGGGGCAGAAAAGACGTTGAAGTTTATTATTGAGCAGATGGTCAATAATAAACAAAAAAGGGGGGAAGGGGGATGTTACGAGAATGCTAGAGTGACGGTGAGCGGTGATGCTCCGATGATGATACGCGGAGCGTATCAGAAAGCGAAGGTGACGTCAGTGGCACCTCCGCTCCCCTGATGACAGCAGAAATCCCTCCTCCTGTCTAAATGGCTTGGGAGCATGATTCATAATTTCTTGCCCCGAAATGGCCACGAGCAGCTCGTGGAACGACTGTTGATTGACAAATTGTAGGATGCGATACGTCATTTGGTGATGAACTTCTTTGCCGTAGAGATCCACTGTGTTAGCGGGTAGATAATTGGGAAACTCCTCTTGTTCCCGGAATGATTTGAGCAACTCGTCAAGTAACTCATGATTGCTCCGGAGGAGATGTGCGTCGTAAACGTTTCGATGGTTTTGCTGGCGATGGGCCCTCTCAAAAGCCATCCGCTTAGAGAATATTGTCCAAGAAAACTGCCTCCGATATTTATTTTGACTCCAAAAGATAACGATGTAGGCAGAACATGGGAGCCGATGATCGTGTCGATTCCGCCAGGATTCATAAAATGCGTATTGGTGAGCTGAAGTGATGAAATGTGTCTAGGATCCCGATTGGAGTTCCTTTTGGCCGGAAGCCTGATTGTCAGGTTGGGAAGTACAACGGCGTCGATCTCATGCGTTCAAGCGGAGCCTGGCGAGGCGCGAGTGAGCGCACATTTCCTTTTCACTATTTGAGTGCATACTTTGTACGATGTTGGTTAATTTAACTGCTGCTGCAATTGCTCAGAAAAAAAATGTCCTCTGCGAGCCCTGATCCAAGAGTTTGATATGTGCGATGGCCGTGGGCAAAATTACTTGAGTTTGGCTGTCGAAGACGTGTGCGTGTGCCGGCGACGTGGGGAAGGGGGGGGATGCTCACGGAATTCGAAGTCTTCGGTTGGGCAAAAATATGCGCCGGTTGGCTCGTCGGCGACGGGCCCATCTCCGGGGGAGATGTCAATGGTGGTGAAGAAACTTGGCCATCCGTTGTTGCAGTAGCATTTGTAAAATGCAGCAAGGTATGATGTCGTTGTTGGCACTTCTCGCAGTGAAAGGCACTTTTGCACTTTGCCTTTAGATGACCGGCCGAGAGACAGTGTAGACATAGAATATGATCCGAAACAGCTTGAACCCGTTCGTCGACCGACATCTGAAGAAATTGATCACATGGACGCAGAGGATAGTTTCGGCTACAATAACTGCACGGTTCCGCACTTCGATCTAAAGTAAGCGATTCGTGTTTTGAAGAATCCATTGGGTTAAAGGCTGGAGTTGGAGCTGTAAATTGTGTGAATTTGGAATGGCGCTCAAGAGCTTTACAGCGGCGTCTGATGACAGCATAAATTTCTCCCCAGGACGGAGGCTCTTGATGTAAAGAACACAATTGCGTTGGAGAAGCATATCTTTTGGCCCAATGTATATTACAGTGTTGTGCTCTGGCTATAACTTGGAGTTGTTAGCATCCGTCCAAAGCGCTCCGAGCACTTGCGACGACTCCAACACTCCATTCACCTCTTTCACAAGCTACACTAAAAGCATTGTCGACGCGTTGCCAAGCGGTTTCGATGTCCTCCGCAACGATCTCCAGCAGCGACTCCGACTAAGTCCCTGGATCACAGCCAGCTGCATAAAGGCACAAACCCTTGAGATTCTCTAGCTGGAAGTTGAAATTTTAATTGAACGCCATGATGATCGCAGAAAATTATTGTGAAATCGAGATTGCAGCAATGTGTCGAAATCTCGTTAAATTGTAAAGCGACGACCACTGCCTGTTGTAGCGCACTTGAAAATTAAGTATTTACTTTTCGCAATCGATGTTATTTGATCGACTCCGTAAGAGTCCAGGTAGAACCAATTTTTGGTCAATGCCTGTCGTTGCGCACTGATTATCGACTTTCACTTTCGCAACATCCCGCAAACTTCCTGCAACCCCAAATTCAATGAAAGAAATCAAATCGTTTGAACATGTTAAAGAAAATCGCAAAAAATTCCAGATTCCAGTATGTTTATTTGTCGCCAAAAATTTCGAATAAGAATTTAAAATTTCGATCATAACAATGTCATCCATAAACGTTAGCAGAGCGCAAGCGTCGCAGTATATATTTATGTTGTAGTAGGCCTGTGCTTTAAGAAAATTAAATAAGAAAAGTTATTGGTATATCTTAAAAAAATTTAAAAAGGAAACAATAGAATTAAAACTTCTGAAAAACAAAAAGCAAATACTGTGTCTTAATAAGAATATTTAGAAGGATTCTTTAACGTAGAAGGACTCTGTAACGCTGCGGACAGCATCCAAAAGTATTCAAAATAATGAATCTTCGCGCAACAAAATCCGAAATGCTTTCAAAATTGCATGCCAAGGGCAATAGTCTCACGGACACCTCAACGATTAGGCAGATTCAAGAAGTATATAACACTCTGCCAGATGCCCAGCCTGGCGTGGAATGCGCAGAATCCGAATCCGATGAAAACCGTGAAACAACTATTAATGCCTTTGCGACTCTGGATATTGTGCCAACTGCTGCTATTGATTCCTCCGTCCATGTCGTTGCTGCTGATCCTGCTGTTGCTACTGCTACGCCTTCTGCTGCCTTCGTTTCTGCCGGCACCACTGGCGTCTCTCCTGCCGTTGCTTTTGCTTGTGATGTCGGTCCTGTGGCTGTTTCTTCGGTTCCTGTTATTACTTCGGTTATTACTTCCGCTTAAAGTAATGCTTTCCCGGCGGCCAGTTGTACGTCAGCTCCAGCTTTAAGTGGGGCGGCTAGTGATTCCGCTGCTCCTTCGGTATCTGTTGTACGTTCTGGTACAAACCACCATGACAACATGGTAGCTATTTCACCGGATTCGTTATTGCAACCACAAGGTTTGCCGGCTGAAATTGAGCAACTGAGACAGGAGCGTGAGTTGCTCCTGCTGCGCCAGGAGGTTGAGAACCTGAAGCAACGAGGACAAACAGCATCGCGCTCGGGTGGAATTGACATCAGTATGATCGAACCGATGTTATCTACCTTCAGTGCAGATGATTCTTATGGTGTGAACAAGTGGTTGGAGGATCTGGAGGATGCGCTTGAGGTCCTGCAGTTCGGTGAGAGATCTCGACTTGTCGGTATGCGTCGTATGTTAACAGGTACTGCAAAAGTATTTGTGAGAATAGTTTCAGTGCACAGTTATGAGCAACTTATAGAACTTTTAATTGCGGAATTCGGTCAACGGTTCTCAGTTGCGGAAATCTGCTATCAATTCCGGTCCCGACGCTTGAAAGCGAATGAGACCGTTCATCGATATGTCCTGGATATGCAGGAGATTGCCGCCCGCGCACATATCCCGGAGGGTGAATTGATCGATTTTATTATCGATGGACTTGGCGACATCACAAACAACACTGCTGTTTTATATGGCGCAACAACTATGCACCAGCTTTAGACTGCCATAGTGCGTTACGAACGAATGCGTGCTAAGCCTCTGTCCACTGCGAATCGCCGTATTGCGCCGTCTGTGGCCACTGTGTCACCAAATAGTGCTGCTATTACTACAACCAGTCGTGTTGCTTCGCGTGCTTCGGTTATTAGTGCTGCCTCTGGTGCGTCGACTACCCCTTCTGATATAAGATGTTTCAACTGCGCGAAGTATGGTCAATATCAAAGTGCTTGCTCTATGCCCGACGTCCGGAAGGATCGTGCTTCCGCTGTGGTCAGTTGAATCATGTTTATAGAAACTGCCCTCAACGTGCCGCATCAGCATCATCGCGCCCAATTCCGGCCGTAGGCGCTGTAAACGATATTAATGATGTCATTGCCGATAAGTCAAGCCTTACGCAATGGGTAAGTGTTTCCTTAGGATCTAGTGACGTAAGAAATGCCAAGTTTACAAGTGTTCTTTGTATTTTTGATTCGGGTAGCCCTAGATGTTTTATACGACAGTCAATGGTTCCGAACCTGAAGCATCTGACTCGAAATAAATTTAAATACCGCGGTATTGGTAATCAACCGATCTTATGTTACGGTGAAACACCTGGTTTAATTCAGTTAAAAAATAAAATTTATAGACAAAATTTTATTGCTGTACCTGTTGGAATCTAAGGAATCAAAGCGCTCAGACGGGGTCGAGAGTATAACCGTTCCTTTATTCCAATGCTGAGATATAGGAAACCCAGCGCTCAGACAGTGCCGAGCGTATAATAGTCCCTTTATTTCCTTTTAAATAAAAGATTGTACCTAAGGTTTATTCCTTTTATTTAATGTTTTGAGTCCTTAGGTCTAAACAGAATTACTATATCCTAACTTAAAACTGCCCTATGCTTCCGACGTCGTGGCCCCTGGGTGAGTACGCTCGCAGAAGAAGTCCTCTTCCAGTTGTCGAAGCTTCGTTTATATAGATCAATATTGCTGATCTTGCAATATTGGAAATTCCCACTGTCCGCGATCGTCGTGGATTCTTCCCGAACACATTGCATAAGCTTGACCGCGACCTACACCCCCAATTGTACCAGCATTGCCATATTGTTGCTGTTGCTACATGAAGCTATTCCGTGGTTCCTATTGCTTCTTTTGTAGTTGTTATTGTTGTTACCAGCGATCGGATTGCAATTGTGCATTCGCTGTGCCAGTTCTAAAATTAGACGATCGTGCATATACGGAGCCTGTATTGTTGTTGCTAGCTGTCGCCCTGCAAATGCATGCACTGTGATTGTGCTTAGTGCTCTTGTAATTACCAGCGATCGGGTTGCGCATATGCTTATACTCGTGCTGGTGTTGTTGTTGTAGTAGCCAAACTGTCTCTGTCAGCGGTTTTCGCTAGCCGCTGATTTTCAGTAGCATGGAATCACCTTGAAGTAGAAATTAACGAATGCTGGTCACTGCCTTTTGTTTTCCGTTTAAGGTGACCACATGTGCATTTTGGAAAGACTCACAACATCCCTCCCCCTTTGAAGAAAGTTGCCACAAGCCGACGTTAGAAAAACTCCGAACAGAATGCTTCTTGTCATGCATCAGTTTGAATAAATTGTGGCGGTTGAGATTTTAGGCACAGAGCGATCGGAAGATAATTTGTTGAAATCTATTTGTGTCGCAAGTCTGATTTAACCTTGGCGATAGCTGGTTGAGGTAAACATTCTCGCTGTTCGTACTGCAGGTTTTAATAAGGCTTGGTGCATAGTGACGTGCATCTGCTTACCACTAGACTGTGTTACATTATTCCAAAGCTGTAAGTTGTTGCTGTTTTATTTTGCATTGGTCTGGCCATCTGCAGTTTGGGGTAAAACATCATCTTCGGTTGACAGTTGAGGGCTGAAGTTCTAAGTGATGACTTATTGCTAACTTATTGCGTTAATGTAAATGTTAACAAATTTTCTCTTTTACAATTTTGTTTTGCGCCCTACATCTTTCTTAATTAACATTTTATTTTGATCGGGATTTAATAGGTTTTTAATAACATTTGTTTTGTAATCGATCTCTTCCCCCTCTTTGAGGAAGGTTGCAAATTTACTCTTTTTATAATTTCTTTCTTCTATAAAATCTTTACCTTTTTTCTTCTTAATTGATATAATTTAATGAAAATCTAAGATTAGATAAATTTTTCCCACATAAAAGTTGAACATTTATATAGTTAAGGTAGATATTTTGTATTTTATTTTTTTTTTTTTTTGATTTTTTTTTTTTTTTTTTTTTTTTGGTTTATTCTATAAAGTTTTAGTTTATTGAAAAACTGGATTTAGACATTTAAATATATATTTATGTTATATTTTAGATTATATTTTCTTCACAAACATTTTATTTCAAACTTATTTTGTCTAGTTATTAATAAGTAAAAAATCGTCCCATTTAATTTTACTTGTTTTTCTTTTTTCGTTTTCTTTGTAGTTTTATTCTTCTTCATTTCTTTCCCAATTCCCAACAGGATTTCTCTTTCAAATTGTGTTATGGAATTTTGTTCGCATTCCCATTTTTTTAACAATGCCCCAAGAAACGCTCTACCGATTTGAAGCGATCCATTTTCCATATCAAAATTTATTGGATTGAACGGTTTTTCTTTTTTTATAGTCGCACAGAATTCATTGGCGAACTTCAAAATATATTGCTCTGACAAATTAGGAAAATGAAGTGTTCATATGCCTTCATGGCAACCCTTTTTATTATCGTATTAATTCGTAATTCCCATATCTGCATATTATTTGCTTTTCTAGCTGCTCTAAGTCCTTCGCACGCGAATGAATCAAATATATGGATTCTTTTTTCAAGTTTATGATATCTTAGAATCCAGTTTAGGAAAGCGTGGACATGAATATCTGTTAACCATTTACCTTTAATTAGTTCTTCATATTCTTCATGTTTTAAAAATGAAATTCTTTTTCCATTCTATACGAACACATATGTGACATGTTAGATGTGCATATACCAACTTGCTGATTTTTCGCTGCTCTCCGCTTAATCTTTTTCCTGAAAGAACAATAAAATACTAAAACTAAACATTGAGCCCCTGTTGCTGCTTGCTCGAAAAATCACATTTGGATATTTGACACCTTTATGCATTTACGTCTTTTGTCGTATGACTTCTTACATTTAATTTCGTTTTGCTTTTTTTTTTTTTTTTTTTTTTTTTTTTGGTTTTTCGTTTTGCTTTTGGATGGGCAAATAATTGCAAATAACATAAAGCCAATGAGGTGAGTGGTTCAAAAAGTTTCAGGCTTTAAACGTCTGAGTTGTCTGATATTTTTAGGTATCGTTTATGTATTGTGCTTATGCTATCTTTCTTTTTTATTTCTGGTATGATACCCTGTTTCATTTCTACTTTAATGGATTTTCTTTTTAGTAATATAATATAAAGAAAACTATGATGCTTCCTACAATTAAAACAAGAAGTGTTCCGCTAAAACCATATGACATGTTCTGGTGAAATTTAAGTTCTTTTATAAATGGTCTGTTCTTAAAGCTGTTTACTACTATATCTTCAAATATGATAGGTGTATTATTGAAATTTGATGTCGAATTTTCTGCACAAAAATATTTCGCCTCCATAGTTGACTTCATATTAAAGAACTTTTCATTTCCTATGGTTATACTGCAATTGAAGAGGGTAATAAGGCCGTTATTATCTACCGAGAGCTTTTCTGCATTGCACGTTTGATGTATTTTTAAATTGTAGCCATTTTTTACTATTAAGATCCTTCGTCAACATATGGAACCAATGTTCTGTTATTAAAAATGAAATTGCAAGTGTTTTGGACAGTACAATGTCGACTACGTTTGAGTTCTCTTAGAATTGCGTTCTCTTGGTATGCGAAAATTGTGCCATTGATTGATGCTCTTATTTCATCTTCGGCCATGATTTGGAAACATTTTTGATTGGGGATTGGCGTGACTAAACTGATTTCAGCTGTGCTTAAAGTTTTTGGAACCTTAATCACTATTATAATTGAATTGTGTGCGTTCGCTAATATTCCGACCCGCATGAATTTTAATTTGAAAAAATCAATTTCGAATTTCTCTATTTCGTCTGTGGTTAGGATGCTCGGATACATAAGTCCATTTTTGGCTGCTGCAATACTATCTTGTATAAGGTTTATTTTATTTTCAATAGTTTTAAGTTTATACATTTGCTCGTTGAACATTAACTGCTTTGACATTAAGATATTTTTTCTGTCTATTTTATTCCAATATTCTCTATCCCGGTCTATTGCCTTCTTTATAATCCCTAGGGTCTCATTGAAATGGTTATTTATTGTTATCTGTTCATTAAGTCCTCCGATTGCGTTATGACTATTCTCTCACTGTTTTGAGGTGACTTTCTATTTCCTCTCTATCTTGGTCATCAATAATTCCGAACAACCATTTCGTAGCTGTGCCTACGGCATTTATCAGTCCCCTTTTTGTGCGCTTCTGCTCGAACGGTGTGATAGACATAAGCTTGATTTTGATATTTTTGACTTCGTTTAGCAACAAATTTTTGTTGGGTATTTCCGTTTCTTTAATAAAGTTTTCCGCGGAATTTACTATACTTGCGATTTCTTGTGGATGAATGATATGTAAGACAGTATATGCATCCGAAACAATGTTTGTGTAACGTAAATGAATTTCGATAAAACTCTTTTGGTCGGTAATTGGAGTGGATAGTAAATCTCCCGTGGCCACCACGATAAGTGTTAACAAAAAGGTGAGAACCTGGAACACGAAGGGGAACAAAAAGGCTTTAGATAAATTTCCGGTCTCAGGGTCAAAAAGTTGATGCTACAAAAATCTTTGGCTGAGTAGGTTTTTTATACTATATAAACTTTGTTTGGAGTGCTTATGTCTCATACACAATAAGTCATCGAATTTGGGAAACATGTTCTCTGCGCTTATCGGACTCACTTTTGTAAGTAATTTTGTTTTCTATCATTGATTCCTGATCACTATTCATTAATAAATTTTTTTTTTTCCTTCTAACTTTTATACCTTTTCCGAAGGAAAGGGTATATTAAGTTTGGCTCGGAGTATGTAACATGACAAAGGAGTCGCGGTAGATATAGACATGTATATATATTATATATTCTTGATCAGGGTGACAAGAGAAGTCGATCTAGCCATAGCTGTCTGTCTGTCTGTTTGTCTGTCTGTCTGTCTGTCTGTCTGTCGGTCACACTTTAGTTTTTCGTAATTTACTCCTTAGCCATGAAAGATATCATATTGAAATTTGTCGTGGACTTGAACCAGGTAAGTGTCCGAAAAACTGCATACAAATTTTCTTAGTCCCTTCTTGGGTCGTGGGAAGTGGTTCAGAAGTTTCAAAAAATCACGATTTTTAACGTTTTTCGTGGATAACTTTTTTACTATACATCCCAGCTTATTGAAATTTGGTGTGTGTATAGCTATTATGTAGACTTAAGCTTTCGCTGAAAAAAAATTGCGACATCGCTATAACTATGGTCATCATCCTACACATTAGAGAAAAACACTCTTTCTCTTATTCTCATATCTGAATACAAAAATGATTTTTGTTTTCTTCTTCTGGTTGTGTATTTTGCAGCCAAATAAAGTCGTCACTTATGGTTAAATTTTGACCATGACCACCATTCGCGAAATTCGCAAAAATTTATTTTCGCTATTTGGAATTGAGGATTTCGCAGCTACACAAAATGTCCTCTAACGGTTAAAACTTGACCATGCTCACCATCCGCGAAAATTTTGTGCTTAATAATAATCCCGAGTTTTAGAAGCTAAATCGAAGTACAGATAAGGTTTAAATAGATATCCAAGCTAGAACAACGAAAACGGCAGGAATTTTTGTTAAGGTAATGTTTTAACATATTTCAGGCTGAGGAAAAGGTATGTGTGTAATCGGCTTAGCCGATGTAAACTTCTTTCCATCGTAAAGCTGCGAAATACTCAATTCAAAATAGTGAAAATAAAATTTTTGCGAATTTCGCGAATGGTGATCATGGTCAAATTTTAACCGTTAGAGGACATTTTGTCTAGCTGCGAAAACCTCAATTCAAAATCGTGAAAATAAAGTTTTTGCGAATTTCGCGAATGGTGGTCATGGTCAAATTTTAACCGTTAGAGGACATTTTGTCTAGATGCGAAATACTCAATTCAAAATAGTGAAAATCAAATTTTTGCGAATTTCGCGAATGGTGATCATGGTCAAATTTTAACCGTTAGAGGACATTTTGACTAGCTGCGAAAACCTCAATTCAAAATAGTGAACATATAATTTCTGCGAATTTCGCGAATGGTGGTCATGGTCAAAATGTAACCGCTAGAGGACATTTTGTCTAGCTGCAAAATCCTCAATTCAAAATAGTGAAAACCAAATTTTTGCAAATTTCGCGAATGGTGGTCATGGTCAAAATTTAACCGCTAGAGGACATTTTGTCTAGCTGCGAAAACCTCAATTCAAAATAATGAAAATAAATTTTTGCGAATTTCGCGAATGGTGGCCATGGTCAAAATTCAACCATAAGTGACGACTTTATTTGGCGGCAAAATACACAACCAGAAGAAGCAAAAAAAAAAAAAAACATTTTTGTATTCAAATATGAGAATAAGAGAGAGTGTTTTTTTCTAATGTGTAGGATGATGACCATAGTTATAGCGGTGTCGAAATTTTTTTTCAGCGAAAGCTTAAGTCTACATAGTAGCTATACACACACCAAATTTCAATAAGCTGGGATGTATAGTAAAAAAGTTATCCACGAAAAACGTTAAAAATCGTGAGTTTTTTCTTTTAGATTTGGGATGGAATTCTAACGGTGGTGGCCGTCTTGAACGATTACTACGGCTGGCCTGCGTTTTCACCCCGGATCCGCAATCAGCGCTGTTGGCGGAGGTGCCACTCCTTTTGTCCCCTTGTACGGCGTTTGGTGGTAGGTGCCGCCGATGGGCGATCATGTGCCGAGATTATCACCTTTTGGACAATCCGCGCACAGATGACTGCCTGGAATGGCACCTAGGCGCATATTACACACTCCCGGGGGTCCGTGCAGGACTTCATCCGACTCTGGCCAGTGTGATGGAAATATGCCTGAGGGTGGACTACCGGAGGCGCAGGCGGTAAATCTGCGATTCTCGGCATGCCCATAGGCTACACGACTTGGCGGGGTATGCGGCATATTACGATTACAACCAGTCCTTTCGGATGAATGCTTGTCTTATGGCGTTCGAGATTCTGGCCCCTCGGATGGACGACTTATCACGTTTTCGACACGGCCCTTGGTCAAATTACCTGGATCACGGTCGCCCATATACCACATTCTCCAACCCCCTTCCGCTGCGGACCAGGTCGGAAGGATGTGTCGCCGAGCTCGGGACCGATCCCGCGATTTGGTTTTAATTTCTTTTTCTTTATGAATATATCAATAAAATTGCAAATCTTAATTCGTCTTCGAGTTTTTCTTTTGGCGATTTTGTTTTTCTCTTTTCGGTTGCAGTGAGCCATGTCAGCTTTTTGAATTGCTTGTTCAGTTTGTGGAAAGGGAAAACTAATCATTTTCTAGCTTTTCGTTTGTTTTACTTCATCGTTTTATTCTTGATTTTTATCGGTTGCCAGGTAATGAATGGACAATGCTTTTACTAAAAAGTTGTAGTGTTGGATGCAATTGACGGCATGCGCTCGCTCTTGGGGAATTTTATTTATTATTTTTTTGAATGTTGTATTTCAGACCTGCTCTTAGAGTGTCAATGGCTATGTCCAGCGCAATCAGTGTGCCGGTTCGGCCGACGCCTGCACTACAATGTATGACCATTTTTGAATATTTATTTTTCTTTTCAGAGATTTTTTGTTGTTCTTTTATCTGTAACCAGAAGTTTAGTAGAGCATATGTATTTGGTGTGCCGTTATCGGGCCAACCTGTATATTGCCAATGATTGATGATTCTTGATTGTCTTGTTGTCAGATTTTTCAATTCTATTTGGGATTTAACACTATATCTGTTCACTATATATTGGTAACATTTTTCCTGCTCATGTTCAAGGACTTTCGTTAGCATGCTTATATTAACAGAGTTTTGTTCCTAAATCATGTGCCAAAAATCGTTTAGTTTATTTTTAAGTGGACCCTGTGTTGCAATGTACTCTTTTTTCTAAAAAACCCATCAACATAAGTGGCGTGAATGTTGTCATGCTTATGCCTGTTAGATAGTTTCACCCTACTGTGATCAAGACAGGGGACATTTGAATATCTGTTTTTTGTTTTGTTTTTTAGGAAATTTTTTATGTTTGCTTGGTCCACCATTTCTGGGAGAGTGAAATATTTTTCTGCAACCTTTTCATCGTTTGAAATTATTCTCTCATGATAACACATTTCCCTTGGTGTTGTTACATGTTCTACGATATAAGTTTTCTCCTTTTTACTATGGTCTTATTTTATCAAATTTTTGTGGTAGGTTTTCTTTTTTCCCCTAATAAGTAATCGCACATTTGCCGGAGAAGGTATGGAAATTATTTCAAATGGTCCCTCCGAAATGGGTGAAAATTTATTTTGTCTATTTTGATTTTTTAGCCAAACTTTATCTCCTATTTTGAACTTTCTTTCTTTTGAATTTTTGTCATAATACATCTTTGACTTTTCTTTTGCAGATTTTTGATTTTGTCTAACAATTTCATAGCTTCTTTGGATATGGTACTTCAAAATTTTGCTATAATCGTCGGGATTATACAAAGGACCAGGTTTATGCTTTAATTTAATTGGAATTTCGAAATCGAAGCCGAAAAGTGTTCTACTGGGTGTTTGTTTTGTGGATGAATGTATTATGTTGTTATGGACGTGCAAAGCGTGGTGCAACCATTCATCCCAATTCGTGGCATCCTCATTGACGAAATTTCGAAGAAATTTCGCAAGAGGTCGGTGACTTCTTTCAAGAGCACCATTGGCTTGCGGGTGGTATGGCGAAGTTTGCGATTTTTTAATGCCAAGAATTTTGCATACTTCTTGAAATAAAACGGAAGTGAAATTTGTACTGTTATTAATACTTTAGGGATATTAAATTTGGCAATTATTTCATTAAAAAAGGCTCTTGCCACAGTTGATGCTTCGGCATCTGGTATGGCTACGCAAATGAAATATTTAGAAAAATCGTCTAAAAATGTAAGTATGTATTTATTCCCTCTTGATAAGAGCGGAAGTGGACCAACTATATCCATAAATACTATATCAAACGGTCTGTGGGGAGTATTGGTTATAGCCATAGGCAATTTTTCTACGCGGGAACTTTTATTCTTTTGGCAAAGTTGGCATGAGTCTATGTAATCTTTTATGTGCTTCTGCATGCCTTCCCATTTAAATTGTTTTCTAACACGAAAGTATGTTTTCAAAAACCCGTTATGGCCTCCTATTGGACTGTCATGGAAAATATTTATAATTTTTTGTATCTCTGTTGGATCCGTTAGCACAACTGCCGTATCTTCGTTATAATTCTATCTCCTGCAGTTGTTGACGTATCGAATTCTTCTGGTTTTGTTTTTGAAATTGATCTGGTTACTACTGCTATTGGTGTTTCTGAATTTGGGTGTCTACTAAGTGCATCTGCATTAAGGTTATTCTTTCCGGTTTGTAAAGGATTTCAAAATCGTATTCTAAAAGTTTCAATCGAAATTGGCCCAATCTGGTATCTTGGTCTTTGAAATACGCTATGCCTTTAAGTGGTTTATGGTCGCTATAAATTTTGAAATGTTTGCCTAACAGGTATGTTTTAAAGTTTTTAACTGCCCAAATTATTGCCAAAAATTCTTTTTCTATCGTGGAATATCGCTTTTCGGTTGCACTAAGTGCCCTACTAGCATAGTATATTGGCAGATCCTGTCCTGGCTCACCTTGCGACAAAACTGCACCTAATGCTTCGTTGCTGGCGTCTGTTGTAAGAATAAATAACTTTTCAAAATCTAGATATTGTAGTATGGGGGGGCATGTAACTGCTCCTTTCAATTTTCATTTCATTGCGTCTTGGCAAGGCTTATTCCAAACAAATTTCTCTTCTTTTCTTAATAATTTTGTTAATGGTAAGGATATTTTGGCTGCCTCGGGTATAAACTTTCTATAATAATTGATTAAGCCGAGAAATGACTGCAGTTCTTTAATATTTTTGATTGGTTTAATAATTTTAACGGATTCTACTTTGGCTGGATCAGGTAAAACACCTGATTCTGAACATTTGTGCCCTAAGTAAACTACTTCTCTCTTTAGGAATTGACATTTTTCTGTTTGGAGTTTCAGATTATTTTCCCTTAAAACGTCAAAAACATTTCTTAGTCGAATATCATGTTCATCTAAAGTTCTGGCGTAGATGACAACGTCGTCAAGGTAAACAAAGCAATCAATTCCCTGAAGACAAGTCAAAATACTATTCGTAATTCTTTGAAACGTTGCTGGTGCTCCCGTGAGACCGAAAGGCATTCTTATAAATTCGAAATGGCCTATACCCGTGCTGAAAGCTGTTTTTTGTCTATCTTTTTCGTCAACCAGCACCTGATGGCAGCCACTAGCTAAGTCCAGTGTAGAAAAATAGCGACTACATCCCAATTGATCCAGGATTTCATCTATTCTCGGAATAGGGAAAACTTGTTTAAGAGTCATTTCATTTAATTTTCTAAAGTCAACTACTAGTCTCCATTTTTTCTCGCCATCTTTTCCTGTCCTTTTTGGATCTAAAATTATGGGCGAATTCCAAGGTGATTTGCTTGGCTTAATTATGTTGTCTGCCAACATTTTGTTAACCTGGGAACTTATTTCTGCTTTTTGATGTTCCGGCAGTCTGTACTGTCTATTATTAGTTGGGGCTTTTCCTGCTTCCGTAGGAATTTCATGACTCAATACCGTAGTGTAGGAAAGTTTGTCTCCTTGCAAAAGAAATATATCGGTATAGTCTCTAAATATTTTTTTAATGGAATGCAATTCATCCTTATTAAGATTTTTATCTAAATTTACTGCGTTCATCAAAAGGTTAAAACGATTATTCTCATTACACCCTTCTTGTAATTGATTAATGTTTGGAACGTCCAAACTTTCAAATTCTGTGCCACAGTCATATTCTTATTCATTGGATTCTATTCGAACATACGTGTGATTTGCGTTCAACATTGGCACATAGCCCTTTCCCTTTAAAATTTCCGTAATTGTACCTCCTACGAAAACGTTAGGCATAATTTATTTTTTTGAATAACGATTTCTCCGGAAAATTTCTCTGCGCATATTTCTACTGCCCTTGCTGTCCTAGCACGGATCGTGACTGGCTTAATAGTACAATCCCGACTGCTATAAGTGGAACTAACAAGTGGTAGTGAAGCAATTTCTCTGCCATTTTGGAAAAATTTAATTTCTTTATCTATGGTATCTATGACTGATTTATTCCAGAGCCCATCTCTGCCTAATAGTCCATCTCCCGGAATTTTACTTCCCTTTGGTAAAACGTGAAACTTAAAATTCAACTCTTCATTATTTGTATGACCAATGTCTATAATTCCTTTACTCCAAACGGTGCCTCCGAAGGCCCCCACTAAACTCTTGGTTTCCGATTCATAGATGTTATTTACATTTTTTAACGCTTCCCATTTAATTAAACTAGTGTCAGCTCCAGTGTCCACTAACAGAGTTACCTCATCGTTTAAAGCTTGCCGATTAGAAAATACTATAAACGCGTCGTCTGACACTAAGCCTGAACATTGTGTATTAAAGGATTTGGGATTATTTCTAATCAGGTTCCTACAGGGGTGCTTCTTTCGTTCTTTTAGCCATTCCCAAGTTTGATTGCACAAAATAGAAAATTTTTCGCTTATGGCTGCTAAAAAAGGTAACACAAACGATAAAAATAATTTCCGAAATTGACTTCTATCTTTTTTATTCTTTTTATCTTCAACCGGTTTTTCTGATTCTGCATTTCCAATTGACATTGGACTCTCGTAAAAATGAAAACTTACATTTTCGTTAAAATGCACTCTTCGCTTTTACTTTTGATTTTTCTTTAATAAAAGTTGTTTTTTACTTAAGCTTCTTGAACTCATAATTCTTCTTTTCTCTGATTTATTACAACTTAAATTTATACTGGTCGTTTTTCCGTCAACATCATTAAAAAAAATTTTATTTATATCTACCTCCTTTAATTAGTCTTTTGGTTTTTATGAATTTCTCATTTGAATTGGCCTCAGAGAATCTTGTTTGATGCTGGCATTCCGGTCTATTGGCCGAGACCGGGCCGCGAGGGGTTTCCCTGATTATTCGGACAATTTCTTGCAATATAGCCCGGTTGCGAGCATTTAAAACATTGAATGGTTTTATTCATTGTGGGGGCACTTCGATTGTTATTAGTATTGCGATCGCTATTTCTCGTTCGCGAATTTTGATTGTTCTGATTAGTTTGTTTGTTTTTGTGCCCCTGCCTGCAGTACGGATTTGTGTCGTGACCCTTTAACTGACAGACGTCACAAAACAAATTTTTTATTTACGCATAGCAATTTTTTTCAGAGTGTCCCGTTTTTCCACAAATCCGCAATTTTGTATATTGTTATGCATGGGAGTATTGTTTGCGTTGCATTGCGCATTAGTTGTGTGCCCATTATGAGTACAACTACCGCAATAGGGCGTATTTTTTCTTTGCAAGCAAACATCCCAAGTATGGCCTTCTACGTTACAAAATGAACGCCGAGCTTGATGTATGGCTACTGGGGTTGGTTTATTTATGAAATGATCAGAATATCCAATTTTACTATTTTCCTCATGTCGCTCTTCCGTCGTCTGCGCTAACTTTATAAGAGTAAATAGTGATTCATGTTCTGCGCCCTCGAGTCTGTTTCGTAAAAAGGGGTCCTGAATACCAAAAATAAATTTATTTTTTCCAAATTTCTGGTAGTCGTGTAGCAATGCTACTGCTTCAGTACGGTTCCACGATTCCCTAATAAGCTCTTCGGCTGCACGCAATAACGATCCTATTTTCCTACCAAACTCCGGAACCTTTTCAGTACTCTGCTGCTTTGCGGAAGCAATTTCATATCTGATTGCTTCTAAGCTTCGTTTTTTCAAAAATTCTGATTTTATAACGTCGTTTAACTCATCCAGATTGTTTATTATTCTTTTTGAGACAATTTCGTAAGCTTTGCCTGCTAGTCTGTTTTTTATGCAACCTAGTATGTCGCTTATATTGCTGTTCCCTACTACGCTTTTCAATAATCCAATTCCATTAACAAATATATCAACTTCTAGATATAAATCAGCATTGTTAGTGCCTGAAAAATATGGAACGAAGTTATTTACTTTTCCCATCAATTCGTCTACCTGCATATTGGTGGCCATATTTATACGTATTGTATGATGGGATGGGGAGGATGTTGTGATAGTAAGATTATCGGTGCTGGGGCTAGTTGTCTTGATTGTAGGAATAATATGCTGAGCAGTAGTTGTGGGTGTTAAGGAATTTTCGTTAAGTGGAACTACGTCTTGGAATGTGGGGAGAGCGAGATTATCTGTGTTTGTCCTAATTTTTCGCGTTTGGCTAGGGTAAGGAGAGGCTGCGGTGTTACAAACGTTTTTTAATGCTGTCTTAAGCTGTCTTACTTCCTGTTTCAAATATTTGACTTCCTCCTCGCTTTCTTTTAAGCGTGCTTTGTCTTTTTCTACTGTTTCTGCTAACTAATTACCGACGGCCTTACTTAGTGATTCTCTTAGTTCTTGGTTATCCCTTTCAGATTCGTCAATCAAATTTTTCTGTACGTCCATCTGTGCTCTTAATTTTTTGCACTCTCTTGTTAAACCCTGTATTGACTCTTCTAGTATCTGAATTTTTTTATTTGTGGCCTGTTCCAAAACACTTACTGAATTTTTGATTTCATTAATTAAAAACGTTGAAAATTGACCCAGCACTGCTTGATCCTTTACTAATTTCGAAGTTTCCTTGCTCAAAATTGGTTCCCGTGCTAACTCCCTTGCTTTTCTTAGAACTTCTTCGGAATCAGTTTCGAATTATTTAAGTTTGTCTTTTAATTCATCTTGTTCTTTGGCCATAAGGTTTAATTATATTTACGGTAAATCAAAATAATAAGCAAGGACTCAATGTGGTTATAGTAAACAATTTTCTGTTGTACTTACCATTTTAATTTTAGTTATTCTGCGCCACATTACTTGGAGCAATCGTTGATCTAAATTTCTTGTCCTTGGTACCTGCTACCGTTGATTCTCGTAAAACAAATATTATTTCAATACTTCTGCCCAGACGCCAGGATTAAAAAATATATATATTTACTTGCAATAAAAAAATATTGACCTGTGTTTTACCATACAATCGTGCTAATGAATTGATCGGCTGTTTTTGGTAGCAACTAGTCGCTAATTAAAATTGACACAATTCCAATTTCAGGCGAAATTCGTTTATAGCCGTTCATGTATGTACACTTTGAATATTAAATTATGTTGTAGTGGCCTCAGCGAAGACGTTGCTTTACTGTACTTTTCTATGTGCACAAATGCGACAGCTCACTGTTCTCACTGTACAGTCGTGAGAAAGTGCTGACGAAGGTGTCTCCAGCATATCCGCTACTTGAGCTGCATACTTTGTTGCTTTGAATTCTTTTCTTATCGCGTGGCTCGGGGGTTACCCGACACCTCTACTTTGTTGCTTGACTTTATCGCATTTGATCGACGCTGGGACCACTGCTACTTTTGTTCTTAGTTCATAAGATATAAATATAAACAAAATGTGAATAAAGGGCTCAGTCCATTCTGAGACATCGAAAAAGCTACAACGCCTTATTTCTTCGAATGGATTCACTTCATGGCGATCGTGAGGACCGCACCTTCAGCACCATTTGTTTCGCTTAGCGGGAGCTAAGCCGCACCTTCAGCACCATTTGTTTCGCTTAGCGGGAGCTAAGCCGCAATTTCAGCACCATTTGTTTCGTTTAGCGGGAGCTAAGCCGCAATTTCATCACTATTTGTTTCGCTTAGCGGGAGCTAAGCCCGAATTTCATCAATATTTCTTTCGCTTAGCGGGAGCTAAGCCGTGGTTTCATCACCGTTTCTTTCGCTTAGCGGGAGCTAAGCCCGAGTTTCATCAATATTTCTTTCGCTTAGCGGGAGCTAAGCCGTGGTTTCATCACCGCTTGTTCGCTTAGCGGGAGCTGGGCACAAATGAACGAAACACCTTTGAACGAGGCCCTCAAAGATCCCACCCCAGGACCAAGGCCAATATCGATACAGGAGTATCACGAAAGGCAAAAAGCAAATCAAGAGAAGAGAAAAAGGCAGCAAGTTGCAGAGGAAAAGCTGGTGACTGTACCAAAAGCACGCCCTCCAAAGAAGAGAGGAGGAAAAAAGAACAAACTCTTAAGGAGACGCGCACAACTTAAAAGGGAACTGAGCGGAAAAAAGGATCTCAACACTCAAAAGAAACTCTGGAAGGAACTGCTGGACGTGGAATCCGAGCTTACTAAGAGGGGGAAGCAGAAAAGCCGATATGATGCTGAATAAGCATCTGAAAATTTTTTTTTAAAGCGACCATTGCGACTTCGCAGTTCGCACAATTTGTGATTGTTAAAAACTCAATTTAATTTCGCACAATTTGTGATTGTTAAAAGCTCAATTTAGTTTCGCACAATTTGTGATTGTTAAAAACTCAATTTAATTTCGCACAATTTGTGATTGTTAAAAGCTCAATTTAGTTTCGCACAATTTGTGATTGTTAAAAACTCAACTTAGTTTCACACAATTTGTGATTGTTAAAAGCTCAACTTGGTTTTTGAATGAAAAAAAAAAAAATTTTATAAAAAAAAAAAAACATATAAAGGATAACTTTTGCATGAACTGAGCTATATTAAATTTTTCAAAAATGTTGGATAAGAAAACGGAAAATCAAGCCGATATCGTTAATGAAATTAAAATCCAACCAACCTCAGTCGAAAACATAGATTTCCAAATCTGTATGTATATTTGCACAATTATTTTGATTTTAAGATTCTTTTACTCACTTTACAAACTTTTCCATAAAAACATTAAGAAGAAATACACGGTTTCAAACTCAGTCTAAGTAAATTTAACTAATGCCAATCGAATGGAAGGAATTTTTAGCCCAATTAAAGTTAGTAAAGGAAATTTTTGATAGAGCATATAAATGTATCAATAAAACTAATCTCCCAACTAGATCAATACAAATTAAACATATTCAAACGCTAGTAGAACAGCATAATGCAGCATGCGCACTCGTATATACAGTTAAGGTTTTTAAACCTGAACATTTAAAAATAGTTGAAGAAATATTGAGGAATCTGAAGACTAAGTTAGAAGTATTGAGCACCAGATTAAATTTGAACATTTCGGTTCCCACAGGCGTAACTGACTTTATTGAACCACCATCAGAATCCCTTTTCAAGACAGACTCAACCATTTCCGACTCGGAAACTGAAACAGAAAACGAAACAACAACACTTTTTGAACAACTCCCATTTAATCAACAAACACAAAACATAATGCCACAAACAGTTACCGAATTTCTCGGCAATGCCGCACGACTCCTCCCGGACTTCGATGGAAAATCCGAAAACTTACAAAGTTTTGTAGACGCACTACAATTGGTGCAATTGATAATGGAAACATATGAAAGCGTAGCAGTAACCTTGGTTAAAACAAAACTCAAGGGTTCTGCAAGAAACCTCATATCCAACGAAACTACAATAACAGAAATTATCATTAAGTTAAAAACATCTGTAAAACACGAATCGGTCGAAGTAATAACGTCCAAATTACTAAATATCAAACAACAAGGCAAAACAGCAAATACATACACAAAAGAAATTGAGGAGCTTGCTAAAGCCCTCGAAAATGCTTACATTTACGATGGCTTAGATAGCAACGCAGCTAATAAATATTCCACACAGACAGCCGTAAAGGCAATGACAAAAAACTGCAGCCATGAGAGGGTTAAACTTATCATGGAATCAGGCACCTTCACAACAATGAATGAAGCCGTTTCAAAATTTACAAATAGTTGCACAGAAGCAACCGGCTCCCAAAACTCCATCTTGACATATCAGTACAAAAGAGGAAATAGCTATAGGAGAGGACAGGGATACAGAAATAATCGTGGCTATTTCCGTGGAAACAGTAACTATGGTAGCTATAGAGGTCGTGGAGGTAATCAAACTAACTACCGCCAGTATAGGAATAACTACAATAACAGAGGAAATGGCAGAGGAAATAACCGCAGTAGCGATTTTAATAATTCACCTCCCAATAGGAACATTCGTTTGACTGCTGAAACCCCATCGGAAAACCCAACACAGCCCCTAAGCAATTAAATAGACACTCCAAAATACATACACTGAATTTGAGTCAAAGTATCTTTATTAAAGTCCGTTTTCCGAACACTGAACAACAATTGACAATTTTGGTTGACACGGGTGCAGAAATCTCTGTACTAAAAACAAATCGTTTTATCGACGGTGTCAGTATAGACACCGACAATTTTTCAAATATTAGTGGTATAGGCGAAGGAACTATCAAGTCCTTGGGTACAGCAACAATCGACTTACAGATTGAAGATATAATCATTCCACACAAATATCAAATAGTTCATAGGGATTTCCCTATCCCGTATGACGGAATCTGGGGTGTAGATCTCTTGAAAAATTACAATTGCATAATAGAATTCATGCAAAACAAAGATTGGTTAATCTTACGACCGACCAATGACCAAAATGTAGGTATACCAATTTACACAAATTTCTCAGGAAATCAATTAATCTTGCCCGCCAGATCTGAGGTCATTCGAAAAGTTGAAATATCCACACAATTCAAGGAAGTGTTGATACCCAATCAAGAATTGCAGGCAGGAATTATAGTAGCTAACACAATTACAAAATCCGATAGCCCGTTCGTCCGAATATTAAACACAACCAATAAATGCGTCACGTTAACCGATCCAAAACTAAATTTTGAAAATTTAGAAAAATATGAAATCATTGAAACATCAAACAAAAATTCAAAAAGAAATGAAATAGTGTTGGAAACACTCTCTAAAAATTTTCCAATTCTATATAAGCAAAGCTTATTCCCAATTTCCACACACAAATTTTTCTTTCCAAATAATCGACTAAGTAGGCGAGAACGGCAAGGGGAAGAGAAGAAATGTCCCTTCGCCTCGCCCGTCTCATCTAATAACTAAAGAATTTCGAAAGAAAAATTTGTGTGTGGAAATTGGGAATTAACAAAACTCTGTTCAGAATTTAGTGATGTTTTTGGATTGGACGATGAGACAATTTCTTCAAATAATTTCTACAAACAGAAACTTAAAACAATTGACTCGGAGCCAGTGTACATAAAAAATTATCGTATTCCACACACACACACAAGCAAGAGGTAGAAAAACAAGTCAAAAAGTTAGTACAAGATGAGATAATTGAACCATCCATTTCGGCTTATAACAGCCCAATTCTATTGGTACCGAAAAATCGCTACCAGGTTCAAATGAAAAGAGATGGCGTTTAGTGGTTGATTACCGCCAGATAAATAAAAAATTAATTGGAGACAAATTTCCATTACCAAGGATAGACGACTACCTGGACCAATTAGGCAGAGCCAAGTTTTTTTCATGTTTAGATCTTAAAGATGGTTTTCATCAAATAGAGCTAGATAAAAATTCAAGAGACATAACGTCTTTCTCAACTACCGGTGGCTCTTATAGATTCAAAAGACTTCCGTATGGGCTGAAAATTGCCCCGAATTCGTTCCAGCGAATGATGACTTTCGCTTTCGCAGGCCTAAAACCTGCACAGGCTTTCCTCTACATGGACGATTTGGTCGTCCTTGGTTGTTCCGAAAGACACATGATCAAAAATTTAAAGGACGTCTTCCAACTTTGCAGAACACACAATCTGAAACTAAATCCATATAAATGTACATTTTTCATGAAAGAGGTCACCTACCTCGGCCATAAATGTACAGACAAAGGCATACTTCCTGACGATAGCAAATTCAAAATTATTCAAGACTATCCTAAACCTCAAAATGCCGACGAAGTCAGAAGATTCGTAGCTTTCTGTAATTATTACCGAAAATTCATAAAAAATTTTGCAGATTACTCACGTCACTTAACAAAACTCTGCAAAAAGAAAGCAATTTTCACATGGAATAAGGATTGTGAGGAAGCATTTGCTTATCTAAAGAATTCACTACTTTCCCCAAGTTTTCTGCAATATCCTGATTTTGAGAAGCAATTTTGTGTAACAACTAACGCTAGTAAGCATGCTTGCGGAGCAATGCTCAGTCAAGAGCACGATGGCAAACAACTTCCAATAGCCTTTGCATCACGAGCCTTCACTAAGGGTGAAAGCAACAAGTCAACCATTGAGCAAGAACTAGCGGCTATACATTGGGCAATTGTCCACTTTAGGCCTTACCTTTACGGTACAAAGTTCCTGGTCAAATCAGATCACCGCCCACTTTCATATCTTTTCTCTATGAAGAACCCGTCATCTAAGTTAACACGTATGAGACTTGACCTCGAGGAATATGATTTCACGGTCGAATACCTTAGGGGCAAAGAAAACTATGTCGCAGACGCATTGTCGCGCATCAAACACCCTGAAATGTCAAATATAGAAAAACTTTCAATTGAAGATCTTAAAGTATTGCACAACACCAATACAAAACTTTTTGTTATGACAAGATCTAAAATGAAAAAACAAATTACACAACAAAATGAAATTATCCCTAAAAATATAAATGAAAATAAAAAGCCCAAAGTATATGACGCACTACATTTTAGTAACGTCAAAAAGTGTATAAAAATAAAGCTCACATCAACCGATTGCTCATTAAAGCACGGGAAAAAGACTTTATCACACTTTATGGTCGACGACTTGCTTTCTAATGGAAGATTTGACTTAGGACAACTCTTTCCAAGGCTGGAACAAGCAGCCGGTAAGCTAGGAATCACCAAATTTAAAATGTCACCCAAAGAAGATATATTGAACACTAGTGAATTTAAAGAAATGGGCAATAAGTACTTAAAAAAATATAGAAATAGCGCTATTACCAAAGGTGACAATAATTGATTATAAAAATAGGGATGAAATTAGCAAAATCATGACAAAGTTCCATGACAACCCAATCACTGGTGGCCACAGTGGTGTCAGGAGAACCATAGACAAAAATAAAAAGATACTACCATTGGCGACACATGACTAAAGATATAAAACAATATATCACGTCATGCAGAAAATGCCAAACGTCAAAAACGACAAAACGAATAAAACCACCTACCACAATAACACCAACACCAGCCAGCGCATTTGATATTGTAATCATTGACACAATTGGTCCACTCCAAAGATCGCAAAGAGGCAACGAATACGCCGTCACAGTCGTGTGCGATCTCACTAAATATTTGATAGCAATTCCAGTTCCATCAAAGGATGCAAGAACAGTGGCAAAAGCTATTGTTGATAACACCATTCTGGTGTACGGTCCAATGAAGAGAATTGTTTCAGATAGGGGCTACGGAATATAAAAATCAGTTGCTGAACGAAATTAGTGAACTGTTGAGGATTGAGAAATATAACCTCAACTGCATATCATCACCAGACGTTAGGGACAGTGGAACGAAATCATAGGACCCTTAACGAATACTTACGTTCATACATTTCAATTGAAAAAGACGACTGGGACGAATGGTTGCAGTTCTTCACCTACTGCTACAACACCACCCCGTCGACAACTCATGATTTCTGCCCTTTTGAACTCGTGTTTGGAAAGACTCCCAATAAATTAGAGTTCACTGATGAGGTGACACCATTGTACAATGTCGAAGATTATGCAAAGGAGTTGAAATATAAACTGCAGATAGCGCACAATAGAGCGAGATTATTGTTGGAAAGAAAGAAAAATAAATCTAAGAATTTTGTAGACAGAAATTTGTCTGATGTACATATAGCAATAGGAGATAAAGTAATAATAACAAATGAGACCGGTCATAAATTAGATAGTAGGTACATAGGTCCTTATATAGTAATAGAAATAGGAAATAATAACAATTTCATATTAGAAGATAGTATGGGAAAACGTAAAACGATTCATAAAACTAAGCTTAAAATCTTTAAGACATAAGAGTATAATACGCAATATTTTAATTTTTGTAAAATAGACATAAACCACAATAATTAAAATTAAAAATATTAAAATAAGATAATAAAAACTTATAAAATAAATATACACTTTAAGAATTCCTTAAATAAGTTCTATACCATGATTAAGTAAATAGTGCATGATCGCCATATGATGTGATCATGCTTTTAAAGCGGAAGGTGTAGTGGCCTCAGCGAAGACGTTGCTTTACTGTACTTTTCTATGTGCACAAATGCGACAGCTCACTGTTCTCACTGTACAGTCGTGAGAAAGTGCTGACGAAGGTGTCTCCAGCATATCCGCTACTTGAGCTGCATACTTTGTTGCTTTGAATTCTTTTCTTATCGCGTGGCTCGGGGGTTACCCGACACCTCTACTTTGTTGCTTGACTTTATCGCATTTGATCGACGCTGGGACCACTGCTACTTTTGTTCTTAGTGCATAAGATATAAATATAAACAAAATGTGAATAAAGGGCTCAGTCCATTCTGAGACATCGAAAAAGCTACAACGCCTTATTTCTTCGAATGGATTCACTTCAATGTCTTCAATATCTCTTCTAAGCTTTTTGCCCAGATATATTGGCAAGATATCCTTGACAATATAATCTTTGCTCAAAAATTACAATCTCGCATGCAGCATAATAAGCTTTTTTGCCCTGTGGTAGCAACTCATCCAACTGCAAGTCAGTCGAATACCGGCTGCGCCAAATAATGTTGGAATCTAAGGAATCAAAGCGCTCAGACGGGGTCGAGCGTATAAACGTTCCTTTATTCCAATGCTGAGATAAAGGAAACCAAGCCCTCAGATAGTGCCGAGCGTATAATAGTCCCTATATTTCCTTTTAAATAAAAGATTGTACCTAAGGTTTAATCCTTTTATTTAATGTTTTGAATCCTTAGGTCAAAACAGAATTACTACATCCTAACTTGAAACTGCCCTATGCTTCCGACGTCGTGGCCCGTGGGTGAGTACGCTCGCAGAAGAAGTCCTCTTCCAGTTGTCGAAGCTTCGTTTATATAGATCAATTTTGCTGATCTTGCAATATTGGAAATTCCCACTGTCCGCGATCGTCGTGGATTCTTCCCAAACACATTGCATAAGCTTGACCGCGACCTTCACCCGAAATTGTACCAACATTGCCATATTATTGCTGTTGCTACATGAAGCTATTCCGAGGTTCCTATTGCTTCTTTTGTAGTTGTTGTTGTTGTTGCCAGCGATCGGATTGCAATTGCGCATTCGCTGTGCCAGTGCTGAGATTAGACAATCGTGCATATACGGTGCCTGTATTGTTGTTGCTAGCTGTCGCCCAGCAAATGCATGCACTGTGTTTGTGCTTAGTGCTCTTGTAATTACCAGCGATCGGGTTGCGCATATGCTTATGCTCGTGCTGGTGTTGTTGTCGTAGTAGCCAAACTGTCTCTGTCAGCGGTTTTCGCTAGCGGCTGCTTTTCAGTAGCATGGAATCACCTTGAAGTAGAAATTCACGAATGCAGGTCACTGCCTTTTGTTTTCCGTTTCAGGTGACCACATGTGCATTTGGGAGAGACTCACAACATACCCGATGAATCATTATTTATGCCATCGTTGATTGGTAGGGATTTTTTTAAACCCGCGTCCATCACTTTGATCACTATGAAACGGATGTATTCCGAAGACCATCTTAAGCGCTTTAATAAACCTTCAGCTATTTATGCAAAGATGAAAGAAACACTTAGTCAGCTTGGTATACTTCGGTCCGAATATAATGTTAAATCTGATGCCCTAAGAATGTGTATTGGTAAAAGTGATCTGATTGCGATCGATACTAGTCCGTCCGTTTCTACGGATGACCATTTAAATGAATATTTCTATGGCTTATGTGCCATTGATCTTACACCTAATACCGATGAACTTTTTAATGTAGACACCTTGCTCCCCCAGAATAAAGTTAAACTGTTTCGCTCTGCGATTCAGAACGCCTATTATAAAACTAAAGAAAACCCTTCAACACCAGAGGACTATTGTATGTTTCTAAGCTTCGTTTTTTCAAAAATTCTGATTTTATAACATCGTTTAACTCACCCAGATTGTTTATTATTCTTTTTGAGACAATTTCGTAAGCTTTGCCTGCTAGTCTGTTTTTTATGCAACCTAGTATGTCGCTTATATTGCTGTTCCCTACTACGCTTTTCAATAATCCAATTTCATTAACAAATCTATCAACTTCTAGATATAAATCAGCATTATTAGTGCCTGAAAAATATGGAACGAGGTTATTTACTTTTCACATCAATTCGTCTACCTGCATATTGGTAGCCATATTTATACGTATTGTATGATGGGATGGGGAGGATGTTGTGATAGTAAGATTATCGGTGCTGGGGCTAGTTGTCTTGATTGTAGGAATAATATGCTGAGCAGTAGTTGTGGGTGTTAAGGAATTTTCGTTAAGTGGAACTACAACTTGGAATGTGGGGGGAGCGAGATTATCTGTGTTTGAGCTAGTTGTCCTAATTTTTCGCGTTTTGCTAGGGTTAGGAGGAGCTGCGGTGTTACAAACGTTTTTTAATGCTGTCTTAAGCTGTCTTACTTCCTGTTTCAAATATTTTACTTCCTCCTCGCTTTCTTTTAAGCGTGCTTTGTCTTTTTCTACTGTTTCTGCTAACTTATTACCGACGGCCTTACTTAGTGATTCTCTTAGTTCTTGGTTATCTCTTTCAGATTCGTCAATCAAATTATTCTGTACGTCAATCTGTGCTCTTAATTTTTTGCACTCTCTTGTTAAACCCTGTATTGACTCTTCTAGTATCTGAATTTTTTTCTTTGTGGCCTGTTCCGAAACACTTACTGAATTTTTGATTTCATTAATTAAGGTAGTATTACACTGTTTGGCATTTGGCCAAATATTTGGAATTTCGGTGCCAAACACAGGTTCAAACAGTGTAATAGGCAAATATATTTGACTAAACATATTATTTGATCGTATTTGGGTTATGTTTGGCATATCGTCAAAAAGCCAAATATTTGACACTTTTTTTTCTGTGTAATTGGGTTCGCTTTAAACAAAGCAAACTGTTTGCACGTATTTGGAATATTATTTTTGTTTGGATATTCCTTGTCAACTGCAGAAACAAATACAGCCAAATAAAGACAAAATTATTTTTATTTCAACCTAAAATTGAATTTAAAAAAAATGTCTGAAGGAAAAAAGAGAGTCAAAAAGGTTTCCATACAGTGGAGTCACACCGAAATAATGAAATTGATAAGCAATGTGGAAATGCGCGAATGTCTCTGGAACGCCCAGTTAAATGATTATAAAAATAAAATAATCAGAGATAATGCTTGGAAAGAGGTGGGGCTTGAGTTTGAACAAAGAAATTTGGTGTGTGTATAGCTACCATGGACGTTCCAAACATTAATCAATTACAAGAAGGGTGTAATGAGAATAATCGTTTTAACCTTTTGATGAACGCAGTAAATTTAGATAAAAATCTTAATAAGGATGAATTGCATTCCATTAAAAAAATATTTAGAGACTATACCGATATATTTCTTTTGCAAGGAGACAAACTTTCCTACACTACGGTATTGAGTCATGAAATTCCTACGGAAGCAGGAAAAGCCCCAACTAATAATAGACAGTACAGGCTGCCGGAACATCAAAAAGCAGAAATAAATTCCCAGGTTAACAAAATGTTGGCAGACAACATAATTAAGCCAAGCAAATCACCTTGGAATTCGCCCATAATTTTAGATCCAAAAAGGACAGGAAAAGATGGCGAGAAAAAATGGAGACTAGTAGTTGACTTTAGAAAATTAAATGAAATGACTCTTAAACAAGTTTTCCCTATTCCGAGAATAGATGAAATCCTGGATCAATTGGGATGTAGTCGCTATTTTTCTACACTGGACTTAGCTAGTGGCTGCCATCAGGTGCTGGTTGACGAAAAAGATAGACAAAAAACAGCTTTCAGCACGGGTATAGGCCATTTCGAATTTATAAGAATGCCTTTCGGTCTCACGGGAGCACCAGCAACGTTTCAAAGAATTACGAATAGTATTTTGACTTGTCTTCAGGGAATTGATTGCTTTGTTTACCTTGACGACGTTGTCATCTACGCCAGAACTTTAGATGAACATGATATTCGACTAAGAAATGTTTTTGACGTTTTAAGGGAAAATAATCTGAAACTCCAAACAGAAAAATGTCAATTCCTAAAGAGAGAAGTAGTTTACTTAGGGCACAAATGTTCAGAATCAGGTGTTTTACCTGATCCAGCCAAAGTAGAATCCGTTAAAATTATTAAACCAATCAAAAATATTAAAGAACTGCAGTCATTTCTCGGCTTAATCAATTATTATAGAAAGTTTATACCCGAGGCAGCCAAAATATCCTTACCATTAACAAAATTATTATGAAAAGAAGAGAAATTTGTTTGGAATAAGCCTTGCCAAGACGCAATGAAATGAAAATTGAAAGGAGCAGTTACATGCCCCCCCATACTACAATATCTAGATTTTGAAAAGTTATTTATTCTTACAACAGACGCCAGCAACGAAGCATTAGGTGCAGTTTTGTCGCAAGGTGAGCCAGGACAGGATCTGCCAATATACTATGCTAGTAGGGCACTTAGTGCAACCGAAAAGCGATATTCCACGATAGAAAAAGAATTTTTGGCAATAATTTGGGCAGTTAAAAACTTTAAAACATACCTGTTAGGCAAACATTTCAAAATTTATAGCGACCATAAACCACTTAAAGGCATAGCGTATTTCAAAGACCAAGATACCAGATTGGGCCAATTTCGATTGAAACTTTTAGAATACGATTTTGAAATCCTTTACAAACCCGGAAAGAATAACCTTAATGCAGATGCACTTAGTAGACACCCAAATTCAGAAACACCAATAGCAGTAGTAACCAGATCAATTTCAAAAACAAAACCAGAAGAATTCGATACGTCAACAACTGCAGGAGATAGAATTATAACGAAGATACGGCAGTTGTGCTAACGGATCCAACAGAGATACAAAAAATTATAAATATTTTCCATGACAGTCCAATAGGAGGCCATAACGGGTTTTTGAAAACATACTTTCGTGTTAGAAAACAATTTAAATGGGAAGGCATGCAGAAGCACATAAAAGATTACATAGACTCATGCCAACTTTGCCAAAAGAATAAAAGTTCCCGCGTAGAAAAATTGCCTATGGCTATAACCAATACTCCCCACAGACCGTTTGATATAGTATTTATGGATATAGTTGGTCCGCTTCCGCTCTTATCAAGAGGGAATAAATACATACTTACATTTTTAGACGATTTTTCTAAATATTTCATTTGCGTAGCCATACCAGATGCCGAAGCATCAACTGTGGCAAGAGCCTTTTTTAATGAAATAATTGCCAAATTTAATATCCCTAAAGTATTAATAACAGTACAAATTTCACTTCCGTTTTATTTCAAGAAGTATGCAAAATTCTTGGCATTAAAAAATCGCAAACTTCGCCATACCACCCGCAAGCCAATGGTGCTCTTGAAAGAAGTCACCGACCTCTTGCGAAATTTCTTCGAAATTTCGTCAATGAGGATGCCACGAATTGGGATGAATGGTTGCACCACGCTTTGCACGTCCATAACAACATAATACATTCATCCACAAAACAAACACCCAGTAGAACACTTTTCGGCTTCGATTTCGAAATTCCAATTAAATTAAAGCATAAACCTGGTCCTTTGTATAATCCCGACGATTATAGCAAAATTTTGAAGTACCATATCCAAAGAAGCTATGAAATTGTTAGACAAAATCAAAAATCTGCAAAAGAAAAGTCAAAGATGTATTATGACAAAAATTCAAAAGAAAGAAAGTTCAAAATAGGAGATAAAGTTTGGCTAAAAAATCAAAATAGACAAAATAAATTTTCACCCATTTCGGAGGGACCATTTGAAATAATTTCCATACCTTCTCCGGCAAATGTGCGATTACTTATTAGGGGAAAAAAGAAAACCTACCACAAAAATTTGATAAAATAAGACCATAGTAAAAAGGAGAAAACTTATATCGTAGAACATGTAACAACACCAAGGGAAATGTGTTATCATGAGAGAATAATTTCAAACGATGAAAAGGTTGCAGAAAAATATTTCACTCTCCCAGAAATGGTGGACCAAGCAAACATAAAAAATTTCCTAAAAAACAAAACAAAAAACAGATATTCAAATGTCCCCTGTCTTGATCACAGTAGGGTGAAACTATCTAACAGGCATAAGCATGACAACATTCACGCCACTTATGTTGATGGGTTTTTTAGAAAAAAAGAGTACATTGCAACACAGGGTCCACTTAAAAATAAACTAAACGATTTTTGGCACATGATTTGGGAACAAAACTCTGTTAATATAAGCATGCTAACGAAAGTCCTTGAACATGAGCAGGAAAAATGTTACCAATATATAGTGAACAGATATAGTGTTAAATCCCAAATAGAATTGAAAAATCTGACAACAAGACAATCAAGAATCATCAATCATTGGCAATATACAGGTTGGCCCGATAACGGCACACCAAATACATATGCTCTACTAAACTTCTGGTTACAGATAAAAGAACAACAAAAAATCTCTGAAAAGAAAAATAAATATTCAAAAATGGTCATACATTGTAGTGCAGGCGTCGGCCGAACCGGCACACTGATTGCGCTGGACATAGCCATTGACACTCTAAGAGCAGGTCTGAAATACAACATTCAAAAAATAATAAATAAAATTCCCCAAGAGCGAGCGCATGCCGTCAATTGCATCCAACACTACAACTTTTTAGTAAAAGCATTGTCCATTCATTACCTGGCAACCGATAAAAATCAAGAATAAAACGATGAAGTAAAACAAACGAAAAGCTAGAAAATGATTAGTTTTCCCTTTCCACAAACTGAACAAGCAATTCAAAAAGCTGACATGGCTCACTGCAACCGAAAAGAGAAAAACAAAATCGCCAAAAGAAAAACTCGAAGACGAATTAAGATTTGCAATTTTATTGATATATTCATAAAGAAAAAGAAATTAAAACCAAATCGCGGGATCGGTCCCGAGCTCGGCGACACATCCTTCCGACCTGGTCCGCTGCGGAAGGGGGTTGGAGAATGTGGTATATGGGCGACCGTGATCCAGGTAATTTGACCAAGGGCCGTGTCGAAAACGTGATAAGTCGTCCATCCGAGGGGCCAGAATCTCGAACGCCATAAGACAAGCATTCATCCGAAAGGACTGGTTGTAATCGTAATATGCCGCATACCCCGCCAAGTCGTGTAGCCTATGGGCATGCCGAGAATCGCAGATTTACCGCCTGCGCCTCCGGTAGTCCACCCTCAGGCATATTTCCATCACACTGGCCAGAGTCGGATGAAGTCCTGCACGGACCCCCGGGAGTGTGTAATATGCGCCTAGGTGCCATTCCAGGCAGTCATCTGTGCGCGGATTGTCCAAAAGGTGATAATCTCGGCACATGATCGCCCATCGGCGGCACCTACCACCAAACGCCGTACAAGGGGACAAAAGGAGTGGCACCTCCGCCAACAGCGCTGATTGCGGATCCGGGGTGAAAACGCAGGCCAGCCGTAGTAATCGTTCAAGACGGCCACCACCGTTAGAATTCCATCCCAAATCTAAAAGAAAAAACTCACGATTTTTAACGTTTTTCGTGGATAACTTTTTTACTATACATCCCAGCTTATTGAAATTTGGTGTGTGTATAGCTACTATGTAGACTTAAGCTTTCGCTGAAAAAAAATTGCGATACGCTATAACTATGGTCATCATCCTACACATTAGAAAAAAACACTCTTTCTCTTATTTTCATATCTGTATACAAAAATGATTTTTTTTTGCTTCTTCTGATTGTCTATTTTGCCGCCAAATAAAGTCGTCACTTAAGGTTAAAATTTGACCACCATTCGCGAAATTCGCAAAAATTTGATTTTCACTATTTTGAATTGAGTATTTCGCTGCTAGACAAACTGTCCTCTAACGGTTAAAATTTGATCAAGACCACCATCCGCGAAATTCGCGAAAATTTGATTTTCACTATTTTGAATTGAGTATTTCGCAGCTAGACAAACTGTCCTCTAACGGTTAAAATTTGACCATGACCGCCATTCGCGATATTCGCAAAAATTTTATTTTCACTATTTTGAATTGAGGTTTTTCCAGCTAGACAAAATGTCCTCTAACGGTTAAAACTTGACCATGCTCACCATCCGCGAAAATTTTGTGCTTAATAATAATCTCGAGTCCTAGAAGCTAAATCGAAGTACAGATAAGGTATAAATAGATATCCAAGCTAGAACAACGAAAAGTTAAGGTAATGTTTCAACATATTTAAGGCTGAGGAAAAGGTATGTGTGCAATCGGCTTTGCCGATGTAAACTTCTTTACTTGTTATCTTTTTAATTTCTCCAAAGAACAAGAAAATTATTATGAAAAAATAAAGATTTTTTTCAAAATACTTTATTCTTGTCAAATAATTTGATGACAAACAGTCTAATACCTATCCAAATAACTTTGACTCGCTTGCTCCAAACATGTATTTGTCTAAATCAAGCCAAACAAAAAAGTTCCAAATATTTTATTTATATGCCAAACAGTGTAATACCCTATTTTTATATGCCGATCAAACACAATATTTTATCAAATATTTGTAAAAAATTTTATTCCAAATATTTGGCCAAATGCCAAACAGTGTAATACAAGCTTAAAGCCTGAACACTTCTTTGAGATTCCGCATATGGTCTTCAAGCGATGTACCGATAACGACTATATCGTCCAAGTAGGCAAACGCAAAGGAGTCCAGTTCTGGCCCGATGACGGTATCCAATGCTCTTTGGAATGTGGCGGGAGCCGAGTGCAACCCAAATGGCATGACTCGCCACTGGAAAAGGCCACGACCTGGTACGGTAAAAGCCGTATACTTTTTACTTTCGGCCTCCATCGGAATCTGCCAGTATCCGTTTTTAAGGTCCAATGTTGAGATAAATTTCGCGTTACGCAGCCGATCGAGGATGTGCTGTATCCGAGGGAGTGGGTAGGCGTCTGGGACTGAGTGCGCATTTATCTTTCTGAAGTCGATACAGAGCCTCCACGATCCAGTCTTCTTCGGTACTAAGACGACGGGAGAACTATACGGACTCTTCGATGGTTCGATGCAGCCTTTGTTGAGTAGTTCGTCAATTTCTTCGTTGATAATCTTTTGTTTGGCGGGTTGTAGGTATAATACCGTTGCTTCAGAGGTTGTTCGTCCTTCATAAAAATTCTGTGAGTCGCTATCGTCGAGACACTCGGCAACTGCTTAAATGGTCCAGTTCAAACTGTAGGAATTCTTCGACCGATTTCACCTTTGCCGCGCTGCTTTCTAGTTCCATTCTTCCAAGTTGTTCATGTGGTACGGTACGTCTGGTTTCTAAGCACAACCGTTGAGTTCCTACCACTAGTGTTGCACCCACCGCCGAGAGGAAGTCCATTCCCAGAATTATTTCGTCCATGGCCTCTGGCATGACCAGAATTTTAATCTGGGTGGTCCTGTCGCCAAGCGTGACTCGAACTTGCAGGGCCTCTTTCACTCTAGTCGGGGATTTGTCTGCGAGTCGCACGGCGACGTTTGCGGGGGTTGAGTTCTCCGGCTTGCGAAGGAGGTCTGCCATGGAAGACTGGATGAAACTTCGGGTCGCACCGGTATCGATTACCGCCGTCGCTAAGTGGCCATCAATGTATATAGTTGCTTGTATATGACGGCCGTCTGATGTCAGTAGTCCTAGTTTGTTGTCGAAGGGGAGGCCGGTCTTTGGTCGCTTCGCTGGCCTCGGCTGTGCGGGCGACCGCCCCCGTTTCCCGATTTGCAGCAGTCGATAGTACGTACGCCTCGTGTACCGCACACCCAACAGAAAAGATAGGGAGCATTCGTGCAGTCTCTGCGGGCATGCCCCTTCTGTCCACATTTCCAGCATGCAGTCTTCACGTCTACCTTAGTGGTTTCCTCAGCCTCCAATTGCTTGAAGGTCACGTGCTTTCGCGGCGGTGTCGGCGATAGTTGTGCCGTGGGTCCGCTAGGTGGAATATCTTCCTGAACTCCTTCCCAGTCTCCCGCTAGCTGGATGAACTGTGTGATAGAGCTAATTTCATGTCGTTTTACATAGAGCCGGAAGCTAGCTAGGCTGTTGTCGTAGATTCGGTCTAGTTTCTCTTCTTCGGACCATGGAGTCAATTTCATGAGATGTCGCAATGCGATGGCATAGTCGGTGAATTTTTCGTTGCTGCCTTGCTTACGATTCTTAATCCTGTCTTCGAGTGACTGAAAAAAACGTCGTGGCATAAACATAGTGAGGAGATCCCCTTTGAACGCCTCCCAATGAGTAAAACGATCGCAGCTTCGGTACCACATTAGGGCTTTTCCCGTCAACAATTCAGGCAGAGCTTTCACTAACGCCTCGCCGTGTATATCGTATGCCTCCGCAAGCTCTTCCACGCGCTCCAGAAAATCTAGAGGTTCACTGCAGCCATCAAATTTTACGGCCCACTTCCTTACTTGGTCTATGACTGCAGCCTGACTGGTCGTCCGGAGTGGAGTTGGGCCTGACTGGGGTACGACTAGTGGTGGCAGTGGTGGTTCCTCTCTTGGCACTATGGTGGCGGTCGAAAGCGGGGCCAGAGATGGGATGGTTGAGTTACATCGGGAATATCGAGCCTCCATCGCCAACAAACGGCTGAACGATGCTGCGTCGTGTTCCGTGTCGCTAATGTAAGTCGTTAAGCGTTGCCTTAGTTTTTCCACCGTACCCGTTGAATCCAAGCCGAACTCCTCACAAATAAGTATTAAGTCTTCCTTTCGTACCTTATAAACCCATCCTATGTGTAACTTCGTCTTCGTTGCTGTTAAGTCTATGGTATCTTTCGACGTGCTGCCGGAAGTAGCCTGTGGTGTCGAGGTCTGCCCTGCACCACCCATTTGCTGTACTTTACCACTCTCTTGATTTTCGTCTGTTGTGAGTCCCTGCTCGGGCGCCATTGTAATGAACTCTTTTTCGTAGCCGGGGTATTTACTCAGCCGAGTAACCAGACTCCAGTCCCTTACAAAAATTTATATTTGAAGGAGACACACAAACTAGACGTGTAAGAAAAGATGTTTATTAAAAGAGAGGGACCGGCTTCTTTAAGGCCGCCCCAAAATAAATTACAATCAAATAGGTGTATTACTGCCCGTCGCTGAGTGCAGGTGTTGGGCTCCAGCGATGATGTTTCTCTCAGCGTAGGTGTACGGCGCAACGACGTCGTCTCAGTATGTAGCGAGATGTCGGTATAAACTACCGCCTAACGTCCCTCCAGAACTCCACCGTATTACTAGAGTTAAACCTCGGCCGAATGTCTGCCCAGAATTTGACGCACGCACGCGTAGAACAGGTACAAACGCTTAATCCACACGTGCGTGAGCAATAGGTCACGGCAACGACAGGGAAACGTGGATGTGTGGAACAGGTACAAACGCTTAATCCACACGGACACGCTCACTGAGTTACGCACGACAATTCCAACCGTACTCGAACCGCCGTACGTTCGTCCGACCTAGAATGCACTCGTATGAAGAATAAATGTCCGTGAAATGTCCGTCGAGAAAGTTGACGCATGCACGCGTGGAACAGGTACAAACGCTTAATCCACACGTGCGTGAGCAATGGGTCACGGCAACGACAGGGAAACGTGGATGTGTGGAACAGGTACAAACGCTTAATCCACACGGACACGCTCACTGAGTTACGCACGACAATTCCAACCGTACTCGAACCGCCGTACGTTCGTCCGACCTAGAATGCACTCGTATGAAGAATAAAGGTCCGTGAAATGTCCGTCGAGAAAGTTGACGCATGCACGCGTGGAACAGGTACAAACGCTTAATCCACACGTGCGTGAGCAATGGGTCACGGCAACGACAGGGAAACGTGGATGTGTGGAACAGGTACAAACGCTTAATCCACACGGACACGCTCACTGAGTTACGCACGACAATTCCAACCGTACTCGAACCGCCGTACGTTCGTCCGACCTAGAATGCACTCGTATGAAGAATAAAGGTCCGTGAAATGTCCGTCGAGAAAGTTGACGCATGCACGCGTGGAACAGGTACAAACGCTTAATCCACACGTGCGTGAGCAATGGGTCACGGCAACGACAGGGAAACGTGGATGCGTGGAACAGGTACAAACGCTTAATCCACACGGACACGCTCACTGAGTTACGCACGACAATTCCAACCGTACTCGAACCGCCGTACGTTCGTCCGACCTAGAATGCACTCGTATGAAGAATAAAGGTCCGTGAAATGTCCGTCGAGAAAGTTGACGCATGCACGCGTGGAACAGGTACAAACGCTTAATCCACACGTGCGTGAGCAATGGGTCACGGCAACGACAGGGAAACGTGGATGCGTGGAACAGGTACAAACGCTTAATCCACACGGACACGCTCACTGAGTTACGCACGACAATTCCAACCGTACTCGAACCGCCGTACGTTCGTCCGACCTAGAATGCACTCGTATGAAGAATAAAGGTCCGTGAAATGTCCGTCGAGAAAGTTGACGCATGCACGCGTGGAACAGGTACAAACGCTTAATCCACACGTGCGTGAGCAATGGGCCACGGCAACGACAGGGAAACGTGGATGTGTGGAACAGGTACAAACGCCTAATCCACACGGACACGCTCACTGAGTTACGCACGACAATTCCAACCGTACTCGAACCGTCGTACGTTCGTCCGACCTAGAATGCACTCGTATGAAGAATAAAGGTCCGTGAAATGTCCGTCGAGAAAGTTGACGCATGCACGCGTGGAACAGGTACAAACGCTTAATCCACACGTGCGTGAGCAATGGGTCACGGCAACGACAGGGAAACGTGGATGTGTGGAACAGGTACAAACGCTTAATCCACACGGACACGCTCACTGAGTTACGCACGACAATTTCAACACTATTCCCTTTCAGACACAATCACTAACTACGATCGTCACTATTTACGTTTCGGCGAAATGCTTACCCACGTATACTGTGTAACAAGTATACTTACATACGTTTCAAAACGTTCCAAAATGTCTTATCGGTTGGCGTTGCTATCTTCAACACGTGGACTTAAACTTCTCGTTAGATGCGAATGTTGCGTCTTCCTTCGGCGTTGTTCACTTCGTGGAGATCACTGGGAAAAGAGAGCGATTTCTGTGCGGCTCGCGCTTTTATCCTCTTTTTCGAGCTAGCGATGAGTTCCTTAGTTCGATGTATTGTCCGATAATTCCTTCAGCTGATATCGATCACTTTGCCTGGCGTATTTTAGAGGTGCGTCACACGGTGCATTGTCGACGTCCACACGATTGCACATTTTAGAGGTGTGTCACACGGTGCATTGTCGACGTCCACACGATGGCACATTTTAGAGGTGCGTCACACGGTGCATTGTCGTCGTCCACACGATTTCAATTTTAGAGGTTAAACATTTATTAAACCAAGGAAAAAACATAATTAAACGAAAAACTGCAACCCCGCGTTAATCAATAATATGTGAGTCATCACAGTTTAATAACGATCGCCGCCAGCATAGGCTCAGCTCCGAAAACTACAAAACGCTATGCGGTTAATGTTTTGCACGTCGGTGATAACTAGTTACCGTTTAAAACTGACACAGTTCCAACTTAGCAAAACCCGCAGAGTTTATTTGCAATTTTCTTGTAAAAACTTATTGGAGAACTCTGTTCGAATCCATTTAAAAGTCAGTCGAATACCGGCTGCGCCAATTAATGTTAGGATATAGGGTGCAAAGCGCTCAGACCTTGTCGAGCGTATAGCCGCGCCCTTTATCCTACTCTCATATACAGGATGCAAAGCGCTCAACCGGAGTCGAGCGTATAATCGCACCTATATTATCCCTTTACGAAATGAAAGAACAAGGATCAAAGTTGTCCTTTATTTTTATTGGATAAAATCCTTCTTATATGGCAAAAGCTTACACTTTGAAGTTAGTCTCTAATCGCCGTGGCCGCTGGGTGGGTACGCACGTCAGAGTTGAGACATCAAAAACATTCTGCCTTTCCAGTGGACGCTGCTCCGTTTTTATACTGAAATAGTGCTGATCTTGCACTTCCCATAATCCGCATAGTGCTGATCTTGCACTTCCCATAATCCGCATAGTGCTGATCTTGCACTTCCCATAATCCGCGATCTTTGTTTATTTTACCAGACAATGTACCGCCCATGTCGTCGTCGTTCTTGCCCTGGATCTGCTTTGAGCACGTACAATCCTCTGCATCCAGCTTCTTCAGATGCTGCATAGCTTTTTGATTTACTGGCGCGTGCCCCTCCCCATGTCACCTGCCCGTCTACGTCTGCGTCTATCGTGGTCGTCGCTCAAAAACCTTTCAGCTCCCGTTCATTTGTTTATTTGTCTTGAATATTATTGTCGCCCAAATGGTTTCATGTTTCGCAGCTGTGGTCTGTTGCATAGCGGTTGTATTTATGCATTGATTCATGAAGAGAAGAACAGAAAGTCGGGATAGGGATTGTTTGTGCGGTTGTGACTCACAACATCCCTCCCCTCTTTGGAGAAAAGCGCTACCTTAGCGATGTTCAGAATCTTTAGTCTGGATAAGTCTGCTGGTTTAGTGTCATTTGTGTTGTTCTGCAACTAATGTTGTTGTTGGTTTAAAATTTCTTCTAATGATTTTTATTTTGTTGTTTATTCCAAGATGAAACAATGTGTCGAAACTCATGCTGCCGCTGTTGCTTTGTTGTTTATTGCAGGACGAAACAAACTCATGTTGCTGCTGTTGCTTTGTCGGCAAGCCGTTGTTGTTTGGCGTACAAAATTTGTTTATTTATTTATTTATTTTTTTCTCTGCTGGTGCAAGTGATTCGGCCTTGAACTTGAAGACACAGACGACCAACGTTGGAAAGCTTGCTTTTGGATGTTTATATTGTTCTGGGAGGCAATTTTGGCTCCCCACTCTCCCCCTCTTAATGTTGATGTGCGTTCTTGTCGATAGTGTTCACTTTTTTGGTCATTTTGATCCAGGGCAGATATGATGTTATCGTGTGGTAGATTTATTGCTGATGATGTGTTAGAGTGGTGGCCACGGCGCTTATAATTTATTTCAATTACATAGATTATATTTCTTAAACAAAAATCTTCATTTGGTTTGGCTTAGTCTAAAAACTCTTATTACTATTTAAGTTTTTAATTGTAGACAAATGAATATTTCGACTTCGCTTAGTTTTACAAAAAGATTGAAATTTATTAATTTTGTGGTATTAAGATTTTTCTTTTTTTTCCCCTGTTTTATTGTGTTTTTTTTTTTGATTTTTTTTTTTTTTTTTTTTTGTTTAAATTCGACGTGGCTTAGTTCCACAATAAGAATGAAATTGACATTAGTATTATTTAAAATGCTTTTTGTTAAAAAGTTTGATATTTTTTTTTTTTTTGTTTTTTGTTTTAATTTTTTTTTTTTTTTGTTTTTTCTTTTTAATTCTAAATAAGTTTTTAATATGCAAAACAAATTGAAATATTTGAGAAAAGTATCTTATACGTTATTAGTTCTAGTTCCAGGGTTTATTAATACATAAATCTTTTTCCTCTCCATATATATATATATATATATATATATATATATTTAATGAATGCTACTTTCTCAATATAAGGTGTTTATTTTTGTTTAGAATTTTGGTGGGAAATTTTCACACTTCATAAGATACTGATTTTTAATGTTTATCTTATAACATAACTTTTTTTTTTCTCTTTGTTTCGCAAAAAATTTTGGAAAGGCAATAGTTCGCAAAATTAAATGCAATGCAAGCACTAAGGTGGTTTTTTCTTTCTTAAACTATAAGGCCATGCCCTTAAAACAACAGGCTGCAAACTCCCGGCTCATTTTTATCTTAAATTTATTATTCCTGCTTACTTCTAAACTAAAAGTTCGATTGTTTAAATGTACTTTTTTCTCTAAAGGTTGTCTGCCTTTTTTCCTCGATTTCATTTGCTTTAATATTATATTTTGGTTAAATTTTCTCGTTCAATTTTTGATAATTTGTCTATTTGTATTTCTTTTCCTTCCCATTCTTTTAATAAATTCGCCAGAAAAATTCGAGTTATGTTTAAAGTGCTTGTTTCAAATTTATCTGTATTCGGGTTATATTCTCTTTTTTCTCTTGTAGTTAAAAAAAATTCATGAACAAATTGAATTACAAACAACCCGCAATCTATGGAATTTTGTTGCTGTGGGCATTTGGGGTATACCCATTTTAATTCTTCGTCAGTTTTTAGATGATTAATATTTTTTTAGCTCTTTAATAAAGTATTCTATATTATTATATATTTCTACTGTGTTATGTGGTTGCAGTGAATCTAAGATGTATGCCACATTAAGGTTAACTATTACTAACATCCAATGATGTTCCTCGCATACTGGGAAAATTAAGGTTTTAATTTTATTAATATTAATTCCTTTTGTCAAAGAACGTATTCTGAATTCAGAAATATTAATATTGTCCGCTGATCTAGCCAATTTGATCCCTGCATAAGTGAATGCACTAATGCACTTTATTCAAAACCTTTTCTTACTTTGCCTGTGGCTTGATGATCTTTCCGTTTTCCTTCTGTGCCGCTAAAAAAGAAACAAAGACTGAGAATTATTCGCACCGAATCCCCTCTGTTAGAAGCTGTTAACTGTGAAAAATTTTACTTGATGTTTATGTTTAGATCAACTTTGTTTGGATCGCCAATTGACGACAAAGTGTGCAAGTTGTTGTTCGATACGAAGGGCTGTTCAAAAAGTTACTAACTTCGGTTATTCTTCCTCTTGATATTTTTGACGGACTGTTCCAAAACTGGACTCCTCCTGCTTCTCGAGTGCCAGGTCCTGGTTTATTTCTACTTTAACTGATTTTCTCTTAATTATTATATAGAATATTAAGACGCCTCCAATAATTAGAAGGTAAAGCGTGCCGCTTATTCCATATGTGATATTTCGGTGGAATTTTAGCTCTTTTATATATGGCCTATTCCTGAAACTATTAACCACTATATCTTCGAATTTGATTGGGTTATTTTCGTATTTCTTGTCCGTTGTTTTCTGGGTAAAAAAAATTTGCCTTCCATGATGGATCTTGCATTAAAAAACTTTTCATTACCAATCTCTATGCTGCAATTCGAGAAGGAGATAAGAGCGTTCCTTTCTATTGTTAAATTCCTTCTATCGCAGGTCTGATACAACTTTAGCCCCCTAGCGTTATTTACAATTATTGTCCCCTCATCCACGTACTGAATGAAGGTCCTATTGTTAAAAATGAAATTACATTTGTTTTGGACAGCACAGTGGCGGCTTCGTTTGAGTTCTTTCAAAATTGAGTTCTCTTGGTAAGTAAAAATTGTGTTATTAATTGATGTAATTATTTCGTCGTCCGCCATTATTTCAAAAAAATCTTTATTTGGGACTGCTGTAATCAGCATGATCTCTGTTTTTATCATTGTTTTTGTTACTTTAATGACAATTATTATGGAATTATCTGTATGGGACATTATTCCTACTCTTATAAATTTTAATCTGAGGAAGTCTATTTTGAATTTTTCGATCTCCTCTGTGGTAAGGATGCTGGGGTGAATTTATCCATTTTTTGCTGCTGCAATACTGTCTTGTATCAAACTCATTTTATCTTCAATACTTTTTAGTTTAAACATCTGGTCACTGAACAGGAGGTGTTTTGAAAGCTCTATATTTCGCTTATCTAAGGTTTTAAAAAACTGTCTATCTTGTTCTATTGCTTTTCTTATAACTCCCAGGGTTTCATTGAAATGGTTATTTATTACGATTTGTTTATTAAGGCCCTCTATGGCGTTATGACTATTTTCCACCGCTATTTTGAGATGATCTTCTATCTCTTGTTTATCCTGATCATCCATTATACCAAACAACCATTTGGTTGCGGTGCCTACTGCATTTATCAGTCCCCTTTGCAAGCGCCTTTGTTCGAATGGTGTTATTGACTTAAGCTTAATTTGAATGGCTTTGATTTCATGCTTCAACAGGCGTTTGTTGTATATATCAGTTTCATCAATATATGCCTCTATTGAATCCAGCATAGTAGCAATTTCTTTGGGATGTATTATATGTAAGATTGTGTATGAGTCCGCAACAATGTTTGTGTTCCGTAAGTGGATTTCGACGAATCCCTTGGAATTGGTGTAGACATTAGGTTTCCCTTGGCCGCAGTAAACAAACATATCAACAGGGGAAAAATCTGAAACACAGAGATTTTTTTTTTTTGTATTTTTAGTCTCGATCCAGATTGTTTGGATTTCAATGGTGTGTTCGTATTTTAGCTTATTAATTATATGTAATATATAATATGTCAACAGTGGCTGAATTCCAAAATCAGCACTTTTGGTCATGTTCGGTTTTTTTTTTTTTTTATCGGAATGAAAATGCTGTGTTGGCTTTTTTGGCCTATAAGAACCCGGCTCGTGCTGTTTATCCTTTAAACTTTTACTGATCGTGGAGTGTGTCGGACAAAAGATGTTTTCGCTTCTATCTGGTGTTTGCTTGGTAAGTTGCAACAAATTACAGACTTCAACTGTTCACAATTCTAAATGTCAATTTATTAATTAATTTTTTTTTTTCTCTTTTTATATATTCTTTATTTTCAGATCTGGGATGCCGCTCTTAATGTGTTGGCACTCCTTAACGATTTTTATGGCCGGCGATTTCCCCAAAAATTCGGAACAGGCGGATATGGCAGAGGTGCCATCCAATATGTATCCCCGGCCGGAGGTGTCGCACGCTTGCCATCATGTGCCGTAACTATCATTTGGTTAACAACCCCCTCACGGATGACCATTTGGGGTGCTACTTAGGATATTTTTATTACTTTCCTGGTGTCCGTGATGCTTTACACAAAGTTCTTGCTAGTGTAATGGAGATCGCTCTTAGGGAGGACTACCAGCGTCGCTGGGGCATTGTTTGTGACTCTCGACATGCTGAAAGGCTGGAGACCTTGCGGAAAGATGCAGAGCCGTATAATGAGGAGTTAACCTTCCGTATGAACGCCAAACGTTTGGCGTTTGAGGCTCTCGCTCCAAAGATCCATCGTATGCCGTGCCTGCCGCCTGGACCCTTGATAGATGAGTGCGACCATGGCCGTCACTACTATTTTGCCCCGAATGCCCCGTTTCTCCGGACCAGGTCCCAGAGCAATCTCACTGAATTTGGATCCAATACCGTAATATGGTTTTAATAACCTTCTTTATGTTTTTTCCTTTAATGAATTATCGTGCACAGTGGGTTTGATAAGTCCTCGTCTTTGGATTTGACTTGTTTAAAATCAATAAAAAAAAATTTTCAAATTTAATCAATAACATTTTCATCTCGGCATTTCCGAGAATATGGCAAAAGGTTTGTATCAAACTGAATGTTTTAATTGTTAGGTTGAATATTTGTTTGCACCCACAGTGCCTGGTGCAGGAAAAGATATTGTTGTTGGCAGTTTATTGCATGCGCTCGCTGCGAGCGGATTTTAAGTATGATTTCAGGAATATCACAATTCAGCCCTGCGTTTAATGTGTTTATTGCTATGTCCAGCGCAATGAGTGTGCCTGTGCGGCCAACACCAGCACTGCAGTGAATGACGATTTTTGAATGTTTATTTTTCTTTTCTGAGATTTGTTGGTGCCGCTTGACAGTGAACCAAAATTTAAGAAGAGCAAAAGGGCTTGGTGAACCATTATCAGGCCAGCTCGTAAAATGCCAATGCCAAATCATTCTTGATTCCTTTGTTTTGTTATTTATTAATTCTATTTTGGATTGAGTGCTATTTCTCTTCACAATCTTGCTCAAAGTTTTCACTATGAAATCGTCTGTTCTAATTACTTCGTTTATCTGTTGCCCCCAATACGGGTGACATTTCACCTTTTCGTTTTCGATGAGCCTTGTAAGCATGACTATATTAAAGCATTTTTGTTCCCATACCATGCGCCAGAAATCATTCATTGTGTCTTTAAGCGGACCTTGTGTGGCGATATATTATTTCTTTTTCCCAAACCCATCCACAAAATTTGCATGAATGTAATTCGATGGTGAATGAAGCCTCACTCGATTCCGCTTCAAACATGGAATGTCATAGTATCGGTTTTTTGATTGGTGTTCAAGGCTAACATCGATTTTTCTCTTAACCAGTTGTTGGTTTAATCTATTATATTCTTCAGTTAGTTGCTTAATATTTGTTGTGTGTAACCATTTATTTAACCCCTGTGCTCCCAATTGTTTAACTGTACAAATTTTGTGCGTTTTTTCATTAAATGGTTTAAGTAAATCTTTATGGAAGGTTTTTTCTTTTCCTTTGATTTTTAACCGTACATTGCTCACGCTTGGGAGGGAGACTACTTCATAGGGCCCCTCCCAAATTGAAGAAAATTTATTTTGACGGCTTTGGCTCTTAATCCATACCTTTTCGCGTATTGAAAAATTTCTCTGTTCCGTTTTTTTATCATAATATTTTTTTGAATAATGTTTTGCTTTCTTTTGATTATTCCTAACTATTTCGTGACATCTTTGGATTTGGTACCTTAAAATTTTGCTGTAATCGTCTGGATTATACAGTGGGCTTGGTTTATTTTTTAATTTTACAGGAATTTCGAAATCAAAACCAAAAAGTGTTCTGCATGGTGTTTGCTTTGTCGATTAGTGCACTGTGTTGTTATGCACGTGCATAGCATGGTGTAGCATTCATCCCAATTCGTGCCATCCTCATTGACGAAATTTCGAAGAAATTCCGCAAGAAGTCGGTGACTTCTTTCAAGAGCACCATTGGCTTGGGGGTGGTAGGGTGAGGTCTGTGATTTTTTTATTCCAAGCACTTTACAAACCTCATTAAATAGTTTGGATGTAAAATTGGTTCCATTGTCAGTTATTAGTGTTTTAGGAATATTAAATTTTGAAATAATTTCATTGAAAAAAGCTCTAGCTACTGTTGCTGCTTCTGCATCTGGAATGGCTGTGCAGACGAAATATTTTGAAAAGTCGTCCAAAAACGTAAGAATGTACTTATTTCCCCTGGATGAAACGGGGAGTGGACCGACTATGTCCATAAAAACTTTATCAAAAGGTCTATGGGGTGTGTCTGTTATTGACAAAGGCATCCTTTCTATTCGAGAGCTTTTGTTTTTCTGGCAAAGCTCACATGCTTTAATGTAATTCCTAATTTTCCGTTGCATGCCTTCCCACTTATATTGTTTTCTAATTCGAAAATATGTTTTCGCAAAACCCTTGTGGCCTCCCATTGGAGTATCATGAAAAATCTTCAGCACCTTTTGTATTTCAGTTGGGTCGGTAAGTACAACAGCTGTGTCTTCATTCCAACTGTCATTGGTACCCATGCCTATTGATTCGTGCAAATGCTCGTGAGTGTCTTGTGACATTGATCTGGTGACTGCTGCTATTAGTTTGTCTGAATTTGGAAGTCTGCTTAACGCATCTGCGTTAAGGTTGTTTTTCCCAGGTTTATAAAGAATTTTGAAATCGTATTCTAAAAGTTTCAGTCTAAAACGGCCTAATCTCGTGTCTTGATCCTTTAAATTTGCTATTCCTTTCAGAGGTTTATGGTCGGTATATATTTTGAAATGTTTGCCTAAAAGGTAGGTTCTAAAATTTTTTACTGCCCAAACTATTGCTAAAAATTCTTTTTCTATCGTGGAATATCGTCTTTCGGTTGCACTTAGTGCCCTACTCGCAAAGTAGATTGGCAGGTCTTGTCCCGGCTCTCCCCGCGACAATACGGCCCCTAATGCTTCGTTGCTGGCATCAGTTGTCAGAATAAACAATTTTTCAAAATTGGGATACTGAAGTATCGGTGGGCTTGTTACCGCCTCCTTCAACCTTTCCATTGCCTCTTGGCAGTCCTTACTCCAGACAAATTTTTCTTCTTTTCTTAATAATCTTGTTAGTGGCAAGGATTTCTTGGCTGCATCAGGAATGAACTTTCTGTAATAATTTATTAATCCGAGAAAAGATTGTAATTGCTTAATATTTTTTGGTGGTTTAATATTTTTTACTGATTCTACTTTAGCTGGGTCCGGTAAAACCCCAATTTCCGAACATTTATGTCCTAAATAAACTACTTCCCTTTTTAAAAATTTGCATTTCTCCGTTTGAAGTTTAAGATTATTTGCCCTCAAAACGTCAAACACATTCCTCAAACGAATTTCGTGGTCCGCTAAATTTCTTGCATAAACGACAATGTCATCAAGGTACACAAAGCAATCAATTCCCTGAAGACCTGTCAAAATACTATTCATTATTCTCTGAAACGTTGCTGGTGCTCCTGTGAGACCAAAAGGCATTCTAATGAATTCAAAATGTCCCAAGCCCGTGCTGAAGGCTGTTTTCTGTCTATCCCGCTCATCAACCAGCACTTGATGATAGCCGTTAGCCAAGTCCAAGGTGGAAAAATAACGAATGCATCCCAATTGATCCAGAATTTCATCTATTCTTGGTATAGGGAAAACTTGTTTAAGTGTAATGTCGTTTAATTTCCTAAAATCCACCACTAGTCTCCATTTCTTTTCCCCATCTTTTCCTAGCCTTTTAGGACCCAATATTATTGGCGAATTCCAAGGCGATTTACTTGGTGTAATTATGTTATCTGCCAGCATTTTATTAACCTGCGAATTTATTTCGGAATTGTGATTTTCCGGTAATCTATATTGTCTACTGTTAATTGGGGGATGTCCTGGATCTGTAGGAATTTCATGTTCCAACACCGTTGTATAAGAAAGGGTGTCTCCTTGCAAATGAAATATATCTGTATAATCCCTAAATACTGCTTTAATTGAATGTAATTCTTCTTTATTAAGGTTGTCATCTAAATTTACTGAGTTCATCAAAAGGTCAAAACGCTTATCTTCGCTATCCCCTTTTTGTAACTGATTTATGTTCGGAATCTCCAAATGCTCAAATTCTGTGGCCCAATCGTAGTCCAATTCAAGAGGTTCCATTTGAATATCCGTGCTATTTGCGTTTAACACGGATACATAGCCCCTTCCCCTTTGAACTTCCGTTATTGTGCCTCCCACGAAAACATTTGACATTATTTCCTTTCTATGAACAACAATCTCTCCTGAAAATTCTTCCATGCATATTGCCACCACTCTTGCTTCTCTAGCATGGATCGTGACTCGTTCTGTCGTACAAACCGGATTGCTATTTTTGGAACAAACAAGTGGTAATGAAGCGATATGTGTGCCGTTTTGGAAAAATGATACATCTTTATTAATGCTGTCTATAAAGGACTTATTCCAGAGCTCATCTCTGCCTATTAGCCCATCTCCCGGAATTTTAATTCCTTTGGGTAAAACATGAAACGTTAATTTTAATTCTTCAATATCGGAATGTTCTAACTTTACCATTCCTTTACTCCTTACATTGCCTCCGAAGGCTCCTACTAAACTTCTTGTTTCCGATTCATTTACTTCTTTCGTATTTTTTAGCGCCTCCCATTTAATCAAACTTGTGTCAGCGCCTGTGTCCACTAACAGGTTTAGCTCCTTGTTTACTGCTTGTTCACTAGGAAATACTACAAACGCTTCGTCCGACACCGAACTGGAACATTGTGTTTTGAAAGTATGAGGGCTATTTTTAATCAGGTTCCTATAAGGTTTTGTGATTTGGTTACTCAGCCATTTGCTACTTTTATTGAATAGGCCAGAAAAATTTTTCCTGACAATTGCGAAGAAATGTAACAGATAAGATAAAAATAAAACCTAAAATTGGCTCTCATCAATTCTATTACTCTTTACAATTTTTAAATTCAAAATTTCCTTGTTTACTATTGGTATGTCTTTGTCGTAAACATGAAAGACTACCTTGTCGTTGAAATGTACTTTCCGTTTCTTCTTGCGAATATTTTTCAATAAGGACTCCTTATTAATGTTTTCTTGTCTTTATTATTGGCATGTCCTTTTCGTATAAATGAATTGTTACATTATCGTCGAAATGTACCCTCTGCTTTTTCTTGTGAATATCTCTCAATAAACATTCCTTATTACTGTGTATTTTTGTTTTTCCTATACATGTTTTTGTTTTCTCCTTCTCCAAATGTCTCCCATTAATTTACATTTGGGTTTCTTTTACATCATCTAAAAAAATTTTATTTATGTCTAGTTCTTCTATTTCGTTATTATTTTGTGTTTTACCCTGGTTTGTTTTTAGACTAAGAACTAGACTTGGCTTGTTATATTCTCGTTTTATTTGGGCATTCCGGTCTATTTGTCGAGACCGGGCCGCTGGAAGTTTTTCTGATCCACGTTTGCCTTTTGAGGTGGATTGGGGCAAAATCTTGCCATATGACCCACCTGGGAACATCTGTAGCACTGGATATCTCTGTTAGTAACAGGTTTAGTTTCTGCATTTGCTACCCTATTTCTATTCTCTGCTCTATTATTGTGGTCAGGTGGTCTGTAGGAGTTTGAATTTTCCGCTCTGTTTCCATCCCTGCCTTGTCTTTCGTTTTGGTTAAATGGTTTTCTATTTTGCTGTTGATCTCTTTGTGCATTATTATTTTCGAACTTATTCTTACAAAACGGTGTACTTAAATGCCCATTTATTTTGCAAATGTTACAAAACAAGGTTTTCATTTTATTGAAACATTTTTCTTCTGAATGACCCCTTTTTCCGCAATATGTACACATTTCTGTATTTGGATTAATAGCCTTATAATTTTTATTGCAATTTGCGCCAAATTAGTGTCCATACTGTGCACAAGTGTTGCAAAATGGCGTATTTTTTCTTTGGGCACAGATATCCCAAGTATGGCCTTCCAAATTGCAGAAAGAACATTTAATCATTTGTGTTCCTACTGGGGGTGGTTTGTTCAAAAAATTGTTCAAGTAGTTTCTTTTGTCATTTTCTGCATGGAGGTCTTCTGATTCTTCTGCTAACTTAATCAGTTCTGCCAGTGGTTTATCCTTTGAACCTTCAAGTCGGTTTTGCATATAAGGATCTTTTACACCGAAAATGAACTTATTGGTTGCCAGTTTTTTATATTCGCTAAGCGCTGACAATGCCTCTACATTGTTCCATGATTTTTTAATTACTGCTTCTGCTTCATTTAATAAAAATTCCAATCTGCCACCAAATACTGATGCTCTTTTGTCATTCTGTTGCTCTGAGCTTGCTATTTCTGATCTAATAGTTTCAAGGGTTCGTTTTTTCAAAAATTCCCTTTTTATCAAATCACTAAGTTCATCTAAGGTACTAATTGATCTTTGGCTTACTTTCAAGTAGGCCATGCCTGTTAATCTGTTTTTAATGCATTTTATAACGTCTATTATGTTAAAGTTGCCCACAACGCTTTTAAGTAACTCTATTCCAGTGACAAATTTATCAACCTCCAAGCTTAACTCTTGATTGTTTGATCCCGAAAAGTATGGTACTAGTCGATTGACCTTTTCCATTAATTCATCTACTTGTGGTGGATTTGACATGGTTATACTAATTGATGGTAAATTTAGATTTGTGGGTGTCAAGGAGTTTTCTGTGTCAGTAGTTACGTTTGAGCTTGTTGGAAGAATGAGATTATCTGTGTTCGCTCTGGTTTTTGTACTGGGTTAGGACTTGGAGAATTAGCGGTGTCACATACGTTTTTCAGAGCGACTCTCAATTCTCTTACTTCCTGTTTTAAATATCTTACTTCTTCTTCGCTTTGCTTTAAGAGCTCTTTGTCCTTTTCTACGGTCTGTGCTAACTCGTTTCCGACTGCTTTGCTCAGTGTTTATTTTAAGTCTTGATTATCCCTTTCCGATTCGTCAATTAAATTATTCTGTACGTCAATCTGTTTTCTTAAATTTTTGCACTCTTTCGTTGAACCGCGAATCGTTTGTTCTAGTGATTGAATTATTTCTTCAGTGGCTTGTTCCGACGCACCTACTGTATTTTTCACTTGATTGATTAAAAACGTTGCTTCTTCAATTCTCGAAAATTGTCCTAACACTATTTGGTTTTTTAATAATTGAAAAATTTCCTTGCTCAGATTTGCTTGAATTACTAGTTCCCTTGCTTCTCTCAAAATTATTTCTGAATCGTTTTCAAATTCTTTTAATTTTTCTTTTAGTGATTCCAGTTCTTTGGCCATATGGCTTGATTAATATATTAATATTTAAGTCAAAAATTATTTCCAACAGACAGGATTCAGCACTATCAACTTGGATAAACTTTTATGCACTCACCATTTTGATTCTCTTGTTTTCCGAATACATTTTTGCTTTTTCGACTTCTGCTATTTGGTTATATCTGCATTCAACTGCTACCGTAGTGTTTTTATTTAATTAAAATACTTTTTATTTCACTTTTCTTCCGCCAGACACAAAGGATTTTTCAAAATTTACAATTACAAAAAAAAACTCGTTGTGTTTTACCATGCAATCTTGCCACGAATTATTCTTCGGATTTCCTTGGTAGCAACTAGTTGCTGTTTAAAACTGGCACAGTTCCAATTCAATGCGATTTATTGTAGCCCTTCATGCATGCACACTTAAGGTGATCAATTTATTCACAGTTGCCTCCAAGGTCCTTCTGCTAAGATATACCGGCAACTATCGTTTTGTAATGAACTCTTTTTCGTAGCCGGGGTATTTACTCAGCCGAGTAACCAGACTCCAGTCCCTTACAAAAATTTATATTTGAAGGAGACACACAAACTAGACGTGTAAGAAAAGATGTTTATTAAAAGAGAGGGACCGGCTTCTTTAAGGCCGCCCCAAAATAAATTACAATCAAATAGGTGTATTACTGCCCGTCGCTGAGTGCAGGTGTTGGGCTCCAGCGATGATGATGTTCTCTCAGCGTAGGTGTACGGCGCAACGACGTCGTCTCAGTATGTAGCGAGATGTCGGTATAAACTACCGCCTAACGTCCCTCCAGAACTCCACCGTATTACTAGAGTTAAACCTCGGCCGAATGTCTGCCCAGAATTTGACGCACGCACGCGTAGAACAGGTACAAGCGCTTAATCCACACGTGCGTGAGCAATAGGTCACGGCAACGACAGGGAAACGTGGATGTGTGGAACAGGTACAAACGCTTAATCCACACGGACACGCTCACTGAGTTACGCACGACAATTCCAACCGTACTCGAACCGCCGTACGTTCGTCCGACCTAGAATGCACTCGTATGAAGAATAAATGTCCGTGAAATGTCCGTCGAGAAAGTTGACGCATGCACGCGTGGAACAGGTACAAACGCTTAATCCACACGTGCGTGAGCAATGGGTCACGGCAACGACAGGGAAACGTGGATGTGTGGAACAGGTACAAACGCTTAATCCACACGGACACGCTCACTGAGTTACGCACGACAATTCCAACCGTACTCGAACCGCCGTACGTTCGTCCGACCTAGAATGCACTCGTATGAAGAATAAAGGTCCGTGAAATGTCCGTCGAGAAAGTTGACGCATGCACGCGTGGAACAGGTACAAACGCTTAATCCACACGTGCGTGAGAAATGGGTCACGGCAACGACAGGGAAACGTGGATGTGTGGAACAGGTACAAACGCTTAATCCACACGGACACGCTCACTGAGTTACGCACGACAATTTCAACACTGTTCCCCTTCAGACACAATCACTAACTACGTCACTATTTACGTTTCGGCGAAATGCTTACCCACGTATACGGTGTAACAAGTATACTTACATACGTTTCAAAACGTCCCGAAATGTCTTATCGGTTGGCGTTGCTATCTTCAACACGTGGACTTAAACTTCTCGTTAGATGCGAATGTTGCGTCTTCCTTCTGGCGTTGTTCACTTCGTGGAGATCACTGGGAAAAGAGAGCGATTTCTGTGCGGCTCGCGCTTTTATCCTCTTTTTCGAGCTAGCGATGAGTTCCTTAGTTCGATGTATTGTCCGATAATTCCTTCAGCTGATATCGATCACTTTGCCTGGCGTATTTTAGAGGTGCGTCACACGGTGCATTGTCGACGTCCACACGATTGCACATTTTAGAGGTGTGTCACACGGTGCATTGTCGACGTCCACACGATGGCACATTTTAGAGGTGCGTCACACGGTGCATTGTCGTCGTCCACACGATTTCACATTTTAGAGGTTAAACATTTATTAAACCAAGGAAAAACATAATTAAACGAAAAACTGCAACCCCGCGTTAATCAATAATATGTGAGTCATCACAGCCCCCCTTTACTTTGCGCGACTTATTTTGACTTTGCCCTGGGCGGAGATGGTAAGGAAATAGCGCTCCTCAGCCATCCAACGTGGACATCGGGTTCTTTGTTCGGGCGTCCAGCGCGACTGGATCTCCCGGAATTCGTCGCGGATCGGTTGTGGCACGTGGTCTAGATCCAACTCTGGAGTGTCTGGCGTGCTCGCGGTTGTCTCGGCCACGCGGTTTTCCGGATCTGCCCAGAATTGTTCCAAAAAGGACTCGATCTCTGCAGGTGACCCAAATAGATCGTCGACCGTGTCTTCCAGGTCCTGCTCCCATTCCGAAGGGTCCATATCGATTGGGCTTACGGAGGAGGCTTCGTTATCAGTCCCTCTCGACGGGGCTCTGCTTTCGACGTTGTCCGCCCATTCTTGCACCCGGTTTGCGGAATAAGGCACTACTGGAGCGCTCGAGCCGGTTGGGAATCCGTCAGTAGGTGTCCACGCTTCGTCGGTGACGGTGTAGGTGTGGGTGATACTCACTTCAGCCCGAACGATTTGGTCTGGAGTGCGGTCTAGGACGACGGTGTTAATCGTGCTCTGTTTTCGGAGCACAAATCGGGCCGGCTCTACGTCTTCGGGGTCACTTATTGCTCCACGACTGTTTGCCTCACTAGATTCGCCGGATAGTGAGATCTCTTCGTAGGTCGAGCTCTCGCCCGATGACGCAATACATTCCACCGCCTCTTGGTCCGACCCTTGTTCGAGTCGAGGTGACGCAGACACCTAAATGCGGCGTAGAAAGGCTTCACCGCTGCTTTCGCTCGACTCTGAGCTAGCGTCCGAGATTATGATGACCTCGGGATCAATGCGTGTGTTCTTCGGGGGCCTTCCCCTATCAGCCTGCTCGTCCGGTTCAGAGCGTGGTCGCCGCGGCATCTGGGAGGTCTATAAAAGGAGACAAAATCAGCTCGGTGCAACAGCGGTACGAAATGGTACAAATTTCTAGACTACGACAACATGACATGACACATAAGAGATATTTATTTCCGAGGGAATGCATGCGAAAGCTTAAGCCTTTAAATTCTCGCCAGGGTCATCGGATACACCGTGGTACGCCTTAAGTTCGCCGATGTGTGCCCTTCGGGTCTTGGTGGATCCTTCCAATTGAAGTTGAGCTATGACTGGTGATGGGAACGACTTCACCCGGTAAGGTCCTTCATATCGGGGACCAAGCTTTGCATTGAACCGCTCTGCCGCGTTCGAGAGCTGGTGTACTTTGGCCAATACCAGGTCGCCAATACGTGGTTTCCAGGCCCTTCGCCTTAGATCGTAGTGTTTGGCCTGTGATTGCTGCGCTGCTGCGAGGTTGTCTTTGACTTCACCAAAGACCTCCGCCAGATGACTAGTGCGTTCGTCCGGGGTCATGGGGGTTTCGTCGATTGCCACCCCTTTTTCGTCGAATAGGGTTCTAGGGAGCCTCAATTCCCGTGCCTGACATAGATAAGCGGGGCTATACCCGGTGGAGCTTGCCACGCTGCTGTTCAGTGCTAGCATTACTTCGGGTAAATGAGCATCCCATTGTTGTTGATCGTTGTCCGCGAGCTGAGAGATCATTGTCTTCACCACACGGTTCGTTCGCTCGGTCGGGTTCTCCTGTGGGGTATACGGCGCTGTCAGACGGTGCTCAATACCCCAAGCCTGCAATACCTCTCTAAAGACCTTACTCACGAATTGTTTCCCGTTGTCGCTGATGAAAATTCGTGGAGTTCCAAAGCGGGATAGGATCCGGTCACGTAGCGCCTGTATGAGCGTTTCGGAGGTTGCCCTTCTCAGCGGTACCAGCTCCGTCCATTTCGTGAACTTGTCGCAGAACACGAGAAGTATGTTGTGGCCTTTGCGTGAACGTGGTAACGGGCCAATGAAGTCCGCGCTCACTACATCCCATGGGCCTTCCGACTGGATCGTGTGCATCTTCCCCGACGGAGCCTGCTGGCTTGGTTTGTAACGTTGGCAGCTTTGACAACATCGTACGTATCGTCGAATGTCGCGGTACATACCCGGCCAATAGTAATGCATCCGGATCCTAGCTATGGTTTTCTGTATGCCTAGATGTCCCGCGGTCGCATCGTCATGATTTTCCCGGAGCACGCGTGCCCTCTGAGGTTCTGGCACGAAAAAATTTCCACGGAGACGTTGTCCCTTTGTCTTCCAGCGTCGGTTCACGTCGGTACAAGTTTTCTTCTACGACACAATATTCGGGGTACTTCTCGGGGTAGTTTTGTACCCTCTCCTTCTGCCGCTGTATCCAAGGGCAGTCTTGGACGTCTTCCGTAGTCGTGAGCCAAGGAATTCGAGTGGTTGGCGCGAAAGTGTGTCAGCCACGACATTAAGCCTACCTTTTCGATACTGCACCTCAAACTGGTATTGCTATAGTTCGAGGGCGCACCTTGCGATTCGGCCAGACGGACTTTCGATGGAGTTTAGCCATTTCAAAGCGAGGTGGTCGGTGATAACAACGAAATGATAGCCTTCTAGATAGGCCCTCATCTTCCTGATCGCCCAGACAATCGCCAGGCATTCCTTTTCCGTGGGAGAATAGTTCCTTTCTGCTGGGTTGAGGCCGCGGCTGGCGTAAGCGATGACCTTCTCTTGTCCTCCGGGAAATTGCGTTAGCACAGCGCCTAATCCATAATCGCTCGCATCCGTCTGCAGATAAAACTTTTCCTCAAAATTGGGGCAGGTCAGCACTGGAGCCTCGGTGAGATTCGTTTTCAGGGTTTCAAAAGCCTGCTGTTGCTCCACGCACCACTGCCACTTTTTACCTTTTTTGAGCAAAGTGGTTAACGGTTGTACTACGGTTGAAAAGTTCGGTACAAAGCGACGATACCACGAAGCTATCCCTAAGTACTGCCGGACTTCGCGGACGTTCTTCGGTGGACTGAGTGCTCGAATGGCTTCCACCTTTTCGGGATCCGTATGGATACCCTCCTCGCAGACGACGTGCCCCAAATACTTCAGCTCCTTCTGGAAGAACGCGCATTTGTCGATATTCAGGCGAAGATTGGCTTCACGCAGGCGCCTGAACACTTCTTTGAGATTCCGCATATGGTCTTCAAGCGATGTACCGATAACGACTATATCGTCCAAGTAGGCAAACGCAAAGGAGTCCAGTTCTGGCCCGATGACGGTATCCAATGCTCTTTGGAATGTGGCGGGAGCCGAGTGCAACCCAAATGGCATGACTCGCCACTGGAAAAGGCCACGACCTGGTACGGTAAAAGCCGTATACTTTTTACTTTCGGCCTCCATCGGAATCTGCCAGTATCCGTTTTTAAGGTCCAATGTTGAGATAAATTTCGCGTTACGCAGCCGATCGAGGATGTGCTGTATCCGAGGGAGTGGGTAGGCGTCTGGGACTGAGTGCGCATTTATCTTTCTGAAGTCGATACAGAGCCTCCACGATCCAGTCTTCTTCGGTACTAAGACGACGGGAGAACTATACGGACTCTTCGATGGTTCGATGCAGCCTTTGTTGAGTAGTTCGTCAATTTCTTCGTTGATAATCTTTTGTTTGGCGGGGTTGTAGGTATAATACCGTTGCTTCAGAGGTTGTTCGTCCTTCATAAAAATTCTGTGAGTCGCTATCGTCGAGACACTCGGCAACTGCTTAAACTGGTCCAGTTCAAACTGTAGGAATTCTTCGACCGATTTCACCTTTGCCGCGCTGCTTTCTAGTTCCATTCTTCCAAGTTGTTCATGTGGTACGGTACGTCTGGTTTCTAAGCACAACCGTTGAGTTCCTACCACTAGTGTTGCACCCACCGCCGAGAGGAAGTCCATTCCCAGAATTATTTCGTCCATGGCCTCTGGCATGACCAGAATTTTAATCTGGGTGGTCCTGTCGCCAAGCGTGACTCGAACTTGCAGGGCCTCTTTCACTCTAGTCGGGGATTTGTCTGCGAGTCGCACGGCGACGTTTGCGGGGGTTGAGTTCTCCGGCTTGCGAAGGAGGTCTGCCATGGAAGACTGGATGAAACTTCGGGTCGCACCGGTATCGATTACCGCCGTCGCTAAGTGGCCATCAATGTATATAGTTGCTTGTATATGACGGCCGTCTGATGTCAGTAGTCCTAGTTTGTTGTCGAAGGGGAGGCCGGTCTTTGGTCGCTTCGCTGGCCTCGGCTGTGCGGGCGACCGCCCCCGTTTCCCGATTTGCAGCAGTCGATAGTACGTACGCCTCGTGTACCGCACACCCAACAGAAAAGATAGGGAGCATTCGTGCAGTCTCTGCGGGCATGCCCCTTCTGTCCACATTTCCAGCATGCAGTCTTCACGTCTACCTTAGTGGTTTCCTCAGCCTCCAATTGCTTGAAGGTCACGTGCTTTCGCGGCGGTGTCGGCGATAGTTGTGCCGTGGGTCCGCTAGGTGGAATATCTTCCTGAACTCCTTCCCAGTCTCCCGCTAGCTGGATGAACTGTGTGATAGAGCTAATTTCATGTCGTTTTACATAGAGCCGGAAGCTAGCTAGGCTGTTGTCGTAGATTCGGTCTAGTTTCTCTTCTTCGGACCATGGAGTCAATTTCATGAGATGTCGCAATGCGATGGCATAGTCGGTGAATTTTTCGTTGCTGCCTTGCTTACGATTCTTAATCCTGTCTTCGAGTGACTGAAAAAAACGTCGTGGCATAAACATAGTGAGGAGATCCCCTTTGAACGCCTCCCAATGAGTAAAACGATCGCAGCTTCGGTACCACATTAGGGCTTTTCCCGTCAACAATTCAGGCAGAGCTTTCACTAACGCCTCGCCGTGTATATCGTATGCCTCCGCAAGCTCTTCCACGCGCTCCAGAAAATCTAGAGGTTCACTGCAGCCATCAAATTTTACGGCCCACTTCCTTACTTGGTCTATGACTGCAGCCTGACTGGTCGTCCGGAGTGGAGTTGGGCCTGACTGGGGTACGACTAGTGGTGGCAGTGGTGGTTCCTCTCTTGGCACTATGGTGGCGGTCGAAAGCGGGGCCAGAGATGGGATGGTTGAGTTACATCGGGAATATCGAGCCTCCATCGCCAACAAACGGCTGAACGATGCTGCGTCGTGTTCCGTGTCGCTAATGTAAGTCGTTAAGCGTTGCCTTAGTTTTTCCACCGTACCCGTTGAATCCAAGCCGAACTCCTCACAAATAAGTATTAAGTCTTCCTTTCGTACCTTATAAACCCATCCTATGTGTAACTTCGTCTTCGTTGCTGTTAAGTCTATGGTATCTTTCGACGTGCTGCCGGAAGTAGCCTGTGGTGTCGAGGTCTGCCCTGCACCACCCATTTGCTGTACTTTACCACTCTCTTGATTTTCGTCTGTTGTGAGTCCCTGCTCGGGCGCCATTGTAATGAACTCTTTTTCGTAGCCGGGGTATTTACTCAGCCGAGTAACCAGACTCCAGTCCCTTACAAAAATTTATATTTGAAGGAGACACACAAACTAGACGTGTAAGAAAAGATGTTTATTAAAAGAGAGGGACCGGCTTCTTTAAGGCCGCCCCAAAATAAATTACAATCAAATAGGTGTATTACTGCCCGTCGCTGAGTGCAGGTGTTGGGCTCCAGCGATGATGATGTTCTCTCAGCGTAGGTGTACGGCGCAACGACGTCGTCTCAGTATGTAGCGAGATGTCGGTATAAACTACCGCCTAACGTCCCTCCAGAACTCCACCGTATTACTAGAGTTAAACCTCGGCCGAATGTCTGCCCAGAATTTGACGCACGCACGCGTAGAACAGGTACAAACGCTTAATCCACACGTGCGTGAGCAATAGGTCACGGCAACGACAGGGAAACGTGGATGTGTGGAACAGGTACAAACGCTTAATCCACACGGACACGCTCACTGAGTTACGCACGACAATTCCAACCGTACTCGAACCGCCGTACGTTCGTCCGACCTAGAATGCACTCGTATGAAGAATAAATGTCCGTGAAATGTCCGTCGAGAAAGTTGACGCATGCACGCGTGGAACAGGTACAAACGCTTAATCCACACGTGCGTGAGCAATGGGTCACGGCAACGACAGGGAAACGTGGATGTGTGGAACAGGTACAAACGCTTAATCCACACGGACACGCTCACTGAGTTACGCACGACAATTCCAACCGTACTCGAACCGCCGTACGTTCGTCCGACCTAGAATGCACTCGTATGAAGAATAAAGGTCCGTGAAATGTCCGTCGAGAAAGTTGACGCATGCACGCGTGGAACAGGTACAAACGCTTAATCCACACGTGCGTGAGCAATGGGTCACGGCAACGACAGGGAAACGTGGATGTGTGGAACAGGTACAAACGCTTAATCCACACGGACACGCTCACTGAGTTACGCACGACAATTCCAACCGTACTCGAACCGCCGTACGTTCGTCCGACCTAGAATGCACTCGTATGAAGAATAAAGGTCCGTGAAATGTCCGTCGAGAAAGTTGACGCATGCACGCGTGGAACAGGTACAAACGCTTAATCCACACGTGCGTGAGCAATGGGTCACGGCAACGACAGGGAAACGTGGATGCGTGGAACAGGTACAAACGCTTTAATCCACACGGACACGCTCACTGAGTTACGCACGACAATTCCAACCGTACTCGAACCGCCGTACGTTCGTCCGACCTAGAATGCACTCGTATGAAGAATAAAGGTCCGTGAAATGTCCGTCGAGAAAGTTGACGCATGCACGCGTGGAACAGGTACAAACGCTTAATCCACACGTGCGTGAGCAATGGGCCACGGCAACGACAGGGAAACGTGGATGTGTGGAACAGGTACAAACGCCTAATCCACACGGACACGCTCACTGAGTTACGCACGACAATTCCAACCGTACTCGAACCGTCGTACGTTCGTCCGACCTAGAATGCACTCGTATGAAGAATAAAGGTCCGTGAAATGTCCGTCGAGAAAGTTGACGCATGCACGCGTGGAACAGGTACAAACGCTTAATCCACACGTGCGTGAGCAATGGGTCACGGCAACGACAGGGAAACGTGGATGTGTGGAACAGGTACAAACGCTTAATCCACACGGACACGCTCACTGAGTTACGCACGACAATTTCAACACTATTCCCTTTCAGACACAATCACTAACTACGATCGTCACTATTTACGTTTCGGCGAAATGCTTACCCACGTATACTGTGTAACAAGTATACTTACATACGTTTCAAAACGTTCCAAAATGTCTTATCGGTTGGCGTTGCTATCTTCAACACGTGGACTTAAACTTCTCGTTAGATGCGAATGTTGCGTCTTCCTTCTGGCGTTGTTCACTTCGTGGAGATCACTGGGAAAAGAGAGCGATTTCTGTGCGGCTCGCGCTTTTATCCTCTTTTTCGAGCTAGCGATGAGTTCCTTAGTTCGATGTATTGTCCGATAATTCCTTCAGCTGATATCGATCACTTTGCCTGGCGTATTTTAGAGGTGCGTCACACGGTGCATTGTCGACGTCCACACGATTGCACATTTTAGAGGTGTGTCACACGGTGCATTGTCGACGTCCACACGATGGCACATTTTAGAGGTGCGTCACACGGTGCATTGTCGTCGTCCACACGATTTCACATTTTAGAGGTTAAACATTTATTAAACCAAGGAAAAAACATAATTAAACGAAAAACTGCAACCCCGCGTTAATCAATAATATGTGAGTCATCACAGTTTAATAACGATCGCCGCCAGCATAGGCTCAACCGTTGAGTTCCTACCACTAGTGTTGCACCCACCGCCGAGAGGAAGTCCATTCCCAGAATTATTTCGTCCATGGCCTCTGGCATGACCAGAATTTTAATCTGGGTGGTCCTGTCGCCAAGCGTGACTCGAACTTGCAGGGCCTCTTTCACTCTAGTCGGGGATTTGTCTGCGAGTCGCACGGCGACGTTTGCGGGGGTTGAGTTCTCCGGCTTGCGAAGGAGGTCTGCCATGGAAGACTGGATGAAACTTCGGGTCGCACCGGTATCGATTACCGCCGTCGCTAAGTGGCCATCAATGTATATAGTTGCTTGTATATGACGGCCGTCTGATGTCAGTAGTCCTAGTTTGTTGTCGAAGGGGAGGCCGGTCTTTGGTCGCTTCGCTGGCCTCGGCTGTGCGGGCGACCGCCCCCGTTTCCCGATTTGCAGCAGTCGATAGTACGTACGCCTCGTGTACCGCACACCCAACAGAAAAGATAGGGAGCATTCGTGCAGTCTCTGCGGGCATGCCCCTTCTGTCCACATTTCCAGCATGCAGTCTTCACGTCTACCTTAGTGGTTTCCTCAGCCTCCAATTGCTTGAAGGTCACGTGCTTTCGCGGCGGTGTCGGCGATAGTTGTGCCGTGGGTCCGCTAGGTGGAATATCTTCCTGAACTCCTTCCCAGTCTCCCGCTAGCTGGATGAACTGTGTGATAGAGCTAATTTCATGTCGTTTTACATAGAGCCGGAAGCTAGCTAGGCTGTTGTCGTAGATTCGGTCTAGTTTCTCTTCTTCGGACCATGGAGTCAATTTCATGAGATGTCGCAATGCGATGGCATAGTCGGTGAATTTTTCGTTGCTGCCTTGCTTACGATTCTTAATCCTGTCTTCGAGTGACTGAAAAAAACGTCGTGGCATAAACATAGTGAGGAGATCCCCTTTGAACGCCTCCCAATGAGTAAAACGATCGCAGCTTCGGTACCACATTAGGGCTTTTCCCGTCAACAATTCAGGCAGAGCTTTCACTAACGCCTCGCCGTGTATATCGTATGCCTCCGCAAGCTCTTCCACGCGCTCCAGAAAATCTAGAGGTTCACTGCAGCCATCAAATTTTACGGCCCACTTCCTTACTTGGTCTATGACTGCAGCCTGACTGGTCGTCCGGAGTGGAGTTGGGCCTGACTGGGGTACGACTAGTGGTGGCAGTGGTGGTTCCTCTCTTGGCACTATGGTGGCGGTCGAAAGCGGGGCCAGAGATGGGATGGTTGAGTTACATCGGGAATATCGAGCCTCCATCGCCAACAAACGGCTGAACGATGCTGCGTCGTGTTCCGTGTCGCTAATGTAAGTCGTTAAGCGTTGCCTTAGTTTTTCCACCGTACCCGTTGAATCCAAGCCGAACTCCTCACAAATAAGTATTAAGTCTTCCTTTCGTACCTTATAAACCCATCCTATGTGTAACTTCGTCTTCGTTGCTGTTAAGTCTATGGTATCTTTCGACGTGCTGCCGGAAGTAGCCTGTGGTGTCGAGGTCTGCCCTGCACCACCCATTTGCTGTACTTTACCACTCTCTTGATTTTCGTCTGTTGTGAGTCCCTGCTCGGGCGCCATTGTAATGAACTCTTTTTCGTAGCCGGGGTATTTACTCAGCCGAGTAACCAGACTCCAGTCCCTTACAAAAATTTATATTTGAAGGAGACACACAAACTAGACGTGTAAGAAAAGATGTTTATTAAAAGAGAGGGACCGGCTTCTTTAAGGCCGCCCCAAAATAAATTACAATCAAATAGGTGTATTACTGCCCGTCGCTGAGTGCAGGTGTTGGGCTCCAGCGATGATGATGTTCTCTCAGCGTAGGTGTACGGCGCAACGACGTCGTCTCAGTATGTAGCGAGATGTCGGTATAAACTACCGCCTAACGTCCCTCCAGAACTCCACCGTATTACTAGAGTTAAACCTCGGCCGAATGTCTGCCCAGAATTTGACGCACGCACGCGTAGAACAGGTACAAACGCTTAATCCACACGTGCGTGAGCAATAGGTCACGGCAACGACAGGGAAACGTGGATGTGTGGAACAGGTACAAACGCTTAATCCACACGGACACGCTCACTGAGTTACGCACGACAATTCCAACCGTACTCGAACCGCCGTACGTTCGTCCGACCTAGAATGCACTCGTATGAAGAATAAATGTCCGTGAAATGTCCGTCGAGAAAGTTGACGCATGCACGCGTGGAACAGGTACAAACGCTTAATCCACACGTGCGTGAGCAATGGGTCACGGCAACGACAGGGAAACGTGGATGTGTGGAACAGGTACAAACGCTTAATCCACACGGACACGCTCACTGAGTTACGCACGACAATTCCAACCGTACTCGAACCGCCGTACGTTCGTCCGACCTAGAATGCACTCGTATGAAGAATAAAGGTCCGTGAAATGTCCGTCGAGAAAGTTGACGCATGCACGCGTGGAACAGGTACAAACGCTTAATCCACACGTGCGTGAGCAATGGGTCACGGCAACGACAGGGAAACGTGGATGTGTGGAACAGGTACAAACGCTTAATCCACACGGACACGCTCACTGAGTTACGCACGACAATTCCAACCGTACTCGAACCGCCGTACGTTCGTCCGACCTAGAATGCACTCGTATGAAGAATAAAGGTCCGTGAAATGTCCGTCGAGAAAGTTGACGCATGCACGCGTGGAACAGGTACAAACGCTTAATCCACACGTGCGTGAGCAATGGGTCACGGCAACGACAGGGAAACGTGGATGCGTGGAACAGGTACAAACGCTTTATCCACACGGACACGCTCACTGAGTTACGCACGACAATTCCAACCGTACTCGAACCGCCGTACGTTCGTCCGACCTAGAATGCACTCGTATGAAGAATAAAGGTCCGTGAAATGTCCGTCGAGAAAGTTGACGCATGCACGCGTGGAACAGGTACAAACGCTTAATCCACACGTGCGTGAGCAATGGGCCACGGCAACGACAGGGAAACGTGGATGTGTGGAACAGGTACAAACGCCTAATCCACACGGACACGCTCACTGAGTTACGCACGACAATTCCAACCGTACTCGAACCGTCGTACGTTCGTCCGACCTAGAATGCACTCGTATGAAGAATAAAGGTCCGTGAAATGTCCGTCGAGAAAGTTGACGCATGCACGCGTGGAACAGGTACAAACGCTTAATCCACACGTGCGTGAGCAATGGGTCACGGCAACGACAGGGAAACGTGGATGTGTGGAACAGGTACAAACGCTTAATCCACACGGACACGCTCACTGAGTTACGCACGACAATTTCAACACTATTCCCTTTCAGACACAATCACTAACTACGATCGTCACTATTTACGTTTCGGCGAAATGCTTACCCACGTATACTGTGTAACAAGTATACTTACATACGTTTCAAAACGTTCCAAAATGTCTTATCGGTTGGCGTTGCTATCTTCAACACGTGGACTTAAACTTCTCGTTAGATGCGAATGTTGCGTCTTCCTTCTGGCGTTGTTCACTTCGTGGAGATCACTGGGAAAAGAGAGCGATTTCTGTGCGGCTCGCGCTTTTATCCTCTTTTTCGAGCTAGCGATGAGTTCCTTAGTTCGATGTATTGTCCGATAATTCCTTCAGCTGATATCGATCACTTTGCCTGGCGTATTTTAGAGGTGCGTCACACGGTGCATTGTCGACGTCCACACGATTGCACATTTTAGAGGTGTGTCACACGGTGCATTGTCGACGTCCACACGATGGCACATTTTAGAGGTGCGTCACACGGTGCATTGTCGTCGTCCACACGATTTCACATTTTAGAGGTTAAACATTTATTAAACCAAGGAAAAAACATAATTAAACGAAAAACTGCAACCCCGCGTTAATCAATAATATGTGAGTCATCACAGTTTAATAACGATCGCCGCCAGCATAGGCTCAGCTCCGAAAACTACAAAACGCTATGCGGTTAATGTTTTGCACGTCGGTGATAACTAGTTACCGTTTAAAACTGACACAGTTCCAACTTAGCAAAACCCGCAGAGTTTATTTGCAATTTTCTTGTAAAAACTTATTGGAGAACTCTGTTCGAATCCAACTAAAAGTCAGTCGAATACCGGCTGCGCCAATTAATGTTAGGATATAGGGTGCAAAGCGCTCAGACCTTGTCGAGCGTATAGCCGCGCCCTTTATCCTACTCTCATATACAGGATGCAAAGCGCTCAACCGGAGTCGAGCGTATAATCGCACCTATATTATCCCTTTACGAAATGAAAGAACAAGGATCAAAGTTGTCCTTTATTTTTATTGGATAAAATCCTTCTTATATGGCAAAAGCTTACACTTTGAAGTTAGTCTCTAATCGCCGTGGCCGCTGGGTGGGTACGCACGTCAGAGTTGAGACATCAAAAACATTCTGCCTTTCCAGTGGACGCTGCTCCGTTTTTATACTGAAATAGTGCTGATCTTGCACTTCCCATAATCCGCATAGTGCTGATCTTGCACTTCCCATAATCCGCATAGTGCTGATCTTGCACTTCCCATAATCCGCGATCTTTGTTTATTTTACCAGACAATGTACCGCCCATGTCGTCGTCGTTCTTGCCCTGGATCTGCTTTGAGCACGTACAATCCTCTGCATCCAGCTTCTTCAGATGCTGCATAGCTTTTTGATTTACTGGCGCGTGCCCCTCCCCATGTCACCTGCCCGTCTACGTCTGCGTCTATCGTGGTCGTCGCTCAAAAACCTTTCAGCTCCCGTTCATTTGTTTATTTGTCTTGAATATTATTGTCGCCCAAATGGTTTCATGTTTCGCAGCTGTGGTCTGTTGCATAGCGGTTGTATTTATGCATTGATTCATGAAGAGAAGAACAGAAAGTCGGGATAGGGATTGTTTGTGCGGTTGTGACTCACAACAGCTAGTTGTCTTGATTGTAGGAATAATATGCTGAGCAGTAGTTGTGGGTGTTAAGGAATTTTCGTTAAGTGGAACTACGTCTTGGAATGTGGGGAGAGCGAGATTATCTGTGTTTGAGCTAGTTGTCCTATATTTTCGCGTTTGGCTAGGGTTAGGAGAGGCTGCGGTGTTACAAACGTTTTTTAATGCTGTCTTAAGCTGTCTTACTTCCTGTTTCAATTATTTTACTTCCTCCTTGCTTTCTTTTAAGCGTGCTTTGTCTTTTTCTACCGTTTCTGCTAACTTATTACCGACGGCCTTACTTAGTGATTCTCTTAGTTCTTGGTTATCCCTTTCAGATTCGTCAATCAAATTATTCTGTACGTCAATCTGTGCTCTTAATTTTTTGCACTCTCTTGTTAAACCCTGTATTGACTCTTCTAGTATCTGAATTTTTTTATTTGTGGCCTGTTCCGAAACACTTACTGAATTTTTGATTTAATTAATTAAAAACGTTGAAAATTGACCCAGTACTGCTTGATCCTTTACTAATTTCGAAGTTTCCTTGCTCAAAATTGATTCCTGTGCTAACTCCCTTGCTTCTCTAAGAACTTCTTCGGAATCAGTTTCGAATTATTTTAGTTTGTCTTTTAATGCATCTTGTTCTTTGGCCATAAGGTTTAATTATATTTACCGTAAATCAAAATAATAAGCAGGGACTCAATGTGGTTATAGTAAACAATTTTCTGTTGTACTTACCATTTTAATTTTAGTTATTCTGCGCCACATTACTTGGTGCAATCGTTGATCTAAATTTCTTGTCCTTGGTACCTGCTACCGTTGATTCTTGTAAAACAAATTTTATTTCAATAGTTCTGCCCAGACGCCAGGATTAAAAAAAAATATATTTACTTGCGTTTAAAAATATTGACCTGTGTTTTACCATACAATCGTGCTATTGAATTGATCGGCTGTTTTTGGTAGCAACTAGTCGCTAATTAAAATTGACACAATTCCAATTTCAGGCGAAATTCGTTTATAGCCGTTCATGTATGTACACTTTGAATATTAAATTATGTCTTCAATATCTCTTCTTAGCTTTTTGCCCAGATATATTGGCAAGATATCCTTGACAATATAATCTTTGCTCAAAAATTACAATCTCGCATGCAGCATAATAAGCTTTTTTGCCCTGTGATAGCAACTAGTCGCTAATTTAAATTGACACAATTCCAACTTAGCAAAATGCGCCAAGCTGCATAGCGATCAATATAATTTTGTTCAAAGCTTAGAGGAACTGAATTCTCATCCAACTGCAAGTCAGTCGAATACCGGCTGCGCCAAATAATGTTGGAATCTAAGGAATCAAAGCGCTCAGACGAGGTCGAGCGTATAAGCGATCCTTTATTCCAATGCTGAGATATAGGAAACCAGGCCCTCAGATAGTGCCGAGCGTATAATAGTCCCTAAATTTCCTTTTAAATATAAGATTGTACCTAAGGTTTAATCCTTTTATTTAATGTTTTGAATCCTTAGGTCTAAACAGAATTACTATATCCTAACTTGAAACTGCCCTATGCTGCCGACGTCGTGGCTAGTGGCTGAGTACGCTCGCAGAAGAAGTCCTCTTCCAGTTGTCGAAGCTTCGTTTATATAGATCAATTTTGCTGATCTTGCAATATTGGAAATTTCCACTGTCCGCGATCGTCGAGGATTCTTCCCGAACACATTGCATAAGCTTGACCGCGACCTTCACCCGCAACTGTACCAACATTGCCATATTATTGCTGTTGCTACATGAAGCTATTCCGAGGTTCCTATTGCTTCTTTTGTAGTTGTTGTTGTTGTTGTTGCCAGCGATCGGATTGCAATTGCGCATTCGCTGTGCCAGTGCTGAGATTAGACAATCGTGCATATACGGTGCCTGTATTGTTGTTGCTAGCTGTCGCCCTGCAAATGCATGCGCTGTGTTTGTGCTTAATGCTCTTGTAATTACCAGCGATCGGGTTGCGCATATGCTTATGCTCGTGCTGGTGTTGTTGTTGTAGTAGCCAAACTGTCTCTGTGAGCGATTTCGCTAGCGGCTGCTTTTCAGTAGCATGGAATCACCTTGAAGTAGAAATTCACGAATGCAGGTCACTGCCTTTTGTTTTCCGTTTAAGGTGACCACATGTGCATTTGGGAGAGACTCACAACATACCCGATGAATCATTATTTGTGCCATCGTTGATTGGTAGGGATTTTTTTAAACACGCGTGTATCACTTTGATCACTATGAAACGGATGTATTCCGAAGACCATCTTAAGCGCTTAAATAAACCTTCAGCTATTGATGCAAAGATGAAAGAAACACTTAGTCAGCTTGGTATACTTCGGTCCGAATATAATGTTAAATCTGATGCCCTTAGAATGTGTATTGGTAAAAGTGATCTGATTGCCATCGATACTGGTCCGTCCGTTTCTACGGATGACCATTTAAATGAATATTTCTATGACTTATGTGCCATTGATCTTACACCTAATACCGATGAACTTTTTAATGTAGACACCTCGCTCCCCCAGAATAAAGTAAAGCTGTTTCGCTCTGCGATTCAGAACGCCTATTATAAAACTAAAAAAAACCCTTCAACACCAGAGGACTATTGTATGAGAATAGGAGTCACTAGTAATATGCCTATATACCGCCGCCCCGCCGTCTGTCACACCAAGAACGTATTGAAACTCGTAAGATAATAGATGACTTGTTGGCAAAGAAAATAATCCGGCCTAGCAATTTGCCTTACGCTTCTGCCATAGTGCTTGTTCGTAAAAAGTCAGGAGAAATAAGAAAATGTGAAAGCTATGACTGATGACTGTCTAGAACACTAAGGAAATAAAAGATTTTTCAGTATTATGGACTTCAAGAGTGGTTTCAACCAGATTCCGATGCATGAAGATTCAGTTATATACACTTCGTAACCTGATGGACACGTGTTGAATGACTTAATTATCCGTAATTTAGTTGTTGTATATATGGACGATATCTTGGTAGCATCTGAAGACTTTGAGACACACTTGAGAACGGTTATTGAGGTTATTAAAAGATGAAGGTTTTATGGTCTTGAGTTGAACTTTGAAAAATGTCAATTTGCTCAAAGCGAATTAGAGTACTTAGGATTTTGTGCTAACTCTCATGGCATACGACCTAGCAATCGCCACATAGAGGCTATTCAGAAATATCCTATTCCTAGGAATAATAAGCAACAACAAGCCTGTTTGGAATTGTTCTCTTTCTTTAGAAAGTTTTTGCCGTCCTTCTTAAAAATTGCACACCCCCTGTCACAGCCACTTAGAAAAGATCGGCCCTTTGAATTCACTGATGAGTGCCGCGAAGCCTTCCTTACGCTTAGGAAAAAACTTGTTGAGCCGCCTTTTTTGTCCATATTCGACCCAAGCCACGAGACTGAATTACACTGCGATGCGAGTGCGAAAGGATTCGGTGCTGTTCTTTTGCAAAAGCAGGATGACTCTAAATTTCATCCAGTAGCCTACTTTTCAACCACCTCTGCTTCAGAAGCTAACCTACATAGCTACAAATTGGAGACACTCGCTGTCATTTACGCACTTCGCCGCTTTCACACTTATTTTGACCGCAGACCTTTTAAAATTGTCACTGATTGTGATTGGGCATTATTATTAGAACAATATAACTACACAATACAACATAGGCCTGGCACATCCATGAGTCATGTAGACGCGCTTAGCAGAATAGGGAACGTTGGAGCTATAAGTGATTTAGACATTGACTTCCAACTTCAAGTAGCTCAGAACCGAGACCCTGAAATTGAACATATAAGGGCAAAATTATAGAATGAAGAAAGAAAAGATTTGGAACTTAACGATGAGGTAGTGTATCAAAAATCTTTCACTGGTAAACGCAGACTTTATGTCCCAAAGGAGATGATTAATAACGTCATTAGATGGATTCACAACTTCATTAAAAACTGTTTAAGATGTGTTGTGTATTCAGCTCCAGCGAGGTCAAACATACGTAATTTATACAATATTCCAAAAACCCCTGTGCCGTTTGATACAGTTCATATTGACCACCTACGTCCTCTACCTTCCGTTATATCAATGAAAAAATATGCTTTAGTAGTGATTGATGCATTCACGAAATTTACAAAACTGTACGCGACTACAACTACTAACTCTTAGGAGGCTTGCACGGCACTTCAGCACTATTTTGATCATTATAGCCGCCCTAGACGAATTGTCAGTGACAGAGGCACTGCATTCTCTTCAAACGAATTTCGGCAATTTGTAGAAGAAAATAATATTCAGCACATATTAAATGCCACTGCTTCACCTCAAGCTTACGGTCAAGTAGAACGTGTTTACTGTGTCCTTGAGCCACTTATGAGTAAATCTTGCAAGAAATTTAATCAGAGTGACTGGCCTTGTTTTCTTAAAAGGGCTGAATATTCTTAAAAACCCAGTACACACATCAACGAAACAACCCCGTCTATACTTCTTTTCGGTGTCGCACAGCGCGGTGAGGTAATCGATGAATTGACTGAATTTTTTGAGGAACAAAACGAGACGACAGATCGTAATTTAGTGGAATTGAGAAATTTAGCATCGCAGCACATAAATAAATCTCAAGAAACAAATTTCACACAATTTTTTAAGCAAAATACACCAGCTGAATGTTATGAAAAGAATACGTAGCAATTAAATATGCAAATACGGATCAGGGTACTAATAAAGATATAGAACCAAAGTTTCGAGGCCCTTATGTCGTAGAAAAAGTTTTGCCTCACGACCGATATGTGATACGTGATATCGACGGCTGCCAGATCACTCAGATTCCATATAATGGCGTTCTGGAAGCCAATAAATTAAGAAAATGGGCATCAAATTCTGCGGACTTAGTCACTGAAGACAAACCCGAGGAAAAATTTATTCATATAAGTTATATAAGTAGAAGGACTCTATAATGTGATGTTGTATGCCTATATGCACAGGAATCAAACAACGAAGCCGACATACAAACACGCCTTGCAATTCTAATTGCCCTTGGCTCGAGAATGCACGCTCGATCGGTGTATGTTCGATGTGCGCTCACTACTGCTTAACGAAAATTTCGGCACACGATGCCGAAACTGACCAACGCAACAAGTATGGTTGTATGCATTTACATATATCTGCACACATGAACCAAGGGCGGTTGATATATGGCGCAAAGAGAGAAAAACGATTTGCAGACTTTAAGAGAACTGAAAAAGAAAAAAACAATTCGCTAGCCGGGCGACTCTCTCTTCATTCTCAACTGAAGGGAACGAGGAAACGTAAATAAGACTGAGCGTTACTATTAAGTTGTTGTTGTCATTCTTCTTGTCTGGCAACCCTTGTCGAAGACTGAAGTATATAGTTTCGCGCTCCGTAAACAATAATAAATAAAAACCAAAAGTAAATATTAAGCAACCTGCATTAATTTGAGCAAAGCTCAAAAGTATTCTCCAAGGAGGACTGCAGTGTTTTTGTGCCGCTCCACCAGTAAATTGTGTGTTTGAAACACAAAATAAAGATAAGTATAGTGAATATACATACGGACATTCGTATATTATTTATTGTCGTCAAACTTCTAGGAACGACAGAAAGAGACACTCGGTCTCTGCAGCTGCTGCAGCAGCTAGCTGCTCTGCCCGAAAGTGATGCCAATCGGACACAGTCCACCATCCAATAGCTGCGACACGAACCAGTTAAAAGCTGGGCTTTATCAACATCCCGGTAGGGAAAATTTACTAATTCCCAGTAGGGAAATTACACAAAATGGTGACAATCTGGACCAGTCTACAAGTGAACAGCCAGGTATAAGCCAATTCAAAAATATTAAAATCCAGTTCGAAAGAAAGAGATCGAACTCTACCAGTGGAATAATCTCTCTAAGCGTTAAGAAAAATAGCCCTAACAACACTCCTAAGAGTATTTTACCAAATTCCCCTTTGGAAGCTCTTTCTAGAGATGTAATTGAACTTAATTCGTCCAAACAAAGTCCAATAGTTGCTGAAATGAATAAAGAGCAAAACAAGCAGCAGGCGGTGCTAATCGGTATGCACCGTTATATTAATATCACGAAGAGGAAAAGAAGCCCTTCCGGAAAAAATGACAACAGGGCCAAACTTAATAAAATGGAAGCTCCTGCTTCTCAAGAAACACTAATTGGTAATCGGTTCGCTCCACTTGCTGCAATTTCTGATGAAAATTCAACAGAAAATCAACCAAAAAAAGTATTTAAACCGCCCCCAATCTATTTGCGCGAGCGGAGCTCGAATGCACTTGTTGCCAAATTAGCTAATTTATTAGGAAATAGCAACTTTTACGTAGTTCCCTTAACTAGGGGTAATATCCATGAAACTAAAATTCAAACAAACACGGAAGACAGTTACCGAAAAGTTGTAAAAGAGTTTGAAGGAGCGAATAAAAATTTTTACACACACCAGCTAAAGAGTAGCAAAGGTATTACAGTGGTGATCAAAGGTATTGAAGCAGATGTTGACACAAACGAAATAAAGAGTGCGCTAGAAGAGAATGGTTTGCACGCAAGATCGGTTATAAATATATTTAACAAAGCTAAAATTCCTCAGCCAATGTTTAAAGTTGATCTGTTGCCGGACAACTTAAAGCTTAAAAAAACGAAATCCATCCGATATACAATTTGCAATTCCTGTTGCATCGTAAAATAACGGTAGAAGAGCCACATAAAAGAAATGGTTCCATACAATGTGCCAACTGCCAAGAATTTGGACACACAAAATCGTATTGTACAGTGCGCACCGAGTGTGTAATATGTGGCGAGCTTCATCACAGCTCAGTCTGTGATAAAAAATCAAAAAATGATCGCAATTTACTTAAATGTAGTAACTGCGATGGAAATCATTCTGCAAATTTCAGAGGTTGTCTAGTTTATCAAGATCTGAAAAAACGAATCAACATTAAAAAGGAATCAGCTCGTAATCCTACAAAAAATATTACTGTTTCGGTACCATTCTCCTCTCACAACCTTAATTTGAACCCCGTAACTCCAGGAGTTTCTTATGCAAATGCACTAAAACCCGCGATCCCTATTAGTGCTCCTACTAACAACAACAGTAGTCTTGAGATGATGATATCTACTCTAACTCAAAGTTTGTCCCAATTTATGCAAACAATGCAAAGCTCACTCGACAGAATTGTGCAAATGCAAACACAATTAATGACAGCACTTTTGGCTAAAATATGAATTTCCTAAAAATTTGTGCCTGGAATTCGAACGGGTTATCCAAGCATAAGCTAGAAATTCAGAATTTCTTAAATCAGGAAGAAGTTGACGTTATGCTTCTCTCTGAAACACATTTAACAAACAAAAATTTCTTCTCAATCCCCGGGTATATATTTTATCAAACCAACCACCCAGATGGCAAGGCGCATGGAGGCACGGGTATACTTATTCGTAGAAGAATACAACATTTTATTCTAGATTCTTACAGTTATGATTTCCTTCAGGCAGCAACGCTTTGCGTAATAGTGAGAGGTAAAAATCTGGTTTTATCGGCGATTTATTGCCCACCTCGTTTTAGCATAACCGAAAAAATGTTCTTAGACTTCTTTAAGACATTAGGTGATAAGTTCCTAGCAGCAGGAGACTATAATGCAAAGCACATTTTCTGGGGTTCCAGAACGTGCAATCCTAAGGGTCAGCAATTATACAAGGCTATTATCAATAAAAACAATTCTCTAGACTTTGTATCTCCAAAACAGCCAACTTATTGGCCAACAGATCTCCAAAAAATTCCAGACCTCTTAGATTTCGGAATAACTAAAGGTATTGCAAGAGAGCTTATTTCTGCAAAAGCAACAACCGACCTCTCCTCAGATCATTCCCCAGTTGTATTCGTTTTGAACAAATATCCGGAACCAGTAGAACGTCCACCCAGCTTAACAGATGCAGGCACAAATTGGTTAAAATACAAAAAGCACATAAGTGCGCATATTCATACTAACTATAAAATTGAATGCATTGATCATATTGACGATGCCGTAACTGTTTTTAACTCTTATTTGGCATCAGCAGCACAAAAATCGACTCCTCATACTAAATATAGAACAAAACACGCCTTCTCTAATAGGGAAATTGAAAATCTCGTCGCAGAAAAACGAAGATTCAGGCGCGAATGGCAGCGGGTCCGTTCTCCGTTGGCCAAAAACAAGCTAAAAGAAGTAGAAAAAAAGCTAAGAGCAAGTTTAAATAGGGAGAAAGAATGTAAAACCCGCAACTTTGTCGAGAACCTTACGCCCAGAGGCTCAAATCGTAGTTCCTTGTGGTTGGCAAGCCGCTCTATGAAGACCCCAGTACAGAGTGAAACACCCGTTCGGTGTCTCAACAGTGGATGGGCGCGCTCAGATGAAGAGAAAGCTATGGTTTTTGCTTTGCACCTCAATAAGGTATTCCAACCGAATCCGAGCAATGCTGAGCATGTTCTCCCAACTTTGTCCGAAAACACTCGTAGAATTTCCATACAAATCAGTTCAAGAGAAATTGTCGGTATCATAAAAAATGAACTTGTCTGCAAAAAAGCCCCGGGACATGATCTTGTCACTCCAAAAATGTTAAAAAATATACCATTCGTAGCAGTACAGTTTTTAACAGTCTTATTTAATGCAATTATTGAATTAAGCTACTTCCCAAAAGATTGGAAACGGTCGGTTATTAAAATGGTGCCTAAGCCAGGAAAAGATCCTACCCAAACATCCTCTTATAGACCAATTAGCCTCCTGCCTTGTCTCTCAAAGTTATTCGAAAAGTTACTCATAGCTAAATTAACACCTTATCTGCAAGAGCAGAACATTATCCCTCCACATCAATTCGGGTTTAGAAAACAACACGGTACTATTGAACAGGTAAATCGGATTACAAATGAAATAAGACTTGCCTATGAAAATCGGGAGTACTGCTCTGCAGTATTCCTTGATGTGCAACAAGCGTTCGATAAAGTTTGGCATGACGGACTGTTATACAAAATCAGAAGATTACTTCCCTTTAATTTTCACGCGATCTTTGAGTCATACTTAAAACATAGAACGTATCAAGTAAGACATAACTCATTTATTACAAAAACCTTTCAAATAAACGCGGGAGTCCCCCAAGGGAGTGTTGTTGGGCCTTTTCTTTACCTTGTATACACAGCAGATATTCCAAATAACGATAGAATATTGATTTCAACATTTGCTGATGACACAGCGGTACTTAGTCGGCACAAGAACATAAGTATCGCAACTTCTCAGCTCCAAGATCACTTGAGCGAAATCCAAAGCTGGTTATCTAAATGGCGTATCAAAATTAATGAGCCTTAAATGTCAACACATTAATTTCACGCTCAATAGAAAAGCTTCTCCAGACATTTTCCTTAATAATGTACGCATCCCACAATGTGAGGAAGTCACATATCTCGGTATTCATTTGGACAAAAGACTGACATGGCGTAAGCATATTGAAGCCAAGAGAACCCAAATGAAGCTTAAAGCCAACAGCCTGCACTGGTTAATAAATAGCCGCTCTCCTCTAAAGCTTGAATATAAAATCCTTCTATACAACCAAGTTATAAAACCAATATGGACGTATGGTTTACAATTGTATGGAAATGCCAGCTCTTCGAATATAGAAATCCTGCAAAGAGCACAGTCCAAGATCCTAAGGACTATAACAGGAGCTCCTTGGTTTGTTTCGAATGAACGGATCCATAAAGACCTCAACGTAGAACTGGTTAAAACAGAGTTCACTAATATCAAAGAGAAATACTTCAATAAATTGCGCAGACATGTAAATCCACTTGCCCGTGGATTATCGAACACATCGTACTCTTCGAGATTGAAAAGAAATGACCGGCCAGCAATTATAAATCGTTCTACAACAGCAAGTGCAATCCATGCACATCCATAAACTCAGCTTTCCTAGCTGATCGTCTACTCGGTGGGTGCACTCCATGCACCCTTGCAATCCACGCACATCCATAAACTCAGCTTTCCTAGCTGATAGTCTACTCGGTGGGTGCACTCCATGCACCCTTGCAATCCACGCACATTCATAAACTCAGCTTTCCTAGCTGATCGTCTACGCGGTGGGTGCACTCTATGCACCCTTGCAATCCACGCACAGCCTAGCTGCTTAAAATCTTCGTTTCCGCACCGTCAATACTTTACGTGTTTCTTCACATATCAGCAAAGCCCAGTTTTCGGTATCCGAGGCCCGCAATGAACTTATTACTAATTTGTAATATTGTCCAATTAGGTGTAAGATTTAAAAAACTTATTGCTAGACTCCTATATTAGAGGAGTGATTCAATAAATAATAAAACGTTTAAAAAAAAAAAAAAAAAAAAAAATTCTTCTTGCCTTACACAAAAAACCACCGATCACACCGACTGGCAAACGGGTACGCTGCCAATTTGAGGTTTTAAGTCAGAGAGAGACAGAGTCTGTCCACGATTTTAATGCATACGCTTCACGTGTTCTGGAACTGTGATTCGATGCCCTTGAGAATGCAACAAGAGGGCGGTTGAAGTTCGTGGCACGTGATACGCGTGGACGGACTCTCTGCACTGAATGGTCCACCGGAGCTGATTCCAGGCTCCTGGTCACCTTGAAGATGAAGATGTGAGGGAACTCCGGTTGGGTTTTAATTTTTGTTTGCCGGCGGTTGCGCGACGTGACTTAAGTTTTTAAAGTTGAGATTTTTCTTTGATGTTTCACTAAACTTAGTTCTTTTAGTTCACGTTATGTTTATAATTTTTCTTTTTGGGTTTTCTTTTGTTCACTGTTTGATATTTAAAATTTGAAGGCGGTTGCGGAGCGGCGACGCGCGTGCTAGCGAAAACGATCAAAGACTTTGCTGTCGTCACTGGAAGTCGAACTGTTGAACGCGAGAGAGCAAAGGGTTTCGTTAAATCTGTTTGATTAAGGTCTCGCCCCCATAGCGGCTACGGCAAAAAACGGACACATCTTAAAAAGAGATGGAGCGGTTTCGATGTTTACAGTGATTTAAGTACTGAATTTAAAAATGACGAAATTCCATCAACGTCTTTTTAAGCTTCAAAATGTTGTGAGTCGAAAAACGTCACATCACACTCTAATGTTAAGCTACCAGCTCTAAACGGGAAAAGTGCCAAAACATATAAAAACAATTACAACGCAGCAGAGGAGTTCGACGACACAACACCAAGAATGAAATTCGACACTCATTTAGCAACAACAACAACAGCTTATGACCAGAGGTTCAAGGAAGAAAGACAAAGCAACAACCCGCTTTTTCAGTCAAGAGCTTATGCAACGGACGGAAGCTCGCAAAAATAGCCAAAAACAACAACAGCCAGAGGTGCTTATGCAATTAACGGAACTGACATACGTCAACAATGAAAGCCGATATGGAAACACAGGAATAAAGCTATTGGCGTATTTCGCAACAACATCAACAGGCGATCGAGAAGGGCATGACACGCAGTAGCAAGAGACTAGCTGCTGCTAAAACGAAAACAACAACAACAAGTGCAGCCTAGGCACACCAGCAGGGGAAGATCGAAAATTAGCTGATGCAGAATCAAAATCAAATATTGCTAGGTCAGCAATGTTGATCTATTTAAGCGAAGCTTCGATCAATGGAAGAGGACTTGCGGTTGGGAATCGAGAAGTTAAAAATCAGATCTCAACTTTGTCGCACCTACTTACGAGCCAGGATGACAAAGTGTGGATCTCAGTGTATCAAGGGATTAGGGCAGTTAATTAAGACAGAATAGGTTTGTTAAAAATAAAAAGGACTTAATTAAAGAACAATTGAAATTGAAGTCGATGGCATTTTTATTTGTGGTCTTTGCTTAGACAACCATCCCCAGCACGCAACCAAAATAATGGCGATGAGCAAGTCCTGAAACTCCTACTGGCCAAATTGGTGTTTTAAAAAGATATTTTTGCGATTGTTTGTATGTCCTCGCAGAATTGCTCTGCAAAACCGGGGAAAAAAAATACTGGTTGCACCCGCGATAATTTGATGTTGCACGCGCGATTCATATAAAAATGAATAACTCTTCGTTTATTTTTCTCTTGGTAACACTTTTAATATCCTGTAGTTTGTAAGAGGACATTATATCTAGCTGTAAAAGAATCAATTCAAAATAGTGACAATCAAATTTTTGCGAATTCCGCGAATTGTGGTCATGGCTAAAATAAAATAAAATCAAAATGATCATAGTTATAGCGATGTCTCAATTTTTTTTCAGTTAAAGATTAAGCAATCCAGTCGCGCGCCCAACATTTTCTTTTGGTTCCTACACCGAGAGAAAAAGGTAGTTATATTAACTGAAAAAGCAGGTTAAAATAACCGAGTTCACCGCTAATTCTTAGCTTATGTGTAGTAGCAGTCAATTCAACAGTACAAACACAGTCAATAAGGATATAACTACCTGATGGTTGATATAACTGTCTCGCGGTTAAATCAACTGTCACCAGCGACTGGGAAAAAAAATTTATATTTTGCTTTGACTTTTTTTTAATCTTCTTTTATTAATACTTTTTTTTATTAAATTATTATATTTTTTCTTTATTTATTTGTTTCTATTTAAATCTTTTTCTCTTTCATCTCTTTAAATTTTCTCGCCTCGGCCGAGCCTTGAACCGCTGACCGCTGGGCGAACGTCTTAACCATTATGCTAAACGAACGAATTTCATTTGTTGGTCAAAATGCTCACTTGAGCTTATGGTTGCTCAAGTTTTGGGGAACGTGCTTAAGGAATTGTTTCACTCCTAAAATTTTTTGCTTTAAAATGAACCATTAAAAAAAAAATTAACTAAATTAAAATCTTAAAAATTTAAGAGAAAATTTTTGTCTTCCAAGACAACTGCACTCTGAACAAAAAAAAAAAAAAAAACTGTAATTAAAAAAAAAAATCCAGAAAAATTGCCGCCGCCAGCAGGGATAGAACCCCGAAGCTCACGACGGTCGAGTCACAGCTTAAGCAACTGAGCTATCGAAAACTCCGGAGACGGTTGATCAGAATGCGAACTTATACTTCTAAGTGAACGAAAGCGAATTTGAACATAAAAAGTAACTGTTTTTCAACTGTTAATTTGACAGCCTTTTTCAGTGCATTTAACGCGGAATACAGTTTATTTGACCACTCTTACTTTAACTGTTCTAAGTAGTTAATTTAACTGTTGTTATTTCTCTCGGTGTAGTTGTTCTTGAGTCAAAAGAACAAGGACAGCAGAAGCTTGCTTCTGGCGACGACTCATTTTAACGGAATGAATTTCAAAAATTTCCTTTTTATTTTTGAAATTTTTGAAAAATGAAATTTATAGCCAAGCTATACGGTTATGCTCTACTACACGATTCTACAGTAGAGAAAAATTCTTCTGCAGTGTATACAGGCTGTAAAGCACATAGTAGTGCTGTACTCTAAATATGTCTACGGCAGCTCTACGTAGAGATGTAGAATTGTAGAAATGGTCTACAGTGTATACAACATACGTAGAGTCTCTACACACTACACTCGACTCTCTACCTCAAAGACTCTATAGTCGACACTTGGCTTTAGGAGTAAACAAGCATATTTAAATATAAATTTTTCAACTTGTCTCATTTCCTTATTCTTCGCTTATTTTTAAAAAAAGCAAATGTTTTGACTAGGATTGAACCCAGGTCTCTGGGGTGATAGCCCGATACTCTACTAATACACAACATATTCCATTTATGCCAAGTGTTACATAGCTCATGTTTTTTTGCCAAGCTTTTAAAAAATAAATAAATGAACCCGTTCATTAAAAATTACGGAGCACCATAGGTTCGATGTAGCGTTGTGCTTGGTATTCACGACTCGCGACCTTATCACTGCAGGTTCAAGCCCTATCAACAAGAACGACTTGGTTGTAAAGGATTTTTTGTTGATCTGCTGTTTGCGAGTCGCAAAAATACATGGACGGATAGGCCTATTTGGAGCATGATGATGGTAAGTAAAAACCCGAATCCCTAAAAACCGTAAATTCTTTTTGCTTGCAAAGTGCGTTTTAAGTTTGGTGAAAAAACCGACACTCTTCAACTGGCTCTTATCTAAATTTAGTCAAATGAATTATAAATTTAAGAGTAATTTTTTAAAAACCATCATTCTTCTACCTCTTCTTGTGTCGGTGAAGCTATTGACCAATGATTTAAACACTTGTTGCTGGTAGCCTCACGCTTGCATATGTCAAGATCGTTCTCCTATTCCCAGTAAAATCACAAGCAATTAGATTTAAGTTTGACTTGATATTACTTAAAAATTTTTTTGATCAAATAAGTTATGAATTTAGGAGTAGTTTTTCCCAATTCATCCTTATCCCACCTCTTCTTGTGTCAGTGAAGCTAACGACCAATGATATAAACATTTGTTCCTGGTAGCCTCACGATTGTATATGTCAATATCGTGTTCCTGTTCTTTGTAAAATCGCAAGAAACTGGATTTAAGTTTGACTTGATATTATTTAAAAATTAATTTTTCAGTTTCCATATAAAAACTTACTTTAAACAATGTTTTGAGTTTAAAATTTCATTATGAAATATGTTTATGAGTTTATCTTAAACTAACTATTGAAACTGCTGACTTAGGTTAGGTAGGTAGGTTGAAGTGGCGGCCACTAGGCGTATGCCGGGAATCGAACCTCGGACCCTGAAATCAAGAGCATAGCACGCATCCCCTACGCTATCTCAGAGTCACGCTGACTTAACTCACTTTTAACTCTTGCAATCACAGAGCCTTCAGTGACCAAGGCCAAAGCTATGAAAAAAAAATTTAAGCATAAAAATCAATAAATACTGATTTTTTCACATTATTAAAGTAGTTTTAGTGTATTAAATGTAGCTCTGGGATAGCGTAGGGGATGCGCGCTATGCTCTTGATCCCAGCGTCCGAGGTTCGATTTACGGCACAGGCGAAAAGGAGTGTAGCCTAGAAGCCTAGCACTGGTTTTTCAAAAAATCGCATGTTATGGGCACACTACATAAAAAGTCATACACTCACACAAACACAAGACTTTGACTTTTATTTTTCCAGTCAAATATTAAAGTTACTATTGATTTTTTTTTTCGGCCTTATGTCATTTTTGGAAATTTTAGTTCTAAGACGCAGTGTGGTTTCATTGATTTTATTAGTCTGGATTGGAGATGGGCACGCGGACTACGTGGGCAAAAGGGGTTGAAACCCTTGGTCAGGGCAAAAGTTGGGGGAAAACTTAAATCCTTATGCACGAAAAACTGTAAAAGTCAATCAATCGGTCAAAGTTACACAAAAACTCGAATTAAAAAAAAAAACGCGTGCAGAAAGCAGGGGTTCGAAGCGGAGCAAAGCGAGCGAGCAGGGGGTGAAGCCCCCTCATCACAATAGCGTAAAGCATTAAGTCTGTGTCCTACATTAAAATTTCTAAAGTTTTTGAGTTTTTTCTATTTTATACCCGACAAACATCGTGGAGTACAAATCGAGATAGACCATATCAAATTAATATAGAAAAGATTAGTTTCACTAGGATATTTAGGCGCAAAATTGCGGAAAGACCGCATTTGCGAAATATCGGCGGTCAAAGTTCCATAAAAATTCGAATTTAATATTTTGGGCCTTGTGTAATTTTTTTTTTTTTTTTTTGGGCCTTGTGTCATATGACATAAGTCCCAAAAATTTTAAAAAAAAATCAAAATTGGGTTTTATGTCATATGACATAAGGCACAATTTCACCATGAATTTTTTGGGTCTTGTGACTTTTTTTTTTTTTGGGACTTTTGTCATTTTTTTTTGGGCCTTATGTCATAAAATTTTGGGTTTTATTTTATGGGCCTTAAGTAATTTTTTTTGTGTTTTATGTCATTTGTGCCTTATGTCATGTCGCCGTTTATTTGACAGTTTTCTAGTAAATACTTACATTTTATACGAAAACTTATACCGATAGATATATACATTATCATCAAATTAAAAAAAAAATTAATAAAAACAAAAAAGAAACAAGTAAGGGTGTTATAGTCAGGCGAGCCTGACAATAGAATACCCGACACAGACACACATGTTCAAATAATTTTTAATATCAAGAGGTGTTAAAGGCCATTACGGGCCCCATATACCGACATTTGTTGAATTTCTTTATGAAAACCGTCCTTTTTCCACGCCCTCTTTTTCAATTTTTTTTTTTTTAATTCTAATCGGAGGCCTTAATATACGCTCAAATTCTAAGTTTCAAAAATTGTTTTGGAGAGGATGTTTATGGCTACAAAGGAAGCATAACTGCGAAATTTCGTTCAAGTCCCATTTGAATTGCGGGTGTAAGAGACAATATTCGAAAAACGCCCTTCTGCCACGCCCACTTTTACAACTTTTGGAAATCATATTACTGGCCTTTAAACATGATCAAATATCAACTTTCATCAAAATATCTTGAAAAACTTCGGTTTTAGAGCAGTTTTTGTGATTTTCGTAACAGACCCTAGTGCTGGAGGTACCCCTAAAAATGGTCTGATCGGGTATATTCTCGAACTTGTTCTTACTCATGTCGCTGTGAGCACGCATACCAAATTTTGTCAAGATAGCTCAACTCCTTCGATAAGAAAACTGTATACAAACAGGCAGACGGACAGACAGACAGACAGACGGACAGACAGACAGACAGACGGACATGGCTAAATCGAATCTCCTAGTGACGCTGATCATTTCTATATAAATTTTGTATGGTCTATCTCGACTGGTTGTGGGTGTTACACACAACCACACAAACGCAATATACCCTCGACACAGAGTTTGTCGGGTATAAAAATACTGATTTCTTTTTAATACAGCAACACTTTCATAATTTGTCGTATAAATTGTAAAGGCGCATTTACACATTTGACAATTTTGTCAAAATCTCTCTCAAAAAAATCGTCAAAAAGTGTAAACGTCAAAATTTTTTACATCAAACTCGCTTCTTGATTTTGAAGTGAATTATCTTCAAAAAATTTGTTGAAATAGTGTCAATAGTGTAAGCACAAAAAGTTTTCAAAAAGAGGAAATTGACAGTTGTTGTGTCGTCTAGGGAGCGCGTCTAAGTAGCTTAACGCAAGGAATTACTCGAGACCGTTTAATATTGAATATAACATTTATTGATTTACTTTAAGGCGTAACATTAAATCCTTAAGCTAACTAACTTTTATGAGCTATTCCCTAGCTAACACGGAGATCCACACTTCAACGTCCTGGCTCGTGAGTAGGTGCGTTAAAGTTGAGATCTACTGAATACTTCGGTTCACGGTTCTGATCGTAGTCCTGCTCCAGTGCACGAATCTCAGTTTAAATAAAGAGATATTGCTGTTCTAGCAATATCGGTTGTTGCGACACTCTTCTGGGTCATCTCGATTGTTGTTGTTGCGTGCTGCTGTTGCTTAGTACTTCTAGCGTCAGCTTTATTCCAGTCTTCAAGAGATATTGCTGTTCTAGCAATATCGGTTGTTGCGACACTCTTCTGGGTCATCTCGATTGTTGTTGTTGCGTGCTGCTGTTGCTTAATACTTCTAGCGTCAGCTTTATTCCAGTCTTCACCTGCTACGTGTTGTTGTTGTTATTATTATTGGAGCAGGTCAGTATTTAAGACGATGAACTTCTTGTGCATAGCTTATGCGACATAATTGCTGACTAGCTGTTTCGGCCATTTCGTCTTGCCGCTCACTCGCCCGATCCAATCGTCTGATGTTCTTAGTATTTGCGATCATTGGCTTTGGTTGTTTACGTCAGCGTTAATGTTTTATTGATTCTGAACGCCGGTGTTTTCGTTGTTGTACTTTATCGCATATCGAAATAAGGTATAAGAACTGTTTGTGCGGTTGTGACACACAACATTCCTCCCCTCCTTCAGCAAAGTCACGAGCATCGTGACTTTTCATCAAGTCATTACTTGTTGTGACCTCCGTGTGGTGAAACGACTTTTCGAGTTAAAGTGCTTGCTGCATGGCTGCGTTGAAATTTAGTTAATTCCGCCGTTGTTTGTAGACCCAGCAATGTCATCGGTTATGCTATAGTAGCTGAAATTGGTGTGGTTGATTATACCATAGTTGTTGTACTGCCTTTTGAAGTGTCTGGTGTTGTATTGCGAGTTTCATTGGTCTCTCGCGCTGTTGTTGTGCTGCCGTGTTGTTGTTTGGTGTGGGATATGCCGCTTTCTGATCATCCACATCTTTTCGTTTCATGGTGTGTGATCTCCGTGTTGAATAAAAGCTTTAAACTGATATTTATTAACTCTACTATTTAAAAAGTTACTATTACAATCCAAAAATTTACTTATTCTAAGTTTAAAAATTTCTTTTATATATTCATTTGTATTCTCTCTGTATTACATTTTAAACATATATTTCCGTCAGTTTTTAGGTCGAAGCAAAATTATATTTTCTAATGATTTTACTATATACTTTAAAGCTTCTCGAAATTCTTAGTTTAGACATTCCTGCATATATTTTTATTTTTTATATATTTTTTATTTTTTTATTTTTATTTTATTATTTGTTTTTTTTTATATATTAGGGGGCAATTTATATATTTGTTAAATCTTATTCAAAACAATCGTAAGAATTTTTACGTCAAAATCGTTTTTTGAATCGAGATATTATTTTAAAATTTTCAGTCAATTTGATGTTAAACGTCAAAAGTGTAAATGAGCCCTTAGTTTTCATATTTGTGAGCCATGTGTGATTTTATGTTCTGAGGTTGAATGAGTTTGGATGAAGCTTGCTATATGTATGTATGCATGATTGTATGAATGCGAATGAAGCTTGCTATATGCTTGCTTATTAACTTCACTTGATAATTCGACTTTGATCGTGCGACATAAGCTCTTAACATTTGATATACTTATGTCTTAAATTGTAAGCATGTGCATGCATGAACGACCATCCATGCAAACACTTTTCTCATTTTAAGTATAGACAATATGGAAATGCATTTTTTGTCTTTTACTTCAATTTGTAATTATAATAGACCATAATAGACCATAATAGACCCTTCCCCCTCTTAAAAAAGTTTAAGATTTGAAAACTTAAAAAAAAATGTATTATTTTGAATGCACAGTGCTTGCAAGATAGCTTAAACGCACAAATGGAAAAAACATATCTGGTGTGCATTTCTTTTTGTTAAATTTTGATCGCGTAAAAAAAAAAAAACTTCAGATATATGTAGGTTCTTATGTCGTCATCTCTGAAGTATGTGCATGTATATATTTGCCATCCATGCAAATACTTTTGGATCTGTAAATATAAGTGTGCATATACTATTCGATTTAATTATTATTTTTTTTGTTTTTCATCAAGAAGTATGTGCACATTTGCTTGAAAAATTTAGGCATGATTAGTGACCCTTTTACCTTCGCAATACTATTCCCTTTTTTTTTTTTTTAAAGTTGGAAGACCACTTCTTGCTTAGGTTTGCGATTTTTGTTGAAAAGCTGCTCTTGAAAAAATAGTAAAAAAAAAAACGTATAGGTTAATGTGCCCTGAGTGCGAACTGTTAAAATTTTATTTTATTTATTCAATACTAATTTTTATTTAAAAAAATGCATTAGCTTGTATGTTGCTTTAGAAAATCTTGTTTAATGTCTTAAAAACCAAAATTATTTGTATCTTTACTTGAAACTAGCCATTGTTTTTTCGTTTATCATTTATTGAGTGAAGCATTTTAAGGTACACAGAAATTGTGCGCGAAAACTTTGTCTAGAAGAGAAGTAACGATTTTGCTAATGAGAGTTCTTATATTGTGCTGGATGTCATTCCATTCAAAAATGTTGCTGCTGAGAACATATCTATACCTGTCGTGTTTCCAATAATATGCTTTGTTCAGATCTCTATACTTTTGCTTATTCTTACGGACTCCGTGTCCGATTTCCACGTTTATCTTGTGCTCGAGTAGCCCGGTTTCGTTCGGGATTATTCTCGTCTCAGAGGGTGGAACTGTTACAGTCTTTTCTGTACGAATCCTATGCCCTCGTTCTAATAATTTCATCCGGTTTCCGTCAGTCCTATCGGTAAACCTTTTACAAGTCTCATTTTTCAATAATATTCGTAAACATTTTTTATTCTTGGCGTCCGTTGCCATATCTTCAAACAAATATGTTTCTGCTCCTGAATCAACCAAACGAGATATGGTGTAATCGATAGCCTTGTTGCAGGGTAGTTCGATCCACACATTGTCTTTAATTGAATTCTTCTCTGCAATAACGTTTCTCTTAAAAATCTTCTGCAATATAATTGCTTTACGCTCTTCTTCGAGTTGATTAAATATTTTCATGCTGGATGTCTTGTTAACAAATTCTTTTTTCTGCCTGACTTTTCCCTTGCGCAAAATTTTTCCCTTGGAAAGGTTTTCTACATCAATTGTCTCCACTCCTATTGCCTTAGCTTTGATCGTCACTGTCTCTGCAGTACAAATACTTTCGCTAACGTTGGCTATCGGAAGTGAGAGTGATGCTACATGTCTAGTTTTTTCATTATTTTTGCTATATGTGAGGTTATTTTCCTGTTCAATTTTTCCAACAGGGTCATCTATTTGACTCTTGCTATCAGTTTCCTTGAAAAGTATGTCCAGTCCTTCAAAGTGCTTATCGTTGTCAGAAAATTTTCCTAAAAATTCTTGCTTAATAAATTTTGTATCAATTTTAGTGCCAACTAACGGACTTACTGCGTTGTATGACATTAAATCTGATTCGTTCGTTTTGAGAGTTGTCTCAAGATCATTTAATTTTCCAAATGAAATAACTACTTTTTCTCTACTACTACGAATTTTGTGAAAACGATAAAATCTTACGGTTATGTTTTTAGCAAAGATTATAAATAAATCTACTATCAAAATCCAGAACAATTGAAACATGCTGATTCTATCTTCGTCTTTATTTATACTGTATTCATCATCTTGAAAGTCTTGCCGTAATGTATCATTTAATGTTTCTATTCGTTCGGATTGAAAACATGTTATTAAATGTACGCTTTTATCTGATTTTGATGGAAGCCCATATTCGTAAGCTTGCTTTTTCTCTTCGTGCGAGTTCCTCTCTCTACATTTCAAAATATTTTCTTTTTTACTCTCAATATGTTTTACTTTTCTAACCAACTCAAAGTTAATTTCATCTTCAACTCCAATATTTCGAAAATCTTTTTTAATTTTCAATAGATTTTCCTTTTTACTTTCTATATTTTTTACTCTATTAAATATCCCGGGCCTATCTAAATCTTCGAAGAAGATCTTTCCCGTGGTTAAATTTTTAAAAGATGGCATTATTGTATTTCTATTAGTTCGGATTCAAATTAGCGTTGATAAGTGGTTTTTCGCTTCGGACTACATTTTGGCTGTGATTGCAAAACCGTTTTTTAAATTTGTTATGCCGTTTATTCTCAATATAACTCATGTTTCTAACATATATGTAAAAAACTGTGCAATTATTATTCTGAGCCTCGGACGTGAATAAACAAGTGAATCTAACCAAAATATTGGAATTCATTGTTAACTTGTTAACAAAAGTATTTTATTCAAGTTTTTTTTTTTAACTCACCATACGTTTATGCGTGTCTTATGCTCTGTCGATTTTCTGCTTTCCGCCTTCCGATTATGTCTTTGGTCTTCAGCTCTGTCTTTTTACTCTATTTTATTATACAATTTTCGACTAATCTTGGATTTTCTTATACAACTCTTAATAAGCCGTATTGCTAAGGTGTCCTTTGGAGTTATCAACTCTCCCAGACCCTGTTGGATTTGGTATCACCGCTCTCCAACAGTTTATAGCAGTACAACTTAAATAAGGTTAATACAAAAATCATCGGTGTTATTCCGTCCACTTCGCCCATTTTTACTAAGGTGTCCTTTGGAGTTATCAACTCTCCCGGACCCCGTTGGATTTGGTATCACCGCTCTCCAACAGTTTATAGTAACTGGTTCGAAAATAAGTGGAATATGCACCAACTTAAACCCATTATCAGGATTGTCGTTCTTTGAAAACCGCACGGATCGTAGTTCCTTCCCGACTTACTTTAGTCGAAAACCGGCTGCGCCATAAATGTTGTGTCATCCTACCGGCTGCGCCATAAATGTTGTGTCGTCTAGGGAGCGCGTCTAAGTAGCTTAACGCAAGGAATTACTCGAGACCGTTTAATATTGAATATAACATTTATTGATTTACTTTAAGGCGTAACATTAAATCCTTAAGCTAACTAACTTTTATGAGCTATTCCCTAGCTAACACGGAGATCCACACTTCAACGTCCTGGCTCGTGAGTAGGTGCGTTAAAGTTGAGATCTACTGAATACTTCGGTTCACGGTTCTGATCGTAGTCCTGCTCCAGTGCACGAATCTCAGTTTAAATAAAGAGATATTGCTGTTCTAGCAATATCGGTTGTTGCGACACTCTTCTGGGTCATCTCGATTGTTGTTGTTGCGTACTGCTGTTGCTTAATACTTCTAGCGTCAGCTTTATTCCAGTCTTCAAGAGATATTGCTGTTCTAGCAATATCGGTTGTTGCGACACTCTTCTGGGTCATCTCGATTGTTGTTGTTGCGTGCTGCTGTTGCTTAATACTTCTAGCGTCAGCTTTATTCCAGTCTTCACCTGCTACGTGTTGTTGTTGTTATTATTATTGGAGCAGGTCAGTATTTAAGACGATGAACTTCTTGTGCATAGCTTATGCGACATAATTGCTGACTAGCTGTTTCGGCCATTTCGTCTTGCCGCTCACTCGCCCGATCCAATCGTCTGATGTTCTTAGTATTTGCGATCATTGGCTTTGGTTGTTTACGTCAGCGTTAATGTTTTATTGATTCTGAACGCCGGTGTTTTCGTTGTTGTACTTTATCGCATATCGAAATAAGGTAAAAGAACTGTTTGTGCGGTTGTGACACACAACACAGTCCTTCAAAAAAGAATCGACATGTTCATTTTATTTTGATAAAATATCAAAATTTCAAGAAAAGTAAATACAGTCAGAAATATAAAAATATTTAGTTAAAGTTTGACCATGACCACCATTGTCAAAATTCGCAAAAATTTGATTTTCACTATTTCGGATTGAGTATTTCGCAGCTAAATGTCCTCTTACGGTTGAAATTTGACCAAGACCACCATCCGCGAAATTCGCAAAAATGTTATTTTCACTATTTTGAATTGAGTATATCGCAGCTAGACCTAATGCCCTCTTACGGTAAAATTTTGACCATTACCATCATTCGCGAAATTTGCAAAAATTTGATTCTCACTATTTTGAATTGCGTATTTCGCAGCTAGATAAAATGTCCTCTAACGGTTAAACTTTGACCATGACCACCATCCGCGAAAATTTTGTGCTTAATATTAATTTCTAGTTTGAGAAGCTAAATCGAAGTACAGATAAGGTACCCATAAATAGATATCAAAGCTAGAGCAACGAAAACGGCAGGAATTTTCGTTAGGGTAATGTTTTAATATATTTTAAGCTGAGGAAAAGGTATTTGTGCAATCGGGTAAGCCGATGTAAACTTTCTTATATTATTAATCAAAATGGCCTCACAGGCTGCGGAGGGCCCTATCACGATCCTTAGATATCCAAAAATCCTTTGTTAATTTTTTGAATCTTTCTTGATCCTTCGTCTATTATGCTATTATATCCCTTCTTTTTCCCCCAAATTTGGAGTTGACTCTCCAAAAGCCACTTGGAAAGACTTTTTGATTTCAAAATAATTCATAGAATTTTGACCGAACGTATGAACACTATTTTGAAGGTTGGCATCAAAAACTTTCTATTCAGCTCTCAGATATTTTGACATTGCTTTATTTTTTTTGAGAGAGTATTTTGACGTCAAATTTATGTAGTGTGTAAACGATGAATCAAAATAATTTTTCAAATTTTGACGTCAATTTTTTTTTAATGTCAAATGTGTAAATGCCCCATAAGTATTTACGAGAAAACTGTAAAAAAAAAAAAAAAAAAACGTACCAGTTAGGTTTGAAAGATGATAATCAAAAATTATTCAATTAATTTCAATCAATATTTGGTAAGTATTCAGAATATTTTCTTAGAATATAAGTAAAAAATGGCGAAAAATTCGAAAAAACCTCAAGTTTGCAATATTTACACCAAACTGGATTGCCGCAGGTGAAAATTTTCGAATTTTTGGGAAAAAAATTGCTGAAATATGCAATTAACAACCCCGTGCATAGGTTATACCCATGTAGAAAATTGGATGCAAAGATTTTCCAAAATTAGATACACCCTACTCTACAATCTATCGTACGATTGCGATTGTACTGCAGATAGTATGTATTTTTCTTCGTTAGTTATTATAAGAAAAAGCTTGATGCTGCCAGTTCAAGAAAAAGGGGAAAAGTAGAAAAAAAAATCGGTCAAACTCCTCCACTAGCGTAGCAATCTGTCGTGCTATAAGCGAAACAGTCAATTCATTTTAAACTTAGTCAAACAAGCCGTCCAACAACTTGTAGTACAATCAGTGCAAACTGTACGATAGATTATATAGTTAATAGGTAGCTTTACGATGCGAGTTGTGACAAAAACGCACAAACCCCAGCATATAAAAAATTAACAATATGAAGCTATGCTTACATTTGTAGTTCATACATTGCTTATGTATGTATGTTACTATCAGTTGTTTTCTTAGGAAAATTTCACTCCAAACAATCTGACCTAAAAAAGTATAGAGAGCTACTCACCGACTGCTGTCAAAAAGCAGTAGGATCGAGCGTCAGCCGTCCGTGGCACTGCGTCTGAGTAGGCTATTGTGCCAAAAGGTAAGTTAGGATTTTAATTTTTTTAAATGAAGTGTTAATTTAAGTTATTAAAAGTGTAATATGAAATAATATTTTTATTATCTTTCATTTTACTTGATTTTGGAACGAAATCTTGGGAACTAAGATTTTGTAGGATCTTTGTATACCACTGTACCGCAGGAAAATACACTCTCGATCGACTACCTACAAGGAAAAACTTTGTTCTGACGTGACCGGAGTAGTCAAGGGACCCCCGTCACGAACGAAGTTATGTTAATTTCTGAATGTGATTCCAGTTATTTCTTCGTTTTCTAATAATGTAAATAATGCAAATTAGATTTAATAGAAAGAGTTTATTTTAACATTTGAGTAGGTATTATGGTTTATGACAACGCAAGAGGCATTTTTAAAATCTTTTTTTACCCAAAGCGTATCGCAAATTGCACAAGTATGACCAAAGCATTTTTATTCAAATAATAATAGTCCTAGTAAGTTAAATTCATAACATTCGGTGTTTAAATTTCCATATCAATTACATCGTATTAAATATGAAGTGGAATATTGAGGTTTTTTCCACTTGCTTCTTTTTGCGAAAAGAAAATTAATATAAATTTACAATTAACTTATTTTTAAGTTGAAAAAATTAACTCGAAGAGCTGCGCTGTTGATCGTATGTAAAAGATTAGTTTTGTTAAAAAATGATCGCTGCGAGCAGCTGGTTTTCGATCGCTTACTATCGATTGATATCGATAAAATTAGCGGCTCCTAGTGCGGGAGCCTCGTTGACCGTGATATTTGTTGGCAAACGCCAACATTCTGGCCCGCCTTGCGCTACGCAACTGATAATCCTTTAGACCACCATTGCGCAGCAGCTGCACCTCGCATCTCCTCCCGGATCAAACGGTTTGGCATGGTTCATGGCCGCATAGGTTGCCGTATGAGCGTTCAATCTACAAGATGGGTAAGCTGCAATAGCAATCGAACGGATGGTGCCATCTTCATCGCGATAAATCGTTGTCCCATAAAGTGCTGCGCAATATTTTTCCTCTGGAAGAGTAGGATGATGATTGGGAACTTTTTCTCGTTCCCATACGGTGTGAGGCTCGTAGTGCGGGTCTTGAAAGTCTCCGGAGGAGACGCGCATCGAAAACGGTTTGAAAGCGTCCAGAGAGACCGCACGCGCGCGTGCCCGAGAAGTAGATGGAAAAGCGGGAGCTACAAAACTCGCAGTCTTCGTTGGCATGGACAACTGCACCAGTTGGCTCATCGGAGACGGGCTGGCAGCCGAATGAGGCGTCGAGGAAGTTGAAGGAGCTGGAGCTTTTTGTGTTTCGCAATATTTTTCCTCTGGAAGAGGAGGTGGATGGTTAGGAACTTCTTCTTTTTCCCACACGGTGTGAGGCTCGTAGAGCGGCTCTTGAATGTCTCCGGAGGAGACGCCAGTTGAAAGTGGTTGAACATCCTGTTCGATGCGGCACGTCGTTTGAGCAGGTATGTCATCGCCGTATAGATGCACCGTGTCCGAATGTGCCTGAGAAGAAGGAGAAAAGGTATCGGCAGCCACAAAATTCGAAGTCTTCGGTGGCGCGGAAGCCTGCGCCGGTTGGCTCGTCGTAAACGGGCCGGTCGCCGGAGGCGACATCGTTGAAGGTGAAGAACCTTGACCATTTTGTAGCGCCGTTGAATTCTTTTGAGCGAGGAGGGCGCCTGTCGGAGACGGCTCGAGATCTGCTGCTATTTTCAGCGAATTGATTTTATCTAAGCTGGAAGCGTGAACCTTGAGTTGTGTTTCTGCGTTAAGGAAGATCTCGAGGCATGTTTCGTAGGTGACGTGGAGGTTGGAGGTCGACTCTGCATCCAAGCCATCAGTCGCACAAGCGGCTCGGTAGGTTTCGCCCACCGCTTGCCAATTCGAATAGAGTCTCTCCATCATGACCTCCAGTCTTGATTCCGTATGGGGCACTGACTGACAGAGAGCTGCATAATTACACCAAAGTTTGAACATCACTACCTTATGGTTGAAAAACCGAATAAAATTCATGATGAATGGCAAATGAATATTTTTTCAATTAACGCCGGATAACGCAAGAAGAATCGCAGAAAGTATTTCTTCACTTTACGCCGAAGAACGTAAGAAGAATCGCAGGATATATTTTTTTCAATTTACGCCGAAGAACGCAACAAGGATTGCAGAAAATAATACTTCAATTTACGCCGAAGAACGCAAGAAGAAGTGGAGGAAACATTTCTTCAATTTACGCCGAAGAACGCAAGAAGAATCCCATGAAATATTTATCAAGTCGAAAATGTACACAGCTGTTGATTTGATATTCGCTGTTCGCCACGTCACATCAATACGTTGCTTTTTGTACGAAGCCGTGGAAACGAAACGAAATGCAAAAGTGCTGATGCTCACGTCACCGTGCATATCCGATGTATGTGCGACAGAGAGGGGAAAGCGGAAAGCGCAAGATGTCTGTCCACGATCTGAATATGAAAGTCACGTCTTGACCTTTAAGTCAAATCTAGGTGCCCTTGAGGTTTTTGATCAAGGGCAATGAAGCACCGATCACGTGATTTCTTACAAAAATGACGTGGACAGACCTTTTCGTTTCTCCTCTCTACGATGTGGTCCACCAGAGTCTTCCAGACTCCTGGCAGGATCGTCAATGTTTCTTTTTGCGAATAGAAAATTAATATAAATTTACAATTAACTTATTTTTAAGTTGAAAAAATTAACTCGAAGAGCTGCGCTGTTGATCGTATGTAAAAGATTAGTTTTGTTAAAAAATGATCGCTGCGAGCAGCTGGTTTTCGATCGCTTACTATCGATTGATATCGATAAAATTTGCGGCTCCTAGTGCGGGAGCCTCGTTGACCGTGATATTTGTTGGCAAACGCCAACACCACTTTTTATCCTACACACACATTAAAACCTTTAAAATTTATTAATAACAGCCCCAGTTTCTCTTCCCAGCAAACCCAAAAATTAACTTTTCTGACTCCTTTTTCTGAACTTTCAAGCTCATAAAGAGTGCATCAAATCATCTTAAACGATCCCAAAACCCTCAGAAAAGAAGGTGTTTTCCTTCGAAAGTGGTTCATCAGAAAGAGCTTATAACTTCTCTTAGAAAATATGCTTTTCTGACAGATTTTGTGGACTCTTTATGAGCTCACATTTTTTTCAGAAAAGAATATTTTCTGCCATATTTTTTGTACTCATAAAAAGTTCCTAATTTATTTCAGAAAAGATAATTTTTTGACATGTTTTTTGTACTCATAAAGAGCTTCTAATTTCTTTCGGAAAAGATGATTTTCTGACTTATTATATAATTTTGGCACTCTATTTTCTGCTTGCTCTTCTCATACTTGAATTTAAATCAGTGCGTGCAACCGGAACCGAAACCGTAACGTTAACCGATTTTGACCGGTTTATTTTCTTAACCGAATGGTAAATACTGATAAGAGTGAGGTTAAACAAAACGAAAATTCTTTATTTAATGTTTAAAACAACCAAATTTTAAAGCACGTTTTCAATCGATGGTATCTAATCGATAGCAACTAACTAATAAGAGAATAAATTCAACATAAATGAGAACGTCTCAAAAGCACTTGTTCAAGGGAGGAACGTGAAGAGAAAGTATAGAGAAGGTTAAGTTGATTCTTAACCTCGGGCCACGTGAGATACTAACACTTGGTTTGTTCTGACACAAATGAAAGCTTCACGTGCTATTTCGGTATTAATCCTTTTTATTTCTAATCCAATAATCTAGAGTATAAATGGTTTTGTCTTCCGTAGACATAGAAAAGGACACTTGTCCAGATGAATAAATTGAATATAAAATTTATGATTTGATATATAGCAGGAGAAAAAAGACTGCACTGTCATCCGTAGGCGCGTTTGAAAGTTAAGTGTAAAAATTAATAAATTTTTCAGTGTGCCCAATCGGAGCCACTTTACGAAAAAAAAAAGGGAAAAAGAGGGAACAATGGGCACAAAGGCCGGTTCGCCCACGAATGGTAGTAGATTATCATTTATTTCGGATTCATTCCCCAAAGAATGACGATTGTTTAGAACAGCAAGAAATTATCGTTCGTACGTGAACATTGCCGGCCCCTTTGCAGGGAATATGCAATAAAATTTAGGAATGACAGTGAGTTTACATGAAGCAAGGAAAAAAGTGTAAATATTGATACTGGTCCGATTCTTCCTATTTACATGTGGATCGGTCCAGATATTAAATATCCAAATATGGAGTTGTGAGCGATTTGAAATCCTTTGTTCACGGGAAGAGTACCAGAGCGATATATTTGAGGGTACACGTCGCCGGCTAGCACTAGCTCACACGAAGCTCTTTCATAGAAATTTTCATCTGCTAGAAGGATATTGGTATACTGGTCGGAGATAGCAGCGCTTAAGGAAACTTCTGGCGTTGAACATCGTACTTGAGACAGCTTAAGCGAGACTTCAAGTTGAACGGCAGTGTCGTGTCTCGAAATCAGTGTTGTTGAGCACCAGTCTTGGTCTCCTATCCTGACTGTCGGAAGTTGTAGTTGCTGCACCAACCTATTGGAAATAAGGCTCCGTTCGCAGCAGGCATCGATAAGGGCTCTTACAGGGTGTCGAATACCACCACATTCCAGATGCAATCGAACGGTGGGCATAAGTGTGATGATGCGAAGCGGTTGGAACGGCGGCGCTAATGGCGGCGCAATTGGCTTCTTACGTCTCTGCGTTTTGATTGATGTTTTGTCATGGCAGTGAAGGAGTGTGTGGTGGGTGTCTTGACAGTAACGGCAAACGACGGAAATAGTACAGGCTTTAGTACTGTGAGAGTGTGCTAAACAGTTAGAGCAATATCTGTGAAACGCGACCGCCCTTAATCTTGAGAGGACATTCATGGATTGAAACTTCGAGCACCTCGATAGCGCATGGTGATTTTTGCACAAACGGCAGGCATATCGGTGTGGTTGTTTCTTTTTTCCCATAACGAAGAGTGAACTGTTTATAAAAAGAAGACAAATGTTTTGCAAGGTGGTAAAACTATCAATTTTGTGATTGGTCTAGTCAATACACCTTTTTCAGTTCGTATATCGGCGACTTGTACTCGGTTATCGTTTCCTTTATATAATTTTACTATACGACCTAAACGCCAAGCATTTGTAGGCAAATTATCTTGTTTGATTACAACGAAATCGTTGACGTTCAAATTATTGTTGGGAAATTTCCATCGATATCTTTTGTGCATTTCGGTCAAATACTCTGACTTCCAGCGTTCGCATAGATAGCCGTTTAACGCTTTAACTTTTCGCCACCGATTTATTATCGAAAGCGGATTTTCGAATGAGGACGGTTCTGCGGCAGATAAAATAGGACCGCCGATTAAAAAATGACCGGGAGTTAAAGGGGCTAGATCCATTGGATCGGACGACTGAGGGCTGAGTGGACGAGAGTTTAAACAAGTTTCAATTCGGGCCAGTAATGTTTGAAATTCCTCAAAGGTAAACTTGTGGAGGCCCGCACATTTGCGGAAATGGAGCTTAAAACTCTTGACTCCTGCCTCCCATAAGGCGCCCATATGAGGAGCACCTGCAGGAATAAATTTCCAAGAAATATCATGTTGAATATACTTGGTTGTTATAGTGGCCGAAATGGATTTGATGAATTGATCATGTTCCGTTTTAAGAATTTTGGCGGCTCCCACGAAATTAGTGCCATTATCAGAGTATATTTCGGCGGGGCAAACCCGCCTGGATACAAATCAATGAAATTCTGCTAAGAACGTGTCAGTTGATAGATCAGAGGTCGCTTCTAAGTGGATGGCTTTCGTTGAAAAGCAAACGAATAGACAGACATATCCTTTGGATAAGCGACAGCCACGCCCGCGAAACGATTTAATGTCACATGGGCCAGAGAAGTCGACTCCGGTGATATGAAACGGTCGGGAGAATGCGCACCGTTCTGGCGGCAGCGCAGCCATTAATTGTGTTTGTAATTTTTTGCGTTCAATGACACACGTCTTGCATTGATGAATGATAGACTTTATCAGATTTCGTATTCGAGGGATGTGAAATTTGCTTCGAATCATTCGCAACATGAGAGCAGTTCCTCCGTGAAGAGTGATTCTATGTATGAACAGTAGTGAATTGAGCTTAAGTTTAGGATGAGTATTAGAATAGAAGTGAAATGCATAGCTTAGCACCTTATAAGCTCGGGCCAAACACGAGAAGCGATTTAAAATATCTTCAAACTCTTTCGATAGCACACAGAACGACTTGGTAGATTTAATTTCCAACGGGGTGTTAAAATCTTCTGTCGAAAGAGCCTGCCAGTTCTGAGACTTTTTGCGAAGCCATTTCGGCCCTTGCCACCATAAGGAATTGTCCTTTAACCCTTGCGGGGAGGTCCCTCTACTAGCTAAATTAGCCGGGTTTTCCTCCGATCTTACATGACGCCATTTCGCATTTTTTACTAGTGAATTTATTTTCGACACGCGGTTGGCGACAAAGGTCGTCCAGGTGCAGAGGGGCTTGCCTAACCACGACAAAACAATAGTGGAATCCGTCCAACAGCAAATGTTGTCAATAGGAATTAAGAGTTGATCTTGGATTGATGCCACCATTTCAGCTAGTAAAAGAGCACCGCTAAGTTCGAAACGTGGCAAAGATATGGTTTTGATGGGAGCCACCCTCGTTTTGGCACAAAGCAAAGAGGAAAAATATTCACTTTGATACTGAACTCGTAAGTATATACAGGCAGCAAAGGCCTTTATAAAGGCATCGCAAAAGGCGTGCAATTAAACTTCCGAAGATGGAGTATAATACACCCATCGAGGAATTTGAATCGACTGGATATGTGGTAAGTTATTGACAAAATTACAATAATTCGTCAAACTGGTTATGGACACGGGTTCGTCCCAATCCGTTGCTTCCAACCAAATTTGCTGCGCGTTTTTGCGTTGTCTTTTATTTAATTTTACTTCTCGGCGTATTCTTTATTTTTTGGCTATCAATCGACGGATGTCGTCCATGCGTCCGTCTTCTCTCTCTAGTGCTACCAATAATTCCCTTCTTCCAAAAATGTATCTTTTGGCTTCTAATGCGTTAGTGTTATATCTAAAATTAGGAGTTGCCAATCGAGAACACCATTATGACTAAGCACTAGTGCATACTACTGTGTTCTTACAATATACATAGGCTCTAACTTCCTACATCTCGGCCATCCTGATTATGATCGTCTCGATCATATTCAGAAAGTTCAACGTGATTGTTGCATTTGGGATCACCGTCAGCGCCTCATAGATCAATCCATTTCCTTAACTTAGTGGCTTCAACCACATTATTATATGGTATTTGGGATATTTGAAAATTTTCTACGTCTTTTATAACGTATCTGTCGTTTGGTAAGGCTTTGTCTATTTGATATGGGCCTTTATATTTTGGTATAAATTTTTTATTTGTACCGGCGGATGTGTCTACATTTTTAATCATGACAAATTCTTTTTCGGAAAATTTAGGTGCTGGTTTATGTTTTTTAGCATAATATTTTTCTTGTGATTTGTTTATTTCTTCGGATGCGGTTTTCCGTAGTTCTTCGAGGTCTCGAACGCTTACTTCTTGTTTACTATCTAAGAACTCTGTAAGCCAATCGACTTCCTTACCGCGCTGATTTACACCGAATAAGAGATTACTTGGAGTGATTTTGGTGCTTGAATTAACGGAATTATTTATGGCGTATTCTACGTAACATAACATTTTCACCCAATCTGAGTGTTGAATCGGTTCTGTGAGTTTACCTAACATTGATTTTAGAATCCTATTGGCACGTTCTACTTGCCCATTCGCTTGAGGGGAGCCTACAGCGGTTTCTATGTGGTCAATATTGTTTTGCAAAGCAAAAGATTTAAATTCCAAGGACCTAAAACACGTAGCCTTGTCACTTATTATTCTCTTCGGGCGGCTATAGTTTTGGAAGTATTGTTCAAGTGAGGAACAAACTTCTTTTGAGCTTGTTGATTTGACGGGATACAATTTAATGATTTTAGTAAAAGAGTCTACTATCACTAGTATATGTTTCCGGGCTGATTTGATTGCGGGGAGTGGACCGAAATGGTCAATATGAACCGTATCAAAAGGAATTGGTATTTTTGGGATACTATGTAGTGTTCTACTATTTGAGTGGGCTGGAATTGAATGCATTAAACACTTCAAACAATTTTTCTGGATTTTTTCAATTTTCTCTTTTACATTTGGAAACCAGTAGTACTGCTTAAGGTGATTGTAACATTTTTCAACCCCTAAGTGGCCAAGTATTTCATAAATTTGTCTAATTATATTCGTTTCCATCTCACTTGGTACATATAACAATAAATTGTTGGACTTATCTTTCCTATAAACAATTCCTTCTTCCAGGCTTAATTTATCCATTTCTTCTGATTCTAATTTTTGTTTTAATTTACAGATATTCCCATCTCTGCTTTGTGTTATCTGTAATTGTGTGTGAACGTCGTCTGGACCTAATAAAGAAATGGTGTAGCAGCGACTTAGTGCATCGGCATGTTGCATTAATTTACTACTCTTATGTTGTATACTAATCATAATTTTCGAGTTCTAAGGCCCACCTAGCAATACGAGCATTTACGCTTTTCTTATTTAGTGTCATATTAAGTGAAGTGCAATCTGTAAATATAGTGAAAGGGATACCTTCTAGGTAAATTCGGAACCGTCTTAAGGAGCAGATGATAGCTAAAGTTTCTAATTCGAAACTATGATATCGAGATTCTTCAGGAGTAGTTTTCTTCGAAAAATAAGCAATCGGATGCAATTTGTTGTCTTCTTGTTTTTGTAATAAGATGCCTCCTAATCCATGCGTACTTGTGTCACAGTGTAGTTCTGTGGTTCTATTCGGATTGTAAATGGCAGGTACTGGATCTTCTAAGAGTTTGTTTTTTAGTTCATTAAAAGCTTTCATGCAATTATCGTTAAAATTAAATTTCGCATTACTTTTGAGTAGGTCGTGTAGGGGTTTGGCTATGACAGAAAATGATTTAATAAATTTCCGAAAGTAGGAAAATAAGCCTAAGCATTTCTGAACAGCTTGTTGGCTATCAGGTATTTTGTAATGTCTAATTGCTTCTAAATGACGGTTACTTGGACTTATTCCCTTCTGACTTACTTTGTATCCTAAGTATTCTATCTCCGTATAACAAAAATGGCATTTGCTGGGCTTCAACTCTTATCGAAACTCAGCTAGTGTTTTCAAAACTTTCTCTAATGTTCCTAAATGTTTTTCAAATGTCTCAGTTACGATTAGGATATCATCTAAATATATGACGACGTTTCCTTCTCTTAAAAAGAGATCTAAAATGTTTGCTATAAACCGTTGGAAAACGGATGTGGCATTTTTTAACCCAAATGGCATTTGTACGTATTCGTATTGACCCATAGGCGTTACGAAGGATGTATATTTTATTGAATTTTCAGAAACTTTTACCTGATGGGAGCTACTTCTTAGGTCTAGTAGTGTAAAATATTTTTTTCCTATAGTCGACACATTTTCTAATTTCACCCGTTTTGTTCTTTTTCGTGAGGACGATTGCTGATGCGTACGGCGAATTACTAGGCCTTATAATTTCTCGTTTTAATAAATCATCAATAATTTTATTTAACTCTCGTTTTTCGTATTCGGACAATCTTCGCGGCGAATGGTGAATCGGAACATCGTTCGTGAGTCATATTGTCATTTCATATTTATGTTCTTTTTTTGGAATTTTTTCTATTCTACTATAGTTGGTTTTTATCATGAGTAATACTTCATCTTGTTCTTTTTTGCTTTTTTTGCTGTTAATGTTAAAATCTGTTTCGTCTGAATTTACTTCGATTTCAAAAATATCGCATGAAACTTTAGGTTCGGATTGATCTGAGAAACACTGCTGTCGATAACTTACGGGTGATTCTACAAGGTCGGAAGCACAAAGACATTGTTCACTATTGGTGATGCATTTGTTCATTTCCATACTTGGTTCTATATAGGATTTTTTTATTTCAAAATTTTTCTCGTTACAATGTTTACATATCGGATCGCCATATGGACTGTGAGTTAGATGTATACCTAACTGGAAGAGGAAATCCCTCTTTATTAGTAAGTCAACTGAAATTAAATCGTTTGCTATGATCAAAGCTGGCACATTCGCTGTTGCTTTGCTGAAAGTAATCGAAATCATAATCTTGCCATATGTGCGTAAGTTATAATTACCTATTCCTTTGTAACATACTTAGAACAAAATGCGTCACCAATTCGGAAGTTAGGAGGCACTAATTTGTGCTTAATTAGAGTGACTGGGCTGCCCGAATCAAATAAACAATTAACGTTATCAATTGTGCGATCGACACTGCAGTTAAGAAAGGCAACACTCACCTTATTAAAAAAATTTACTGCATTATCGTTTTCGTTTGGACTCAGATGTTGGATGTGTTCTTCTACCAATGCTATTGGATTGTTGGGTGTTGTCGGGTATGGACACTTTTCTAGGAGATGTTCCTTCGATGCACAGCGGAAACAGGATCCCTTTGCACGACGAGGTTTTGGACACTGGGATGAATAGTGTCCTTTTGTTGAGCAGTTGTAGCATAAAATTTCCTCTATTGGTTTCACAGGTGGCTTTGTAGACTTTTGTTGTTGTATGACATCTTTTGGACGTATGATTTCGTAGCGACGAATAGTTTGCTTAAATTCCTGAAGAGCTTGGCGAGCGATCATTTATTCCATTCATGATGAGTTGAATAAGTTGAGCGTCTTCAATGTCAATTGCAGATGCGATTTCTTGCATCTCCAGTACATAACTGAGGAGAGTTGGATGTAAACGATTATCGTATTTGGTTGATCGGAGCTTGTCGAGTACTTCTTAGAGCGATACGTTGCTGGCGAATTCATTCAAAAGAGCAATCTTAAATTGTTGAAAGTTAACTGATTTGTCTAAGCGCATAAATTTAGCTGCTGATCCTTTCATCAGGCGACGAGCGCTTGTGAAACGAAGTGCGTCATCGGCCTCGACAGCGTCACAAACTCTATTGAAATCTTCGAGCCACCTCTGCACTAAGTAGGAATCATCGCCGGAAAAGGATGAAACTGACTGCTCGATTTCAGATGACTGCATGTGACGACCTCGCTTTGATGCAGCTGGAATCGGTTCACATATTTGCAGATCTCGTAGTTCGCGCTCAAGAAGGATGAGCTTCTTCTTCTTTTCCAACCAAAGAATTTTCTGGTCCATTTCGTTTTCGTTCCCAATTGTATTGGCTTCTGGGTCTTCACTTTGACGAGCTGGACGTTGAATGGACGAATTGCTACAGTCAAGTCCATCCACTTGTTGTTGGGAAATTGGAAGTACTTGTAATTTCAATTGGTCGTAAATTTCGGTAACCGGATTGGATTCTTCGGACGGATCGGACTGATGCCCGGATGGCGTTTCGGAAGTCTTTCGTAATGCGTTCTTATTAGTTTCAACTAGCTCACGTAGTTGAATTAACGTAGCGTTTTGCGGAAACTCGATGGAGTTTTCCATGAGCAAGTCAATAAGCGCCTGCTGCGACATAAATTCTTCAAATTGTTGAGCGGATGTTTCCATTATTGCGAGAAGTAGAGAAAAAAAATCTGATTTTTCTGCCGCGATCCTTATCTACTTCTGAGGGATATAGAGGGCAAAATTATCCGTGGCGAACAAAGAAAATCCGAATCGAGTTTTTGCGTTGTCTTTTATTTAATTTTATTTCTCGGCGTATTCTTTATTTTTTGGCTATCAATCGACGGATGTCGTCCATGCGTCCGTCTTCTCTCTCTAGTGCTACCAATAATTCCCTTCTTCCAAAAATGTATCTTTTGGCTTCTAATGCGTTAGTGTTATATCTAAAATTAGGAGTTGCCAATCGAGAACACCATTATGACTAAGCACTAGTACACACTACTGTGTTCTTACAATATACATAGGCTCTAACTTCCTACACTTTTTTGAATTTGCAGCCCATTTTCTGAGTTCAAATCCTGCGCTACGTAAAGCTTCGATTAATTGCAGTTTGCTGTGGAGAGTGGACTGTATATCATGTCCTCCAGCGAGGACATCATCGACGTACATGAAGGATTTCAAAAGTCTCGATGCTAACGAAAAAGTGGACTCAATGTCAGAAGCTAATTGTAGCAGGGTTCTAATTGCCAAATATGGGGCGCAATTTACTCCAAAGGTGACGGTTTTAAGTTCGAAATCCTGTAGTGGATCCTGAGGAGACGATCGAAAAACCAAACGTTGAAAGGGGTAACAGGTTGGCTGATAAGTCCCCGGTCTGACACATAGATGGCGTCGCTAGTATTAAATGCATGTTATTTTTATATAGTGGCAACCTTCAAATGATTCGTGTCAAAATTTGACGTCTGTAAGTCAATTAGTTTGTGAGATAGAGCGTCTTTTGTGAAGCAACTTTTGTTATTGTGAAAAAAATGGAAAAAAAGGAATTTCGTGTTTTGATAAAATCCTGTTTTCTGAAGGGAAAAAATACAGTGGAAGCAGAAACTTGGCTTGATAATGAGTTTCCGGACTCTGCCCCAGGAAAATCAACAATAATTGATTGGTATGCAATATTCAAGCGTGGTGAAATGAGCACGGAGGACGGTGAACGCAGTGGACGCCCGAAAGAGGTGGTTACCGACGAAAACATCAAAAAAATTCACAAAATGATTTTGAATGACCGTAAAATGAAGTTGATCGAGATAGCAGAGGCCTTAAAGATATCAAAGGAACGTGTTGGTCATATCATTCATCAATATTTGGATATGAAAAAGCTCTGTGCAAAATGGGTGCCGCGCGAGCTCACATTTGACCAAAACCAACAACGTGTTGATGATTCTGAGCGGTGTTTGCAGCTGTTAACTCGCAATACACCCGAGTTTTTGCGTCGATATGTGACAATGGATGAAACATGGCTCTATCTCTACACTCTTGAGTCCAATCGACAGTCGGCTGAGTGGACAGCGATCGGTGAACCGTCTCCGAAGCGTGGAAAGACTCAAAAGTCCGCTGGCGAAGTAATGGCCTCTGTTTTTTGGGATGGGCATGGAATAATTTTTATCGATTATCTTGAGAAGGGAAAAACCATCAACAGTGACTATTATATGTCGTTATTGGATCGTTTGAAGGTCGAAATCGCGTCAAAACGGCCCCATATGAAGAACAAAAAAGTGTTGTTCCACCAAGACAACGCACCGTGCCACAAGTCATTGAGAACGATGGCAAAAATTCATGAATTAGGCTTCGAATTGCTTCCCCACCCACCGTATTCTCCAGATCTGGCCCCAGCGACTTTTTCTCGTTCTCAGACCTCAAAAGGATGCTCGCAGGAAAAAAATTTGGCTGCAATGAAGAGGTGATCGCCGAAACTGAGGCCTATTTTGAGGCAAAACCGAAGGAGTACTACCAAAATGGTATAAAAAAATTGGAAGGTCGTTATAATCGTTGTATCGCTCTTGAAGGGAACTATGTTGAATAATAAAAACGAATTTTGACAAAAAAATGTGTTTTTCTGTGTTAGACCGGGGACTTATCAGCCAACCTGTTATGTTCGGGATGAACCAAAATTTGGCGATACATTTTGGCAATATCTGCGTTAAAGACGTAATGAAAGACTCGCCATTTGCAAATGAGTAAAGTTAAATCACTTTGTAGCGACGGGCCAACATGAAGGACATCGTTGAGACTAACTCCATTTGAGGTTGGGGAAGACGCGTTTAATACTACTCTTAGCTTGGTCGACACGCTTTCTTCTTTAATAACCGCATGATGCGGTAAATAATAAGAATTGTCCATAGAAGGACTACTAGTAGCCGGAAATATTGGCTCCATATGATTGAGGTGTATATATTCGTTCAACACGTTGTCATATTCCTCTTAAAAAAGGGGTTGCCGACTAAGCCTTATTTCATGACGGATGAATTGGCTGATGGCTTTATTGCGCGATTGGCCTATCTGAAGTTCGGTTGGAAAACATGATTTAAAGGGCAAACGCACGACATATCTTCCTTCGGTATTCCGGAATGTTGTCTCGGCGTATAAATTTTCGCAAGACAGATCTGATTCGCTCATTGGGCGAGATTTTGGTACGTGTTCCACTTCCCAGAATTTGGAGAGTTGTTCATTTAGTGAGATTTCCGTAAAATAGGAGACAAGCGAATGAGGTTGCTTAGACGATACTTTTGTTAATGGTCCAGTGAGGATCCACCCAAAAGTGGTTTCTTGGGCGATGAGTGAGCCCATCACGTTTCGTTGGATGCCTTCTAGAAGAATGAAAGGATAAACATCACCACCTAATAAGATATCTACCTGTGAACTTTTAGAGAAGTGAGGGTCTGCTAGGTGAAGATTTGGTTGCTTTTCGAATAGAGCGAGATAAAATGAAAAACTTGGTAGATTTCTAGTTAAACCTGGAATTACTAACGCAGCCACAGAGATTTTGAACGAAGGATCTATAATCGAACTAATCGTAAAATTGCATTTTTTCGAACTTTGAGCGGAGATTACACCATTTAATCCTGAAATGCTCGCTGCAATCTCACAAGTGGGTATTTGTAGAGTTCTTTGCAACCTTTCTGAGATAAAAGTGCCTTCGGAACCGGGGTCGATTAATGCCCGCACTGGATATGTCGAGCCTTTAATGCATATAGTCACCATAGCGGTGCCTAAGAGAATATTTTTCGTATGATTAAAATAACAAGATTGATTGTGATTCATTACGTGATTGTTCGAAGATAATTGAATTTGAGAATCATCAGTCAAAGGAGTTGCAGATGTACTTGAACTTTGAGATGTCCCAGCTATGGAAGAAGTGCTGGCGTGACCTGATCCTTGTGCGTTTCTAGAGTTTTCAAGACGTAGGAGAGTATTATGTCGCTTTTTACAACGAAAACAAGTATGTTTACTCTTGCAATCCTTGGAAGCGTGGGAGGCAGCCAAGAAATTCATACAGTGACGTAATCGTTTAGCAGTAGCTATACGATTATTGGTGTCCATTTCTAAGAATTTAGGGCATAAACAAAAAAGGTGTTTTTCTTTGCACATTCCGCACTGCATTGTGCTTTCAGTCACGTTGTTGTGATACGATTGCTGATTTTTGGCTTTAGAAGATGAAGGAGGTTGGATTCTGCTTTCGGACTTTTTGGATTTCAGGTCCTCGATAGATTCCAAAGAGTGGAATCTGTGAGTTAAAAAATTGTTCAGTTCCTCCTAATTTGGGATATCGGTCTCGGAAGCCACTGACTGTTCCCAAAGCGAGAGTGTGATTTTTGGCAACTGGGAAGAACATAAGAACACAAATATGGAGTCCCAACTTTTGATATCAATATTTTGTTGAACAAGAGTCGATCGACAGTTATTAATCGTACGCTGAAGTTCCTTCAGCTTTTCTCCGGACTCCGTCTTAACAGGATTTAGATTGAAAAGTATTTTGTACTGACTATTAATGAGAACTCGTTTGTTTTGATACCTATCCTTGAGGTTTTACCAAGCCTGCTCAAATCCGTCATTGGTTAGTGGGGATTTTTGAACGATTTCCCTATCCTCCCCGCTGGTTTTTTGAAGAAGATGAAATAATTTCTCTACTGGGCTGAGTCGTGCATTGCGAATGTAAACTGCGGAGAAAAAATCTCGAAACGAAGGCCACTTTTGGTAATCATCCTGAAAGACCTCAGTGTCGCATGGAGGCAACCGAATGTTACACATATTAGATTCCTCGGTTAGACTAACAGCAGTGGAAGAATTGTCCACAGAGAGAGCGGCACTTATTTCGTTTATTTAAGAATGACATCCGCGTTCTTTAACTCAAGAAGACATGAATTGTACGAGCTTCTGACTTCAGCCCATATCGACTTTATTTCATCCTTTTGTATTTCTAGGGAGAAAACTGTATGATCACCAGAGGTAGTCTCATTAAAATTGGCTTCGAAGTCGACAAGATTGTCAGCCGCTCTAATAAACCGATCTAGAATCACCATAATTGGATCAAAAATAGAAAGTAGATTGCCTAAATTCATATACGGCCAAGTACGAGTGCGAAGATACAAATGTAGTGAAACGATTGATTTAGGGGGTTTTTTTTTTTTTGTGAACTATTTGTTCTAAATTATCAACAAATTAGTGTATAAATTATAAAAGGAACAAGAGATGAGAGAACTTGCGTATAAAACAGCAATTTCTTGATACATCAGCAACTATCCAATGGGTCGACGCCTCTCTGATCGGGCACTGTGGTGTGCGATAAATGGTTTAATAATGAGACACCACAATGAATGCAATAAAATATTATCAAATGATTTTCGAGCACCAAAATGTTATAAAATTGTTTAATTTCTTATTGAGAACATTTTGACGATATCGCATTTACATATGGCAGTAGCGACCCATTCGGTAGTATGAGACACCGAGACATATAGTGATGAAATTCAAAAAGGAAATCTTTGATCGCGGATCTCGGCGTGACGCGCAATTAATTGCAAGTAAATTTGAGATTTTATGAAGGGATACCTTGACGTAGAATTTGTGCAAAATTCAGAATTAAAATTAATTTAAAAGAAACGAATTAGCGTTTCGGTCGAGCGCCAAGGTATGATCAAATAAAATGCGATTCGTTTTATTGACTTTATAATATTTGCAGTGCAACTGACATGTGCTACCAACACTTTGATATACGATGAGGTAACAGTAGAATGCAGTTGTACAAGCGAAATGAAAAACGTGCTTTCTTTGTTCACTTTACAAAATGAGGTTATGTAAAAGCGCGTACTCACTCTTCTTTCAATAGTATTTTAGGTTAGGGCAGCCTACCTTGCAGCTGTAATCTTTCCACACACCAGTTTTCTCCAATGATTGCCACTGCTTTCTTCGGATTATGCGTTCCTGCTGTTGGCTATGTATTCGCGATGGTGTTAATAGACGCAACGATTGATTTTCTCAAATTAAAATTTTGCCGAACAGCGGTGGCACACGTCCTTCCTAAAAAATAGGATTCCAATTTTGAACAAGTCGAACCGGAGATCCGGCTCAAAGGACCAGAATGTTCAAGGGAGGAACGTGAAGAGAAAGTAAAGAGAAGGTTAAGTTGATTCTTAACCTCGGGCCACGTGAGATACTTACACTTGGTTTGTTCTGACACAAATGAAAGCTTCACGTGCTATTTCGGTGTTAATCCTTTTTATTTCTAATCCAATAATCCAGAGTATAAATGGTTTTGTCTTCCGTAGACATAGAAAAGGACACTTGTCCAGATGAATAAATTGAATATAAAATTTATGATTTGATATATAGCAGGAGAAAAAAGACTGCACTGTCATCCGTAGGCGCGTTTGAAAGTAAAGTGTAAAAATTAATGAATTTTTCAGTGTGCCCAATCGGAGCCACTTTACGAAAAAAAAAAGGGAAAAAGAGGGAACAATGGGCACAAAGGCCGGTTCGCCCACGAATGGTAGTAGATTATCATTTATTTCGGATTCATTCCCCAAAGAATGACGATTGTTTAGAACAGCAAGATATTATCGTTCGTACGTGAACAGCACTCATAGCATAAGAAGAAGAATTATTCAAACGCAAAATGGTGATTACAAAAACACGACATGTAATGTATTAACTATAGAAGACAGTGGTTCCCAAACATACCGCACCCCCTAAACGACGGTTCAGCATAAAGGTAGTAGAGCGATTCTATTAATTGGTCTTCTATAAGTACCATGGCTTTTCTAGATAAAAACAACGCGTACATTATTATCAGGTCCCTTCCAAATTTCTTCGATTTTACCAAGTAGCCATTTTCTGGGAGGCAAGTGGGATTCCTTCAAAACAACAACACCACCAACTTCAATATTGGGATGACAGTTTTGCCACTTGTTTTTTTCCTGGAGAGATGCGAGGTATTCTAAGTGCCACCTCTTCCAGAAGCCTTGTACGTTGGCTTGAAAACTCCGCCAACGCCCGTGAAGGTAAGGATTCATATCAAGCAACGATAGTTCCGGCACACTAGTAAATGGCTCAGCGAAAAAATGTGCCGGTGTGAGCGCGTCTACTTGATTGTCGCTTTCACTGCAGAATAGCCGGGAATTTAAGATAGACTCAATCTGATAGAGTAGAGTACTATATTCCTCGTAAGTAAGGCAGTTGAAGCCAATGACTCGACGCAGTTGAAGTTTTAGAGAACGTACTCCTGACTCCCACAATCCACCACAATGGGGAGCAAAGGGTGGAATAAAATGCCAAGTGATGCCATCTTTCCCAATGACTCTGCCATTTCGTTGTTATGCGTTTGCGAAACTGCTAGCTGTTACAATTCATCGAGTATCCTCTTACTCCCTCGAAAAGTTGAACCATTGTCGGAATACAAACTGCTTGGTTTCCCTCGACGAGCGCAGAATCGGCGAAAGGCAGCGAGAAATGTCTCGGTTGTAAATTCGCTTACAACTTCGATTTGAAACCCCTTTGTAGATAGGCAAAGAAATATGGAAAACCATGCCTCGCTCTCCTTGGGGTTTCTTTCTTTAGGCAATTTTATAGGAACAGGACCAGCGTAATCTTTTCCACAGTGTAGAAAACTCCTAGACGGTTGCACACGAGCCAGCGGTAAGTCGCTCATTATTTGGCTGCTCGTAGCTCGACGTTGTAGGAAACACCTTTTGCATTGCAAAATAGTTTTGCGCACTTAGTTCCGACACCCCACTATCCAGAATTGCGGCCTTATGATACAAAATGTAGCATCATGCCCAGGGTGAAGATTGGCTTCATGAAGATATCGAATAACAACCAGCACAATCCTCGAATTCTTCGGAAGAAGTATTGGGTGTTTCAGCGCAAATTCCACGTTCGCGTATTTGAGTCGTCCGCCGACCCGCAAAATTCCTGAATCATCAATAAAAGGGGTGTAGCGCAAAAGTTAAGATTTAGTAGGTCATTTTTTTCCTTGACGAATGGCAATAAGTTCTCGGGAGAACCAACGCATTTGTACATGTCGAAGCAACAAATTACGAGCTTGTTTCAATTCCCCTGCTGAAAGGCAGATCTTTTCCGGGCCAGGCGAGGATTGAAATCTATGGTTGACAATTATCAGAAAACGACAGCAGTATGCGACAATTCGAATGATTCTAGTCCATGAAGAAACTCTTTGAGTGAGAATTTCGATGACGTCGTCAGATGGTTGAATAATTCATGTTTTTGGAACTGTGCGTGCTCTTTCTGACAATAAAGCCATATCTTGATCTGAATGAGCGATCTCGTTTTCACTTGGCCATGAGTGACTTGGCTATTGCATCGCATCCGGTAGGAATATCGTCGACATATGCATCGCGATCCAACGCCGCAGCAGCAGAGGGATATGTAGATTTATAAGGCCCTGCCAGCTGTTACAACACTCGAACAGCTTAGAACGATGACGGTGCTAACCCAAAGGTAAGCGGTAAGCAGTCGTAAAAGCTCGATGGATGAGGTGGCCTCCTTGGGACATATGATGCGTTCAAAGTTTGCTTGAGTTGGTGCCACTCTAATTCCACGGAACATTTTTGCGATATCAGCACAAAGGACGTATCGATGCTGTCGAAACTGCAGGGCTACTCCGAACAGAGCACGTTGAATAGGCGGACCTGTGTGCAAACGATCCTTGAGCGAAAATCCAGACTCATCCTTACTAGAGCCGTCGAAGACGACTCGGCATTTCGTTGTGAATCTGGTTGGCTTCAACACAGCATGATGAGGAAGATAATAACACTTCTCTTTACTGATGTCGATCTCTGCTATTGGAATGCGTTCCATGTGTCCTAAACATAGGTATTTGTCTATAAAGCTGGTATACTGCTTCTTCAAATTTGGATCCCTCTAAAGCCTTTTTTGCAGCTGATGAAACCTTTTGATTTCCATTGACAATGTAAAGTCAAAAGGCGGTGAATGCTCTTTAAATGGGTATTCTACAACGTACGTACCGTATTTTTGCCTTGAATGAGTTTGGGCAAAATGGAGTTCGACGGGATCGTGGTTTTTATTATTTGACTCTGGAGCTTGAATGTTGTCCATTTCCATTGGTGCTCGAATCATCTGGTCAATGTCTATTAGCGCCACGTCCGTAACTCTGCACAAATCCTCTGAAGCTGTTGCGATATAAGGGCCAGCGATAACTCAACCAAATAACGTTTTAAGTGCGAGCGGAAGGGACGGGCCGAACACTATACGTCTTCCAGTGTAAATCTTCCAAAGCTGATCACATGCCGATAAGAACATCAATTGGACCTGGAACACCGAACGTTGGATCTGCCAAGTCCAGCTGACGAATTTGAGTCCAATTTGATCCGAAATAATCAACTAATTGAGTCGGAATAGTTGAGGTTATGTTTGATAACACAAAGAAATCACCTTGACAATTATGATCAGACAGTCGTGATAATAATAAAAGCAAAACACGGCCACGAGAAACTCCAGCACTATGTGATAGCAATCCAACAATAGTTGTACGTGCTTTAGTTCTTGTCAATCCGATGCGTTGAACAAAATATTCTTTGACAAGTGATACAGTAGACCCTGTATCAAGCAAAGCGTGGAATTCTACTAAATTTCCATGCGAATCTGAAACGTGCGCTAGAAGAGTAGGCAAAATTGTTGTTTGCCCTGCAAACAACGAAACCTCCGTATCATGATTGCTAACCGCTGGCATGCCGTTATGCGACGGTTCGCTTTCGATCACAGGAACGAGAGTCGTAGACGAAGAGTCAGCAAATGGTTTTGTTGATAATGATGTTGGCTGTCCCTTGTATGGCGTATGGTGTTTTGCACGACATACACGACAACGATAGATCGAAGGGCACTTATTTACACTATGTGCGTTGGTCAGATAATTATAACAAAGTTTTTGTGTATGAACGAATGATCGACGTGCTTCCAGTGGCGTGTCTAGAGAAATAATGCTTTGATAGTGCTTATGTTTTCCACAGTGGTATATTGAACAATTATAAGACACGGTGTGCGTGTTTATGTACTCTTGCCTATACGTTTCCCTTCATGATACATATTTACTCGACACGTTTAAGGCTATCTGTATTTTTTTGCCACCAGTAAAAATCGTGCGACCAAACAGAGACAGATAGACTTAAGTGTGTCGGGTGAACACGTATCTAACGTATCTGGCGGGTCGTGTAAACATGGTAAATGACGATAAAGACAAAAGCCACAACTTACACCATGTCCTTACTTCAGCCAAAGATGCACCTTTTGGAAGCTTTAAGATTTTCGGCACAAACATGATAAATAAGGTTTGTACACATTTACACATTAAAACATATCGATAATGAAACACATTTTTTGTAGGCCAGGTACGAGGGGATGTGTCATGCAAGTGCTTTTCTCCCTCTCCGTGCGTCCTAAGGGACGCCAGTAAGCTGGCGAAAATTTTTTTCACTGCATGCTTGGTAAGATTTGTGAAACATTATCCCATTTGAATACATGGGAAAGAAAGAGAAGCATTGATTAAGGTATGAAGAAGATTGTTTTGGAACAGTTATCAAACACCGTCTTTTTACACCCGACACACTCAGTGTCGAGGGTATATTGCGTTTGTGTGGTTGTGTGTAACACCCAGAACCAGTCGAGGTAGACCATACCAAATATATATAGAAATGATCAGCGTCACCAGAAGATTCCATTTAGACATGTCCGTCCGTCTGTCTGTATACAGTCATCTTATCGAAGGAGTTGAGATATCTTGACAAAATTTGGTATGCGTGTTCACGGGGACATGAGTAAGAACACGTTCGAGAATAGACCCGACCGGACCATTTTTAGGGGAACGTACCTCCACTTCTAAGATATGTTACGAAAATCACAGAAACTGCTGTAAAATCGATGTTTTTCGAGAAACTTTGATGAAAATTGATATATGATCATATTTAAAGGCCAGTAATATGATTTCAAAAAATTATAACAGTGGGCGTGGCAGAAGGGCGGTTTTCGAAAATTGTCTCCTTCACCCGAAATTCAAATGGGACTTGAACAAAAGATGACACGTATGCTTCATTTGTAGTCATTAGCATCCTTCCAAAAAATTTCCTTGATCGGTCCATTATTACCTCCAGTACTAGGGTCTGCCACAAAAATCCCAAATGCCTCAAATCGCACTTTTTCGAAATATTTGAATGAAAGTTAGAATTTGAGCGTATATTTAAGCCTCCAATTATAATTAAACAAAAATTGGAAAAGTGGGCTTGGCAAACGGGCAGTTTTCATAAAGATATTTAACAAAAGTCAGTATTTGGGGCTCCTTATGGCCTTAAATAACTCTTGATATGAAAAACTATTTGAATATGTGTGTCTGTGTCGGGTATTCTATTGTGAGGCTCGCCTGACTATAACACGCTTACTTGTTTCTTCTTACGTCTTTCTCTTCTAACTTAATTTTCTCAAAACATTTATTCGTGAGTCTAACTGTAGAATATTGAAATGGCTTAACGTGTAAATGCGTATTGACAACGCCTTTAGTTTTGTGCTGTGAATATCAATGGTCTATAAAGCGAACCAGACTGAATTGCTTACTGAATCCTGAAAGGTAAAGGTGCGTTTGAAGTCTATATTTCGTAGTCAAGTTTTTATATGTACTGCAACGACAGTTGGAGTTTTAACAATTTCAGGGTTTGCTTTGCACGTGATTAATATCATGAATTTTATCCGCGATTCTTAAAATCTTTAAGAACCCGTAACCGGAACGAAACACTACCTAAACCGAGATAATTTTTTTCAGAACGAAAGCGTAATCGAAACCATAATCATTTTATAACCAAAACTATAACCCGAACGTTATTTGTTTCGTTTGCATGCCCTGATTAAAATTAAGTTTTATTTAGGAAATGATACTTATTAAAGCAATTATATTTATATATAATTAAACCTTATATTTTAAGAAGTCATGACGGAGTCAAAACTAAGAGCGCTTCCAAATTACACTTATTTGAGTAGATTTTTGGAGTTCTTACGGCAAAACAACTCAACCGCAAAACTAGAAAAACAAAACTTCCGTTATTCTACTAATAAAGGGAGTTGAAGCGAAGTGAGAAGCACGTGCTACTTGAGTATTTTTCTATGGTTCAGAATGATCAAACAACGCTTCGTTTTATGAGTGTTTAAGGTGTTTGGTGTTTGAGAAATTAATTTACGTACTCTTTTTATACTCCTTAAGTAGTCATTCCTAGGAGCGCTCAAAAAAGGCTCCCGAGTTGGATTCTTTTAAGAGTCCTTGGTTAGGAGAGCTCCTTTAATGGTTTGCTGGGTACGTATCATAAGCAAGCATAGTTTATTGTTTATTGTTTATTTTTTATTGTTGTTATTGTGGCGGGGACAATTAGAACTAAAAGTCCTTTATAGTCCATTCAAATTAATAAGATTCCAAACGTAAATTCTCTTAAAAATAATTACACCAAGAACATTACTGAAAATTTCTAAATATCCGTAAAGAACGAAAATATCTCAATATCACCTATAATAACATCTAGAGGAGTTGAAACTACCAATAGCCAATTTGAGGCGCCTGGGATTAGTTACGGCTTTAATGTTGTAAGATAATTTATTCCAGTGCTTAACAGCACTAACAAAAAACATGCGCGAATTATTTTGAGTAGGGAACTAATAAACTACGGGTCCGAACAGATGAAGAAAAGGTCAGATTCCTGTAAAGGTATTGGGGAGCTCTCACGTGAATGAACTTAAGCAGGAATGAGACCCTGCGGGTTTGAAAATATATCGGCAAGCTGCATTTTAAGATCCGAATCGAGTAAGCAGAGATGTGGTCATATTTTCGTCTTGTAAAAATAATGCGAGCAGCATTATTTGACAACAGCTGGATTTAATAAAGAGATGCTGAATCCATATCACCAAAAACTATGGAAATATAGGCGATAAAAGGCACAATTAAAGTGCAAACTAATTTCAATTTAGTCTCACAAGGGATAAATGTTGACGTGTGTCATAATTTCCGAATAATAAAATATGCCTTGCTAACCAAATGATTCACTTCATCAACACATGTTAATCTATTGTTTATTATAAAGCCCAGACTAGTTACAGTCTAATCAAATTTAATAATGGTATCGTTAAGAACAAGTGGTGAGAGATGATCGGGATTAAATTCGCTTTGGCTAATTGTTATCGACTTGGTTTTAGTTGCATTAAGACAAAGTTTGTTAGAAATGGACCAATTAGAAATGGCATGGAAATCCGCATTTACTCTGAAGACGAGATCTTCGGATAGTCCAATGGGACGCGAAATGTAAATTTCAGCATCGTCGGCATAGAGGTGTATAGAGACGTTCCTACAACAATGTTCAAGATCATTGATAAAAAGGCAAAACAACAAGGGACCTAAGATGGACCCCTGAGGTACTCCTGACGGAACACTCATCAGTTCCGATGTCCTGGAATGGACAGCCACTTTCTGCTCTCTATCAGAGAGGTAGGATTTTTAAAGATTAAGCGCACTACCAGAAAGAGCAAAATAATATCTCAACTTCCCAAGTAAGATGTCATGATCCACAGTGTCAAATGTCTTAAAAATATCGAATAGCACAAGAATAGTCAGCTGACCACCATCAAAAGCAGCTCGAATGTCTTCCAAGACTTTAAAAGTTGCAGTTGTGCAACTGTGGTCACGTCTGAATCCAGACTGGATTTCACTTATCAGTTTACTTCCGTTTAAATACTCTACAAGCTGCCGGTGTAGGCAGTTTTCAAATACTTTCCACAAGCAAGGTAGTAAACTGATGGGACGAAAATCTTTACAATCACTGGGCACCGTGACCTTGGGAACGCGAGGTACAATGGCAACCTTCCATGAAGATGGAAAGTTAGACGAAGTAATTGAAAAGTTTAATACATGCGTAGGTGGCGAAATAAAGAATCGAGTGATTAGTTTGATAAAGCGCAAACTAATTTTATCATGCCCCACAGCATTCGAATTCACGGAGAGAATACTTCGAAGGACATCCAATTCCGTAAGACAGGAGAACGTGAATTCATTTTCAGTTTAAAAAGTATGTGTTAACGCCAATTCACTTATAGAAGTTGTAAAGTCATTTGATCAAAATCAACTCACTGTAATTTGCATTAATTTTGACCACCAGAAGCACATTTACTATTTCTCCATTCTCTCTCTCTCTCTCGTTCTATTATGTTAAGATCGTACATATTCACATACATTCATACACCTAGCATAAGCATTGAAGCTCTCTGAACAGACTTACGTTTTCTATTCTCGCTCTTTCTATTTTTTGTAAATCTACACACATGTACATACATTCATATTCTTCGAATACTCACTGCAGTTGTCATATGAAATAAAAATCAGTTTTTAAGAATCAAGCATCACAGACGGACGGCTTTTTCATTTGCCTTCGATTTTGATGCAAATTGCAATTGTTAAGACTCCGCTTAAACAAAATAGTTTTGGCGAAAACATTGGTAGCAGAGCAAGGTTCCAAGAAACCTATTCTTTTCGAAAATTAATCGAGCGACGCAGTCGCCATCCTGGCAACATCGAATCATTTTGGTGGAGCAGAATTTTTATGTCTGTGGTTGCAATCGTGACCACGCGGAATTTTGAAAATCGTTCAACTGTACGTCACAGTTATAGCGAAAAGCATCGAGAATCTTGAAGGTCAAGCTGCATCGCCGGACTTTCTTAAGGCGTCAAGTGGATTGGCTTCCCCTGCAATTATCGTTGGGAATTCTCGCATCGCAGCACATAGCCTGACTTTCTGAAGGCAATATCGACCCAACATTGGCGGCAAGTATACGCGCAAAATGACGTGATCACATGGTGTGAGTCAAGCTGCAAAGGGAAAAAGGCTAATTCTTGGCGCACGTTAAGGGTGAGCTATTTGTGAACAAGACAGTCAAGAGAACCATAGATTCCTCTTTGCATTCTTCTACAGGTGACACGCGGTCAATCATAACCTTAAAGCATCTTTCGAAGAACGATGTTCTGTAACGTGCAGGTGTGTTCCATAAATTGAAATGTCACCTAAAAGTAAAAAGGGTAATTTGTACCCAACGCGTGAAAGTTTAATGAATTCTCTTGAACGAATACAAAATTTTATTGAAAAAAAGTCAATTGCTTTGACACTAATTGAATTAGAAACACGAGCCAATATGGCTGAAACAGTTTTTCGAGAACTTAATTCTGTGCAAATGGAAATTGAAAAAGAAGGCGATCAGCAAGACTGCGCTAAGCGTCATGTCTACGAAGATCTTTATTGTGAAGTACAAGCCAAGATTCTAAGTGCAATTTCCGAGCACAAGCGACGTAAAGACAATTCATTGAACTCTTCAACAGCATTGAATGCAAGTTCGAACAACAATATACACACGTCTCCGCGAAGTGCAAATTTACCCAAATTAGCCCTCTAGTGCCCAAGACCGCCTCTAGACGGCCTTATTTCATTTCTTTTACATTCGCTTTTCTAATTGCGTTTTCTTTTGTTTACTATTATGTAAAATTCGGGGAACCCCAAAATTTTATTTTGTTTAGCTTTGAGCTCGTTCTGATGCTTGCAGCAGCTGTAGTAGTCATTTCAAGTTGTGACTTTGAGAGATTCGCACGAAATAATTTTTTCATCAGAACTGTGAAATTTAAAAGATTATATAAAATATTTCGAGTGATTTTAGCTTATAATAAAAATTATTGGCGCGTTTCTGTTACTATTAAAATTATAAAATCTGCCTTTAAAAAAAAAAAAGTTGTAGAAAGCTTTTTTTTTGGACAATCTTTATAGCCCGCCTGAAGGCAGTCTTGGGGTAATTCGTCAAAAAAATAGGTAAGTGTAAGACCGTAGAGTTTTTGAAGACCAGCTTAAAATTTCAATTTAGTAGACACGCAACGCAGAAAAACATGCAAATTATCGTCGCTAACAGATGAAGAAATTACAAAACTATTGGATTTGGTTGATTTTGTTGGTGATACTGATAATGAGGAAGATAATGAGGATGATTTAGATGATGACAATTATGATATCAACCCTACTTCAAAAGATGGAGAAATTGGAGCGATTCTTACAGAGGAAGGTTTATCTGAGTCAAATATGGTGTCAGAACTTTGTATGCGTCCAAGTGGAAGTTCTACGTCGTTTTATAAAGAAATGTCTTCATCAAGTTTAGTAAAATCATTTACTCCTAGAGCTCAAAAGCGCAAGCGTGATGGACATGTTGAGCAGAACATTGATCTAAATAAAGAAAACATTCTAAGCGAGGCAGGAAAATTTTTTGGATCCATTTCGGATAAAGATCCCAAATCACAAACTTTCAAGAAAGTTTTATGGCGTCAAAAACATTTGATATTGGATGAATCGGATCTTTCTTTTAGCGGTTGCGATATAGGGGATGACTTAAAAAAGTTAGATACACCTTTTAAATGCTTCGAATACTTCTTAGGCGACGATACCGTAGATCACATTGTCGAACAGACAAATTTGTATGCCGCTCAAAAAAATATAAAGACTTCTTTTTCTACGTGTAATTCGGAAATTCGGCAATATATTGGAATTTTATTTTATATGTCGGTTTTTCGTTACCCTAGCGTCCGTTCGTACTGGGGCGAATATGCGTTTCAAAGTATTCAAATGACAATGTCAAGGAATCGATTCGAACAATTACGAAGTAATCTGCATTTCAATGATAATAGCATGCTTCCCACAAAGGATTCGGAAAACTACGATCCTTTGTATAAAATACGTCCAGTTCTGAAGCATTTCAATGAAAAATTTCAGTCCGTTCCAATGAGCCAGCGACTCTGCGTGGATGAGCAAATGTGTGCAACGAAAATGAAGACACACTTTCGTCAATATCTGCCGGATAAGCCACACAAATGGGGCATAAGACTTTTTGGTTTGTGCGACTCCTTTGGTTTTTCGTATAATTTCGAAATATATTGTGGTGCAGGAGATAATATAGTGCAATCTGGCTCACCAGACCTTGGAGCATCAGCAAACGTAGTTGTTAGATTGTCACGTAATATTCCAGATTTCAAAAATTATATTATATATTTTGACAACTATTATACCTCACTGCCACTTTTGGTATATCTTCGTGCACGTGGTATTTACTCTTTAGGAACAATTCGGTCCAATCGGATTCCAAATTGCAATATGCCTACGGACCATGAGCTAAATACACAGCCACGCGGTCATTCTACTGAGTTTTGCGGAAATGCTTCAGGAGTGGAACTTTCTGTGTTTGTTTGGAAGGATAATAAGGCAGTTCGTCCTGCATCGACGTACGTAGGCACAATGCCCTTTCGAAATGAAAGCAACCCAAAAGGCCAAGTAAAACGCTTTGTCCGCACTGATAAAAAATTCGTTGAGGTTGACTGCCCAAATATAATTCATGAGTACAATGCCCATATGGGTGGCGTCGACTTAATGGATGGACTAATTGGGCGAAACAAAATTCCTATAAAGAGCAACAAGTACACAAATCGACTCTTCACGCATATGCTTGATTTAGCAATGGTTAACGCCTACATTTTATTCAAACGAATAAACAAGCCTGACGCTAATGATAGCCAATACCAGCTACCAAACTTTAGATCGGAAGTCGCACACGTGCTTTGTGCACTGCAAGGATCCTCAGTTGCGAAAAATGTTGGGCGCCCTCGCCAAGTTCCTCAAAAAAATTCTCAGGGAAAAAAAACTTTCCTGCCACCCGACGACATTCGATACGATGGATTTGGCCATTTTCCGCTACTCCTGGAACGTAGTGGTAAAAAAACTTGCAAGTTCCGTGGGTGCTCTTCCGAAACCCAAATAGCATGCCGTAAATGCAACATAAACTTGTGCATAACGCAGCAAAAGAATTGCTTTTTTGATTTTCACCATAAATAAAAATTTTTATTCTTTCCTGTTTTTTCCGAATATTTGTAAAACCTTTTTGTTAGGCCTAAAAATTGAATTGATTTTTTTTTTCTTATCGATTTCCATTGATATTTTGTAACATTTTTCTTCCTTTTTCAATAAAATAAACCAGTTCTTTGGGCAGTTCAGAAAAATGTATCAATGAACTTTTGTTTGCTTCGTTTCCTAAGACCGCCTAAAGGCAGTCCAAGGATTAAGGTCTGTAAAATCTAATATACTATGCACATAGAATTTTTTTTCAAATATACTTCTTTTATGCGGCTTAACTAACCGTAAAAGCATTTTTTTTTAAGAAAAAAATTTGGGCACTAGAGGGTTAGAAGTTCCAATTTTTTCTGGAAAATATACTAAATGGCTTAGTTGGTTTAGCGCATTTTCCACAATAATTGACAACGATCTCGATTTAGATGATCTGTCAAAATTCATTCATTTGCGGTCGTCGTTGAGTCCAGGACCGTTGCGAACAATTGACTGTTTGGAATTAACAGCAACTAATTATTCAAACGCATTAGGTATTTTGAAAAATCGATTTGAGAATAAGGCTATTATCTTTCAAATACATGTAAGGGAACTTTTTGAGCTGCCGCGTCTTTTAAAACAATCTGGTTCCGACTTGCGTAACCTAGTGGATATGGTAAATGTGCATCTCAGAGCTCTCAAGTCATTAGGGACCACGGAAGAACTGCTCAATGTATTTTTATGTCAGTTGATATATTCAAAAATTGACAATGAAACAGTAAAAAGGTGGGAAGACCATTTTAAATGTGATGAGCTACTGTTGCGTGTCTGCTGGGGAGAAGGACCTCTAGTAAAGCGCCAACAAAGGATTCCGTTGAGTAAAACACTCTTTACTCCTTTTCCATAGGTGTTTCTTTATTAAAGTCTTTTAATGATGTTTACAGGTTCTACTCTAGCTTACTTTACTGCCCTAATTCCCTAGCTAACACTGAGATCCACACTTTGTCGTCCTGGCTCGTAAGTAGGTGCGCCAAAGTTGAGATCTTCTTAATACTTCGAATGCTAATCGATGATAAGTCCATTTTGTCAATCGAACTTCGCTTTTATAGTCCGATATTGCTCCGTTCGCAATATCGATAGTTGCTAGCGTCATAGATTTCTTCCTCAGCTAAACTCCCCGCAAGCGTCCCTTGGTCACCGTCTATTCTGCATTTCGGCGTTTTCCGGCGATTGCATAAGTGCCGTTATCTTCTATTTTCGTCGTGCCATGTATTTACAATCAGCTAAACATGCCGATCACTCCAAAACCCATTCGACATATGTACGGTTTAATGCAAGCCAAGTGCACACACAAGAAGACGTACATAACGAAATGCAATACGAACAAGCAAACGTATGCCACAAACATCCCTTGTTTGTGTGTGGTCCACATGCTGACTCGGCGGCTCGTGTTCTTTCGCCTTTCGTCTGCCTGCTTTCCCTTTCGATCGATGGCCTTGAACGATCGATTTTCGGTTGACATTGATATCGACGGTCTGTTTGTCATTACACGACTCTGTTGTTGTTGTTGCCGTCTCCGGTAACAGTGTCTCTTTTTATGACTTCGAACGCCGACCGTTGTTGCTTTGTTGAGGCGTTCGATTTCATGCTCGCTCGTGCTGTTGTTGTTGAGGCGTTTGATTTCATGCTCGCTCGTGCTGTTGTTGTTCGAGGTGTTAGGTTTCGAGCTCGAACGGTGCCGTTGCATTTGTTTATGATGCCTTATTTATTGCACTTCTTTTGGCTTAGCGCTGATAGCGTGCCGTTGACGATAGAGCTGGCCGTGTTACGTTAGCGTGTGACGTGACGGTTTTGACTCACAACATCCCTCCCCTCTTCGGCAAGTCGTGAGCATCACGACTGGTTTTCTGTCTGAAGGATTCGGTTGTTGTAGCCAGGCATACTTCATGCTTAGTTTCGTTTCGATGATACAGATGAGGCGAGCTGAATACGTTTTTATTAATTCCGGCTCGTGTTGTTGATGTTGTTACTTGAATGTTGCTAACTGGCTGTTGTAGTGGGCGTGTAGACTCTGTTCACCCATGTGACTTTGATGATGTTCTTAGCGGTGTTCGATAGACCGATGCTGCTGAAATTTTTGTCGCTGTTATGATACTGTTGCTTCTTGATCCATATTTATCGCTGCAGTGTAGTGGGTATCTCAGTGAACTAGTGTTTTAATTTTCGGGATATAATTCAAACAGTATTACTGGCTAAATATTCTAGTTCTACAAAATGTTAACATAGTCAATACAGTTAACCTATTATATTTTGTTTTGGGACTCTTACAGTCTCTAATACATCATGTTCTTAAATTTGGTAGTAAATGAAAATACTTATGTTTATATATATTTTTTCTCTGTCTCTGTCTCTTTTTTTTTTTTTTTTTTTTTTTTTTTTTTTTTTTTCTTTTTTTCGATTCAAAGTACTTATATTTTTACCCCTTTTTTTTTTTTGTTATAATAAAATTTGCTTATGTTTTTTATATAATTCTTGATTAGACTTTGCTGACTTCCTTTTCACATATTTTGGAGTCGAGAAATGTAAAGTGAATGATTCTTTATATTACTTGTGCTACGTGCTACTACCCCTTCCCCCCTTTAATGAAGGTTGAGGTTTTGTGCTGATTTTGCCGAAATATCGCTGTGTAGAAGACACACAAAAATATAAAACTCTGTCAATGCGTTATTGGAAATATTCTACATGCGGTTTGCTTGCAATTGCTTTTCCCGGCCGATGCACCAAAAGAGACAGAGAAAAAATATATATAAACATAAGTATTTTCATTTACTACCAAATTTAAGAACATGATGTATTAGAGACTGTAAGAGTCCCAAAACAAAATATAATAGGTTAACTGTATTGACTATGTTAACATTTTGTAGATCTAGAATATTTAGCCAGTAATACTGTTTGAATTATATCCCGAAAATTAAAACACTAGTTCACTGAGATACCCACTACACTGCAGCGATAAATATGGATCAAGAAGCAACAGTATCATAACAGCGACAAAAATTTCAGCAGCATCGGTCTATCGAACACCGCTAAGAACATCATCAAAGTCACATGGGTGAACAGAGTCTACACGCCCACTACAACAGCCAGTTAGCAACATTCAAGTAACAACATCAACAACACGAGCCGGAATTAATAAAAACGTATTCAGCTCGCCTCATCTGTATCATCGAAACGAAACTAAGCATGAAGTATGCCTGGCTACAACAACCGAATCCTTCAGACAGAAAACCAGTCGTGATGCTCACGACTTGCCGAAGAGGGGAGGGATGTTGTGAGTCAAAACCGTCACGTCACACGCTAACGTAACACGGCCAGCTCTATCGTCAACGGCACGCTATCAGCGCTAAGCCAAAAGAAGTGCAATAAATAATGCATCATAAACAAATGCAACGGCACCGTTCGAGCTCGAAACCTAACACCTCGAACAACAACAGCACGAGCGAGCATGAAATCAAACGCCTCAACAACAACAGCACGAGCGCGCATGAAATCGAACGCCTCAACAAAGCAACAACGGTCGGCGTTCGAAGTCATAAAAAGAGACACTGTTACCGGAGACGGCAACAACAACAACAGAGTCGTGTAATGACAAACAGACCGTCGATATCAATGTCAACCGAAAATCGATCGTTCAAGGCCATCGATCGAAAGGGAAAGCAGGCAGACGAAAGGCGAAAGAACACGAGCCGCCGAGTCAGCATGTGGACCACACACAAACAAGGGATGTTTGTGGCATACGTTTGCTTGTTCGTATTGCATTTCGTTATGTACGTCTTCTTGTGTGTGCACTTGGCTTGCATTAAACCGTACATATGTCGAATGGGTTTTGGAGTGATCGGCATGTTTAGCTGATTGTAAATACATGGCACGACGAAAATAGAAGATAACGGCACTTATGCAATCGCCGGAAAACGCCGAAATGCAGAATAGACGGTGACCAAGGGACGCTTGCGGGGAGTTTAGCTGAGGAAGAAATCTATGACGCTAGCAACTATCGATATTGCGAACGGAGCAATATCGGACTATAAAAGCGAAGTTCGATTGACAAAATGGACTTATCATCGATTAGCATTCGAAGTATTAAGAAGATCTCAACTTTGGCGCACCTACTTACGAGCCAGGACGACAAAGTGTGGATCTCAGTGTTAGCTAGGGAATTAGGGCAGTAAAGTAAGCTAGAGTAGAACCTGTAAACATCATTAAAAGACTTTAATAAAGAAACACCTATGGAAAAGGAGTAAAGAGTGTTTTACTCAACGGAATCCTTTGTTGGCGCTTTACTAGAGGTCCTTCTCCCCAGCAGACACGCAACACTACCATCCTGGCCTACTTTTTCGAGCTTCCTTTCCATTCGATGCACATCTCTGGAAAACAGAGAGTTGAATAGTCGAACTTCTCAAGATGATAAAACGAGGAAACCTAAGCCGGTTTCGCTCACCTCAAATCAAAATAAAGGGATATGCCCCAAATGCAAGAGCAGTCATTCCTTAGTTGAGTGTCCAAATTTTCTAAAGCTTTCTCCTCTCCAACGATATTCTGAGGCAAAAAAGGTTTCCTTGTGTGTGAAGTGTTTAGGTTGCTCTCATCCAATTCGAAATTGCAAGGCAGCGCAGTGCCAGCACTGTAATGGCAATCATCATGCGCTCCTGCACAGGGGTGAAAAGAAAGGAGCTGAGGAGTCGGTAGAAACTGTAAAAGAGAATGTAGAAACTTCTTCTTCAATCAATCCTGGTAGACCAACTCCATCGCATACCACATTACTGTGTGCAAATTCCGTAAACTTTCTAGCCACTGCAATTGTTTTTATGGAAGGTCGAAATAAAGAATTGTTCGAGTGTCGAGCAACCTTAGATTCGGGGAGCCAACTTAATTTTATCACTCAAGACTTAGCGAAAAAGCTGAAATGTAAGCCAGAGATAGAGAGTCTATCAATTAGTGGAATTGGCAATTCTCATACAAAAACATTCGGGAGAGCCCAAGCCATTCTTCATTCAAGGCTCACTTATTTCCAAACTCCAGCTAATTTTGTCATAATTCCATCCATTACTCAATACTCCCCAAACGTATTCATCGACAAAAGCAAGTGGCAATTGCCAAAAAATGTAGATTTGGCAGATCCCGATTTCAATGAAGATAGAAAAATAGACGTCCTTGTGGGTGTCTCTATATTTTTTAACCTACTTTCTGTAGGCCAAATAAGACTCGGAAAAACTATGCCAATTTTACAAAAGTCGCTGTTAGGTTGGGTTCTTGCTGGCGAATATAATGAGCCGCAGTATTCTTCTTTGCTATCAAGCTCTAATTGCACGGTTGCAGAAACCAGCTGTACCGCTGCAGAAAATCTGCAATTGACAAAGTTAGTGGAATGCTTTTGGAAATGTGAGGAAGCAAACACCAACGATTCAGCTTGGACTCTCGAGGAGCAAGAATGCGAATCACATTTCCTAAATCATGTTCAGCGTACACTTTATGTCCGCTTCATAGTCCGTTTGCCCTTTAAAAGACCATTAAAAGGAGTTGGAGAATCTTATAGCATAGCACTAAAGAGATTTTATAATTTAGAGGGGAAATTGAGTCGAGATTCCAATCTCAAACATGAATATACAAAATTCATAAAGGAGTATCATGAATTAGGACATTTAGAATACCTTAAGCAGGGAGTGCCGGTCGACAATTATTATTTCATGCCACACCACGCAGTGGTACGCCCAGAGAGCACGTCTACTAAGGTTACTGTGGTGTTCGACGCCTCTTGCAAGTCGAGCAACGGATTTTCTTTAAACGACAATCTACTGGTTGGTCCTAAAATTCAACCAGAGCTATTTGATATACTCATTCGGTTCCGTCTATATAAATACGCATTAACTGCAGACATTTCAAAAATGTACCGCCAAATTTTAATTCATGAAGCGGATTGCAACTGGCAGTGTATTTTGTGGCGGGAGAACGAATCAGCTGTTGTTCAGATACTTCGATTGAATACTGTAACGTACGGAACTAGTGCCGCGCCATATTTAGCTGTTCGATGTTTACAATTTTTGGCCGATCAAAATAAAACCAAGTATCCGAGGGGCAGTAAGGTTCTTTTAGAAAACTTTTACGTAGACGATATGTTGGCTGGGGCACACACAGTCGAAGAACTCATTTCCTTTAAACAAGAAATAATTGAGTTGTTAAATCTAGGGCGCTTTGAACTGCATGAATGGCAAACGAGTTATACTCCCGATGAAAAGTCGTTAATAGAACATGAACCTTTAATAATAGAATCTACAGATTGTGCAAAGGCTTTGGGGATTTCATGGCATTCATCTCAAGATCAATTCTCATTTTCGTACTCTGGCAAGGTATCTTGCAAAATAACCAAAAGAAGTGTGTTGTCTGAGCTCGCTCAACTTTTTGACCCGCTCGGTCTGTTAAACCCAATCGTGGTACTTGGAAAGCTGTTCATGCAAGAACTTTGGTTGTTCCACTTAGATTGGGATGAGTCAGTGCCTCAAGAATTTAACGAAAAATGGAAAAATTATCGAAGGGAATTAGCGCTGATATCGGAAATCAAACTGCCACGACACGTGTCTTCGATCACTGATGGGTCGATAGAGCTTCATGTATTTTCCGACGCCTTAATTCAAGCGTACGGTTGTGCAATTTATGTGCGATCCAAGGAAAGTAGTGGCAAGATAGGAGTAAAATTGCTAACAGCAAAGTCTCAAATCGCACCTTTAAATGCAATTTCACTGCCGCGCCTTGAATTGCAAGGATCGGTACTATTGGCAAAATTAATGGATCGAATAGCACCATTGTTTTCCAATAAACCGATTCGAGTTTGTTACTGGACAGACTCCATGGTTGTTCTAAGTTGGTTGGCAGCTCATTCCTCTCGCTGGAAACCCTTTGTTGCGAACAGAGTGTCGCTTATTCAAGAATTGACAATAGGTCGCAACTGGTTCAAGGTCGATTCAAAAATTAACCCTGCGGATATTATCTCCCGAGGCATGTTGCCCAGTAAACTAAAGGATAGTTCATTGTGGTTCAAAGGTCCAAGTTTTTTGAGTTCAGATGATTTCGAGTGGCCTGTTTTTAAAAAGGAAAATTTGTCACAAGAAATACTGAGCTTAGAAGAAAGAAAAATTTCGTCTAGCCTAGTATCTAATACATCTCAGTACGAAGATTTGATTCCTTTGTGCAAATTCGCAAACGATTATTTAAAACTGAATCGTGTTTTTGGATACATATTTCGGTGGGTAAACAATATTCGCCACAAACTCTCAACAGGACAAAGAAACTTATTTTCGACATCACTTCCTGTTATGGAGCTTCGGCGGGGAGAAAGCTACATAATTTTCAACGTTCAACACGTAACATTCATGCAAGAATTCCAAGCGTTACAATTCAATAATAGCATAAAGTCCCTTAAAACACAAAAGTTAAATCCATTTATTGATATCAGCCATAACATTCCAATTCTCCGCGTAGGTGGACGTCTTGCAAAGGCCAAGCTCCAGTTTACGACAAGGCACCCAATTCTTTTACCAACTCAACATAAGTTTAGTCTGGCACTCGCTAGCTATTTGCATAAAATAAACTCTCACATCGGTGCGCTTGGGCTATTAGCTATTTTAAGGCAACGGTTCTGGATTCTGAGTGGCCGAAAACTTACAAATATGGTAGTTCGATCATGCATTTTGTGTTTCAAATACAGACCAAGGCCTTTGCAACAGATTATTGGTAATCTTCCGCCAGATCGCATTGGTGGACACACGCAACCGTTTCAGAAGGCCAGAATGGACTTCGCAGGTACAATTTCAATTCAGTTTAAGTTACGTGGTAAAAGACCTACTAAGGCGTATTTAGCCCTTTTTATTTGCTTTTTGACCAAGGCCTGTCACCTGGAAGTGGTATCCGACTTGTCTACGCAAGCCTTTTTGTGCGCCTTGAAGCGGTTTTTTGCCCGACGAGGCTTAAGCTCTGACCTTTATTGCGATAAAGCCACTAATTTTACCGGAGCTGCTCGAGAAATTGCGAAAAATGCCTCTGAGCTGTTCGACAACACCGCTTACACTCAAATTTCGGATGATTGCGCTGCTAAAGGAGTCGATTTTCACTTTATACCTCCGCATTCGCCGCAAATGGGAGGACTGTGGGAAAGTGCAATTAAGGTAGCCAAATCTATGTTAGCTCACCATATAAATGGAGCCAATTTAACGTTTGAAGAGCTGACAACTGTAACGGCAGAAATAGAGGCGATCATGAATTCTCGACCGATTCCAGAAATGTCCTCAGATCCTAACGACTTCGAAGCGCTCACGCCAGGGCATTTATTAATTGGACGACCTCTTAATTCCCTTCCAGAGTTAGTGGACAAACATCATCTGGAAATTCCACCTCTTAATCGGTGGAAGCGCATTCAGCATATTAAAAACATTTTCTGGCAAAGGTGGTCGAAGGAATATGTATTGTCTCTGCAAAACCGGCTTAAATGGAAAACACCGCATTCCAACGTTGCAGTCGGTACGCTGGTCCTAATAGTAGATAATAATTTACCTTCATATAAATGGTCTATGGGACGAGTGGAAAGCGCTATCGCTGGTGTCGACGGATACATTCGAGTCCTGACGATCCGAACTCCAAGAGGCATCACAAAACGAAACATCTACAAAATTTGTCCTATTCCTCGCAACACCGAAGAAGTCACCGTTTAACTATTGTAGAATAACTTTGTATATATAGTTATTTTTTATTTTTTCTCTTATCAATTCGCTAAGGATAGAGTAAATTTTTTGTTGAAAGTATTTTAATCCTTTCAAGGCGGGAGTATGTTAACGCCAATTCACTTATAGAAGTTGTAAAGTCATTTGGTCAAAATCAACCCACTGTAATTTGCATTAATTTTGACCACCAGAAGCACATTTACTATTTCTCCATTCTCTCTCTCTCGTTCTATTATGTTAAGATCGTACATATTCACATACATTCATGCACCTAGCATAAGCATTTAAGCTCTCTGAACAGACTTACGTTTTCTATTCTCGCTCTTTCTATTTTTTGTAAATCTACACACATGTACATACATTCATATTCTTCGAATACTCACTGCAGTTGTCATATGAAATAAAAATCAGTTTTTAAGAAGCAAGCATCACAGACGGACGGCTTTTTCATTTGCCTTCGATTTTGATGCAAATTGCAATTGTTAAGACTCCGCTTAAACAAAATAGTTTTGGCGAAAACAGTATGCGTCTGATTAATTTCAAATGACGAAATGCTTGATGCTTCGGTGAAAGATAAGAAGTAATTATTTAACTCATTAACATCAATGTTATAATCAGAGTTCACCTTTTTTACCGATTTTGTTAAGGTTATTCCAAAGAGTTTTAGATGGTAGATTTCAATTAAATTGGGAGCCATAGAAAATTGTCTTCGAATTTCGTATAGTAATATTAGCATGGTTACGGGCAGCACGATAATTTTCCAAGTTAGCATTGGTGGGTTGACGCCTCCATTAAGAATATTTTTGATTGCGAGTACCAATCGCCTGCTTCACCTCAGCTGTGAACCATGGCTTCTTATTGGTATTGATTCGAATTGTAGTTTCAGGAACATATTTATCATATAAATAGTTGATCAATCTGGAAAAGCATTCAATCTTATCATTGACATCAGGAAAACCCCAACAGGAATTCCACGGAAGACAATTGGCCTCTGCATATAGCAGGTCATGATTGATATGCTTAAAATCACGGAAGGAAATACTCTGCTTATGATCGTCGCAATTGAATGGAAGGTCATACGCGATGCACAACATGTCGTGATCAGAAATACCTGCCAAGGAAAGCTGATCAATTTTAAGTACGTTGGATACGCTGGATACGCATAGCAAATCAAGTAGACTTGGCTTCACATAAGGGGCGAAGTGGGTAGGCAATTCATTTACAATATTCAATGCAACAGAACTAAATAAGCTTCTTAGATTGGTGGAAAGTGAGTCTCTTACCAAAAGGTCGACATTAAAGTCACCACATGTAACTATATGTTCATAAGCATGACTAAATTCACTTATCTTGTTAAATAAATCATCCATGTTGCAAGATCTATGAGGATTGTATACAAAAACTATAAGAATCTTACAGCGACAATTTGCAATTTCAACAAACATGGATTCAACTTCCTCGAAGCAGTCTGATCTATACAGTACTGTACGCTTCAGCCCTTTCTTTAAGTAAATAGAAATGCCACCACCGCGTGCACCACTGGCTCTATCATTACGAAGCAAGTCATAGTCACATAATTGATTTAAGTAGATTATCAATAAATTCCGGCTTGAACCAAGTTTCAGTTACACAAACCACATCAACGCATGGTTGAGATAATCAAGCTTAGGTACATTTAGGCTTCTAGCATTGAAGTAGCACAAATGAAAACCATATTTATTTTTCAGAAAAAATTCCAAATTATCGCGCAAGTGTTCATTGTAGTTACTGAGACACAAATTGATGTTATCCATAAAGATGATAGTATTTGGCACTTTCAAATTGACGGTTGATAGCTATGTTATAAGAGAAGCAAAATCAAAATTATTAAAACAATTCAATTTACAAAAAAGCAATTTTAGAATATACAGCATAGATTCTACCAAATTCATAACTTCAACCAATGATATTTGTAAACAAATGACTAAGAAAAAGAAAATGAGAAAGAAGGCACCGAAGAACCTAATAAACAGATGATCAGTGATTTTGTTGTAAGAAAAATTTACAATCGAGATAGTCTAAGTAATTTTTGTTAAAAAAATTTTGTTGAGTAAATAATTTAAATTTTAATATGCACTGGAGTACTTTGAACTTTAGCCGACGATTGATGAATAAGATATTTTCATTTTGCTGAAAATCTATTCTGTTATCCAAAATATTTGTTCAACTATAATGCGAAATGTACGTCCCGGAGACGAACATGCCAAAAGTTTGTTGAATTATTTGCTTTAAAATAACAGAATCGGTAAACTTCCTTTTTATACCCAGCGTAAGCAGTGTATACTAGTTTTGTGCAAATCTTGTAACAGGAAGAACTAAGCTCCGGAGATATAGACAAATGTATTTAGAAATGATAAGGATCAAAAACTGAATCGATTAAGACATGTTCGTCTGTCCGTCCGTCTGTCCGTCCGTCCGTGGTCAGTTCTCCTCCGAAACGCCTGAACCAATCAAGTCGAAATTTGGCACAAAGGTATATTGGGGTTCGAGTATGATCCTTAGTAAAAATTGAAGACATCCGCCCACTGACACACCCACAAATGAATTTATTGTGTTTTCACTAAAATGCTTGTAACTTGCTAACAACTCTACACATTTCATTGATATTATGTATACTGGTAAACTACAAAAAGGGACATACCTTGAAAAATAGGACGCCGTCCTTTTCGAGCCACGCCCACAAATGGGCCCACAAATAAGGGTTTATCGTGACTTGTGAAGTAAAAGGCATGGAAGCTTCATATTCGCAACATAGGTTGACCAAGAAGAATCAAAGGTGTAGGAAAAAAATTTATGTGCCCCGCTTAAGCCCACATATGGAGATTTTTTGTAACTTCCGAAGTAAAAGGCGTCGCAGCTTGAAATGCGCAACATAGGTTGACCCAGGCAAATGAAAGGTGAAGGACAAAATTTAATGTGGTCTGCCCACTGCCACGCCCACAAATCGAGAGGCAAAACATAGTTCGCCAATAATCTCGGGACGCTGGGTATTTAAAAGTCGGGCTTGACCGACTTTAGCTTTCTTATTTGTGCTGTGTTATTTAGTGGGTACACCGCTCAGACTGAGTCGAGCGCACAAACGGCACTATATTCCAACGTAGGGTACCAAGCGCTCAGACAATGTCGAGCATATAATAGTTCCCGTTTTTCCTTTAAATAAAGAATACCAACAAATAGGGTTTAATCCTTTATTTAATAAAATGAATCCTATACTTCCAATACAAATATGCCTACTTCTTTAAACTAGATACTTCTACGTCGTGGCCCTTGGATGAGTACGTGTGCAGAAGTCCCGTTGCAATCATCGTGGATCGATATTTATAGGGCAAAATTGCTTTGATGACACTTTCCGTCTGATCAATAATTGTAGGTTGAAATCGATGCGCTGGCATTTTTGGTAACCGCTGTATTACATATGTGAAGTTCTGCTATTTCTGCGTAGACTGCACTTTAGTTGTTGTTGTTGGCCGAAAAGTCACTGCCCTGCTGAGTCGCTGAATAGCCCGCTGTTGTTGTTTCCATTATGCAAAAGCAAGTCTTGATATTTGTTGTTGCTGACGACAGAGCTGCGAATATCTTGTTGTTGTTGGCTAAGGTTGATTGCATAAACGTTCTCGCGACGCTTTTGGTTCTTTTAACTTTTTTCTTTTGTTTATGCTTGATATGCACTTTGTTGTTTTGATTTACTTTGCAATCGTGTAGAAGGAGGAGAAAAAATATGTTTGTGAGTCTAAGTGAGATCGCGATTTACAACATCCCTCCCCCGTTCGAGAAGTGGAGTGCTGTTGATGTACGGATAGCCATCATGTGAATTCTTATGTTGCAAAATTTTGTTATCAAGACGGCTGCTATGGTTGTTTATGTAAACGGCTGCTGCTACGGCTGGTACGCTGTACATTAAGTGATGTAAGGCCCTTATAGTGTATATTTTCAGAGCCGTTTGCCAGAGTTATATTGTCGGTGCCTGCTACATTGTACGCTTAGGCTGCTATATTACCAATGAAATATAAACGGCTGTTGTTTTAATGTCTGCTACTGCTGCTACGCTGCCCGTTGAATGATGCGAAGGGTGTTATATGTCCCATCGTAGAAGACGGCTGCTGGTGCACTGCTAAGGCTGTTATATTGCAGCCCCCTCCCCTTTTTTTGAGAAAGAGCTGTTATCGAATATGCTGGTGACGTACTCGAGCCCGTTGAATTATATCTATTGTATTTCTACACATTTTCTTTATCTTATATATTCTTATTTTTCAAAAATTCTTTTATCTACATGTCACTTCAATATTTATTTATAACTTAATGGAAAGCTTCGATTCTGTACATTCTTCATCACATAAAACATATTTAAAGTTAAGGTATAAATTAAAAAAAATTTTGTTTTTTATTTTTTCTCTTTTATTATTCAGTTTCATATTTTCTTTTATAATTATTTTTCTCTCTCTCTTATTCGTCTTAAATTGTACTTTCACTTTAAGAGGTGGGAAAAACAATTAATTTATTCAAAGTTTCTGTAACCTTTATGTTGAGGTTTTTGTGTGCGAACATAAATTTTTTTTTCTACCGTGTTTTTTTATACATAATATATTGTTTTCCATTTTACATATATATTTTGCTTTTCTATTTCTTAATGCTTTTTTTGTCTTAATATTCCCTTATATTTGGTGAATGGTTTTAAAATACTTCTATTTTTATATTTTTATATATAAGTATATAAAGATTTTACTTACATTTTTTATTTTAAAATTTTTAACATGGTTCGATTTTTTATTGAATGAAGTTATATTTAATAGTGATAAAACTAATTTTAGGTTTAAATTAGTGCGTTTTTTTCATAAAGGTTATAATTTTTTCTTTAATTAAATGTTTTTCGTATAAGTATATATTTTTTATATGAATTCATTTGATCTTCTTTCGAATTTTTAATTTTTACGACTCCTTTTTTCTTCTCTTTTTTTTGAAATAAGTAGTAAATGACTTTATCTATCTGCAAAAATACCTATGTTTTCAAGGTATTGCCTTGAATTGAACGTCTTCTGAGTATATACCAATATTTTGTAAATATCTGTATATGGTTGTTTATACTCACCAAACTTATTTGCTTTGCTTACTCTACCGGCTCGGTATCGGTTTTTTTTTTGGTTCCGACTTCTTGTTTAACCTAAAAACTAAATAAAATACAGATTATGTGCCCCGAGTCCCTCCTGGTTGTTTCAAAGTCGGGGCGCTCTTAAGCCATAAAGGAACCCTTACAATATTGGATCAAACCGATATTGCAAAAACTTTAAAATTGGTATGTTTAATATTTGAAATTTTTTTTTTTAACTCTATTCGTTGAAGCCATAAAAAAACCGAAAAATCTTTAAACCATTTATTTTTCGACGCCATTCCTTATGTAGATATCGCAATAAGCGATATTGAAAAGTAGATTTTGTGACAATAATGACTAAAACAGTCAGCTCTCGTTTGAATCGAGATAAACAGATGTTTTTGGAAAAATGTTTTTAATTTTTAATCGGACAACGGCAAATTGTAGTTATGGGCGAAAAATTTGTTTAAGTCTGTCGTATGTGTTATATTAATTTTCAAGAATTTTTATTTAGATTTTCTTTGTTTGAAAATAGACCCTTCTACAAATTTCTTATTTAGTGCTTTTATTGTGGAGAAAAACTTTTGCATTACATTCGGACTTTTGCAATACTCGTGGCATCTCAACTCTCTTAATTCTGGTTCTTCAGTTGGGTTCACTTTTTTAACTGATACCTTCTCATGGGGATTTCTATCTCTACCTGGTGGTTTTCCTTTCAAAATATCTTCAACTACTTTTTTATTACCATTAGTACCATATCTTATGATACCACAAGAATTATTCTCGACTTCCCTGTCGAATTCATCTTCTGTATTACTATTTTTACCACAAAAATTACCCTCGAACTCCTCGTCGAAGTCGTAATCCAATACATTCGACATTTTATTCACAACATCCCAACCGCTAGATATTCCCTTTTTATCATTAATATATTTTTTCTGAATTTCCCTATCGTTCAACAGTAATTTCTTGCAATTCGGTGCCACTTTCGCTTCCCTGGCTGTGATCGTAACTGCCTCTGCAATACAAATCTCATCGACGAGTTCAAGTGACTCTGCTTGACTTAGCTCCGAATGCATAATCTTTAATATGTTTTTTTAATTGACTGTACCTACTTCCTCTCGGTTAAGGTTCACTGAGTTCATCAAAAGGTCAAACCGTTTATCTTCAGTATCTCCTTTCTGCAACTGATTTATGTTCGGAATCCCTAAATGTTCAAATTCTGTGACACAATCATATCCTAACTCAAAAGGTTATATTCGAATGTCTGTGTTATTTGCATTTAACACGGGCACATGGCCCTTTCCTCATAGAATATCTGTAATCGTGCCTCCCACGAAAAATGCTCAAATTCTGTGCCACAATCATATTCCAACTCAAAAGGTTCTATTCGAATGTCTGTGTTATTTGCGTTAAACACGGTGTTGTGAGTCAAAAAGCGTCACGTCACACTCTACCGTCACGCTACCAGCTCTAAGCGGGAAAAGTGCCAAACCATATAAAAACAATTAAAACGCAGCACAGGAGTTCGACAACACAGCACTAAGCTCGTAATCCGACACCCTTCAGCAAGAACAACAACAACATTTGAACTCGAATACTGACAACAATTACGTAAACAAGCATACCGATCGCCGGTAGCAAAACTTGGCACAACGCCGACCAGAGGAAAGGGCAAGCGGGGGAAAAGACGGAAAACCACGAGCAAGCAAGTCAGCAATAAGCAACGGCATAAGGGGTTTAACGTCTTCAAAGGCAGACCTAGGGGGTAAGATTGATATATATTGGATATATTTGAGATATTCATTGGAACTTACTTAACAGTGGTGAAACCGAATTCAGTGGGGCCTGGGCATGAGTGAAACTTCCGAAAGGCATTTCAATGAAAAACGACATAAATGTACCGAATTATATCAATTACTTTATTTTAACCCTTTTTGTACTGCACTGCTATAACCTGTCGAACAGTGGTGAAACCTAATTCTTCAGGGTCCGGGTGTGAGTGAAACTTCCCAAGGACACTTCGCAATTAGGGCAGCACAATCGCAATAAGGGCATAACAGAGTACCTTGAATAAAACTTTTATTTTAAAAAAATCATCTATATATACATATTTATATATATTATATAATAATAAAAAATGGAAAAAGCGGCGCAATTAAAAGGCGACATCATCCAACAACAAGAATAACAGCTATGTCAAAATACACATACAATATGGTGAGTACAAAAACTTTGAATAACAATTTTTTCACCCAGAGCCCTTACTGTTGACGATGAATTTCAATACCTTGGTTGAATGTATATATTTTAGAAAAATGAGCCATTTAAAGAAAATCCGTAAAAATAATTTTAAGAAACTGTTTTGTAATCATAGCCAAAATGTAGCTCGAAGCGAAAAGCCATTCAGTCATCAATACTGGACGCTAATTTAAAAATTTTCAAGTCGAGTTTGTATTAAAAAAAAAAGAGAAATGTCATTCCTTATAACCGCTGAAAGAGGTAAAATTCTTTTTAAGACTTAGACAGGATCGGGAATTATTATAGAGTAAAAATATAGAAAGTAAAAGGGAAAATCTGTTGAAACATAAGAAAGATTTTTGAAGTCAAAGATAACATTAACGTAGAGTTTGCAAGAAAAGTAAAAAATTTTGAGAGTAAAACAGAAAATTTTTTGAAGTTCAGATAAAGCAGGAACTTGCATGAAGATGAAAGGGCTTACGAGTATAATCACCCATCGAAAACAGATCAAAAATTTCATGTAATAACTTATTTTCAATCCCAAAATATTGAATTAGTAAATGAGAGAAATAAATCAAGGCAAGACATTCAAGACGAAGAATGCAGTGAAGGCGAAGACAGAATCAGCGTTTTTGAATTTTTATGGCCTTTCATAATAAATTTATTTACAATTTTTATGAGAAAGATAGCCGTTTGGTTTTATAAAAATCGTAACAGAACGCAAGAAGTAGTAATTGCACTTAGAAAGTTAAATGATATTGGGAAAACGCTTAATAACAACCAATCAGATTCAACGCCATACAACGCATTTAGTAGGAAACAGATCGTAAATGTAGATCTAAATCCGTTAGATGACACTAAAGCTGAAACAGATTTTGTTAAGCGAGAATTTTCGAGTAAGCCTACTGCCAACGATGACACCACCATTGAAGAGTTACTTTTCAATGAAACTGAGAGCAAGGAGGCAGGAAATGACGCTGTGGAAAAAAAAAATGAAGAGACGAATAATTCATTTATAGATATCAAAAATACTGAATATACCGGACATATAGCCTTAAGCAAAAGTATTTGTACTGCAGAGACAGTGACGATCCAAGCTAAGGCAGTAGGAGGGGAGGCCGTTGATGTAGAAGACTTTTCCAAGATAAAAATTTTGCATAAGAAACATGTCAGGAAGAAGAATAAATTTCTTTACAAGAAGTCGGACACGAATTTATATAATGAACACAAAGATAAAAAAAGAACATTGCAGATGAACATAATGAAGGACAAGTTTGATGTTAATGCAACAGAGAATTCAATTAAAAAGAATGTGTGGATCAAATTACCCTGCAACAAGGCTATCGATTACAACATATCTAGTTTGGTTGATTCAGGAGCAGAAACATATTTCTTTGAAGATATGGCAACGGACGCTAAGAATAAAAAAATTTTTACGGAAATTATTAAAAAATGAAACTTGTAAAAGGTTTACCGATAGGATTGACGGAAACCAGTGTAACTTACTAGGACGAGGGAATAGAATTCGTACAGAAAACGCTGTAGCAATTCCTCCCTCTCAGACGAGAATAATCCCGAACGCTAACGGGCTACTCGAGTATTAAATGACAGTAAAGATAAATATGGGCATCGAAAATAGAGTCTGTAAAGATGAACGAATAAATAGTGATCTAAATAAAACTCATTATAGGAAAATAGACATGTATAGATATTTTCTGAGCAGCAAAATTTTTTGGAATGACATTCAGCATAAAATAAGAACTTTTCTTATAGACAAAGATTTCGCGCAATCTCACAATTTCTGTGTTCCTTAGAGTATTTTCTAAACAAAAGATAACAAAAAAAAAAGAAAAGGGTGTTATAGTCAGGCAAGCCTGACAATAGAATACCCGACACAGACACACATCTTCAAATAATTTTTAATATCAGGAGTTGTTTTAGGCCATAGGGGCCCCATATACCGCATTTTGTTTAATATCTTTATGCAAACCGCCCTTTGCCACGCCCACTTTTCCAATTTTTCGGAATTATAATCGGAGGCTAAATTATACGTACGCGCAAATTCTAAGTTTCATTGAAATATTTGGAAAAAATCCGATTTTGGGTGACTTTTGAGATTTTTGTGACAGACCCTAGTAGTGGAGGTACCCTTAATAATGGACCGATCAAGAAAAATTTTGGGGAGGATGTTTGTGGCTACATACGAGACATAAGTGCCAAATTTCGTTCAAGTCTCATTTGAATTTCGGGTGTAGGAAAGAATTTTAAAAAACACCCTTTTTGCCACGCCCACTTTTCCAATTTTTTGAAATCGTATTACTTGCCTTTAAACATGTTCAAATATAAAATTTCATCAAAATATCTTGGAAAACTATGGTTTTAGAGAAGTTTTTGTGATTTTCGTATAAGACCCTAGTACTGGAGGTACCCCTAAAAATGGTCCGATCGGGTCCATTCTCGAATTTGTTCTTACTCATGTCCCCGTGCATACTAAATTTTGTCGAAATAGCTCAACTCCTTCGATAAGAAAACTGTATACAAACAGACGGACAGACGGACAGACGGACGGACATGTCTAAATCGAATCTCCTGGTGACGCTGATCATTTCTATACATATTTTGTATGGTCTATCTCGACTGGTTCTTGGTGTTACACGCAACCACACAAACGCAATATACCCTCGACATAGAGTGTGTCGGGTATAAAAATCAAAATTATATGCCCTTGAGATCCAAACAACTTTGATTTTCAGGACAAGATTTTTTTAAACATGGCTCAAAGCCATGATAGAATAAGATTTTTCTGGAACAACATACGTTTTCTTACATGTTTTTTTTAATAAAAAGAAGTATTGAATCAAAAACATAAAAAGTTAACAGTTCGCACTCAGGCCACATTAACTTATACGATTTTTTTCTCTCTATTTTTCAAGAGCAGATTTTAAACAAACGACGCAATCTCAAGCAAGAAATGATCTTCCAACTTTTTTCAAAAATGAAGGAAGGGGAAAAGCGTTGCAGTGGTAATTATAAAAGGTAGGATTCAAAAGAAAAAATTCAATAACCAAAACTAAATTTTTAAAGCAAATGTGCACATACTTTTCGAAGAAGCATAATGCCAATACCAAGTAATTTGAAAAGTATATGCACATATTCAGTCATCGAAAAAGTATTTGCATGAATATCCATTACATGCATGCACATGCTTACATATTACGACATAAGTAAATCATAAATTTCTGAACTTATGTCGCGCGATTTACAAACCAAAGCAATTGCACACAGAACTGCGCATACCGTTCGTGAAATTTGAGTTATCTTGCAAGTGTCGAAATTGCACTCAAAAATATACATCATACATGCATACAATCATACAGGGTTCATTCACAAAAATCTTTTATGCCAGTTTTCCAAATTAATACCAAAAGGTCTATTAAAAAAGAATCATAAAATTGTCACCATTTTCATCAATTCCAGCTTACAAAACGAAAAAAAAGGGGCATCAAGTATTGATGCATCATTTTCACATATGTATGTCTGATTCAAAAACGAACAATTCTCCTATTCAGAGGGGAAGGGGTTAATTGAAATAACCAAAGACAGCTTAAAAAGCTCAAAATCACTTTGAATTTTTAACAACATAAAAGAGATGAAATCCGAGATGTAATTTTCCTAAGGCACATGCTTTATGGCCTAGAGGCAAAGAAGCATGTCGATACTAATTTACAAGCATCCACATGATTCAAAGTATAAAAAAAAATATCTCCCACTAACAGGGGGCAGGGGTATATTAAATACTTGCATAGAATCAGTTTGACCCTCAACATTTTCGAAACACATACAATTCCAAATCAATTTATTTGAAAATTTCGACCATCCTGAATATATGCAATAAGCAATTGATTGAATAAAAATAAAAGTTAAAAAAAAGAGTTTTCGAAGAAGTACTAAAATTTTAAGAAATTAAAAAAAAATATGTAAAATCAATGTCACTCTTAAAACTTTCAAGCCATTTGAAAATTTCGAACAGTTTAAATATATTAAGTCAGCAATTGATTGTACTTGAGACGAATGTATAAAAAGAAAAGTTTAAAAAAATAGAGTTTTTAATAAAGTATGTATTAAAATCTTAAGAAATCAAAAATATATGGTTAAGTATTCTCATTTAATTCAATTTTGGATCCAATTTAAAGAATACTGATGCATTGTCAATCTTAAGAATTTGAAAACAAAATACAATAAGTATATAAGAATAAAGTCATCGATAAAAAATAAAAAAAATTAAAAAAAAAAACTAATAGACAGCACAATTTGAAAAAAAAAAAGCAAATGCATTCATAAAATATTTGGTACCGAGTAATTTTTATCAACATAAGTAAAGTATAACATGTATGTATTTCCAATATCGAAATGTTTGAAAACAAATAGTTTTAAGGTACAATTCTAATATTCATCAGAACACTGAGATCGGACACCGCAATAGCATCAATCAAGAGAAAACCCAGCAAAGTTAACCAAATAGCAGCGACATAAATTTCCATCACGCACCTGCACAACTATCAAGAAGATCGGGATGATAAGAAATCATCACACCCACCCAAGCAAGCAACCTACCAGAGCATTATCAGATTTCAACATGGTAGCCACAACGATTTTATAAACAGTCATGATGCTCGTGACTTGCCGAGGAGGGGAGGGATATTATGAGTCGAAAAGCGTCACGTCACACTCTAACGTCACGCTACCTGCTCTACGCGGGAAAAGTGCCAAACCATATAAAAACAAATAAAACGCAGCAGAGGAGTTCGACGACACAGCACTAAGCTCGAAATCCGACACCCTTCAGCAAGAACAACAACAACATTTGAACTCGACTACTGAGAACAATTACGTAAACAAGTATACCGATCGCCGATACCAACACTTGGCACAACGCCGACCAGAGGAAAGGGCAAGCGGGGGAAAAGACGGAAGACCACGAGCAAGCAAGTCAGCAATAAGCAACGGCATAAGGGGTTCGACGTCTTCAAAGGCAGACCTACATCAACAATAGAAACACAGCAATAAATCTATTGGCAACAACAACAACAGGTGATCGAGAAGGGCAATCAACGCAACGTACGGAAGAAGTTACAAGCCGGTCAACAGAACAACAAGAGCCAGGTGCAACAACAAGTGCAACGTAGGCACACCGGCAGGGGAAGCTCTAAGTCATACATATGAAATCAATCAATATCCAATATTGCTAGATCGGCAGTATTGATCTATTTAAGCGGAGCTTCGATCTATGGAAGAGGACTTGCAGTTTGGAATCGAAAGTCTAATCAGATCTCAACTTTGGCGCACCTACTTACGAGCCAGGACGACAAAGTGTGGATCTTAGTGTAGCTAGGGATTAGGGCAGTTAAGTAAGCCAGAATAGGATTGTCATATATAAGAACAAGAAGGACTTTAATAAACTATAATTGTAACTGAATTTCAGTGGCGTTCTTATTTGTGGTATTCTCTTAGACGTCCATCCCCAGCACGCAACAACGGGCAGATAGCCCTTTCTTCTTAGAATATCTGTAATTGTGCCTCCCACGAAAAATTGGCATAATTTCTTTTTTATGAAAAACTATTTCTCCTGGAATGAGATATTCCTATTTACCGTTCTATGACCTGTAAAACAACAAACGAATCTATCTCTTCTGCCCCAAAAGGGGCACAGTGTATGTCCTATTCATACAAAATAAAGTGGCTCTAATATCTGTTATTTTAAAAGTAGTTTATTAAAAGTGTATTAAAAAACTTGTTAAACATGTACAAAAGATTCTATTTTGCTACGCATTGTAGACATAAATTTATAGTGTGCTTATCCATACAAATCTCTTTTTGGATTTCTTGCACTTATAGCTCGTTTATTTGTTTTTATTTTCTCCTGATTAATGAAAAAAATTCACATCTGCCTCGTTTGTTGTGTTCTTTTACTTTTTCCACCACTGGAGGGTGGTCTTCAAGTTCACTTTCGCCAATCATCTCGTTGGTATCAACACATGGGTGTTGAAATTTTGACAATATTACACACGATGAAACATTCCTTGGCATCCTTGGCCTTTGAGTAATGTATTTTTCTGCCAAAGCAAGACCCAACTCATTTAAGAAAACTTTTCTTGCTGCCAGGTTCCTCGTCGAGCTTACATTTGGGGAGATTTTTGTGAAAGTAATGTACGCGTTCAAAGCAGAGATGTCTATTATATTCGAAAACACCGCCATGGGCCAGCGATTAGTTTTTCGCTTACAGCTGTAACATCTCAACATTTTATCAACAGTATCCACACCACCTTTCGTTGCGTTGTAAAAAGAAATAATATTTGGAAATTTCTTTGGATCATTTCCGATTTCTTTATTGCTGTGCATTGTACTCATAACAATTGCACATTTGTTTTTGTGGCCAATATATGAAACGAGGGCTGTATCATCTGTGAAAGCGAATGTTGAGTGGAACAAAGGCTTTTTTTTGCAAATTAAAAGCTTTGGTGGAATGCATCTTTTGTTTTTACGCATTGCTCCAACCATTTTCAAATTTTTGTCCAGGAGCTTTTGACCGAGAGAATAGGAAGAAAAGAAATTGTTCATTGTAATATTATGTCCTTTTAACCCATTTACTAGATCAAGGACTACACGTTCCCCTTGATTCTTTTCGGCAACTCCCGTTACACCCTTTCTTTAATATGGTTGTATCTTCCAGACGTAACAGGTTTGAGAACAAACAAGAAGCCAGAATTTAATCCCATATCTTTCATGTTTCGATGGCATATACTGGCGAAACTTGCATCGTCCGTGAAAGCCAAGGAGTTGTTCGTCTACAGTTACATTCTCGCTAGGATTGAAAAAATTCGGCAACAAATCACTCCATTTTTCCCAAACTTCACGAATTGGTCCAAATTTGTCTGTAGACTTTTGCTGACGTCGACTGCAAACATCATCGAATCGAATGATTTTGTGCACATATTTGAATGTTTTTTTCAGACATTATAGCACGAAATATTGGCCGTCCAAAGTCTGCATCAAACAAGTCGTGAAGTGTTTCGTTTTTGGATCTCTGACGGTGAAGGAAAAAGTTTTCAAAACAGAATTCCCTGCTTCTAATCGCTTTTGCTTGCACTTACTTGTATACACCAGCTAATATCAAAACAGCAATAAAAGCCCGAAATAAATCGACGTCTATGTTGACATGGTCACCGCCATGCAAATGTTTTCCGTACTTGTTCGTGTTGGTGACGATAATATTTTCAATTTCTGGGGGCAGAAACAGCAAAAATGTTTCCATCTTGTTTTGAATTCGCCTCGTTGCTAACCTTGTAGGCCCTTAATAAACACAAAAAATATTGAAATATATTACGAGGAATGATTGCCGCTAACCTGGTATCAAATTTATGACATTAGCTGATCGAGCACGTCAACTCTTCCGTCGTGGTTCTGGAATCCAAAGAGTGCCATCCTTCGATTCAAACTCTTGATCGATTGCGACGAAGTCATCAGGATCACTCACGGTTTCACTTTCAAATGGCGTAAATTCAACATCTCCCTCTGGTTCGTAATCACTGTCTTCAGCCGAGCTATAATCGCTCTCTTCATTTAAAAGATGTCCCACTTCTTTACTCGTCAAATATCTTGGACGCGGTTCCATTTTTCAAATTCAAAGAAAAAATCGTAACTTTTACGTTAGAAATGTGATTTCGAAAAGTTGACGTTAACTGGTCCAACAGAAAAACTTTTTTTGCAACGAGTATTTATATCAAATTTCAATGAACCGACTAAGAATTGTAGGATTTAGTATCGAAAGCTCATATTAGTTGTGCGTTTTGCACATATCGTCATATATGCCACAATTGGGGCAGAAAGATCGGATAATGCATTTTCTAATTTTTTCAGAGGCCCTTCTAGTGATTGAATCAAAACTTTTCAAATTAAACCAAAATCGGATAATATTAAAAGTTGCAAAGTATGGGGTGGAAAATTAAAACAAGAAAAATGTATGAGAAAAATAAGGAACAAAATGCCCCATATGGGGCAAAGGTCGTAGCACGGTTAATGTTGTCTATAAAGGATTTTTTACAGAGCTCTTCTCTGTCTATTAGCCCATCTCCCAGAATTTTACTGCCTTTGGGTAAAATATGGAACATAAACTTTAACTTTTTATAATCGGAATGTACCATTTCTACTATTCCCTTTCTTTTAACATTGCCTCCGAAGGCTCCCACTAAACTCTTCGTTTCAAATTCATTTACTTTTTTTGCATTTTTTGGCGCCTCCCATTTAATCAAACTTGTGTCAGCGCCAGTGTCCACCAACAGGCTTAGCTCCTTGCTTTTGCGTTTGTAGTATTTTCTTGTGGACAAGCACCACAAGGAAATACTACAAAGCCGTCGTCCGACACTGAACTGGAACATTGTTTTTCGAATGTTTGGGGGCTATGTTTTATCAGGTTTATTCAAGGTTCTTTATTTTGGCTATTTAACCATATTCTTATTTCATTGCTCAAACTAAATAAATTTTGGTTTAAAATTGCGAAGATAAGTAACACAAAAGATAAAAATTAAACCAAAAACTGGTTCTTATCTTCGTTTTTGCTTTTTGCAATTTCAGCAGTTTCCTCACTTAGAGTTTCTACTTCTTGGGAATACAAAAAAGTTATTAAATGTGCTTGTCCATCTAATTTTGATGGTTTCAAAAGTTTTGAAGTTAAGATTTCTCTGTTCATAACTGGTATATCACTTTCGTAAACTGAACCACTGTCGTTGAAATGAGTCCTTTGTTTTTTTCTTTTTCAATAAACCTTCTTTTTAACTGTCTATTGTTAAACATGTGATATGTTTTGCTTTTTCAAAATTCTTGCCATTTATAGTTATCTGTTTCTCCTCTACATCATCTGAGAAAATCCTCTATATGTCTAATTCCTCTAATTCTATATACTTTTTGCTTTGTCTTTTGTTGTTTTCAAATTTAGAACTTGATATGGCCCTTGATATGCTCGCTCTGTCTGGCCCCTTTTCTTAATTTTTCTCATTTTATAATAAAATATTGTGGGAATAAGTTACTAGATGAACTATCTGTTTTAGATGGAGGCTTTTTACTCTCAATATTTTTTACCATTTTTTTACAAACTCAAAGTTATTTTCGTCGTCGACTCCAACATTTCGAAAATCTTTCTTGAGTTTCAACAGTTTTTCCTTTTTACTTTCTATATTATATACTCTATTATATATTCGGGACCTATCTGAAATTTTAAAGAAGGTCTTATGTTCTTCAGATTTCTAGAAAAACGACATTTTATTTCTGATCCATTTATACTAATTCTACTATATTTTGCGCAAATTATTGATATCTAAGTGGCTTTTCTTTTCGAACTACATTTTGACTATGATAACAAAACCGTTTACTCCATTTATTATGCCGTTTTTGCTCTAAATGACTCATTTTTCTGAAAAAATGCAAATAACCGAGTAATTATTATTTTGATCTCACAAACATATTGCAATTCATCGGTAACAGCAAGGACTCTGGGCGGAATTTTTTTTTTTTTGTTTTATTTAAGGTTTTTTGTACTTACCATGTGTCATGTTTGTTGATAAATTTTTTATTCTTTGTTGGACAGCTACCGTTGATAATTTAAAAAAACTTATTTTCACTATTTATGTGGATATTTATTTTGGAAGTATTGGTATTCTTCAAAATTTTAATTTTAGTTTTGTTTAAGTTCTTTCAGAGCAAATATATCGGAATATAATCTGTTCTTAAAAATCACAATCGCTCATGCAATTTTAAAATTGGTAATGTAAATACACTGTTTAAAACTTGCAAAGTTCCAACTTATTGACTACACACGATAAATAATTTTTTCAAGCACTTTAAAAAACTGTGTTGGTATCCTTTCAAGCCTCTGAGTCACTAGACTTTGTGAAAACGAATTCGGTTGATGTTTACCACTTTACTAAAACCTGCAGGGTTCCGCTTTAGCTTTACTTTCGTTTCCACACTTACTACTTAGTCCAGTCATTTAAGGTTTATCTGCGGAATAATTCCTAGTGAGCTGAATTTTTTTACACACCTTAATTACAGCATTTTAATGAAGATGTGAAAAATCGACATTGATATCGTGGCGACTAAAAAAGTTCTAAAGGTCAAAAGGACACGAAAATCAGTTTTTCGCAAATATCTCGCGATTTATTGCTCAAAAGGTTAAAAATAAAGGTTATTATAAAAATTGTTTGTCGTTAAATTGTCTACAAAAAATGTCATTTGAATTTTTCTGTAGAATAAATTGTTTTCAGAGTAGAGCGCCGAGAAAGCGACTATATTATAACGATTCACTCATTTCCTCACCACCTTCGAGGTAGAATGCAGGGCGCGTTTTTTCTTTTACATGGTTTCCCCCGTAGGCATAATCCATAATATGTAATAAGAGGTTTTTTTATTTAAGAGTGAATAATTTTTTATTTGAATATAGAAAAATACAGAAAAATTAACTTCTTGGATCTATAGGATATTCCAAATTTAGTAGACAAAATGTTAGATGGCCATGCTTTTGCAAGAAGTGTAAGAGGACATGGACTTGCACTAATGAAGCTTATATATGAAAAATTAACAATCGATCAAAATCTGCAGGAGTTTTTGGATGGTTACATCATGGATATTCTGAGAGGGACGATTTTTTATGATAACGTTGACGAATCTGAAGATGTTTTGAACGGATTAATACAGTTATTTAATTACGAAGTAGCTTTATTGAAGGACGATGTTCCTACTGCTCAGTTATAGCTACAATACATTGAAAAGCTAATGATTCGCGCTACAGGCTATTTCCATGCATCTGGTCATTTGCTGTATGCTAAATCTGCACATATATACTAACAAGATATGTTAGCTTTCAAAGACAAAATGGGACACCAGGACTATATAAACTTTCAAAAACATTTGCAGTGAGACGCACAGAAAAATTAAACTGTGGAACCTGGACCGACATAACTATAGAACAAAGTTTGATTAAGTCTATGAAGACTCAAGGAGGAGTTTCTCGAGGAAGAAGTACTCATGATTAATTGCCTCTGTCGTGTGACTTACGAATTTTCTGAGTTTTGCTTCTTCGGTTGATATTTACCATTTTTTAAAACCTGCAAGGTTCCGCTTCGACGGAACTCGTTTTTTTCGTACGTCAAAACAAAAACTTTTTTAAGGATAATTCTTTCAAAGGTTTTGAGCCTGGGTTCGCATCCAACTCAAAGTCAGTCGAACACCGGCTGCGCCATAAATGTTGTGTTATACTGTAGGCACTGCGCTCAGACTGAGTCGAGCGCACAAATGTCACTATATTCCAACGTAGGGTACCAAGCGCTCAGACAATGTCGAGCGTATAATAGTCCCTGTTTTTCCTTTAAATAAAGAACACCAACAAATAGGGTTTAATCCTTTATTTATTTAAATGAATCCTATACTTCCAATACAAATATCCCTACTTCTTTAAACTAGTTACTTCTACGTCGTGGCCCTTGGTTGAGTACGTGTGCAGAAGTCCCGTTGCAATCATCGTGGATCGGTATTTATAGGGGAAAATTGCTTTGATGACACTTTCCGTCTGATCAATAATTGTAGGTTGAAATCGAAGCGCTGGCATTTTTGGTAACCGCTGTATTACATATATGAAGTTCTGCTATTTTTGCGTAGACTGCACTTTAGTTGTTGTTGTTGGCCGAAAAGTCACTGCTCTGCTGACTCGCTAAATAGCCCGCTGTTGTTGGTTCCATTATGCGAAATCTAGTCTTGATATTTGTTGTTGCTGACGATAGAGTTGCGAATATCTTGTTGTTCTTGGCTAAGGTTGATTGCATAAACGTTCTCGTGACGCTTTCGGTTCTTTTAACTTGTTTCTTTTGTTTATGCTTGATGTGCACTTTGTTGTTTTGATTTACTTTGCGATCGTGTAGAAGGAGGAGGAAAAATATGTTTGTGAGTCTAAGTGAGATCGCGACTCACAACACTTGTTTTTTTATTATTATTATTGAAATAATTGAAGTGATCGCATATATTTATATTAAAAGTTCTGAAAAACATAAAAAATCTTAATCGCCATAATTAAACGCACTACTAAGTACTTTTCCTTAACAAGTATTATTTGTAGGGTGAATGCCAAAGTTGTTGTCGAAGTGTTGATAAAGATATTTGAAGACCTAAAATTCTTATGAGAGAGGTAAAAAGGCAATTACCGTCACTAGCAATGCTTGTTTATTGACACAACAAGGCATTTGGCATTCATCATGGTCTTCGTATGGGGTTTCAAACTACAGAGAACTTGGACATATTACTTTCTGAGCTGCATAACATATTGGCGATTGAATTTGACTAATCTGCATTAGATTAGCACGTAAATTTTTGTATTTCTAGTTATCTCTTTATCTTTTAAAACGTACGGCATTATAGTTATTGATGAAAAATAGTTAATTAAATGTTCTTATTTTTTTTATTGTGAACCAAAAAATAAAAAAAAAAAGATAAAACAGAGCTGAATTCAGTCACCCGCGGCTTCGATAAAGCCAGCCTATATATAAAGGGAGACAAATTTTTATTTTAAACAAATCGTTTTTCAAACATAAAATTTTGATACAAAAACTAATTTTTGAAAAGTGCCGTAGCTTGTAAACGGTAACAGTTAGCCAAATTGATCCTCTTGACCTAAGCTTACACCTGTTAAAGTTTAATTTAAAGTTTTGCGGAAACGTGCGATTAACAACTCTCATAAGCGGACATAACGCACAGTTTCAAAATAAAACAAGTAAGGGTGTTATAGTCAGGCGAGCCTGACAATAGAATACCCGACACAGACACACGTGTTCAAATAATTTTTAATATCAAGAGGTGTTTAAGGCCATATGGGGGCCCAATACACCGACTTTTGTTATATTTCTTTATGTAAACTGCCCCTCTGCCACGCCCACTTTTCCAATTTTTTGGAATTCTAATCGGAGGCTTAGATATATGCTCAAATCCTAAGTTTCATTGAAATATTTGGAAAAAGTCAGATTTTGAGGCAGTTTTGAGATTTTTGTGACAGACCCTAGTACTGGAGGTACCCTTAATAATGGACCGATCCAGGAAATTTTTTGGGAGAATGTTTATGGCTACAAAAGAAGCATAAGTGCCAACTTTCGTTCAAGTCCCATTTGAAGTTCGGGTGTAGGGGACCATTTTCGAAAAACGCCCTTCTGCCACGCCCACTTTTAAAATTTTTGGAAACCATATTACTTGCCTTGAAACATGTTCAAATATCAAATTTCATCAAAATATGTTGAAAAACTTCGAGTTTAGAGCAGTTTTTGTGATTTTCGTAACAGGCCCTAGTACTGGAGGTACCCCTAAAAATGGTCCGATCGGGTCCATTCTCGAACTTGTTCTTACTCATGTCCCCGTGAGCACGCATACCAAATTTTGTCAAGATAGCTCAACTCCTTCGATAAGATAACTGTATACAGACAGACAGACAGACGGACAGACGGACAGACGGACATGTCTAAATCGAATCTCTGGTGACGCTGATCATTTCTATATACATTTTGTATGGTCTATCTCGACTGGTTCTGGGTGTTACACACAACCCAACAAACGCAATATACCCTCGACACAGAGTGTGTCGGGTATAACAAGTAAGGGTATTATATTCAGGCGAGCCTGACGATAGAATACCCGACCCAGACAAATATGTTCAAATATTTTTTAATATCAAGAAGTGTTCAAGGCCATATACCGACTTTTAATAAATTTCTCTATGAAAACTGCCCCTTTGCCACCGCCGCTTTTCTAATTTTTGTTAAACTATTATCGGAGGCTTAAATATACGCTCAAATTTTAAGTTTCATTAAAGTTTTTCGAAAATGTCCGATTTTAAGGCAGTTTTGGGATTTTTGTGACAGACCCTAGTACTGGAGGTACTTAATAATGGACCGATCAAGAAAATTTTTTGGATGGATGTTTAAGGCTACAAAGGAAGCATAAGTGCCAAATTTCTTTCAAGTCCCATTTGAATTTCGGGTGTAGAAGACAATTTTTGAAAACCGCCTTTTGGACACGTTCACTTTTCAAATTTTTTGAAATAATATAACTTGCCTTTGGGCATGTTCAAATATCAAATTTCATCATAATATCTTGAAAAACTTCGATTTAAGAGCAGTTTTTGTGATTTTCGTAGAAGACCCTAGTACTGGAGGTATCCCTTAAAATGGTCCGATCGGGTCAATTCTCGAACCTGTTCTTACTCTTGTCTCAATGAGCACGCATACCAAGTTTTGTCAAGATAGCTCAACTCCTTCGATAAGATAACTGTATACAGAAAGACAGACGGACATGTCTTAATCGAATCTCCTGGTGACGCTGATCATTTCTAAATATATTTTGTATGGTCTATCTCGACTGGTTCTGGGTGTTACACACAACCACGCAAACGCAATAAACCCTCGACACAGAGTGTGTCGGGTATAAAAAAAATAAAAACCAGAGTTCGTATTTGAACATACATGTGCTGCTCATGTTCAATCATTTCACTATTGGCTCATGAGCTAAGTATTCTAATAAAACACATGATACATGATTATGATTCGAAAATCTTATACATTGAACATGTTCCATCGAAAAGTGTTCAGTTCACACAACAAATGTTCATGTTCATACAAGATTCTATTTTGAACACAGTGTGCTTTAACAGGTTGGCTGATAAGTCCCCGGTCTGACACATAGATGGCGTCGCTAGTATTAAATGCATATTATTTTTATATAGTGGCAACCTTCAAATGATTTGTATCAAAATTTGACGTCTGTAAGTCAATTAGTTTGTGAGATAGAGCGTCTTTTGTGAAGCAACTTTTGTTATTGTGAAAAAAATGGAGAAAAAGGAATTTCGTGTTTTGATAAAATACTGTTTTCTGAAGGAAAAAAATACAATGTAAGCAAAAACTTGGCTTGATAATGAGTTTCCGGACTCTGCCCCAGGAAAATCAACAATAATTGATTGGTATGCAAAATTCAAGCGTGGTGAAATGAGCACGGAGGACGGTGAACGCAGTGGACGCCCGAAAGAGGTGGTTACCGACGAAAACATCAAAGAAATTCACAAAATGATTTTGAATGAAAGTAAAATGAAGTTGATCGAGATAGCAGAGGCCTTAAAGATATCAAAGGAACGTGTTGGTCATATCATTCATCAATATTTGGATATGAAAAAGCTCTGTGCAAAATGGGTGCCGCGCGAGCTCACATTTGACCAAAAACAACAACGTGTTGATGATTCTGAGCGGTGTTTGCAGCTGTTAACTCGCAATACACCCGAGTTTTTGGGTCGATATGTGACAATGGATAAAACATGGCTCTATCACTATACTCCTGAGTCCAATCGACAGTCGGCTGAGTGGACAGCGATCGGTAAACCGTCTCCGAAGCGTGGAAAGACTCAAAAGTCCGCTGGAAAAGTATTGGCCTCTGTTTTTTGGGATGGGCATGGAATAATTTTTATCGATTATCTTGAGAAGGGAAAAACCATCAACAGTGACTATTATGTGTCGTTATTGGAGCGTTTGAAGGTCGAAATCTTGGCAAAACGGCCCCATATGAAGAAGAAAAAAGTGTTGTCCCACCGAGACAACGCACCGTGCCACAAGTCATTGAGAACGATGGCAAAAATTCATGAATTAGGCTTCGAATTGCTTCCCCACCCACCGTATTCTCCAGATCTGGCCCCCAGCGACTTTTTCTTGTTCTCAGAACTCAAAAGGATGCTCGCAGGGAAAAAATTTGGCTGCAATGAAGAGGTGATCGCCGAAACTGAGGCCTATTTTGAGGCAAAACCGAAGGAGTACTACCAAAATGGTATCAAAAAATTGGAAGGTCGTTATAATCGTTGTATCGCTCTTGAAGGGAACTATGTTGAATAATAAAAACGAATTTTGACAAAAAAATGTGTTTTTCTTTGTTAGACCGGGGACTTATCAGCCAACCTGTTACGTGTTCAATGTTCAGACGTTTTCATGTTCAATTCATGTTCATGGTTAGCTCAAACTGAATATTTTGAAAATTGAACATTGTGTATACTTGGGTTTTTTCTAAAAACTTTTTTTCGTTCACACGTGTTCAAAGTTTTTCAAAGTTATTGTATTATATATATTATTAATAAATAATGAGCAAGAGGAATCGGTCGAAAATTTCGCGAAATTCCCCAACCCTTAATTTTCACTATTTTGGATTGTGTATTTAGCAACCCAAAATAGTCCTCTCTTCCGGTTAAATGATGGTCATGATCATCATTCGCGAAATTCCCTAACCCTTCATTCGCTAGGAAAAAAAGTCATCTCCCAGTATTCAGGGAGGGTGTGATGGAGATGGTGCGGTAGAGGGTGATGGACAGAGTGAGGGAGACAGAATGGCAGAGAAGCCTTTAATTTGCTTAACATGGCTTTAAGCAGACTTTAAGTTATTGGATTTGGACACATTAGTTTTTGTAAAACATTGTGTTGTTTATGTAGTATATTTTTAATAAACATTTAATAGATATTTTCGATACAAGTGTCGAAATGAAGCTTTTTTTGCACGAGTGGTAAATGTTGTAAAACGAGGCGCAGCCGAGTTTTACAATACCACGAGTGCGAAAAAAGCTGATTTTCGACACGAGTGCCGAACAATATTTTATGCAATAAGATTTCAAACTAGATTTTAACCTAAATTTAAGAAAACGTTTTTTTTTTTTGTGAAGAAAATTTTTATTTTTATTTGACAGATTCATTATTTGAAATTCTTTATTATACAACTTCGTAGTATGCTCTGCTTTTTTTTTGCCTTGTATTTTTTGAAATGCGTGCATTTTGAAATTTATTATTGCACACCTTGCCTTGTATTTTTTGAAATGCGTGCGTTTTGAAATTTATTATTGAACACATTGTCTTGTATTTTTTGAAATGCGTGCGTTTTGAAATTTATTATTGCACGCTTTGAAATTCATTACAAACCCTGGAGTATGCCATGCTTTTTGTTTGTTTTAAATTTTTTTTATATACTTTCTCAAATCTAGTGTCATAATATGCTTCATTATGATTTTAAAATCGACATCATAATAGGCCTTTTATGATGTCGAATTGCATAAAAAAATATTTTTATTCAGAAAAGAATACTTTCTGTTCGAGTTGAACATGAATTGAACACGAAAACGTCTGAACATTGAACATGTAAAGCACACTGTGTTCAAAAGAGAATCTTGTATGAACATGAACATTTGCTGTTTGAACTGAACACTTCTCGATCGAACATGTTCAATGTATAAGATTTTCGAAACATAATCATGTGTCATGTTTTTTATCAGAATACTTTGCTCATGAGCAGACACGGCAGAACGCCGTTTACTAGGGGTAGTTGTACTCACTCGAAATTTTCCGAGTGGGTATTTTACCCACTCGAGATTTTTCAAGTAAATATTTCACTGTGTGGGAATATCACGAAATTTTTATGCTGTCAATTAACTATACAATCTTTTGTACGATTGCGAATGTATTGTAGCTAGTATGCCTCGCCACTCACTTTCAAACAGCGCCCTCACATTGTGGATTCAAGAAATAGCAGAAAGGTTAAAAAAAACTTACCTAACTCCTCCCCTAACGTAGCAATCTGTTATAGGTAGGGTGACCAAATTGCCTTCGGTTAAATAAAGGACACCATAAATCGAAAACCAAAAATCGCGCACACACAGGTGAGCACAAATTTTAAATTAGCATAGCTTCGTCAAAATAAAAGGTAAATGATAATTGTTTTTCATTTGCTAAGAATTGATTGGACTCTAAAATCTGCACACTCAGACTTTACATTTAAAACGAATTTTATTTACTTTTTTTTTTGGTTTTTCAAAAAATCTTCATTTCAATCCCGAAAAACGATTTTAAGCCCCCTTCTGTATGACCCAAAATAAAGCTCAATTCATTATCTTCGGACCTGATTACATTTCACAAAAAAATTTTACACTTAGGCATCGATTTGAGGTATAAATTACAATCCCTCCCTCAAAAGTGGAGGTTTCCCCATAAAATTCAATTGCGCGACCTCTAAACGTCCTTCAAAAAATCTGAAAAAATGCTCCAAATATTTTTAGATAATTATCTTTTGAATTCCGTGTGGACATTTTAATATTTCCAAAAAAAAAAAAAATTTCGGTTACCCTTGTATGTACCTATTAATAATAAGTTATATACACTGGAACGGGGTTTATTAATATCACCAGAAAAATGAATAAAATCAAAGGCCGATTAATTACTTTCCCAAAATCGCCAAATAAAGGACATGTCCTTTTAAAAGAGGACGTTTGGTCACCCTAGTCATAGGTACTATAAGCGAAAAAATCAAATCACTTTAAACTTTGTCAAACAAGCCGTCCACCAGCTAGGTACTTGTACTTCAAGTCCATTAACGGAACGATTTATAGTACAATCATTGCAACTCGTACGAAAGATTAATTGGTAGCTGTTGCAAGCTGTGACGAAAACATACAAACGCCAGCATAAACAAAATTACCAATAAAAAGCTATGCTTACGTATGCACCCTGCAGTAATTATCAATAGTGACTGATTCAATCTGTCACAAGTTCCTCCGTCACCGTCACTAGTGACCAACTGTACCCGTGCCATTGTATTCTCCTATTGTAACTTAGTATGAGCATATGTTCGAGCGGACAGCAGTTGACGATTGAACTGGTGATGCTGTAGAGGCAGCTAGTTAGCTAAAGTACGTAAATGGAAAGCGCCGCGCACAGGGCTCGGATGGCTCAGTGTGAAGAGTCTGGCCTAGCAACCTGGAGACCCGTGCTCGAATCTCGCTCGGGCGGGTGCCAATTTTATTTTAATTTTTAAATGGATAATATTATAGGTATCTAACAGGCTTAAAAAAATTTTTTTTTGGCGAAAAAATTTGAAAAATTATGTTATTGAAAATATAATTCATGAGAATTTTCGCACGAACTGTGAAAGCATTCACGAGAATTCAGAATGGAAACTTTTCTTTCTCTCTTCTCACCCATAAGAATAATCCTCCGAATTTTACAATTTTCCACTTTTGCTCGCCTTCCCTGGGATTCGAACACGAGCCTTCGGATTGATGATTGTTGACATGCTAACCATTACGCTACGGAGCCTTCTGATTCTCGTGCAGCAAATTCATTTTATGAATGCTCAAGAAAATTGAACTGTAGACCTCCTCGTTGACCATGTCTATAGACTGACAGTGGTGACGCAGGGGTCAATTTGCATTTACTGCAGGATAGTTCATACATTGTATACGTATATGTATGTTGCTCTCGGTTATTTCTAAGGAAGTTGCGCGCCAAACATACGTATATAATCATATTTGGTTTTTTTCGTGTTTCGAAAGTGCTTAAAAAGATTACAACGTGGAACGTGGATTTCTTTCTTGTACCATTGAAACTTTCGTCAGGAAAATAATTCTTAAAGCTTTTTTTATTCAGATTTATTATTTTTTCCGAAAAGGCAAAGTAAGACAATCTGACTTAATCAATAATAGAGAGTTGCTATACTCACCGACTTTTAGAAGTTTTTAAGTTAAAATTTTAATTTTTTTAAATGAAGTGTAAATTTTGGTTTTTAAATGTGTAATATGAAAAAATTTTTTTATTATCTTTTATTCTTCTTGATTTTGGAACGAATTCGTGTGAATTTTGATTTTGGTGGAACTTTGTATACCACTGTGAAGCAGAAAAAAACACTTTCGATCAACTACCCACTCGGAAAAACTCTGTTCTGCCGTGCCTGCTCATGAGCATAGAGCATTTTACTCTAAACACGTACATTTTGATTTTGAACATGATCTGAAAATGAGTGTTCAAATACGAACCCTGATACAAACATAAACTAACAATTAAAATTCTTTTAACAAAAAGGGAAGAACAAAAACAAAGACCTGATAAAAGCAACAAAAACAAAAGGAACTGGGCCATAGCCCCAGAATTAAAATGCCTCTTTCACCAGATATACAAAAACTGCCAACAAATAAAAAGAAAGAAAACAACGAACCCAAATATAAAGTAATAAAGAGAAATGACAACGATTCATTCGAAAACGTCTCACCAGTCTTGATAAAAATAGCAATTGACTAGTCTACTTTTACATTGGACGATTGTCGGCCAACAGCACTCACCGATTTTTGCGTTTGTACGCAAGGGAGGAGAGACGAAAGTGAAGCGGTCAAAATCGTTTGTACTACCCATGTCGTCGATTTCCATGCCGATTTTTGACAGTTGCCTTTCCCGCCGTTCGTAGAACGGAAAACAGTTTCAAAGAATTGTACGAATAATTTTTTATGAAGTGTCTGAATCCATTCTAATTTAATTTATATATTTTAACATGCGTCACAAGCACTTATTTTATTACTTACTTACTTAATTCGCATAAATCCAATAAACGAATGTCATAAGAAAAACACAACAAAGTATAAATCGGTTGCTTGCAAATCGTGTAGTGTAGAAACGAACACCGACAGAAGACAATTTCAAAAGGGAATTTGAAAAAATCGTTGTGAAAATCGCGTCGATAATCGTTCAATGTAGAAGCCGACCTACACTTGCGAAAACGAAGTCGAATCATGCAAAAAAGCAAGATCCGGCACCTAAATAAAACAAAAATACCTCACAGGCAAACAAACTGCTCAAAATCCAAAACATTGGAAACATGCCAGTCCCTGCAACGGAAAATAAAGGACGGAATACATACAAGAGAGTCATATACTCAAATGATCAACGCCGCATTGACGAAGACACAATTCTTAACGAACTTAAAAAACAAAATGTAATTGTTAATGTTCAATTATCTGGTATATTGGTTCGGGATAGCGGCTCGGAATGGTGGCATCAGCTCCGGCTTAGCTCGCCGTTGGCGTGGGGCCTTGCCATCCGCTTACCAATATGCTAGCATTAAACAAAAAGATTTCATGCCGATTGGTAGGTTCATGTGATAGAAAAAAAGAGAACAGGAAAATAGAAAGAGTGAAATGAAGGACCATAAAATATCATTGCCCGATTACACATGCATACAAAAAAATCCTTCTTACACCAGCACTACGCCTATTCGTCATGGTCCGTCAGCCGTGAGTGCGCTGAGGCTCCCGCTAAAATTTTAGCGAACTCCTCTTATTCAGTCCGTGCGTTCGTATTTATTTGTAAGTCCGTCGGTCTATGGTCGTACCAGAATACTCCCCTTGTAGAAATCCCTAGTGGGTTTCTACAGTACCAATTTAGACGCCTAGTTCGGCATCATTATAATAACTATTTACCGAAGCTTAACCTGAAAGTCGAGCCTTTCATTTCACCTGGTTTCATATCATGGAATAAAACTTTACAACGTTCATTTACAGAAAGTATATATATTTTTTTTATTCTATTTATTTTTTTTTTTTGTGTGAATAAATTTGTATATATATGTACATATTTTTATTTTTTTATTGTTTTTTTATTCAAATATGCACATAATAGTTAAAATGTAATAAGTTAAGCATAAAAAAATAAAATAAGATGATTCTACAAAAATATGATAATCAAGCTCTACCTAAACTATTTTCTTGTACCTGAGTGTACGAAAACTCCCTTATCTGAGCATGAACTAACGCATGAAATGAAGCAAAAAATACAAATGAACGCAAAGTGCCAAAGCAATGCCTTTCTACGCTGTGCAGCTATATGCGCGAGTGGATACGAGAGACAGTTAGACTCTTGCTGTCTCTTAAAACCAAAAAAAACCGAAACGTGAAATTGGGTCAGCTCAAATTTTATATTAAAGAAGACATGCAAAAATTGTGTCAGTCATGTCTGTCCCCGATGGTGTTCTTAGGTGTGCTGAGTTCTAATTGCGAAAGCAGAGAAATAATTGTGATTTTTGTTATTCAAAACTAATAGTTAAAAAACGAAAATGAGAAAAAAAAAAAATGATAAAAACGTTATTCTTAACCAAAAGAAGTAAAAAATCAAAAAAATCCAAACACTTGCGGAAATAGAATGCAATGGTCTTTAAGAAAAAATTTTCTAATACCGTACGAACAAAAAAAATTTTTTTTTTCCTTTCTGTTGAGATCAGCAGTGAACCCTGCTCTTCCAAAAAGTTTTTATTTGAAGTGCACCCTTCAATTTTGTGCGCCGGCTGTGAAAACCACTAGCAGACTCAATTCTGACTGCACCTGCACTTCCTTTTCTACAAAAATAGGACTCCAAGGAATACCATATGCTTTGCCTGTGACCTATGTAATTGTTGTTGTCTATTTGTCTCGCCTTTTGTATGCCCTATTTCCTAACTTGCGCAAACTAGTAATTTCTGGTTCGATCCTCTTTTATGCAGATCCTATGCATTTGTTAGCACACATACATGTATAGATTGCCTGGGGAGCTTTTGCATCCTAAATGCAACCTTGCGGGTTGAAGAAACTCTTTTTGCCCTTTACTCATTTTCCTCCTTGTTCTTATTTACTTGCTTTCCTTATGCTTTTCCTCATTCGTAAACCAAATCGGAAGGACAACAAGATGTTGAAATGCCAATCGCTTTCTCTGGTAGGCAAATATATTTATTTAACGTTAAATTATATTTTAATTACCTATTTAATTTCAAGATATATGTTTTTAGATGGATGTGGTGCGATGGGATTTAAAAGTGAGTATTTAAAGTGAAAGGTTGTTATTGAAAAAAGGAAAGAAAAAAATTGTGTGTTTAAAAAAAAACGGGAAAGAAAGAATTATGTTTGTGTATAAAAAAAAGGAAGAGAATTTACTAGCAGTTTCAGTGAGTGTACTTTGAGTATATGGAATAGGAATATAAAAAATGATAAAAAAGTGAAAAGAAATTTTGAACTGTAATCAAAAGGAAAGGAATGCGTGTTATGTTTTCTTCTTTTTTTTTCTTTTTGATTTTGCTGCAGATCGAAAGTAATAAGGGATGCTAGATGCTTTTGTGTGCTGACATTCTACCTGCGTCAGTTCATGCGGACAAGGAGATTTTCTATTTTATTAAATATTTTTTTTTTAAATTTACATAGATAACACAATTCATTCTTAAATTCCTACTCTAAGTCAATATAAAACAAGTAAGAAAGCTAAGGTCGGTCAAGCCCGACTTTGAAATACCCAGCATCCCGACATTATGAGCGCAATATGTTTTGCTTCCCCATTTGTGGGCGTGGCAGTGGGAGGGCAAAATAAATTAATTCCCTACACCTTTCATTCGCCTTGGTGAACCTATGTTGCGAATTTGAAGCTTATACGCCTATTAATTTGGAAGTTACGAAAAATCTTCATTTGTGGGCGTGGAGGTGGGTGGGCCAATTACAAATTGTTCCTACATCTTTCATTCGCCTTGGTCAACCTATGTTGCGAATTTGAAGTTTCTACGCCTTTTACTTCACAAGTTACGATAAGCCCTTATTTGTGGGCGTGGCTCACCGAGGGCGGCGTCTATTTTTTTTCCAGGATATGTCCCTTTTCGTCGTTTACCAGTACACCAAATATCAATAGAATGTGTTGAGTGGTTCGCAAGTTACAAGCATTTTACTGAAAACACATTATATTAATTTGTGGACGTGGCAGTGGGCGGATGTCTCCCATTTTTACTAAGGATCATACTCGGATTCCGATATACCTTTGTGCCAGGCGACTTGATTTGTTTAGACGGTTCGGAGGAGATCCGACCACCGACGGACGGACAGACGGACAGACGGACGGACGGACAGACGGACATGTCTAAATCGATTCAGTTTTTGATCCTGATCTTTTCTATATATATATGTCTATATCTCCGGAGCTTAGTTCTCCCTGTTACAAGATTCGCACAAAACTAATATACCCGCTTACGCTGGGTTTAAAAACACTTAGCCAAAATAATTTCATTTTACAAAAAATATAATTCTAACTGCCTTTGTTTCGCACATGTTCTTCCACGTCCCCTCGTCAGTGCTTCTTCTGCTCTGGTTCCCGTTCTTCCGGTATTGGGCGTTTCCGTTGGTGCTTCTACTTGAGGCGCCGGTTTACATGTCACCTTCACGTATCCGGACTTAGACACCAGGATTTGGTATAAGGTTTCGTTTACGCATCGTTTAAATCGCAGAGCCTGTCGTGGAGTTCGATGCTGTAGTGCCACCCTTATTTCTCTTCGTAGGACTAGCGGAGTACCTGCAGCAATTTCTTCTGCGGGTGCTATAAAGTCGCGAACGTGGGTGTGTGCTCTTTGCTCGTCGGGCTGTAACCAGCCAAACTTCTCAATCTCCTCGTCGATGTCGATCTGGAGGACGTCCCCCATTTCATTTCCGGAGATGGTGGTTTGGGTACCGTCAAAACCTTGGGCACGGTAGTCGCTGGCGCAGGCTCCACGTATGTGAAGGTCTGTTTGGGTGGTTGGCACTTGGGTCTTTTTTCCGGTCGCACCCTCTTTGTTTTTGGATCCTGTCTTTCCAAGATTATTGCCGGCAGCTCTTTTACTCGTGGTTGCGCCTCCTTCATCTGCTGACGCCTCCAGGCATCTCAATTTCAAGGTTGACCACTTTTCGTTTGCGTTCTCCATCCGTTGAATAGTTATTAGTATGGAAAGGTATCTTTTTGTACATATATCGTCTTTACTTGTTCTGTGCCTTTTCTTAGTGTAGTGTCCAAAAAAAATTTTATCGGTGAGTCTTGTCTGCTTTTCTGGCAACGTGTGGCCTCGACCCATGCCCTAATGCTCTACCCTCTGCGTTACCGGGCATATAGATCATTGTTGATCTGTTCTGAGTATTATTAATTTAATTTTTATTAATTTTTTTTCACGCGACAAAGATATCTTTTGCTAGGTATACATCTACAATCTTTCCTGCCAAGGTGCCTAGATCATACATAGAGTTACCAATGCATTTCAGGACCACACATTTAATGTTGGTTGAAACAAGCTTAGCATTGTAGACTTCGACTAAACTACTTTGTTTAAAATTTTTGCGGAATACAATTTGTCGGTTCGGTACTTGACCTCACGACATCTAGTGTCATAGACTTTTGCTGCTTTTTCATGGGCGTTTTTCAATTCGTTTAGTGGACATTCCCGTATGAGTCGTTGTTTTTCTACCTGAGCTTCAATGCGAAATTCCTCTTGACACATTGATCCTAACAGCCAACTTATCTTATAGGCGTTTGCATTTTGCATCATTTGTAACCCAAATAGCGCATAGTATGGCTCTAGCCTGATGGAGCTATGTAGAGCACTTCGCAATGCAAAAGCCGCATTGCTCACATGCTGGTCCCAGCTACGCTGATTAGTTTTAATGAAGGAGCGAATTATTTGTAACACGGACCGGTTTATTCGCTTTGAGGCGTTTGATTGGGGAGCATAAATGGCTGTTCTCACGTGAGTGACCCCATATTTTTGAAGGAATTGTTGGAATACTTCAGACACAAATTGTTTTCCATTGTCTGAATAGACCAATTCGGGCACCCCAAAAATATGGAACATTTCTCTTTCTAAATATTTGTTCACATCAGCCGCTACTGCCTTACGCATTGGCTTCAAGAGCACAAATTTGGAAAAATTATCTAAACACACGAATATGTACGCATTTCCTTGTTTCGTCCGGGGATATGGGCCCATTTAATTTATGTACAACCGTTGGAACGGTCGTACAGTTACTTCTAACGATCCCATTGGAGGTCTCTTCACCAAGTTTCCACTCTTGTTGCTTTTTCAAATATCGCAACTCTTCACCACTTTTTTACATCTCGCCCTAACCCTGGCTAATAGTATTTCAATTTTAGTCGTTTTAATGTCTTGAGGATGTTCCCGTGTCCAGTGGACACTGAATGGTGGGCCTTTTCCACTAATCCGTTTCTGAGAAGTTCAGGAACCCATAATTTTCACGCGTGATCCTCGGCGTTGAACTATCTGATTCGCACAAATCTGGCAATTTGTCTCGGTTTTCCTGGATATCCGTTATTAATTTCCTATACTCGTCCTACTTAAAACGCGGTGAATACAAGTCAATCTCAAGATCTCTTTCAACGCTCATTTCGTCTATGTAAGCCCTAGATAACGTATCCGGCACCACATTCTGTGACCCTTTTCGATGAACTATTTCGAAGTCAAATGCATGAAGCTTAAGACTTTAGCGTGCTAAACGTCCTGACAAGTCTCTCTGATTCCTCAGCTATTTCAGGCTGGCATGATCTGTAATAACGGTAAGCGGGAGGCCCTCTTAGTATGGTCTAAATCTTTGAACTGAGACTAAAGCGGCATAGTTCTCAAGCTCCGTTACGTTGTAATTTTTCTGTGCTTTGTTTAATTTCTTTGATACATACGCAATCGGTCTCTCGTTTTCTTCGTCGTCTTGTTGGAAAAGCACGCCCCTATCCCTTCATTGGAAGCATCGTATTGGATGGAAAACCCTTTTTCGAAATTTTGGTTGACTAATACCGGTGCACTCATCATTGCCAATTTCAATTCTTCGAAAGCTTTTAAGGCCTGCTCATCTAGAGTGAAGTTCTTGATATTTTCCATTTTCAGACTAGAATGCAAAGATGCAGCTATGGTAGCATAGTCCCTATTGAACCTGCGGTACCAGCCAGACATTCCCAGGAATCTCCTGAGCTGTTTCGGTGACTTTGGGACAGGGAAATCCTTGACGGCTTCAACCTTGCTTTCGTCAGTTCCTATGTGGCCATTCCCTACGCTAAAACCTAGGTAACGTAATTCTTGAAAGCAGAACTTGCTCTTTTCTACATTTATCGTTAATTTTGCATGGGCTAGGCATGCGGCAACTTCTCTTAGTAATGACATGTGTTCATCAAAATCTGCCAAACAAAAAAGCAGATCGTCTAAATAGACGAAAATTTCTTTTGTAAGCAAGACGGAATGGCTTTGTCCATTAATCTGCACATTCTCTGGTCAGCATTGCATTACCGAATGGCGTTACTGTGTAATGGTACAAAGGACGTCCGGGCACTGTAAGGGCGGTTTTTTCTGCCGACTTTTGCTCTAGGGGTATCTGCCAAAATGCGTCTTTGAGGTCGATTGCTGAAATGAACCTCGTGTCTTGGAGCCGACTGAGAATGATTTTAATATTTGGAAGCGGGAAGGCGTCTTTGGCTTCCTGAAAAATGGCCCCAAACTCAAAATGAAAAATGACCCCAAAACTTAATATTGAAAACAACAACATGAATTTTGGGGCTATTTTTCATTTTTTTTGGGGTCTTTTTTCCTTTTTGTTTGGGGTCATTTTGCATTTTTCAAAAACTACATTGAGTTTGGGGCCACTTCCTATTTTGATTTGGGGTCTTTTTTCATAATGCAAAATTACCCCAATTTTGGGGCCATTTTTCCCCTTTTTTGATTTGGGGCAATTTTTCATAATGCAAAATTGGGGCCTTTTTTATTTATATTTTTGATTTGGGGTCTTTTTTCATAATGCAAATTTACAATGACAAAGACAAAGACAAAAACAAAGACAAAGACAAAAACAAAGACAAAGACAATGACAATGACAATGACAAAGACAAAGACAAAGACAAAGACAAAGACAAAGACAAAGACAAAGACAAAGACAAAGACAAAGACAAAGACAAAGACAAAGACAAAGACAAAGACAAAGACAAAGACAAAGACAAAGACAAAGACAAAGACAATGAAAAGACAAAGACAAAGACAAAGACAAAGACAAAGACAAAGACAAAGACAATGACAATGACAATGACAATGACAATGAAAATGACAATGACAATGACAATGACAATGACAATGACAATGACAATGACAATGACAATGACAATGCCAATGACAATGACAATGACAATGACAATGACAATGACAATGACAATGACAATGACAATGACAATGACAATGACAATGACAATGACAATGACAATGACAATGACAATGACAATGACAATGACAATGACAATGACAATGACAATGACAATGACAATTGACAATGACAATGACAATGACAATGACAATACAATACAATGGACAATGACAATGACAATGACAATGACAATGACAATGACAATGACAAAGACAATGACAATGACAATGACAATGACAATGACAATGACAATGACAATGACAATGACAATGACAATGACAATGACAATGACAATGACAATGACAATGACAATGACAATGACAATGACAATGACAATGACAATGACAATGACAATGACAATGACAATGACAATGACAATGACAATGACAATGACAATGACAATGACAATGACAATGACAATGACAATGACAATGACAATGACAATGACAATGACAATGACAATGACAATGACAATGACAAATGACAATGACAATGACAATGACAATGACAATGACAATGACAATGACAATGACAATGACAATGACAATGACAATGACAATGAAAATGACAATGACAATGACAATGACAATGACAATGACAATGACAATGACAATGACAATGACAATGACAATGACAATGACAATGACAATGACAATGACAATGACAATGACAATGACAATGACAATGACAATGACAATGACAATGACAATGACAATGACAATGACAATGCCAATGACAATGACAATGACAATGACAATGACAATGACAATGACAATGACAATGACAATGACAATGACAATGACAATGACAATTGACAATGACAATGACAATGACAATGGACAATGACAATGACAATGACAATGACAATGACAATGACAATGACAATGACAATGACAATGACAATGACAATGACAATGACAATGACAATGACAATGACAATGACAATGACAATGACAATGACAATGACAATGACAATGACAATGACAATGACAATGACAATGACAATGACAATGACAATGACAATGACAATGACAATGACAATGACAATGACAATGACAATGACAATGACAATGACAATGACAAACAATGACAATGACAATGACAATGACAATACAAGACAAACAATGACAATGACAATGACAATGACAATGAAATGACAATGACAATGACAATGACAATGACAATGACAATGACAATGACAATGACAATGACAATGACAATGACAATGACAAGGACAATGACAATGACAAGGACAAGGACATGACTGACAATGACAATGACAAGACAATGACAACCCGAGTGAAAATAGCCGAAAAAACACCGAAAACCCCCTAAAAAGTGAAACAGGGCCGAATAAACATCGAAATATTTCAAAGAGCGGTGAGGCCGTTTAAGGCCTACGAAAGGCCGACTTGAGGGAATTGAGGCCGAAAAACACCCGGATTTTTTTAAAAGAAAATGACACCGAAAAAAACCGAAAAAACGCCTAAGACCGACGTGAGGCCGATTTAAGGCCTACGAGAAAGCCGACTTTAGGCTGAATCGAGGCCGGTTAAGGCGATTTTAGACCGATCTGAGGCCGACGTGAGGCGATTAAAGGCCTACGAAAGGCCGACTTGAGGCCGAATTGAGGCCGAAAAGCGCCGGAATTATTTTAAATAAATAACACCGGAAAAAACGCCTCAGACCGACGTGGGCCGATCTAAGGCCTACGAGAAGCCGACTTTAGGCCGAATCGAGGCCGAATCGGGCCGAATTGAGGCCGATATAGACCGACTGAGGCCGACGGGGGCCGATTCAAGGCCGATTTAAGGCCTACGAAAGGCCGACTTGAGGCCGAATTGAGGCCGAAAACACAATATTTGAAAAAAAAAAACCACACCGCATAGAGGCCAAAAATAGCAATTTCAATCGATTCCTTTGTATATTAAATCAAAAATTCAGATTTTTCGTCAACCTAGTGGGCGAGCTGTCAAGTTTTTATGATTGAACTGCTGTGATGAAAAGTAAATAAAAAAATATTGCGTGGGTTTTATTTTTTGACCGAAAGTGAGGAAACTACAATTATAAGTGAAGAACATACAACAAATCATTAATCCATCGTTAACAAAGCAAGGGTGGATTGGAGATTTACCTTGGCTAGAAGAAGGATTACTGGAGCTATCGAAGGTAAGTAAGACCATACATTATACCCAGAATAATGAAAATTATTGTTCCAGAGAAAAAAGAGGGAAGGTCCTGAAAAGTTGTCTCACCTGAGCCACCAGCAACAGCTGTAACACAATTATCCGCAGAGCGCCATTAGCAAACTTTTTAGCGCAATCGTGCGCACTCAACCAGCAGATCAACTTCAACGGAAACATTTGCTTCTAAACCAAGTATTTCCTGCTCCAAGAAAAAAGCACAAAAGATGTGAAAATTATCTCCACCCGAGCCATCAGCATCAATTGTAAAAAAATTATCTGCAGAGCCGTCATCAGCAAACACTCTAGCGAAATCATACGGATCAACCCACCATCAACTTCAACGGAAAACATCGCAGCTGAACCAAATATTTCATCTTCTCCAAGAAAAAAGCAGAAAGAGTGAAAGTTCTCTCCACCTGAGCCACCAGCAACAATTGTAAAACAATTATATGAAGATCAGCCACCAGCTTCAACTCCAACTATAGTTCAAAACACCTACACCATCAATATTCAAACTGCATACCAAAACCCATCAGCACCTTTATATCAACAGACCCCCATCATCAGACTACCATCCACAACCGTGTTACTATCCACCACTGCCGCCGTTTTATCATACCAACAACAAATAATTACCCACGCCTTCAGTATCATACAGCTATCAAGACATACCACCTATGCATTACCCATCAGAACCGCAATCAACGTCATCATCTATGTCACTACCCAGGGAAACTTCTGATCAAAATGAACCCTATACAGATTTTCAAAAATTTGTTAATTTATAATTAATAAAAAATAATATCATATAATATATTATATTCAAACACGATTTAATCCATTTCATTTAAAAAAAGCTTAGATATAGGCTCTCACCGCCTCATATAGGCGTTTTTTTCGGCTTCATATAGGCGTTTTTTCGGCCTCTTAAGGGTCTTTCGGCTTCATATAGGCGTCTCACCGGCCTCATATAGGTGTTTTTTTCGTCCCTTATATAGGCGTGTTTTCGGCTTCATGTAGGCGTCTCTTCGGGCCATTTAAACGTTTTTCGGCCTTATAGGCGTATTTTCGGCCTCATATAGGCGTCTCTTCGGCCCCATATGGGCGTCTTTTCGCCTCAAATAGGGTCTATTCGGCCATGTGTTCACTACCTGGCTAGATTTCGGCGTCGAATCGGCGTATTCGACAATGCTCGAGCAAATCAAAAATTCGTAGATTTATCGCCTTATATTTCATTCGGGAATGACAATGACAATGACAATGACAATGACAATGACAATGACAATGACAATGACAATGACAATGACAATGACAATGACAATGACAATGACAATGACAATACAATGACAATGACAATGACAATGACAATGACAATGACAATGACAATGACAATGACAATGACATGACAATGACAATGACAATGACAATGACAAGACAAGACAAGACAATGACAATGACAATGACAATGACAATGACAATGACAATGACAATGACAATGACAATGACAATGACAATGACAATGACAATGACAATGACAATGACAATGAAATGACAATGACAATGACAATAAAATGACAATGACAATGACAATGACAATGACAATGACAATGACAATGACAATACAATGACAATGACAATGACAATGACAATGACAATGACAATGACAATGACAATGACAATGACAATGACAATGACAATGACAATGACAATGACATGACAATGACAAGACAATGACAATGACAATGACAATGACAATGACAATGACAATGACAATGACAATGACAATGACAATGACAATGACAATGACAATGACAATGACAATGACAATGACAAACAATGACAATACAAAGACAATGACAATGACAATGACAATGACAATGACAATGACAATGACAATGACAATGACAATGACAATGACAATGACAATGACAATGACAATGACAAAGACAATGACAATGACAATGACAACAATGACAATGACAAGACAATGACAATGACAATGACAATGACAATGACAATGACAATGACAATGACAATGACAATGACAATGACAATGACAATGACAATGACAATGACAATGACAATGACAAAATGACAATGACAATGACAATGACAATGACAATGACAATGACAATGACAATGACAATGACAATACAATGACAATGACAATGACAATGACAATGACAATGACAATGACAATGACAATGACAATGACAATGACAATGACAATGACAATGACAATCAATGACTAATGACAATGACAATGAAAATGACAATGACAATGACATGACAATGACAAGACAATGACAATGACAATGACAATGACAATGACAATGACAATGACAATGACAATGACAATGACAATGACAATGACAATGACAATGACAATGACAATGACAATGACAATGACAATGACAATGACAATGACAATGACAATGACAATGACAATGACAATGACAATGACAATGACAAGACAATGACAATGACAATGACAATGACAATGAACAATGACATGACATTGACAATGACAATGACAATGACAATGACAATGACAATGACAATGACAATGACAATGACAATGACAATGACAATGACAATGACAATGACAATGACAACAATGACAATGACAATGACAAGACAATGACAATGACAATGACAATGACAATGACAATGACAATGACAATGACAATGACAATGACAATGACAATGACAATGACAATGACAATGACAATGACAATGACAATGACAATGACAATGACAATGACAATGACAATGACAATGACAATGACAATGACAATGACAATGACAATGACAATGCCAATGACAATGACAATGACAATGACAATGACAATGACAATGACAATGACAATGACAATGACAATGACAATGACAATGACAATGACAATGACAATGACAATGACAATGACAATGACAAGAAATGACAATGACACAGACAATGACAATGACAATGACAATGACAATGACAATGACAATGACAATACAGACAAGGACAATGACAATGACAATGACAATGACAATGACAATGACAATGACAATGACAATGACAATGACAAACAATGCAATGACAATGACTGTTTTTCTTCAAATTTTCGCTTGAATTCAAAAACCGTAACACATGAACGCAGATATCAGAATTCAAGTTGTACCAAGCACACATAAACTTTGATACATATTATAAATTTATTACTAGATAATCAATATTTAAATCAATGAAGCTCAATATTAATTCATTATTGCTTAACAGTAATTTTTCTTTTTCTTGTTCTTTTCTTTTGCTTGTTTTTTATATACAACATATCTCGCTTACATGCAAAGTTTTCTGCGACATAAATTTTTGCTGATCGCATAAAATAAACAATTGTGGATTGAATTCTAAACATTCTGGCCCTCCGTTGAGAAATCTTGTTTACTCAACTCTTTATACAATTTCGAGAGCTGTTGTTTTTGCGTGTGGAGTAGGTTTTGGGGTGTTCCAAGTCGATAGCACTTTGCTGACATTTATTTTTATTTTCAAATACTCAAGCAGAGAATTATCAATATAATGAGCACGATCACAGTATAGCTTGTTACATCATGCAGTGTGGATGGCTGATTTCTCAGGAAACTGGAATCGGCATGTAACTGTTGCTGGACCTTGGTGAGCTGTTCCAATTTATTATTTACATGAATGTCAAAATTTAGTACTCTTTTTAATTCCAAGGTTTGCAACTGAGGTTAATTTCAAAATGCGGGAAATGATAAATGCATTATGGTTGAAGTAATTCCTGGCCTTGCATTGTTAAAAAAGCACCTTTTATGACGCAATCAGGTTGGATGGACAGTGTGCCGGAACCATTTATGTTGACTTTGGACATTGTCTCCACACACAGCTGTAAGCTCAGTTGCAGTTCTAGCTGCGAAAATCCACTTATTCCGTTCCAAGTTGCAATGAGTGAAATGTTATTGAATTGGTGTTCCACCTTGCAATTGGATGAGGTTCTATTGTTAAAAAGGGCTACTTCGCAAGAATAGCTGCCGGAATTTTTTCGAATTGTTGTTGAATGTTTGGGCAGAGGAAAGTGTCTCAATAATTTCATTACATTTATAAAAATGGTTGTGCTCAAGGTGACATATTCATCCCGATGATTAGTGACTGCTAGAAATTGCGCAGTTGGTTTGATTGAAAGCAAGTGCTGTTAATAACTGTGGGAATTGAAATCAGATGAAAAAGTTCGAATTTTTGATGATTGACAAGTGGAATATCAATTTTGAACATCAGACGATTGGCATAACTGCTGCCTTTATTTTCATGATTTTATATAGGTGTAAAAGATCACCATCATCTGTTGGAAGAGCTCGCTAAACGGGCTGTCCCTTTTATGCAACTGATTTCCCTTTTCAATTGCTGAGGTGTCAATATGGTGGGCTAATGTTTCCCGGGTTTGAATGAGTGATTGCGTTGATTATATCTGCCTGACTTTTGTGTATATGTATGATAGCATGAAAAGTTGAACTACCAACGATATCATTAATTGTGAATTGTAAAGGTTTGTGGTTCGGCTCCCAATTGGTTTGAACTCCTTTCAATTGCCCTTTGAAGCTCTATAATGTGTTTACTTGTGTTGATTGCATCCCCCTTTAAAATGTTGATTTGGCATCAACAACTGATGTTTGATTTTTTACTAAATGCAGTAAGAATTCTTCATTGCTGTTGACCTGTTTATGGTTGCCGCCATATGTTCACATAGTTGGAGCCAGTACTCCAAAAGGGCATTGGCAAATTGCCTACAATGTCTAACGGCTCTTCTTTTGATCGGTCGTGTGATATGGATCTTCTTCCTGAATGGCTCTTCTGCAGTTTGTTGTAATTGGTGTGCAAATGCGTGCAAGATTTATCCAAGGATTTATTGCATAATCCTCTAAGTGTTTGAATTCCTTCGTCTAGCATCTTGTTTTTGGACCAGAGTGGTTTCAGCTCAAAGTATACGAAGATTTTCCAACTTCCACTTATTAGTTTTGTGTTTTCCAATTCCTTCGAAATATATTCCCGGATTTGCATCAAAATTTGTTATGTTGACTGATCCGCAAGGGCTAATGGCATCAAGAGAAGCGAAATTATTAGTTTGTAACCAGAGATGGTGGAAATTAATTTCCTTTTTGATGGACTTGTTTTGATGATGGCCGCTTTAGTGGTAGTTCATAATTCTCATTTTGGTCTCCTTCGTTAAAAAGTGGTGCGAGTTTTTGTAACGGACGTTTAAACACCCATTTTCGGTTTTTATATGTCTACTCAAATTAGTTGATCATCTCCTTTATACACATGAACGACTCTACCTAATGGCCATTTCAGTTGGTAAGTTTTCATCCTTGAGGATCACCTGTCATTCCTTTATATTTTGACATCTTTGTTGCCACTTGTTCGATATTGCAGTTCATGTAAATATTCTACATGCCACCGTTCCAAAATTCATCCTTTGCATTTGACACCAGCTGCCATCTTGCTGTTAATTGTTTTTTAAGGATGCTCTTTGGATTTACTTGTGAAGTAAGAGGTTCTCCGATGATAAAGTGACCTGGTGTGGTGCAGTCAAGTCGTTCGGATTGGATGACATTGGTGTTAACGGTCTTGAATTAAGTATGGCTTCTACTCCATAGTTATTGTTTCAAACTCCTCATTGTGAAGGATGCGCTGGCCATCGCCTTAACAAGCAAGTTTTGCAGATTTTACTGCAGCTTCCCATAGCCCTCAAAAATGTGGTGCCTTGGGGGGTATGAACTTGAACTCAATTCCAAGATCACTGCTAGCCCTTCTGATTTGGTTTGGCGTTGTTGAGTAAATTGCATCTTTTAGCTCTTCCAGTGGTTTTTTGCTCCGACAAAATTTGTAGCGTTGTCACTGTAAATTTTTGCATCTGCCCCTCCTTCCTGTGAAACGCTTGAGGGCACCTATGAAAGCTTCAGTTGTCAAATCGCTTACAATTTCAAGGTGACAGCCTTTGTTGCAAAGCAACAAAATACAGCAAAATATGCTTTGTAGGGTCTTTTTCCTCTTCCCTTAATGTACCATAAAGGGGCCACAATAGTCGACGCCACCTTAAAGAATGCCCTTGCTGCAGTTACTCGATCAGCTGGTAAGTTTCCCATGAGTTGCTCCATCAAGTGATTTGCTCTGGTCAGCGAATACATTTGTGGACTGTGTTGCGAGCCAAATCTTTCCTTTGATTGGTCAAATTGTTGTTTTATGATGCACAATAACGCTTGAGGCCCACAATGATTATGTTCTTCGTGCTTTGATTTAAACAATAGTCAACGATTGGGTTATTGTATGGAGAACCATCGATGCTTGGATCATAGGCAATAGATGCTGCTTCAAGCCCCCTCCTACTCTTAATACACTGTGATCGTCCAAAAAAGGGTGCTAGTCCGTTGAGTTGGCTTGATGCGTCGATAGTTTTGCATGCCTTCAGATTATTCATATCACTTAATAGCTCAGATTGTTGATTGTCTTAACGATGAATTGCAAGGATGTATATAATTCTAAAGGACTTAATTCTGGTTGCAGCATGAAATGTTTTTCTTGCGTTCAGGACCACTGATGTGGAGGATTTACTCTTTGATGTTCGTCTTCATAAGTTGAACAAATCTGATCACAAAAGCTATTGTACGTAGCAAAAACTTAAACGAATTCCGATGATTTTGAGTAAGTAGTTCACTTGAACTATTCTGAGCCTTGATGATTGCTACGATTGGTTTCTGTTTTAATTCCAATTAACTGACGATTGAAGAGAACTTGACAATTTTGAGGCCTTGGTTTGCCTTCCGTGGAGAAATAAGGCCCATAAAACCATATGGTATATGTTCGAAATTTTTCAGTTGAAATTCCCGTAAAGAACATCAGCTGGATTTTCTTTGATGGAACGTGATGCCATTGCGTTGGCAAGAAAGCTGTTGAATTTTGCTGACACGATTAGCTACGAATGTATAATAGAGGATGCCGATGATTTAATCAATTTAAAACAATTTCGGAGTCAGTCCAAAAGATTGTTGTAACATCCAAATTTTTAAGATCACCCTTTACTCTTTTAGTTAATTCAGCTCTAATAAAGCCGCACATAGCTCCAAACGAGGCAATGTTTGTGTCTTGATCGGCGCTACTCTTGATTTTGCACACAGTAAATTGACTGTTATAGTTCCATCTGTGGCAACTGATCAAACATAAATTGCTGCGCCCCATACGCCTTTTCTGATGCGTCAACAAACGTATGAATTTGCGTTTTATTTGGTTGTATCGTCTTATGGTTAAAGATGTGCCTGGCGCTCTTATCTGTTTAAACCTGTGATTCCTTTTAGAAATTGGTTCCATTCAAGTTGTAAGTCTTTTGGCAGCTCTTCATCCCCAAGATATTTTGAGTTGCCATAACTGTTGAGTGAATATTTTGGCCTTTACAATAACTGGACCAAATATTCCCAAGGGGTCAAATATTTTGCCGAGGTCAGAAACAAATGACCTTTTTGTTGGTGTCTTGTTGGATATTGTTGTGGATGCTCTCCCGCAAAGCTGATCAGTTTTAGGCAACCATATCACGCCCAAGGCCTTTGTGCTTTATCAATATCTGAGTCGAAATCGAGGCTTATTTCCCTTCCTAAGCTTCGCCCGCCAAGACTGCGGATGGTTTGAACACCCTTCCTTAGATTGAACCCGGCTTCTCTAAGCATTGTCGTAAGTTGCGTCTTTGCTTCCAGTGCTGTGCTCAAAAAATCGCTCCACTAAGGCAATCATCAACGTAAAATCGTCATGCAAATGGGAGCTCCAATTGGATATTTACTCATGCTTGATTGTGCAAAGGTTTCAAACACCTTGTTGCTAGATATGGTGCTGAAGTAGTCCCATACGTTACAGTAGTTAGGTGATAGTATTTGATTGATTCAGTTGGATTTTTTCGCCAGATAATTGTTTGAAGATTCTCATCAGCTTCATGAACCAGAATCTGCGGTACATCTTTTCAATGTCTGCTGTAAATCAATCCGGAATCTGAGGAATTGCGAAAATGTCACTCTGAACGGTAAGTCCAGCATGCAGAACATCATTGAGTGAGAGCCCCGTCGAGTTTTTTGCTGAACCATCAAATACAACGCGCAGCTTTGTTTTGTACTGTCTGGCTTCAACACACAATGATGGGGTAGAAGAAACTTGCGTCAATAGTTCATCTTTTGGAATTTCCTTCATTCCCTAGTGCCTCATAGTCATTCTAAAGTTCACATACTGCATTTTTAGGTTCTCGTCATTCACTCGTGGGTTGACTGTCGGGTGTTTCGCCCGATTCCTTCAATACTAAAAGATGATTTTGAGGAAGACAGTGCTAGTCTTTTACAGTCCTCTCGATATTATGTTGATTTGAGATCCAGAGTCTAAAAGTGCACGGACTTCGCAACTGCGACCGTTATTCGCAGTTAATCTTATTTTTGCTGTTGCAAGGAGAACGAACTTGTACCATGATGGGTTGTTGGATAAAGCTACCGTAGCCTGTGTGTCTGTTGCTTTTTCTAAGTGATTCTTTTTGCTTGTAGCCACTGTTGAGTGACATTTACCTTTGTCATTGGAAGATTAGATTGTTCTAAATGTAATAAAGTATTATGTTTTTTTGGCACTTAGAACAAGATCTAGCTGAGCAGCCTTTGGATTGATGGTCGTCTTTAAAGCAGTTGACACACAACTTGTGGTTTTGTGTCCATTCAAGTCGTTCTACTGGGGACATCTTTAAGAATTTTCCGCAATAGATCGGGTGACCTTCTTTGCTGCATACCTTGCATGCCTTAGAGTTGGTTGCTGTGCCGAAGTTGCTGAATCCCCTTTTCCTTACCCCCAACGGCTTCCGAGCTTGAAACGAAGTTCTAAAAATTTTAGGAAATGTTGTATGCTCTGAAGTTCTCTAGGAGACTGTAATGAAGATTCATATAGAATATGGCTTTGTCGATCCAATTTTTTAACCAAATATGCAGCAGAAGAGGACTCCATTGATCGGTGTCTTACCTATGTTTTGTAATGCGAGCAAACTTTCATGTATGGTGTCATGAAAATTGCGTACGGTTTTTTCTCAGGTGTTAAATTTTTTAAGCGCCAAAATCTTTTCAATGATGAATCCAGTAGTACTCGTTTATTGTTTAAACGTTCTTCTAGAATTGTCCACGCTGAGTTAGTTTTCTTCTGTTGGGTTGAGATGTCTATCAACCTCTCTGCTTCTCCAGTGAGGTTGGTTTTTAAATACTACATTTTCTCTTGTTCTGCAGTGGTTGTTATGAATAGTACGCTTGAAAATATCAGAAAAAGTCTGCATTTCAAAAATTGCCATCAAACTTCGGTATTGATATTTTAGGAATTTTATCTCAGGGGTTCGTGAAGGGTCTTATTCCTTCATCAGTTGGTGAGAGATGCCAGTTTTTTATGAACTTCACTCTCAATATTTATAAATCATGCATGTCGTATCCTTGTTGTGTTGGATCACTGACATGGCATGAATTTCAAAGTTTGCTTTGAATGTGGTCATAGAGTTTGCTTATTGCATTAATTCCATGTTCTGGAGATTCGTTTACTGCTGTGCCTTGAAGCAGTCTTGAAAGGGAAAGACATCATTGCCTGTTGTCTCCGTATCAAGGGTCCGATTTCATTTGTAGAATTCCGGTTGTCCTTTTCAGTAATTGTCCCATTTGACGTAGGGACAGTTTTTGGGATTGCTCCTGACCGCTCATGGAGCTGAAGCCTTGAAGTCCAATAACACCTTTTCTAATTGATCTTTAAATTTTCTCCACCAGCTCCAGTGTTTGAGTATTTTGTCTTTTGTGAAGTAATTATCGTCGAGTGGAACTTGCTCCATCAAGCGAATGTCGTTGTCCACACGCCAAAGTGCTGCCATGCCCTGTTTATTCGGTTGAGACGTTTTGGAAATAATCTGCATTGTTCTTTCGCGATGGTGAATTTTTTGGTAATTACGGATGATCATTTTAATGTTTTCCGTAGTAGTTTCTTGTTCCGCTTTAGTGCTTAAACTCCTCCTTATGCGTTGTATATATGAAATAAGTTTGTTTGTTGAACTGTTGATCACTTGTAGTAGTCCTTCTGCTATATTTTAAACTTCCACCTTGATAATCCTTCAGGATATAATCCTGCTGACGTGGAACCGCTCGAGTTGCGCGAACTTTGACTTCGGTAAAATAAACGTTTTATTCGGCGACGAACTACTCGAATGTATTAAAATTTTCTTGTTTATTGACGACAGAACTCAGAAAAGTTCTTTGCGGGGTCACCAATGTTTTTACTTCAAATTTTTGGCTTGAATTCAAAAACCGTACAGCACATGAACTGCAGATATCAGAATTAAGTTGTACCAAGCAGCACATAAACTGTTGATACACGAAGAAATCCCTAAGTTGATCACACAATGGTTTCAATTGGACTCTAGTTTATTTAATAAATTTCATTTCTTTTATACATTATTATTGCTAGATAATCAATATTTAAATCAATGAAGCTCAATATTAATTCATTATTGCTTAAGCAGTAATTTTTTTTTTCTTGTTTTTTTTTTGCTTTGATTTTTATATCAAACATTTCTCGCTTACATGCAAAGTTTTCTTGCGACATAAATTTTTGCTGATTGCATAAAATAAACAATTGTGGATTGAATTCTAAAATTCTGGCCCTCCGTTGAGTAATCTTGTTTACTCAACTCTTTATACAATTTCGAGAGCTGTTGTGTTTTGCTGGCGTGGAGAAGGTTTTGGGTGTTCCAAGTCGAATAGCTCTTTGCTGACATTTAGTTTTTATTTTCCAAATACTCAAGCAGAGAATTATCAATATAATGAGCACGATCACAGTAAGCTTGTTACATCATGCAGTGTGGATGGCTGGATTTCTCAGGAAATGGAAGTCGGCATGTAACTGTTGCTGGACCTTGGTGAGCTGTTCCAATTTATTATTTACTTGATGAATGTCAAAATTTTGTACTCCTTTTAATTCCATAGTTCTGCAACTGAGGTTATATTTCCAAATGCGGGAAATGATAAATGCATTATGGTTGAAGTAATTCCCTGGCCTTGGATTGTTAAAAAGCACCTTTTATGACGCAATCAGGTTGGATGGACAGTGTGCGAGACCATTTATGTTGACTTCTTGGACATTGTCTCCACACACAGCTGTAAGCTCAGTTGCAGTTCTAGCTACGAAAATCCACTTATCGGTTTCCATTGGAATGAGTGAATGTTATTGAATTGGTGTTCCCTTGCAATTGGATGAGGTTCTATTGTTAAAAAGGGTACTTCGCAAGAATAGCTGCCGAGATTTTTTCGAATTGGCCTTGAAGTTTGGCAGAGGAAAGTGTCGTCAATATTTCATTACATTTATAAAAATCGGTTGTGCTCAAGGTGACATATTCATCTCGATGATTAGTGACTGCTAGAAATTGCGCAGTTGGTTTGATTGAAAGCATAGTGCTGTTAATAACTGTGGGAATTGAAATCAGATGAAAAAGTTCGAATTTTTGATGATTGACAAGTGGAATATCAATTTTGAACATCAGACGATGTGCAGTAACTGCTGCCTTTATTTTCATGATTTTATATAGGTGTAAAAGATCACCATCATCTGTTGGAAGAGTTCGCCCAACGGGCAGATGTCCTTTTATGCAACTGATTTCCCTTTTCAATTGCTGAGGTGTCAATATGGTCGGGCTAATGTTTCCGTGGTTTGAATGAGTGAGTGCGTTGATTATATCTGCCTGACTTTTGTGTAATATGTGATGATAGCATGAAAAGTTGAACTACCAACGATATCATTAATTGTGAATTGTAAAGGTTTGTGTGTTCGGCTCCCAATTGGTTGAACTCCTGTTTAATTGCCCTTTGAAGCTCTATAATGTGTTTACTTGTGTTGATTGCATCCTCCTTTAAAATGTTGATTGTGGCATCAACAACTGATGTTTGATTTTTTAATAAATGCAGTAAGAATTCTTCATTGCTGTTGACCTTGTTTATGTTGCCGCCATATGTTCAGCATAGTTGGAGTCCAGTACTCCAAATAGGCATTGGCAACATTGCCTACAATGTCTAACGCTGCTCTTCTTGATCGAGTCGGTGATGATATAGATCTTCTTCCTGAATGAGCTCTTCTGCAGTTTGTTGTTATTGGTGTGCAAATGCGTAGCAAGATTTATCCAAGGATTTATTGCATAATCCTCTAAGTGTTTGAATTCCTTCGTCTAGCATCTTGTTTTTGGACCAGAGTGGTTTCAGCTCAAAGTATACGAAGATTTTCCAACTGCCACTTATTAGTTTTGTGTTTCCACTTCCTTCGAAATATATTCCCGGATTTGCATCAAAATTTGTTATGTTGACTGATCCAGCAAGGGCTAATGGCATCAAGAGAAGCGAAATTATTAGTGTTGTAACCAGAGAGCTGGTGAAAATTAATTTCCTTTTTAATGGACTTGTTTCTGATGATGGCCGCTTTAGTGGTAGTTCATAATTCTCATTTTGGTCTCCTTCGTTAAAAAGTGGTGCGAGTTTTTGTAACGGACGTTTAAACACGCCATTTTCGGTTTTTATATCTGCTACTCGAATTAGTTGATCATCTCCTTTATACACATGAACGACTCTACCTAATGGCCATTTCATCGTTGGTAAGTTTTCATCCTTGAGGATCACTATGTCACCTTCCTTTATATTTTGACATCTTTGTTGCCACTTGTTCCGATATTGCAGTTCATGTAAATATTCTACATGCCACCGTTTCCAAAATTCATCCTTTGCATTTGACACCAGCTGCCATCTTGCTGTTAATGTGTTTTTTAAGGATGCTCTATTAGGATTTACTTGTGAAGTAAGAGGTTCTCCGATGATAAAGTGACCTGTGTGAGTGCAGTCAAGTCGTTCAGATTGGATGACATTGGTGTTAACGGTCTTGAATTAAGTATGGCTTCTACTCCGATAGTTATTGTTTCAAACTCCTCATATGTGAAGGATGCGCTGGCCATCGCCTTAACAAGCAGTAGTTTTGCAGATTTTACTGCAGCTTCCCATAGCCCTCCAAAATGTGGTGCCTTGGGGGTATGAACTTGAACTCAATTCCAAGATCACTGCTAGCCCTTCTGATTTGGGTTTGGGCAGTTGTTGAGTAAATTGCATCTTTTAGCTCTTCCAGTTGGTTTTTTGCTCCGACAAAATTTGTAGCGTTGTCACTGTATAACTTT
>CM035808.1:51877888-52208328 GCA_020466095.1 Chlorops oryzae | reverse complement strand
CTTCAGCAAAATAAACTTTTGTTAAATTAAATTGCATTGTACTTCATTTTTAGGGTGTACGTGTAACACCAGGCGGCAATAATCCCGACTTTTTAAAAGAACTTCACGCTTGGCAGCACTGCTTTATAGAAATAAAGTCATGGGACTACAAATTTTTAACTGTCTTATGAACACAATTTGACAAAAAAAAATTATTGTTTGTGTTTCAAAACGAAGAACACTTTAAGAGCAGCTTAATTGAAAATAGGTACATATATTACAATCCGAATGAAACATTTACTAAACAAACCATGCTGGTTCAAAATAATTTATTTGTTAGCCTTGTTTTCTTGATTGCGCACTAATTTATGGTAAGGTTACTTTCCTGAGAATTCTGAGTTCCCAGTTTAATGGGCCAGCAAAATAAATTCAAAAATTAGTATTACAAGAGTTCTTATTAGCCTAAGTAGACTTAAGAATTAAGTAGCCGTATGGGGATATTAATAACCGATTTCACCAAAAAAAATGTTTCGATGTTTTGGAGTCCCTAAAGATAAAATGATGACTCAACAGCTCAAATTTAGCAGAAAACATAATAAATTTATTTTTGGGCGAATTTTGTCAAGCCTATAGATACTCCTAGGGAAGGATATTTTTTCACAACAGTTTTTGCTTTTGTTATAAAAGTCATAATGGAATAAAAAAAAATGTAAAAATTGAAATTATCTTCAAAAATAAATATTTTGTAAGGAAGCACCCTTCATCAATCAAGGCCAGAGTCGTTCATACGTTTCAATGGCAATAGAAAGACCATATTCCTACCAAATCCCGAAAATAATCTTCTGTTACCTTTGCCAGAGCTATAATGGACCACGCTTTAGCTAGGTCTCTAAATAATAAAAACAGCTGAATTATCGATATTTTGAAGACATAAAAAAAATCACTACAGGCGAAAAACAGACCTCGGGGGAATCGTTCCCACGGATGCGAAACTCTGTAAAATCGTTGATAGCTAGCTGCCTCGATTGCGCTTACAATAAGCAACCCAACGGGAAAAAGGAAGGAATATCACTTTACCGACGTCGAATCGATCCCATTCCATACCACGCACCTCGACCACCTCGGACCTTTTCCGAAGAGCAGCATGCAAAACGAATACGACTTGCCTTCACCAAATATGTTGTAATCACACCTGTCAAAAATACTTCAACGAAACTTGTTAAAGCAGTTTTTGACGACATTAGCAACTACTTTGGTATGCCTTATTGAATTGTCAGCGACAGAGGAAGCGCTTTCACGTCGAAGGACTTTGCAAAATTCTGCGAGGAAAATCTGATAAGGCACGTACTAAACGCCGTTGTTACTCCCCAGGCCAACGGCCAAGTTGAGCGATTCAATCACACCATACTGTCGTCGCTTCGACCCACGACAACGAACGATCGACGATGGGACGAGCAGCTGCGCAACATCCAATGGTCCCTTAATTCTGTTAAAAATAAGACAGCGAATTTCACTCAGCATGAAAAAGCCACGAGACATTCTCGGAAACAAATTGATGCCTATACTAAGTGATGATTTAAACTAGAGCTGGGCGCGTGAGTGATCTTTCACGCACGCTCACGCACGCTCTTAGAGCAAGTCCCGCACAATCACGTCACGTCCGTCAATGTGCGTGAGTTCAAATTTCGTGATTTTCACCGTGAGTGAGTGAAAAATTACGCACGCACGGGCTACTCACGGAAAAACATTAATTCATTAAACCAAAGTAGGCATTGAGTAGAAAACATCACCAAAGAAAAAATTTTTAGCTATTTGAGTTTGAACCACACTGATGTTAACGCAAAATGAATGTACCGAACAGAAAACAAGTAATCGAAAATTATTTAAAAATTGACCCATCAGATCCTCGGTATTCATTTTTCACTCCTCCTCAGCATAAAAGTGAAGTTTGGACAGGATTTGAAGTAGTCAAATTGGAGGGCGCTATCGAAAACTTTGCACGAAGCATCCAATGCAAGAAGATTTTGTGTGTATGTTAACCTGTTTAATTGCAAATCTTGTCCAAACTTCACTTTTATGCCTTGGAAAAAAATCTAAAAATGGTGGGCAAACAGCGGAATCTACAGAAAATTCTAAGAAAATTTGGCCAAGAAACCATGGGTCAAAAATGAAATCCTGCTTTGGGCTTTACGACTTCAAAATTTCATCATATTTTATTTTACAAAAACTCTATGTTTTTATAGAAAGAAGTATCATATTTCCCAATGATAGCGACTTACAGTCTTAAAATTAGGCTTTCTTGATTGAAATTTTCCTCAGATTTCAGAATCTGTAATAATTTACAACAAAAAATCTTGAAGGCTGGAAAATGTGAAAGCGGATAAATTTTTAAGCTCGCAAATATAAACAAAACACAGGTGCTTTGCTATTTCACTCAAATTGCGGTGCCTTGCAATGTAAACACAAAACATATGGCGATTGTTTTGCTTGATTTGACTAATAGTTTGTATTCTGAAACGCAATCTGGAAGATGCTCGGGCTGGCACGTTTCACGATTTGTATCCATCTCTCAGTTATGAAATTAACCCTTATTATACTGACTCCCTACCGGCATATGCAGAGCCACAATCAAGTCAACGCCCACTTGCTTACGGCGAAATCCAAAGTGGCACCTCTTTAAACTGTCAGCTTGCCGCGGCTCGAGCTCTGTGCCACAGTTCTGCTTTCCAAGCTGATCAAAGCGGTCAAAACTCAACTACATATTCATGAACATCAAAAAGTTTTGTGGACTGATGCCTCGATCGTGTTGGCTGGGCTAAAGAGCCCTCCAAATGCATGGAAAACTTACGTCGCGAACAGAATTTCCCAAATTCTGACCAATGTTGGGAATACTCCATGGCACCATGTTCGATCGCGGGAAAAGCCAGCTGACCTGGGAACGCGCGGGATGCTAGCGCAAAATCTACATGAGAATCTGCTCTGGTGGCATGGATCACCGTGGCTTGTGGAGCTTCCCGCAAAATGGCCCCAAATTGAGTCGCCACCAGCCCCCATTATCAAAGAACGAAAAACGATCGCCTTCACTACCATCACCGAGACTGAGGATCTCCTAGCCAGATTCTCATCTTACGACCGAGCTTTGAGAGTACTCGGATTTGTACTGCGATTTTACAAGCAAGCGCGAAAAGAGCTCGCACCGAGGCCGACCACACTCATACTTTCACAAGACGAGCTGACGGTTGCGAGAAATCGCCATATTATTTTCGCAAACATTTCACTATCCACTCGAATATCAGGACCTGAGCGAGGGAAAGCCTCTCGGGAAAAAGAACGAACTGTTACCCTAGAACCCCATGCTCGATGACGATGGACTTTTGCGCGTCAATGGCCGATTGATACATGCAGATCTTACGCCCGATGAGAGATATCCGATCATAATACCGGCTGCGTCAACGTTCTGCCGCCTTTATCTGGATTTCGTCCAGAAAACACTCCTCCATGGCAGTGCTCAACTCATGTTTCGCAATGTTCGACAAAACTTCTACATTGCACGTTTGAAACGGAAAATCAAGAACTTTATCACCCGGTGTCATACGTGCACGATCCATAAGCAACGATTAAAAACCCTGATGATGGCCGCACTGCCAGCTGAGAGACCGACGTTGTCGCTACCATTTACGCATACCGGCGTCGATTTCGCCGGACCATTCGACATCAAGACCTCTACTCTTCGGACCGCACCGTATCTAAAAGGTTATGTCAGCGTTTTCGTGTGTTTCGCCACCAAGGCGGTGCACCTCGAATTATGTTCAGAATTATCCACGATGTCTTTCCGAGCCGCGTTCGATCGATTCGTCGGACGGTGAGGCCTGCTAAAACGGGTTTTTCCCGATAACGGTCGAAATTTCATTGGTGCTAAAAACGCTCTGGATATTGAATTCGCAAGTTTTCTTTCAAACGCTGCTGACGACCTTCAACATAAATATTCACTGCACGGCTTCGAATGGCATATGATCCCGCCCCACGCGCCTCACATGGGTGGACTTTGGGAAGCGGCGGTCAAGAGCTTCAAGCTTCATTTTGTGAAAGTTGCCGGACCACATAAGTTCTCATTCGAGGAATTCGCCACCCTGCTGGCCCGCATAGAGGGGGTGTTAAATTCACGTCCCCTCACTCCGATGTCCGACGATCCTTCAGATCTGCTGGCACTGACGCCCGGTCACTTCCTTCGAGGAGTCCCTCTCAACGCCTGGCCCGAAGACCCTCAAGCAGACTTGCCGCTCACTACGAGATGGGAAAAGGTGAAAATTCTTCATCATCGCTTCGCCCAACGTTGGAAGTCAGAATATCTGTTGAGCCTCCACAAAAGGGATAAATGAAAGGTACAACAACCAAGTATGAAGGTCGACGATTTTGTCGTCGTCATGGACGCTCAATTGCCCCCGTTTGAATGGAGAAAAGGGAGAGTCATTCAAGTGCATCCTGGAGATGATGGCCTCGTACGCATCTTCGAGGTCAAGACACAGGTCGGCGTCGTCACAAGACCTATCACGAAACTCTGCCTGCTCCCTGTAGACCTTTCCGAAGCTTTATGACTAATATTCGTCATCCAATCGCAACAGCCCCTCCTCCCCCTCTCTTTGTATATCACGATTCGTCCGCTCATGAAGATCTCTTATTCGTTTCAGACATACATCATGGAGCACCGACGGCAGTGCGTGGTATGTAGCCGCAATCACGGGCTCGCCCGCTGTCAGCGCTTTCGGCGATGGACCACGGCAAAGCGTCTGCTCGCAGTCCAGCAGAATAAATGCTGCTTCTCATGCCTATCATCGCGCAATCTGTGGAGAGAGTGTCCGTCGGGACAAAATTGCAAGGCCTGTGGGGAGCGCCATCGCACTCTCATCCACCAACAGGCCCCGTCCGTATCGCCCGATGACTCCGGTCCGTGGCAGCCTAGGGAAGCCCGAGAACCCAATTCGCAGGTGGCACGACCTGCTAGGCGCCACTCTCGAAGTCGCTCCCACTCTGCACGCCGCCGTTCTCGAGAGCGCAGCACGGAGAGCCCCCGCCGCCGATCGCCCGCCGGAGCTCAACGAGGGGGACAGCGACGCCGTCGTTCGCGCAAACATCAACGCCTCACTTCCCCGACAGCAATATCCGAGCAAAGACCGCCATCGCCCCTCACCATCCTCCTGTCGTGCAGGGCCGGGGCCCGAGCGTCATCGCCACCTCACCAGGGGAACTGCTCGCGGGGCGTTGTCTCGACAGGGATCTCGAGTCCGCTTCGTCCTTTCTCCCTTCCGCCGTTCTCCCTCGACGCTTTAATCATCGAGCGGAAGTCACGCCGGATACCCGGTAAGGGCCATCGATCGAGAGAGGGCGCGGGCGGCGCTGTGAGTGGTCCAGGAGTTCTCGCTGCAGAGGGAAAGGTTAGCAGGGAACTATGGTTGCGTAGCGCAAGGCGGGCAGTATGTTCGTGTTCGCCGTCGCAGCTACGCAGCCGAACCTTTAAAGTGCGGCGAATTAATCAACTCCTTCTTCTTTTTTGTGCGACTTCGAAGTTCGAGTTCGAGTGACTTCTGGCCCTTCAACCGATTCCACTCGAAAAAGTAACCTCGTTCAAAAAGCTCGTGCGCGCAACATCATTCTCCAAATCAAAAATTAAAATTAAATTAGATAAAAATCAAACCGTAAAAAGAATTAAAAAACAAAAAAAAAAAAACCAAATCGTGAACTAAGAAAGATAGTGCACTAAAGTGAACTAAAGGTGAAGTATACACCTAAATCGCCAAGAAGGCAAATTTGTTTTCTCTTTTTTATTTATTTTATTACATCACCGCCAGGAAGGCGCCAAATTTAAACCAATATAAGACACATCAACATAATCCGCGTCGCGTAATCGACGTACTCGGCATCCCCCAGGATCAGCAGCGGAATACCAGGTACGTCTTCTTGTTTCCTTGCCCCTCAACTTAAAACCTCCTCTTCTTCTTGTTTATTTTTCAAAATGTTTTGAAATAGTCTTTCTTGCCCACTTTAAAAGTGGAAAAGAAATGTTACTAAATGTCAAAATATCAATGAATTTATATCGCATGTATAGTAATTTTTCTTTTGCTCTTTACTTCGTTTCCCGATAACAATCGATCAAATTAAGAATGATAGTAGTTTACCTGTTTCGCTACTTCTTTTGATCTGAAACAAGTTTTTGGTTCTTGTTTCGGCCCCGAAACACAAATGAGACCCGAAACACGTAGCGTCTGAACAAGCCTTTATGCTGTTATGTGTGCAATATATATGTGTTATTCAACGAGCCTTGAAAATTCAAGTGTGCAAATTTTCCACTATCAAAGTTTTCGCTTTTGCGTGAACGTTTGTAAGGAAGGCGCGCTATCAGCCAATTTGATAACATTAAAGCTTTCATTTTAAATAAGTGGTTACTTTGAATAATTTTTTATATAGAAAAAGTTGAAGCAGTAGGCTTCGGCTTAATAACTCACAGCTGTGGAAACTTATTTCATACAAAAGAAACTCACCACAGTGAAAACTTTCCGAGGGTGCAAAATATGCACATTTTCTTGAACCCCACTATTTTTAATTAAAATCCCGGATGAAAATTTTGTCTCGGCGCTAGCTAGTTTATATCTTGGGCCATTAGCTAGAAAAGTCTAGCAGAATCCTTCCTAGTTAGTTATTGCTTCGGCTAGTTATTTCTAGCTTTCGCCCGGCTAGTCATTTCAAGATAGTGCCCGGCTTGTAATTTCTAGCTAGTGCTCGGCTTTGAATCTCTAGCTTGCACCCGGCTTGTAATTTCTGGCTAGCGCCTTGATCATATGTAAATCACTTCGTTTTACATAAATATTTATTTTCACGTCCCCTTGGCGGGGTGTTGGCAAAAGCTCTTACGTTGTTCGCACTTTATTGCTTATGATATCGCCTCTGCGCAAAACTGACGCACAACACATAAAGTATACCCTTTATATTTCCACGACTTCAAACTAACTGAGAATTATAAGTGAAAGGCTTGTGTCCGAATTTCTCAGTGGGTTCTCGCTAGGTCCTCGCTAGCGCAAGGCTACATTGAAGTCGGGAAAACTAAGCTAGGCGCTAGATACCGGCTGGCTCGAGTTTTTTATCTGGTCTTAACCTAGAGAAAACAATCAAGGCCCTGTCCAGATTATTCTAGTCATCGCCTCTATAGTGGTGTTTCTAGCTAGGCGCAAGCTTGCCCCAGGCTTCATTTATCTAGTCGCGCAAATCCAGCTAGGCGCTAGTTAGGCGCTAGCAAGAACCTAGTTAGTAACTAGGCAATTGCACTTTATTTTTAATTTTTGCTCTCGTTTTGGGTTTTTCAGTAAATGGAAACTTGCAGGAAGTAGAAAATGTCAGATTTAAGGATCGCACAAGCACCAAAGAGCTTCTTATTTGTTTCTTATATATATTCTTATATCTTATATTATAACTTCAATTTCGTAGTATTATGTTTTTTTTTTTTTTGTTCTAACTTGTTTGTCAATTGTATTTTGAGCACTCACTCACCATCATTCCTGTGCTTACAGCAATACCGCGTCCACAATATGTGTTCGGAACAATGTCCCCAAAACCAACGCTCAAAAAAGTTATTGCGATCAACCACATAGCGTTCAGTAGATTCGCGTGCTCCTCATCGTGAAACCTTAAAATGGAAATTTAGCACCTTAGATCATAGCGTGAAGCAATTATATAGAGCAATCAACATAAAACGGATGAAAAATATAATCCCACTTCTAGTAATCAGGCGTATACGCACAGCTAACGCTAAGCCTGTTTTATGTTCATATCATTAACGTGTCTGTATTTTGAAATTCTTTTCATACGATTGTGATAAATTTCACTTCACGACACTCCACTTTGAATAAAAATGTTACTTTTTTGGCCATTAAACAAAATTCAATGAGGACATGTAAAATTTTTTCTTCTAACTGTGGTATTGTGCACAAAAAGACTTATCAAAGTATTAATTTTTTCTGCTTCGCATTTGAATAACTGATCAGTTTTAAGTACGTTGCACAAAAACCTCTATTTTTTAAGAAAATTTTGGTTGTTTTATACTTGCATTAGCTTGATCTTAAATGTCCAATTAAATTTACGTGTCGAAAAGATTGCTATTGAACACGAGAATTTAAAATTTAGTCTGTTCGTTAGCTCGCCCCAAAAGTCTCACATTTCTGTTCACCGTGCTTCCTGTGCGTTCACCTTTGTCCCATTAACGGCAACGTTCTTAGCTTTTCCTTATTTTTTAATTTTTTTAAATTTTTTTGTATCCATCCTCTTCTTTCTGACTTTTGATATAATTAGATTTACTTTAAAATTTGTTAAGTTTCGATCGAAGCACCCTTAAAGTGTTCTTAAAGTGCCTCTAAAAAATTTGAGAACTCATAGACCAACCTAGTTATGGGACGTTTGCCAAAATCATAGAAAACTTATTTGTTAGATTTTTGTAAAGACGACTGGCTGGTTTCTCATAACATGCAACAATAACAAACGAAAAAAAAAAATATCTATAACTGCAGCAACTGAGAAGGAGCAGGATATTTTGAGTTTATATATTTGAAGTAAGTAATTTGTTAAAAAAAAAAAAATATAGTCTCTGTCATGGAAAGTAAAGGGAAGAGCTTTTACACTTATCAACTCAAAAGCAGCAAGGGTCTCACTGTAGTTATAAAAGGCATTGAAGCTGGTGTTGATATCAACGAAATCAAAGATGGATTGGAATCTCAAGGATTCAAAACTAAGTCCGCCTTGAACATGATCAATAAAGACAAACTCCAACAACCTCTGTATCACGTCGGGCTTGAGCCCACCCAGACTAATCATAATAAAAGTCAGCCTCACCCAATTTACAATCTTCGTTACCTGCTACACCGAAGAATATTAGTGGAGGAGCCGCACAAGATAGCAAGCCCCGTGCAGTGCCCAAATTGCCAAGAATTTGGTCACACTAGGGCGTATTGCAGACTCCCTAGTGTTTGCGTCATCTGCGGAGACCTTCATTCCACCAAATGCTGCATAATTTCCAAAGAAAATTCCGACGCCAAATGTAGTAACTGTGGAGGCAACCATACAGCCAGTTATAGAGGTTGTCCTGTATTCCAACACTTAAAAAATATTCCAAAGCAGCAGCAAAAAATTATTTTCCTAACAAATGCCTCATCCTTTCCACAACACGCAACCACCCCAAAGCAACTGCAGCCAGGAGTATCTTTTGCCAATGTTCTAAAAACCCCGAAAGAAACTTTTAATAACGCCCAACCATCTGTTTCCAGCCTCGAAAATATGATCGCAACCCTTACACAAGTCATGATCAACATGCAACAAATGATGCAAGATATGGTACGGACTAATGCACAAATAATTCAGCTTTTGATAGACAAAAAATTAATAACCTTACAATCTGTCACTGGAATGCTTATGGATTGAAACACCACAAATCTGAACTTATCATATTCTTACATAAACAAAACATTGACATAATGCTCATTTCGGATACCCACCATACGAGCATAACAAACTTTAAATTGAACGGGTACACTTTTTATAGCACAAACCACCCTGACGACAAAGCTCATGGTGGTACTGGCATTCTCATAAAAGCTCGAATCAAACATCATTTCGTAGGAGAGCATTCAGAAAAACATTTGCAAGCAACAGCCATCTGCTTTAAAGAACTTTACGAAAAAAACACCATTGCTGCTGTGTACTGTCCGCAAAGATATTCAATCAGTTCTGATATTTTTCTCCAATTTTTCAATACATTGGGCCACCGTTTCATAGCAGCTGGTGACTTTAACGCAAAACATACACTTTGGGGATCTCGTTTGATAACACCAAGAGGCAGGGAACTCTGGCACGCACTTATGAGCAACAAGTGCTTTGACATCATTTCATCGGGACAACCAACCTACTGGCCGGCTGATATCCAAAAAGTCCCAGACCTAATTGACTTTGCTGTTGTTGCTAATATCAAAAGACATCAATTTTCTGTAAAGCCCCTGTTCGATCTATCTTCGGACCATTCTCCTGTCAGTATAACAATAACAAGTCTGAAAGCATTCAAACCCAGACGTATTTCACTTGCAAACAAGCAAACTAAGTGACTTAAATATAGGAAATACACAAGCACTCACCTAAATTTTTGCATTCCGCCAAAGAAAAAAACGGAAATTGACTGTGCTGTAAATCACTTGAAAACCACCATAACACAAGCAGCCACTAACGCTACCTCTTGGTCAAAATCACAGGCAGTGAATGATGACAAATGTAACACTTTTATACACACACTCGTAAATAAAAAGCGGAAATTACGAAGATACTGGCAAAGGCTCCGTTCACCATTAACTAAGGAAAGACTCTCAGCTGCCTCGCAGACACTTCAAAAAGCCCTTAGAGAATACAACGAGAGAAGGTTCAAATCCTATACAGAAAGTGTGTCTACCAAAGCTGATTCCAATTACTCACTATGGAATGCAATAAGAGGCCTAAAATGCCCTATAGCGTCAAGTCCACCTCTACGCCTGACGAATAACACATGGGCAAAGACTGATTCTGAAAAAGCTGATGCCTTTGCAACGCATCTCCGTCATGTTTTTACCCCTAATGATGCTACTAACAATAAAACCACAAGTATGCTACCTTACACATACTCAAATAATATCAGTCCATGGAAACTCAAAATAAATGAGATTTCAGATGTCATTAGAACCCAAATAAATGTTAAAAAGTCTCCAGGTCTTGACTTGGTGAACGGAAAAATGCTTAAGGAGCTACCAAAGTGTGGCCTTTGCTTTGTCACTAATATATTTAATGCGCTACTTCAAACCGGTTAGTTTCCAGATGATTGGAAAACATCCCAAATTATAATGATTCCAAAACCTGGCAAAGATCCTACCAAAGTCGACTGTTATCGGCCAATTAGCTTGCTTCCTGTGCTATCAAAAGTCTTCGAAAAAACGTCACTGCTCAAATTCCTTCCTATTCTGGAACAGAACCAAGTGATCCCTAAACACCAATTTGAATTTAGACAGAAACATGGCACAACTGAACAAATCCACAGAATCCTCTCGGAAATGTTAAGACTTTTCCTTCTGATCCTGGTCCTTTCCAAGAAAACGCGTTGAATGTCTTTTAAAGTCTTTATTGACCCCTTATTTAATTATACATTAATTTAACTTAATTAAGTTTAACGATGACTGACTGAAGCGAAGATTCCAGGCTGCGGACTACCGTAGACTCCCGTAGACTCCCAGAACATTGGTTGATCAACATCTTTTATAGTGAAAACGCTGCCTCTGTCCTCAATGATCGCTGCTACCATAACAGTGTCGTAGGTCACTGATTTTCTGCTGTGGTTCTGGTGACACATACCCAACTAAGCATATTTGCATATTTATTGGGTCACCTGTGCCGCGCTGTGACACATATCCAACTCAGCATATTTGGGTATTTGGTCACCTGCGCTGCGCTTTGGCCAGCGTGCCAATGCAATATGCGTCAAAACGCCAGCTTGCGTTTTCGCTTCGATTACTTAAGCTCTGCTTTGCTTACTTCGATTTATTGATATTGCTCAATCGATGCGCGTGTGACATAAATTTGGTATTTATGATCTGCTTTCTTTCTTGTTCTTCTCATTGCTTGCAATTGCTTCACAACATCCCTCCCTTTTCCAAGAGAATGTCGCGGGAGAGACATGATGACCTTATAGAATTGGTGTTTACAAATTCGCTGTTTATTTTCCGTTGATCGTGAGTGCGGCAGGTCAGCTTCCTTCATGGGTATGTAGATGTCGCTGCAAGTTGGTGTGACGTTCTAGGGTCGGTATTTCAAATTCGGCATTACGTTCCCGTTGATGTCCATGTGACTTGGATATTACATTCTTATAGCTGACGTACAAATATTCTTAAATATTTTTTAAAGTTTAAACCGATTATTTCTTAATTACTTAACCAAATACAAGTTTTCATTAAATGTTTTCTTATACATAATTTTACTTTGGTTTAAAGGCTATTAAAATAATTTCTGAAATTTTTTCTTTAAAATTTAAATTGAACGTTGTTTCATTTGTTTGTCTCCTTTTTTTTGTTGTTGTTGTTGTTGTTTTCCTTTTTAGTTACATTGACCAAGTTCTTTAAGTTTCATTTGTACTGTAATTTTGTTAATATTGCCATAACCGCGCTCTTGTACTTTCCAGAAGTGCTGAATTATTATTTTCAGTAGGTTTTTAATAGTTAGGTCGAAATGCTTGGGTTGCTGAAAATGCCGCCCTTTAAGTTCTTTAATTTCAAATTTTCGTCATTGGTTCGGCAACTTCTGGAAAGAACATTCAACAATTAAGTTAGCTTCCCCCTTCCCCCTTTTAAAACATGGTGAGTGTTAGTATATGACAATTACATATAAAGGATTTAACTGTGGATATTTACAAATGAGAAACCTCAGTACCATTAAACGCATCACCCTGACCTGACTTTCCTTGAAGTAAAGCCGTGGAGGGGCTGTGGATGAGTGCTGTAGAAAGACAAACCTGGAAATAAAACTAAGATTTAATTTTAGTAAGACCTGCGGTAAAATTAAGAATTTTTATCAGATATGTTAAAACTACTAGTTTCTATTCTGGAAAACATTTAATTAAATTTTTATGAAAAACTTTTTCTCTTTCTGCATGAATAAAGAGGGTTAAAACAAAATTTTAAAATATCTTTAAACCTTAATTAATTTATCCTATTTCTCAAAGGTTTTATCATTTCTCAATGCCTTTCCTCACTAAATTTAATGCGTCATCCGAAAAATCTGCAGTTGTTGAATACGACTTTCGGTATTCTGAAACTTTCTTTATTTGTTTTTTATTAAATCCACAAAAATAATCTAATTCTTTTTTAAAAGTTTCGGTTTTATTCAAAATATGTTTCGGGGGTTTAAGCTTTGGCTTCTTCTTATTTCTTAGTGTTTGCAATACTTTCCTGTGTTGTGATACTTTTTTGTAGTTCACTTGCCTTATTTTCTTCGCTTTGTGCATTATTCTTTTGAGCTTCCCTTGAAGCTGCTTTAACCCAACTGACTTCGCTAAAGGATTCGTTATACCAAGGAATCTAGGTCTAGTTGAACAATAAGAAGCTATTTTCTTCGATAGACTGTCTGCTGTTATTGGTAACACTTTGTACCTACGGACGCACACCTGCTGTCTTGATATTGGTACGTTATGACGGATAGCTAAACTTAGAATAAGTCGACATTTTTTCTGCGAAGACTTCTTTTGGCTGAAATGCGACTTCCCTTGGTTCACTAGTGATTTACTTCTTATCACTTCTTCACGGGTAATTTTATCATAAGTACCTTCCTCGCAAGGTGTTTTAAAATTTCTTGCATATGAAGTACATTCAATACTTTCATCTACTTTGTCTTCTAACGCATTACCAAATCCACATTCCATATTTCCGTATTTTTCTATTATTAGATCACATAGATTTGAGAGGGTGAGATCGTCCATTGGTTCTTAGTTCTGACCTTCTATTGCTTTATCTGTTTCTGTTATAACATGCTCATTGTAACTGTGAAAGGGGTGTATTAATGTTGCGCGTGTTTGGCGGTTCAGCACGGTGGCTTCTTCCCGGGACTAGCTCGCCGTTTTGGGTGGGATCTTGCCACACCGCACACCATTCTCCCACAGATAAACAAAAATCGTGCCGAGAGGGGTTCAATGTGAAAGGACGAAAAAAAATGAAAGGATAAAATTGAAAGAGGAAAATGTATAGAGAAGGGAAAGGACTGTACTAAATGCCTAACTGTCCATACTAGACATTCACCCTCCTAATCCTCACTAACCAAACCACAAGCACTTAAATCATACAACCTAGATATCCACTCTCACACAATCCTCATTCATTCTTTCTTGTACACTGTTTGCTAGTTCAGAAAAGACCCGCCCGTCATACTCTCCGCCTACCGTCCCTGTCCGATGTCTGGAGCAGCCCTTCCACTGGGTGCATCACTGCGGCACTCAGTCCATGAGCACGCTATTGCTCCGATATAATTTAAGCGTGCTCCCCTTACCTGTTCATATCGTCAGTACTATAGTCCTAGTCCGTCACGTGCCAGTCAACTGTGGAAATACCCCCACATCTTTCCTACTGAGAGACTCCAAAAATAATTTTTGTGTCTTACCAAGACATATTCAAAAACCTTCTTAGAAAAAGAAAAAAAATCATTTCATTTTGCATTTCATATTTAAAAAAAGAATTTTTATTTTTATATATATATTTTTTTTTTTATTTTTTTTTATTTTATTAAATTTATTATTATCAAATTTTGTGTATAAAATTATTTGTATTATAAAAGAAAAAAGAAAAACCAAAAAAAAAAAAAAAATCGGTATGTATACAAGATAATAAATTTTCCTAATGGGATGCTAGTTCAACTTCACATAATAGCTTGAGAATGAAAATGGGAGAGAGCAACAGTGCGTAGGAGGCATAAAAAACTACCGTTGTAGCGGGAAATCTACCAAAAATTGCTTATTCTTATTTGCTTTAATAAAAAGAAAAATAAGAAAAAAAAGGATTATTTATTTACTCAAATTTTATACTAAAAGGACAAAAAGGAGAAAAAAAAAAGAACTTCATTTAATTTACATTTAATGTCTTCTATAACGCAATCGTCCTCTTTTGTATACCTGTCGTGCTGAATTTTTAAGCTGGATAGTTCTTCTGGAGACAACTCCTTTTGAGGCAGATCAAGTGACAACACTTAGCGATCTAACTTTCACTTTCTCATGTTCCGCCTTTTATATGATTCTTGCACCTGTTGACAACAACAATTCCAATGGAAGAGCTTTCCTTTTAGGCGCCAATAAAATCCACCACTAATATTTGTTGTTGTATGTTCTGTTTGCTTTGTGGCAGCGTGATCTTTCATCCTTGTTTTTTTTTTCTCTTATATTCGAATTTCAATTTCTATCTTTTATTGAAATTGTTCCTCTTGCTTATTCTCATTTATCATGTCCTTATGTTAGTTCCTTTCAATTTCAAATTTAAATTTAAAAAGCTTATTACAGAAGTTTAAAAATGCAACCCTGTGCTCTCACTATTCCTCTCTCTCATTTTTCTTTTTTTTTTTTCCTCAGATTTTGACAATTTCAATAATTCAAAAAGAAGTGTTTTGTTTTGTTTTGTTAATTCAGTATGAAATTCAGTTCTTCAATAAAAATATAATAATAATAATAAAAATAATAATACTAAAAGGTATGGATGGTGTAAAAAAAAAGGAAAGAAAGAAAAAGTTTTACAGCGGTATCACAGATCTGCATATGAAACTTTTTTTCTCTTGCATGGTGGTGGCTGGTGTGTCGTGATTTTTGTTTGTGCGTCCGTGTGTGTAACTTCTGCTTTTTGTGTGACTCTAATAATTCCATTGATATTGATTATTATTTGGTACTTGATATTATTTACCACTTTCAGGCTCCTCAGGCGTTTACCGGGTTGGCGTTGGGCCTGCATCTACCTGATTATCGGCCGGAGAACTTGTGGTATGCCTTTGCAGGTATCCTGATCTGCCTCTATATATTTTTGTGTGCGTGCCGTGGACTCTTCCGCTTCTGGTCCGATTTTGGTTTCGAGTTTCGCACATTCATCCTCTATGTTAAACTCGTCATCGATGTTTAGTATGTCTTCATCTATGACAGGCATCGGGGGCTTTTCATGTGGGGCCGTTGGACCTGGTCGAGAGGCATCCCGGGATGTCGATGGCTGAGCCAATGTCTCCATATGGCTTGTTGGTTGTGGAAGGGAGATCTTCCTCAGCTGTAGCGTCACACGCTTCGTTTTTGGATCTTGTCTCTCGACCAGGTCCGCAGGTAATATTTTGATGCGTGATTGCATGCCGTTTATTAGGGCCGTAGATTCCTTAAACATCTAATTTGTGCGCTCGAACGTATCCATTTCTTTTGTTTTGCTGTAATTAAATGTGGTTCCCAGCTATTATGTTTTATTGTAGTTCTTGAGTGGTGTTCGTCCATGTGCTTGTTTAGGTGAATGTATGTTTGTGCGTCCGAGTTTAAAGACATTAAATGTTTTCTTTAATTTTATTTTATTTTATTTCTTTTCCTCTTTTTTTCTTCTTTCTTTAACAGGCCACGTAACAGGCTCGGACCCGTCGATGCCACTAGAATGTTTCAATAAACATACTGGGGGCATGGAACGTGTCCGTAAAAAGATCAAAACGTGGCGAAAACAGATATGTCTATTACTTGAATTTATAAAAAAAATTTTGTGCACTATCTGTTTTGTGATTGCTATGCTCTCAACGTGTGGCTTCGACCACGCCCTATTGCTCTACCCATACTAAAGCCGGGTAATATATAATATATAATAAAAAAAATCTATATAGAGTAGAAATTCAGTTTTAATCAGGCTACAAATAAATCTTTAGCATGGTATATGCCTATGCTCTTACCAGACATATTCGCAAGTTCATATAGTGAATTTCCTATACATTTTAAGACAACTGCTTTTACATTGGAGGGTGCAAGTTTCGCATTATATCCTTCTGCAAGGTTACTTTGTTTGTAATTTTTTCTAAAGACTATCTGTCCTTCTTTATATTTTACATCCTTACATCGGGTATTATATGTTTTTGTACCCTTATCATATGACTTCTTAAGCTCTTTTAGTACCCAATCTTTAATAATTTGTTGTTTATCTATCTGATTGTCAATTCTGAAATCTTCTTGACCCAACGTTTGTAACTGTCGACTAATCTTATAGGATGAGCCATGTTGCATCATATGCAAGCCGAATAATACATAATAAGGCTCTAAGTTGATTGCACTGTGTAGAGCGCTACGTAAAGCAAATGCAGCTTCACTCACATGCCTATCCCAAGTGCGCTGGTCATTTTTGATAAACGATCGGACTATTTGTAATACTGAACGGTTCACTCGTTCTGAGGCATTTGCCTGTGGTGAATAAAAAGCTGTTTTAATGTGTGATATTTCGTATTTATCCAAAAAGTTTTTAAATACTCCGGAAACAAATTGTTTTCCATTATCGGAATGTATAAATTCGGGTACTCCGAAAACATGAAAAATGTCTCTCTCTAAGTATTTAATTACTTCAGTGGCGATAGCTTTTCGCATAGGTTTAAGAAACACAAATTTTGAAAAATTGTCCTTGGATATGGTCCCATAAAATCTATGAAAAGACGTTGAAATGGACGCATTGTTTGACGTTGGGTACCCATTGGAGGTCTCAAACTTGAATTTCTATTTTTATTTTTTTTGCAAATATCGCATCTATTAACGATTTTTTTTACATCGCTTGCCATACCAGGCCAATAATATTTAAGTTTAAGCCTTTCTAAGGTTTTCTGAATACCATCATGGCCTGCTGCTTCAGAGGAATGTGATTGTATTACTAGTTCTTCGCGGAGTGTTTCAGGAACCCACAACTTCCATGAACGATCCTCCTGAATCGGATCACCGCTGGAAAATTGTGTTCGTTTGTAGACGAACCCTTCAGAAATGCATAGATCTGGAAGTTTTTCTTTATTTTTCTCTATTTCACTGATTAAATTTTTATATTCTTCAGACTGGAAGCTATCTGCCATAAGATCAATGTCAAGCCTGCTATTTATAATTATTTCTTCAATATGGGCTCTAGAGAGGGTATCAGGAACAATATTTTGTGACCCTTTTCGGTGTTCTATATCAAAGTTATATCGCTGAAGCTTCAAGCTCCATCGTGCAAGTCGGCCTGATAACTCTTTCTGGTTCATTAGCCACTTAAGGCTTGCGTGGTCAGTTATAATTGTAAATGGGAGTCCCTCTACATAAGGCCTAAAACGCTGCACTGACAGTATGGCTGCATAGCATTCTAATTCAGTAACGCTATAATTTCTTTGCGCCTTATTTAATTTGGTTGACATGTAGGCTATGGGCCTTTCATTCCCTTCATCATCCTGCTGGAAAATAACTCCACCTACTCCTTCACTAGACGTATCACATTGTATAAAAAATCTTTTCTTGAAATTCGGATTTATTAGAACAGGTGCTTTTATCATTGAATTTTTCAGTTGGTCAAAGGCTATAAGGGCGTTATCATCCAGACAAAACTTTTTCATTCGCTCTTTCGTAAGGCAAGCATGTAAAGGAGCAGCAATCGTGGCATAGTCTTTAATAAGTCTCCGATACCAACCTGACATTCCTAGAAATCGACGGAGTTGTTTCGGGGATTTTGGTATTGGGAAATTTTTGACTGCCTCTACTTTGCTATCATCTGTGCGTATGTGTCCGTTGCCTACTATAAAACCTAGATATTTTAATTCTTGATAGCAGAATTTACTTTTCTCCACATTTATTGTTAATTTTGCTTGCGATAAACAATCGGCCACTTCTGTTAAAAGTGTGATGTGCTCACTGAAATTGTCTGAGCAGACTAAAAGATCGTCTAAGTAGACGAAAACCTTTTCTCTAAGTTTAGCTGGAATTGCTTTATCCATAAGCCTGCACATACGCTGTGCTGCGTTGCACAAACCGAACGGCATAACTGTGTACTGATATAATGGACGGCCAGGGACTGTGAAGGCTGTCTTTTCTCGTGATTTTTTTTCTAGAGGGATCTGCCAAAATACGTCTTTCAGGTCGATGGCAGATATAAATTTTGTTTCTTGAAGTCTACTTAGGATACCATCTATATTCGGCAAAGGGTAAGCATCTTTAATCGTTCTTTCATTAACCTTTCGAGCATCTAAACAAATTCTATTCTTTCCAGGTTTCCTTACTAATGTGATTGGAGAACTCCAGCTACTATTAGATTCTTCAATGACACCTAAAGATAGCATACGATCGAGTTCAGTGAAGATCATTTCCTGAATAACCGGAGATACAGGATAATGACGCTGCCTAATTGGAATACCTTCATTGGTTACTTCAATTATGTGTTCTTCTAAGTGTGTTTTCTCTAGACCTTGAACGGCAAATGATGGAAATTTCCTTCTGACCTTTTCTAGTTCTTCTAACTGTTTTCCGGATAACACATGTTGTTGTATCATGGTGACGGGTTCATCCATTAAGATTTCGGATATGGAATTTTGTATCGTTCCCTTGCCCGGTTTGATCTGGCTTTTGCCTAATATATCTAATTTAAAGGTGTACCAAAAATCGATACCAAAGTATACGTCTTGTTGCAATGCGGGAACAATACAAAACTCCATATCCTTGATTTCATTATTCCAGTGGACTGGAAGTGTTATTACGCCGATTACTGGAGTTTTGCGGCCGTCTGCAGTTTGGACACTTTCCCGCTTTAATTTTATAATTTCATTTTCTCGATTTTTCAGTAACCTCAGGCCACCTGCACCGATGCAGCTAGTTGTTGCTCCTGAATCTAATAAGGCTAGCATTTCTATTCCACCAATTTTTGTTCTGGCGAAAAGTCGATTGTCACCTTCTAGTGTACTGACTGACGATATAACCTTATTCCTAATGTTTCTAAGTATTTTATGTTTTCTTCTTAGATTAAATATTTTTTTGAATTTTTTATTTATTTTTTCTTTATTTTTTTCTTTTAAAGATTCACAAAATATTCTATTTCTGGCCTTTTCGTAATCAATTTTTCGTTGATGAAGCGATTTTCTAACAATTGGCTGTTCAATGGGCTTTATTTCCGATGGTCGTTGTAAAATTGAGAATTTCCCGGATTCAATTCCTACTGGCTCGGGATCCCGGACACCTCCGCCAGTCGTGTGTTTAAAGGTGGACATTTATAGTCACCCTCATAAACACAATACGAGTCGGATTTTCCACAGAGAAAACATTTCATAGCATGAAATGAGCTGTTACATTTATTTTCGTTTGGAACTGAATTTTTGTTAAAGAAATCACCAGGCATTCCGCATCCAAAGCATAAATTGAGGTGAAAGGGTGATGAACAAAGGGTAACCTTATTCACAAAATTTGGAATTGGATTAGTATTAGGTAATGTTTGTTTCGATTGGAATGATTCTCTTTTAATATTTCTGGTTTCCATTTTTTCAGGGAAATTTGGTGAATTATTAGTTCTTATGGCCTCTACTGAGATGTTCGGCTGAGCTGATAGATTATTGTCTCCTTGCTCTTCGGAGTACTGTATCTCGTTAACATGTTTGGGTTTTGTTCTGACTTCACGCAAGAACTTTTCTGCTTTTCTACATTCTGATTTTAATTCTGATAGTCTTGATGCTTTCGTTGAAAAAATCATTGTTAACTAGATCATGTTCAGCAATTCGATTCTGTAACCTGAAACTGATACTGTGAATGTCTGCATAGAAATCCTCAAAAAGTTCTCCTATCTGTTGCTTACGTTCTACTAATTCACGAATAATTTCAAAATCAGATTGTGTGGTTTTAAAATTGTTGAGGAGCTCCCTTTTGACATCAAAATAATCAAAATTAGGATTATGCCTGTTGTCTTCCAAGAGCTGCCAAAACCATTTGGAAGCGCTATCCTTTAATAGGCAGTGAAACTCATTAAACAAGTGACTATAAGGAACCAAATGTTTTTCACTTAATCTTTCGATCCGAAAAATAAAGCTTTCTACTGTCATTTCCTTATTTGTGCCATCATATTTGACGTGCCATTTATTTAAGTCTAATAGGTTATTTCTGGCAATTTCACTATTGCTTAGAGATTCATTTATTCGATGATGTTGAATATCAGTATGAGATTGCATGGGAGGTGTAGACTGGTGTCTCCTAAAATGTTGGGAACCACTATTTTCCATGGATCCAATTCGAGTTTCTACTCCGTCAAATCTAGTTTGCAATTCTCTACATTCTTTAATGCAATCAACAATAGCCCGATTTTGTGACGTCATCAATAAAACAATATCGTACTACTACTATTATTATCGCGGTTTTCTATTTGCATTGCACGCAATCCTTCTTCAATTTCATTACTACTTTCATTTTGCCTCGGGAGTGGATTTTCCCCTGCTTCTTGAATCTCATCATCTGCCATTGTGCAAATGATATTTAATTTTTATGAAAAGCTCAAAGAATTATTTTCTTGGCCTGACAAAGGTATCGGTAAATCAGTATTATGATTTGATAATTGTTGTTGCAATAGCCGGTATTGATTTCTGGTAATCCTTTGGTTAAGTGGAAAAGGTAAATTAGGCCTTTCCATTAACAAAAGAAAAAAATTAAAAAAACTATATAAAAAAATATAAATACAAAAAATTTATATAAAAAATTGTGTTGATTATTCATTTAATTTTTGGAGTCCCCTTTTCAGATTTTTGTAAGAGTATTTCCTTGTCCGTCTGTCATGTCCGAGTCAACTATTCCCCCACCCCCCTTTTACTGCCTATTTAACTGTGACCCACTTCATAAAAGGATGTCTCAGCATTTATACCTGACCCACTGTGCATATACTTGCATCAGGCCTGTCCGGTATTTATTTCCCCTATCCCCTCTTTAACAAAGAGCAATTAAACTCCGCACCTTAGCCCCGATGTTGAAGCCCCCTTGTTAAAATAAAAAAAAAATCTCAAAAATAAAAATAAAAAAAATAAAAATTGTTGGTACTTGGATACATTGCACAAAAAGGTCTCCAGCATCGACGGCTGATAGCTTGCTGCAATAGATCTAATGAACCAACTCCCCCGTATAAAAAAATTTTCCCTACGCTACATTGGTACAGTAAAAGCAATATATAATATAAGTTTTAGTGATAGAAAAACATAGAAACAGTTTGAAATTAAACAATCTAGAAGAAGAGTAAAACATTAAAAGAAAAAAATTAAAAGGTAGCTTGTTCGTTGGGCGCCAGTGTAACTGTCAAAGGGGTGTATTAATGTTGCGCGTGTTTGGCGGTTCGGCACGGTGGCTTCTTCCCGGGACTAGCTCGCCGTTTTGGGTGGGATCTTGCCACACCGCACACCATTCTCCCACAGATAAACAAAAATCGCGCCGAGAGGGGTTCAATGTGAAAGGACGAAAAAAAATGAAAGGATAAAATTGAAAGAGGAAAATGTATAGAGAAGGGAAAGGACTGTACTAAATGCCTAACTGTCCATACTAGACATTCACCCTCCTAATCCTCACTAACCAAACCACAAGCACTTAAATCATACAACCTAGATATCCACTCTCACACAATCCTCATTCATTCTTTCTTGTACACTGTTTGCTAGTTCAGAAAAGACCCGCCCGTCATACTCTCCGCCTACCGTCCCTGTCCGATGTCTGGAGCAGCCCTCCCACTGGGTGCATCACTGCGGCACTCAGTCCATGAGCACGCTATTGCTCCGATATAATTTAAGCGTGCTCCCCTTACCTGTTCATATCGTCAGTACTATAGTCCTAGTCCGTCACTTGCCAGTCAACTGTGGAAATACCCCCACATCTTTCCTACTGAGAGACTCCAAAAATAATTTTTGTGTCTTACCAAGACATATTCAAAAACCTTCTTAGAAAAAGAAAAAAAAATCATTTCATTTTGCATTTCATATTTAAAAAAAGAATTTTTATTTTTATATATATATTTTTTTTTTATTTTTTTTTTATTTTATTAAATTTATTATTATCAAATTTTGTGTATAAAATTATTTGTATTATAAAAGAAAAAAGAAAAACCAAAAAAAAAAAAAAAAATCGGTATGTATACAAGATAATAAATTTTCCTAATGGGATGCTAGTTCAACTTCATATAATAGCTTGAGAATGAAAATGGGAGAGAGCAACAGTGCGTAGGAGGCATAAAAAACTACCGTTGTAGCGGGAAATCTACCAAAAATTGCTTATTCTTATTTGCTTTAATAAAAAGAAAAATAAGAAAAAAAAGGATTATTTATTTACTCAAATTTTATACTAAAAGGACAAAAAGGAGAAAAAAAAGGAACTTAATTTAATTTACATTTAATGTCTTCTATAACGCAATCGTCCTCTTTTGTATACCTGTCGTGCTGAATTTTTAAGCTGGATAGTTCTTCTGGGGACAACTCCTTTTGAGGCAGATCAAGTGACAACACTTAGCGATCTAACTTTCACTTTCTCATGTTCCGCCTTTTATATGATTCTTGCACCTGTTGACAACAACAATTCCAATGGAAGAGCTTTCCTTTCAGGCGCCAATAAAATCCACCACTAATATTTGTTGTTGTATGTTCTGTTTGCTTTGTGGCAGCGTGATCTTTCATCCTTGTTTTTTTTTTTCTCTTATATTCGATTTTCATTTTCTATGTTTTATTGAAATTGTTCCTCTTGCTTATTCTCATTTATCATGTCCTTATGTTAGTTCCTTTCAATTTCAAATTTAAATTTAAAAAGCTTATTACAGAAGTTTAAAAATGCAACCCTGTGCTCTCACTATTCCTCTCTCTCATTTTTCTTTTTTTTTTTTCTCAGATTTTGACAATTTCAATAATTCAAAAAGAAGTGTTTTGTTTTGTTTTCTTAATTCAGTATGAAATTCAGTTCTTCAATAAAAATATAATAATAATAATAAAAATAATAATACTAAAAGGTATGGATGGTGTAAAAAAAAAGGAAAGAAAGAAAAAGTTTTACAGCGGTATCACAGATCTGCATATGAAACTTTTTTTCTCTTGCATGGTGGTGGCTGGTGTGTCGTGATTTTTGTTTGTGCGTCCGTGTGTGTAACTTCTGCTTTTTGTGTGACTCTAATAATTCCATTGATATTGATTATTATTTGGTACTTGATATTATTTACCACTTTCAGGCTCCTCAGGCGTTTACCGGGTTGGCGTTGGGCCTGCATCTACCTGATTATCGGCCGGAGAACTTGTGGTATGCCTTTGCAGGTATCCTGATCTGCCTCTATATATTTTTGTGTGCGTGCCGTGGACTCTTCCGCTTCTGGTCCGATTTTGGTTTCGAGTTTCGCACATTCATCCTCTATGTTAAACTCGTCATCGATGTTTAGTATGTCTTCATCTATGACAGGCATCGGGGGCTTTTCATGTGGGGCCGTTGGAGCTGGTCGAGAGGCATCCCGGGATGTCGATGGCTGAGCCAATGTCTCCATATGGCTTGTTGGTTGTGGAAGGGAGATCTTCCTCAGCTCTAGCGTCACACGCTTCGTTTTTGGATCTTGTCTCTCGACCAGGTCCGCAGGTTATATTTTGATGCGTGATTGCATGCCGTTTATTAGGGCCATAGATTCCTTAAACATCTGTTTTGTGCGCTCGAACGTATCCATTTCTTTTGTTTTGCTGAAATTATATGTGGCTCCCAGCTATTATGTTTTATTGTAGTTCTTGAATGGTGTTCGTCCATGTGATTGTTTAGGTGAATGTATGTTTGTGCGTCCGAGTTTAAAGACATTAAATGTTTTCTTTAATTTTATTTTATTTTATTTCTTTTCCTCTTTTTTTCCTCTTTCTTTAACAGGCCACGTAACATCATTTATAGAATTATTGCTTATAGTTTTCCGGTCAACATAATTTTCATTCTCTTTGTATGATTCATTTACAAACGTAGGAGTGTATAATCCTTCTAGGACATCACAAAACTCCTTTAAACTAGCGAACTTCATTTCACATAGAACTATGTATGAATTTGGTTCTAGTCTATCCTTCATGCATTCTATTACGAAATACTCTTGCTCTGGCCTTAATTTGCCTTCAACCGATTTGCATTTTTCCCTAAATGCATTAGTGCCAATTTCTATGCCTGTTTGGCATAATCTTTCAAATGAGTCAATTAAGTCATTTTTTATTGCTAAGTACATCTTGACTTGGAACGTTTTGTCAACCCGTTATAAAGTTTATTTTCATACTCACCATCTACCGGTTGTTAAAAAGGTGGAGGTCTCCGTCCGCATAGCTTCTTGGATTTATACAAATTTTTGCTTGTGCAACTTTAATGTTCATCGGCCTTTTAACTTTTTCGGAGAAGGTTCCGCATTCACCATTATTATTTTTATATACTTATTAAGTTTAAATGCAAAACAAAATTTTTTTTTTGAGAAACTAAACGAAAAATTGGATTCAAAGAGTCCTTTGATGCAAATTGGCAAGCGTGTAAATATGCAAAAGCAAAATCCTTCTTAATTCCGCTGAGTACTCAAAAGTTGCTTTTACTTATGTTTCAAAACACTTACTACCCTTTGGTGTATTAAACACATGTCCCAGGGCCTGCCAGATGTTTCTCAACACTAGCTAACAGATAATGAGCTTATTGTAAATAAATGTGTACAAAGATTGAATCCACTGCTGGAATTAAGCACCAAAAGAAACGTTTGATTTAAGAAACACTCCGTTTAAAGAAAATTGTCGCCGCAAATTCGCACCAGGGTGGTTTGTGGTTCCAATATACTTTGACAAATGTAGCAGGACCCTCAAGATTTTTCAATATATTCCCAAAACGATCACACTGCCCTTTGGTGTATTAAACACATGTCCCAGGGCTTGATAGAAGCGACTCAACACTAGCTAGCAGATAATGGGTCGCGTGTGAATAAAATCTTCCAAAATTGAGTTACCTGTTCGTATTCGTTACGGCTTGGTTCTCTGAAAGTTACCAGAACAGAAAGAAGTTTCTTACTTTTAATTTATTTAGGTCCTTTTCGGATACTGTTTATACAAACGTGATGCGGTTTTCAGGATACTGTCTATATAAACGTAATTCGGTTGACCGGCTGCGCCAATTTTTAAGTCGTGTTATGCAGCTCGCATACCAATGTCCTTCTTGTTTGCAAAACGCGCAAACTCCCTTGCTCTCAGCCGAAAAAGCCATATTTACACATTCAGAATCAATTGTGTGGTACCGCTCGCCCTTTTCGACTGCTTCGACTAGATGTGCCAACGAATAGTGCTCTCGCCCGATACAAGGGTTTCGTAAAATTTGGCATTTCAATCCAGAAATAAAAGATCTCACTGCCAGATCGTGTAAATAGTCCATCATTTTGCTGCTTTGGTTTGGCTCGTTAACTTCTTTTCGGGCTTCTTCTAACACTTTTTCTAGTCGAGCCCCGAATTGCGGAACGGGCTCCGTTATACCTTGTCTGCAGACCTCTAGATCCTTCATTAGGTCTCCAAGTTCCCGTTTTCGTGAGTAGGTGGATTTCACTGCTTCACATATTTCATCAATGCTTGAATAAGATTTCTCACCTAATTTCAGGTAAGCGTCTCCCAAGAGCCGTTCTTTTATGCACCCAAGCGCCAAAACTTCATCGTCTCTATTTAATGCATTTTTAAGCATTTGGCAGCACGAAATAAACTTCTTTAAGTCCACCATCAGCCCAGGGCCATCTAATCCGGAGAAAAAGGATATGGTCCTGCTTACTGTTTCTGATATCATATTGAAGGATGTTTGTGGCGGACGCGACATGATTACAACAAGACGTGGTAGGGGAGTTAATTCCTCATCCAATGGACTCCCTATTGAGATCTGTGGGCTTATTGCAATCGGTGGTGGCGGCGGGGGTGGAAGTGATACTGGCGGAAGATCAGCTCTTCTTAAATTTGGAGACAGGTGTGTTGAAACTTCACTGGTAGTCGCAGTCATCTTCGGAATTTTGTTCTGAGATATTTCTTCTTTCGTCGCTTGCTTCAGTCTGTGTCTGAGAATTTGAATCTGCTCTCTTTGTTTTTCGATAACAATTTTCTCCTCGTAAATTTTATCTACGTTCTGTCCTGTGCTCTCCAATCCTGCTTTCAGCCTTTCTATCTCGGCTTGTTGGTCCACTAAGGCACTGTCTGCTTGTGCGAGCGAACTTTTAAGGTCCTTGTTCTGTGCTTTTAAAGCTTTATTTAAGTCTTGATACTTTTTGAACTCCGCAACGGCTTTAGCACTTGAGGATGCTTTCGATATGTTTTCGAGGAGAATATAAAATTCTTCTACTTTTGCCTTATCTTTAACTGATTCTTTTACTAGCGTCAAAAAGGTTCTTTTATTATTAAGGGACTCTTAGACCTCCCAAAATTTAAGATTATAGCGTTTTGTAAGATTTTCAAATTCATAAACTCTCTGTGTTAAGGACTCAATTTCTTCCGCCATTTATAACGTTTGAATTCTACTTACCATTTTTACTCTAACGAAGAAACAGTAGCTTCTATCGTTGATTTTATCTCCTTTAATATTTTTATATTTATATGCCTTTATAAACATATGTTCTTCCTACCTTTCGAAAAATCCTTTGTTTCGCGGAGTCCGTTGACGCCGTTGCTTACTTCGATTTATTGATATTGCTCAATCGATGCGCGTGTGATATAAATTTGGTGTTTATGATCTGCTTTCTTTCTTGTTCTTCTCATTGTTTGCAATTGCCTCACAACACACAAGCTTTTGACAAAGTCTGGCACAAAGGCCTCATGTCAAAGATTTGCTATAACTTTCCTCATGAAATCTATAAATTGCTGAATTCTTATTTAACTAATAGCAAATTCAAAGTGAAACATAAAAGCCACCTAACTCCTAGCTTCAACATCCGAGTCCGTGTTTTTCAAGGAAGCATACTAGGTCCACTCTTATACCTAGTCTACACCAGCGATCTACCCACCGCCGATTGCATATTTACATCTACATTTGCCGATGATACCGCCATATTAAGCTGCCACATAGATCCAACTGTTGCCTCTCTAAAGATGCAAGAGCATTTACAGCATATAGAAAATTGGTTACAGAAGTGGAGAATCAAAGTCAATGAAACGAAGAGCACACATGTCACTTTCACTTTAAATCGCAATACATGCTCTCCTATTACCCTCAACAATATTGAAGTTCCCCAATCAACTGTTGTCAAGTATCTTGGAATTCATCTTGACAGAAGACTGATTTGGAGGAATCACATTGAAGACAAAATAATCCAGATTAAACTTAAGAACCAGAGCTTGCAATAGCTTCTCAATAAGAAGTCTAAACTTAGCTTGGGTAACAAAATCCTCTTATACAAAACAATCACAAAACCCATATGGTTGTATGGCATACAGCTGTGGGGGTCGGCATGCAGCTCATCCGTTGAAAAAGTCCAACGCTTACAATCCAAAAGTTTAAGGCAAATTACTGGAGCCCCTTAATACTTTAAAAATACTTGACTGCACATGGAACTTACAATACCTTCTGTCGACAATGAAATAAAGGATAAAACGGAGACATATAAATACAAGCTAATCGGACACCCAAATGAGTTGGCAGCAAATTTGATAAGCAGCAACACCACCACCCGATTACGCAGATACAAAATTCTGTCCTCCCTCGCATCATAAAATTTCTCCGATATCACATCACTGGTTTGGAATCGATTTAAACTGCTTGAAAATTCGACAAACGACTCTCTCTTAAAGTGAATATCTTTAGAGGCGTCACACAGTATCGCGAACGCGGCCAAAAATGCCAAAAATGAAGATTGGAAATGCTTAAAAATTTTTACTGTTATGAGTAGTCAATATTTATACTAAGAGTAATCAAAAAAAATTTACTTAATATGTTAAGCCGTTTAAGCGCAGCACGCTTTTAAAGTTACACTAAGCGAAATTTGTTCGATTCTGTTAGCGAAACTTTTAAAAATAGCTAATATTTGGAGTGCTATAATTTTGTTGAAAGTAGTCTCACCTTAATTATTTATATGCCAAATTATAACATAAGCTTTATGCTTTAAGTGACATTTAATTTATTGTTTATATTTGTAACTTATGTTATTTTCCGTTACATCAAAATAAGGAATTTATAAAAAGAAGCGATAAAAAGCAAAATAAATTTTTAAAATTAAAAATAAAAAAACGACCCCTCAAACCGCAAAGTGTTTTTTTGTTTTATATACCTCGAAGTGATATCAACATAAATATGTAATATGATCTGCTTTTTCCTGCGGGTTTTTTTGTTATGTCGATTTTATTATAGTGATCTCCTTTGCTAGAAGGGAACTCTATAGTGTGTGGCTTAGGGGTGACATAGTGTTGTATGGAGTTTCTTAGTAACAAGTTTTCGATACGCTGTAACCTCTTATTTTGTGAGGTTTGGTATAAAAATGCATGAGCCAAAAAATGGGGAGGGTGGGGTGTCGGCAAATGCCTCCTCATCGGGGTCAAAGATGGGTAAAAACGAGAAAAAATTCATGAAAAGCTTTATAACTGTCCCAGAGTCGCTCCTAGAGGGGTAAAATATAAAACTGACAACCATTATTTTTCTCTCCCAAATATTTTCTCTGAACAAATATGCCACCTATCTCTCCTCCTTAAGGGGGCTCCCATACAAAAAAAAATATTTTTATAAATTTTCCCCCCACCGTCGTAACTAGCCCCAGAGTGCCCCTAGAGGAGTCAAATGTATGACCAGCCCCCATTAACTTTGTCCCCCTAACATTTTCTCCGAACATACTTACCCTTTATCTGCCCCCCTTAAGGGGGCTCCCATATAAAACTACCTTAATTTGAGCAAAATTTCATACAAAATGGCCGTCACTACAGTCAAACCCCTCCTAGGGGGATGGTATATATGACCGACCCCCATTATTTTTTTACCCTTAACATTTTCTTCAAACATATCTACCCTCTATCTCCCCTCCTTAGGGGGGTCCCCATACAAAATTAGGGTTAAATTAAAGAAAAATGCCTCACGAACTTCAATCTATAATATAGATGCCGTAGGAACAAGAACGAGCATGTTCAGTATGCATATTCGAAAAATTTACAAAATTACCTTTTAAACGAGCCTAATATGAAGAATATTGGATTCGTTTTTGGTATGTTTTAATAATATGTTATAATTATTACTTTTTTTTTTTAACTGAATTTTGGGTTCCGTCCCCTAACTGGCCAAATAATGACCCTAGTAGAAAATATATTATTTTCTTATTTGCTAGTTTTGGAGTGAATTGATTTTAATGTAGGGGGGCATGCTGGCAACCCTTTTCAGAACCTTAGAGTGTCTTCTGGCAGCGCTCAGACCAGCTGATACAGTAAAAAGGGAATATGGCAGCACGCCCTTCGTGTGATCTGTAGTTTTCCTGCGAACTTTAAGAGTTGTATAAAGCTTGAAACAGAAATGGTATCGACAGGCGCCGCTAGCAGTTTGCGATCACATACCGACCTACTTATTTTTAATCGGACAGCCATGCTCAAATATAATGGGAACGAAATTGCCGTCGAGAATGCAAGTACTTATAATGTATTTTTATGGCACTCGACACCGTAAAATAAGTGCCGCCGAAAGTGGGTACTTAGTTAGTGACACAATAATGATTTTTTGGCGTCAAGCATTTATCCCGACAAAAGAAAGAGGCAACGTGAATAAAAAAGTGCATGCTTTGGTCGCTGAATGGCTAGCCCTACAAAAAAATACTTTGAGAGGCGGCGAAACGCAAAAAAAAAAGGAAGCAGTGTTTGTCGATAAATTGGATGATATTTTTGACATCGCACATGTCAATGCACTTGAAATAATGACCAACCCAGAAGATATTGCATTTTTGCTACTGCAAAGAAAAAAGGGACGTCCAGGATGTATGGCGGGTGTTGACAAGAAATTATATGAAACACATAAAAGACGAGCAGAACGAAAAGAACAAGAAGAACGAAGAAAACGCGCCAAAGATGCTGCAGTAGAGGGTAGCTTTTATTATTAGTATTATTATTGTAATTATTATTATAATTATTATTATTATTATTATTATTATTATTATTATTATTATTATTATTATTATTATTATTATTATTATTATTATTATTATTATTATTATTATTATTATTATTATTATTATTATTATTATTATTTTATTGTTCTCACCCCATTCATATTTGTTCGAGGGACCTTTTGTTTACAACAATCCGACGGCAGATTTATTTTCTGCAAGTCGGAAGTTGTTTCTATTATTATTATTATTATTATTATTATTATTATTATTATTATTATTATTATTATTATTATTATTATTATTATTATTATTATTATTATTATTATTATTATTATTATTATTATTATTATTATTTGAATTATTATAGTTTTCCAGCCAAGCATATTCCAAAGTGGAATTATGGTGTTTAGAAGTGAGTATTGTGTTATTTCAGCTACCAAAATTGCATCCTCCGAATCAGAAAATGACCACGAAGTTGCCGATCATAGGATAGTTTTGGCTCAGCGAGTTCCAAAAGGTGAAAGAGGCAGAATCGACTGCATTACTCCGGATTTGGTGTCTGTTTTCGACAGATGTAAAATAACAGACACAGCAGCAGTTCGTATATTGATTGCTGCAGCTCAAGCTTTTAAGCTTGATCCAAGAAGATATATAATCAATCGAACCTCCCTTCGGCAAGCCCGTACGCAAAATCGACTGCAGGTTGCTAATTTTTTGAAAGAAAATCCACAAGTATGCAATTTGAAATAAAAGATTTATGTAAAACGTAGTACTTACTATTTTAACGATTTTAGTTGGCTGAAGCAAAATTTTTCAATGTACACTGGGATGGAAAAATGTTGCCGGACTTGGAAGGCGACCATAAAAAAGTTGATCGACTTCCAGTTATCGTCACATATGATGGAAAGGAGCAACTTTTGGGCGTGCCAAAGATACCATCGGGAAAAGGAAAAGGCAAACGTATTGCAGATGCCGTTTACGGGCTTTTGCTTGAGTGGAAAATCGCTGACCGCATTCAAGCCATTTCTTTCGATACCACGTCAACGAACACTGGAGCAAATATTGGAACGAGATCTTTTCTATCTGCCATGCAGACATCACATATATGAACTGCAGTTGAAAGAAGTGTTTGAGGCCAAATTCGGTAAAATGTCTGGGCCAGGAGTGCCAATTTTTGCACGTTTCAAAGAGCAATGGGAAAACCTTAAAGATAAACCTTATAGTCCTGGAATAGAAGATGCTAGGGTTGCAGCGAAAATACCAATTAAAGTTCAAGTGGAGATCAGGTTTTTTTGTTTGGCGCAACTGAAGGACAAACAGCCTAGAAACGACTATAAAGAGTTTCTTGAAGTCGTTTTATTGTTCCTTGGTGAAAATATCCAGAACTATCGCATCAGACCACCAGGAGCTATCAGTCATGCTCGATGGATGGCGAAAGGCATATACTGCACAAAAATGTTTTTGTTCCGAAAATATCTCGGCTTGAGTAACGATGAATTGAATGGACTCCGCGATGTAACCATTTTCATCGCAACACTTTACGTGAAAGCTTGGTTTAGCACCACAAGAGCAATCGAAGCTCCAAATAACGATTTAAATTTTTTGAAAGCGATTGCTGCATATGCTTCAATTGACAAGATTGTGTCGCAACGATTGTGGAAGAGATTCTCTGGACATCTCTGGTATCTCAGTGGAGAAGCTGTTGCTCTCTCATTATTTGATAAAAATGTTTCCTGTGACACCAAGTGGAAAATGGCGAACGCAATTTGTTCATTTCAAGAGGAGGCAGAGAATTATGAGGAAAACTTATCTGCCGATGAGTTGAACGAATCTGTTGAAGATGATAGCGAGAAAAAAGAAGATGTAGATGATGCCGTGGAAAAAAAAGACAATGATGATTTAGAGCATAGTGGTGGCAGTGGTAACAAAGATCGTGCCCGTCCAGTACATATTTTTGGCCTTAATTGTGTGAAAAGAATTATGTTGGAATCAAATCAACTGATTAAAAAAGATTTGAGCCAATACGTAACACCTGAGACAGCAAAATTTTTCGTGCGCTTTGGATTGTCAAAAAATTTCATTGTTACCGATCCAGAAACCTGGAAAAAACGGGAAGATTACCTGCAAGCGATTGAAATACTGCGTAAATTACATGTTGTCAATGACGCTGCCGAAAGAGGAGTAAAATTGATAGAAGATTACAACAATTTGCTGTGCCGTAACGAAGAAGAAAAAATATTTTTGCTTCAGGTTGTCGCCGAAAATAGGAAGGAATATCCTTCGCATACAAAAAATAAATTAATTTAACTGGCATAAAAAATATTATTTTTGTATGGCAATCGCCTTAAGGGGCGGAGATAGGGGGTAGGTTTGTTCACCAAAAATTGTTAGGGGGGAAAATAAATGGGAGTTGGTCTTTTTTGAGTCATAGATTGAGGTTTGCGGCATTTGACTCGAAAATTTATTTTTTCTACTAGGGTCATTATTTGGCCAGTTAGGGGATGGAACCCAAAATTTAGTTTAAAAAAAAAAGTAATAATTATAACTTATTATTAAAACATACCAAAAACGAATCCAATATTCTTCATATTAGGCTCGTTTAAAAGTCAATTTTGTAAATTTTTCGAATATGCATACTGAACATGCTCGTTCTTGTTCCTACGGCATCTATATTATAGATTGAAGTTCGTGAGGCATTTTTCTTTAATTTAACCCTAATTTTGTATGGGGACCCCCCTAAGGAGGGGAGATAGAGGGTAGGTATGTTTGAAGAAAATGTTTAGGGTAAAAAAATAATGGGGGTCGGTCATATATACCTGAAGTCAAAACAGGTTGAGTAGTAAGTTCTGACTGATTTCTTTATTCAAAATGTTTCGTTTTTATACTATATTGGATGTTTACAAAAATGCTTAAATAAAGGTTTCTTAAACAAAATAACTTACGTCTGCAATATTCAAAGCAAGAGAAATTCGGCGATAAATGAACATATCGATTTTCATGCAAAAGTGGTCAATGAATCTAACCGCACCAAATGCATCGAAGTATTGTTTATTGAATCAACAAGTGCATTCCAAACGCTATGCACTTTTGGGGTTCAGTGACTTTAACCCTTCTGCATTCTTTCAAAAAAGTAACACTTTTTGTCTTTTGGGTCAAAATGACCCAAGATAATATAAATAATTTTTTTTTTGTTTAAATAAATTTTATTTTATTTTTTTTTATAAATTTAAGGTTTTTTGTTTCATATATATAAAGATAAATATTACATTTAGTTATTTTAAGACTTATTTCCACAATCTAGGCAGATAATAGCCTTGGTATTGTGTTCCTTGCAAACATATTTTCGGCATTTTTCGCAAATAGTTGAATATTTATTTGAATTTTTATCATGGGGGCAAAAGAAACAGCGCTGTCTTTTTCCTGAAGGCTCGATGAAAGACACACGGATGGCATTCTTACTTGTGGAAGGAGATTCCGAACCGGATGCCATTTCAAGGGCACGTTCTGACCTTTGTCTTGTGTTTTGAATTGCTTGTACAACATTCTTGGCCGATTTTCCGTAAAGTAGTCTTTGCCGTCGCAAAATATGTGGTCTTATCAACTGATTTCCTAGCTCCGCGAGGTACAATCGGCGTCTGAACATTTTGTTGCTGTTCCAAGAAGGGTTAATTTCAGTCCATATAATATAGGAATTTATCAGTCTGTCGGCCAACTAAAATGTCAATGGGGTCAAAATGACCCACAAACGCTTCATGTGTTTGAAAAACCTATTTATGCTTCTATGTAAAACAAATGTAAATTTATTTTATTGTTTTTTAAAGATATCCCATCTATTTAATATTTTTATGGATAAAATAAAACATTACATCAATACAGAAAGTTGAAGTCGGTCATTCAACGAAATTTAATTCGAAATTGGGTCATTTTGACCCAAAGAGTGCAGAAGGGTTAAATTGTACTGTGCTTATCGCGATCATAAGACTTGTGCGAAGCGCAATGAACCAAGTTGGAAATATGATGCGCCGCGTGAGCTTCGGCATTCTGAGTACATTTGTTTATTATGCTTTTGCGCCGCGTGAGGTTCGGCGACTTCAGTGCGTTTGTTCTTTATGCTTTGATATGTCATTCGTTCACCACACCTCCCTTCCTTTAAAAGAATGATTTTACAACTGTATGATCATTCTAAGGTTTCATAATTTTAAATATGTGTATATAGGTATGTGTATCTTGTATCCTTATTAATATATATTATATATATATGTATATATTTTTTTTTTGTTTTTTTGTTTTTTTTTGTTTTGTTTATTTGGTTTTATTCTTTATTGAATAGCTTAAGTCTATTCTTATGTATAATTATAGTTTTATTATTACATTTTAAATGAAAATTATTTCTATCATCTATCTTTTCAACACTATAAGGGCCCCTGTATGCATTGTCTAATTTATGACCTGTGTCATCCTTAACCAAAACTAAATCTCCTATCTTTATGTTTATACTATTTACATTTTTATCATAATAGTTTTTTGTATTTAGCTTGCTTTGTTGCAATATTCTGTGAGCTCTTTCTTGTGCTATTATATTTGGAGTCTAAATTTAACTTTCTTATTATATGCCTCATGATTGTAGATTGGCTCAATTGTTTTATGTGATAGAAATTCATACTTGGGTGGTTTTTTACCGAAAACTAATTCGAACGGGCAGTAACCATGTGCTGTAGATGGGGTTGTGTTATAACAATAAGTGAAATATTTCAACCACTCATCCCAATCAGTTTTTTCTACTGATATATAAGTACGTACGTATTCGTTAAATGTTCGATGTACTCGTTCTACTGAGCCTAACGTTTGATGATGATACGGTGTCGACGTTCGATGTTCGATATTCAATAGTTTGCATAATTCTTCAAATACTGAATTTTTATATTCCGTTCCCATATCGGTAATAATTGAGTTAACTTGACCAAAAGTGAGGATAAAATTATCAAAAATTCCCTTTGCTATTGTTTTAGCATGTTTGCTAGCTACTGGAATTGTAACCAGATATTTTGATAAATCGCATAAAATTGTAATAGCGTATTCATTCCCATTTTCTGATGTTTGTAATGGTCCTATTGTGTCAATCTGACTATTTGGAAAGGTTTACTAGGAGTGTCAGTAATTGTCATGGGGTCTCTATTATGCTTCACTATTTTGCTTTTGTTGCAGTGTATGCATTGTTTAACGTATTTTTTAATGTCTCGTGACATGTTTTTCCACTGGTTATATTGTTTTATTTTATTACTCGTTCGATTGATACCTGGGTGGCCACCATTAACAGGATCATCGTGGAATTTTCTAAGTATCTTTTGTATGGATTCTTTGTCCGTAACATGATTAATTCTGGGAGTTATTGCAATGATCAGTTGCTTAAGTGTATTATTGCCCTTTTCTTTAAATTCATCTATGTTTATTTATTCGAATAATTTATCTTCCATGGAAATTTGTAATTTTTTGATGCCTAACTTATCGGCTTTTGCGTTAAGCCTAGAAAATAGTTGGCCTAAGTCAACTTTTTCATTAACAAAAAGGTCATCAATATAAATAAAGCTACTAATCCTCTTTCCTTTTCTCAAAACTAGTTTTGGTGGGGTGAAGATGAGCTGGACATGTCTTTTTACTTCATATTTGTATAGCGCTTCATATATTTTGGGCTTTTCTTCCTTAACACTTAAATTTTCGTTTTCCTTTTTAGTCTCTTTTTTGCTTTTTGATCTAATGATTACTGAGATTTTTGTCTCAATATTTTGTGTCATTTTCTTAAAATCATTAATATCTATGCGGGATAGCGCATCCGCTACATAGTTTTCCTTTCCTGCTTTATACCCCACCACAAAGTCATACTCTTCTAAATCTAACCGAATGCGTGTTAATTTTGAAGATGGGTTCTTCATTGAAAATAAGTATGTAAGAGGGCGATGATCTGTTTTTATGAAAAATCTCTTGCCATATATGTATATGTCGAAAGTAATTTATTCCCCAATGTATTGCTGCTAATTCTTTTTCTATTGTCGATTTATTACATTCACCCTTTGTAAATGAGCGTGATGCATATGCTATGGGTAATTTTTTATCATCATACTGCTGTGTTAGCACCGCTCCGCAGGCAAATCCGCTTGCGTCTGTTGTGATATAAAAATTTCTATTAAAATCGGGGTATTGTAATATTTGTGGTTGTAGTAATGAATTTTTTAAATACTGAAATGATTGTTTACATTCATCTGTCCACTCAAAAGGTACGTTTTTTCTGCATAATCTTGTTAGAACTCTTGAATACTTAGCGAAATTTTCTATAAATCTTCTGTAATAATTGCAAAATGCGACGAATCTTTTTACTTCGTCTGCCTTTTTGGGGGTAGGATAGTTTAATATGGTGTCATATTTGCTTTCGTCGGGCAAAATACCCTTGTCAGTACATTTATGCCCTAAATAAGTGACTTCTCTGTTAAAGAATAAACACTTTTCGGGATGCAATTTCAAATAATATTTTCGGCAAATTTCAAAAACGTCACGTAAATTCCTGAGCATGTGGTTTTCTGAACATCCCAACACCACCAAATCGTCCATATAAAGAAATGCTTGTGCGGGTGATAGACCTGCAAATGCCGGAGTCATCATTCTCTGGAATGAGTTTGGCGCGATTTTGAGACCGTAAGGCAATCGTTTGAACTGGGAACTTCCATTATCTGTTGAAAATGATGTTATATTTCTTGACGCGCTATCGAGTTCGATCTGGTGAAAACCGGATGTAGATCCAAACATGAAAAAAATTTAGCTCTGCCTAGTTGATCAAGAATATCGTCTATTCTTGGTAGTGGGAATTTGTCAGCCGTTAATCTTTTATTAATTTCTCTGTAGTCAACTACTAACCTCCATCTCTTAGTATTGCTTCCGGGAAGAGATTTTTTCGGTACCAATAAAATCGGACTATTATATTCTGATGTGGATGGTTCTATTATTTCATCTTTTATAAGTTTATCAATCTGTTTTACAATTTCTTCTTTATGTGCGTGCGGTATGCGATAATTTTTCCTGTAGGCTGGGTCGTCATTGTTAAGGCGTAATTTCTGTTTATAGAAATTATTGGTTGTAATTTTTTCTGTTTCTAACGCGAAAATGTCTATATATTCTGTACATAATTTATTCAGATTTTCATATGCAAATAGTGGGAAATTTTTTCGCAATTTATTTAGTTTTTCTTCCGAGTTTTCATTTGTGTTTCTTGGTGCGATTATTTCGTAATTTTCTAAATTTTCAGTTTTTACATTCAAGTTTTTGATTGTTATATTTTGACTGTTCGTATTGATTATTCTAACAAAAGTTTGCAACTTTTTTGCGATTGTATTGGCCACAAATACGCATGGATGGATTTCTTGTTGAGGAATGAAGATATTATTTTCATTTTGATTGATGTTAATTAACCGAATTACTTCCGCTCTTGCGGGCACTGTTAATGAATTTATATTGGGTGAATTTCGCATAGGGATGGCCAAATCTTCATGGTAGTCTGTTGGTATTAATACAAGCCAGTCTTGATCTGGCTGGTAGTCTATAATACAGTTGTATTTTTTAAGGAAATCTAAACCGAGTATGCCCCTGCATGGGATTGGAAAGTTATCTTTTACAATGTGAAATTCATGTTTAATTAATAGGTCGTCGCATATTAGATCTGTGGTTTTTGTGCCTATTGTACTTATTGAACCTTGTCCTATTCCGTTTAGTGTTAGTTTTTGGAAGGTATTTATTTGTGTTCTACTGGAAATATCTAAAGAATCAATTTTAAAGACAGATATGTCTGCTCCGGTATCAATTAAAAAGGTGTTAATGGTGTTGTTCAAAAGAATTTTTGCAGAAATATAACTATTGAGATGCAGATTAAATGTGTAAAGAGTTTTTGTTGCGCTATTTAATTTTGTTGTGGAGTTTGCAGGTTTTCCGTCGTTTGTTCGGTATTCAATGACCTAACACTCCTACTGGGTTGATTCGTGGTGTTGCCTCTATTTCTTCCTCTGAAGTTGTTTCTGTTATTAAAATTATTATAATTTCCATAGGTTATATTTGGATAGGAACGACCTCGGCCTCGCAAATTTCCACGATTGTGGTTGCCGCGTCCACCAATATAGTTACTTCCACGATTATTGTATTTATTAAAATTTCTATACTTCTTCTGTTATAGAACATGATGTTACTTGAATGATTGGTAGCGTCATTACTAGCCTCCATGAATTTTGCAACAGCGCCTTCGACACTGCTGAACTGTCCGCTTTTCATAACCAGTTTTACTTCAGGGTTCAAGGAATTTGCTTTAAATGCATCCACCGCTGCCTGTGCCGAATATGTGGATGCTAATTCGGAAGTTAAGCCGTCTGTGATGTAAGCACTTTCTAATTGTTTAGTCAGTTCTCGTATTTCTGTGCTAAAATCCGTGGCGGTTTTCTTTTCTTGTTTAATATTTTTAATTTTTTCTTGTAAAGCTTTAGTGGATTCCCCTTTACATTTTGATTGTAATTTAATTATACCCGACACACTCTGTGTCGAGGGTATATTGCGTTTGTTTGGTTGTGTGTAACACCCAGAACCAGTCGAGATAGACCATACAAAATGTATATAGAAATGATCAGCGTCACCAGGAGATTCGATTTAGACATTACCGTCTGTCTGTCTGTCCGTCTGTCTGTCTGTCTGTATACAGTTATCTTATCGAAGGAGTTGAGCTATCTTGACAAAATTTGGTATGCGTAGTCATGGGGACATGAGTAAGAACAAGTTCGAGAATGGACCCGATCGGACCATTTTTAGGGGTACCTCCAGTACTAGGGTCTTTTACGAAAATCACAAAAACTGCTCTAAAACCTAAGTTTTTCAAGATATTTTGATGAAACTTGGTATTTGAACATGTTTAAAGGCAAGTAATATGATTTCAAAAAATTTGAAAAGTGGGCGTGGCATAAGGGCGTTTTTAGAAAATTGTCTCCTACACCCGAAATACAAATGGGACTTGAACGAAAGTTGGCACGTATGCTTCCTTGATAGCCAGTAACGTCCTCCCCAAAAATTTTCGATCGAACCATTATTAAGGGTACCTCTAGTACTAGGGTCTGTCACAAAAATCCCAAAAATGCCTCAAAAGCGGACTTTATTGAAATATTTCAATGAAACTTAGAATTTAAGCGTATATATAAGGGTCCGATTGGAATCTCATAAAAATTTAAAAATTTGGCGTGGCAAATGGGCGGTTTTTATAAAGAAATTTAACAAAAGTCGGTATATGGGCCCAATATGTCCTTAAACACCTCTTGATATTAAAAATTATTCGAAAATAAATGTCTGTGTCGGGTATTCTATTGTCAGGCTGGCCTGACTATAACACCCTTACTTGTTTTTATTTCATCTATTGTAGCTTCGTTAGTTATTAGTCTTCTTGAATCTCCTTTCAATTTAGTTTTTATTAAATTAACAGCTATCTCTTCGTGTCCTCCGACTACTGTTTTAAGTAATTCCAAAGAGTCAAGGAATGCTTGCAAATTTTGAGGACGCCCATCAAAATCGCTCAGTATTGAGGCTGCTAGTCTTATAAAATCCGGTTGTGACATTTTTATTTGTGTTGATGGATTATCGTCAAACAGAAGGCTTAAAAAATTTGTTGCGTCTTCGCAATTGTCAGATTCTGATTGAAACTTTGTGGAGTCCTGGTCGAAGGAACTCAAATCAACTTCTGCTGGTTCTCTAATATTATGAGAAATTTCATGCTCAATGTCGTACCTTGCTAGTATTTTTAATAGCTTGTCTCTTAATTCCAAAAAAATTGCTAAAGCTAAATCTTTGTGTTCCTTAGTGAATTTTTCGTATTTTGCACTGATTGTAGCTCTTATTGAGTTAAAAATTTCAATCAATGTTTGCAAATGTCTTTGAACTGTACCTGGTCTTATATATCTGTTTCTAGTTAAGAGTTTGCTAATTCGAATAAAATTCCGTTTTTCCGCTTCTAAAAAATTACTTATCTGTGTCCATCTTTCCATTACTCAAGATAATTTATATTTTGTCTAAATCATTAGCTTTACTAACATACTTCTTTTTAATTGATTTGTTATGCAATGTATATATTTTCATTGCTAATTCCACACAGGAAATGACTGTTAAAATGGTTAAAAGAATTTCTATTGGTTCAAGATTTATTATGTTCGTTGATACTTCTAATTCGTTTATAACGTTTGCTTTGGGATCCTGAATTTTAGATTTTTGGCCGCCCATAGTAAGAATTGGTAGATTTACAAAAAATTTCAAAGATAACGTTTCTTTTATTTTATTTATTAATTTAATTTTTTTTTTATTTTTTATTTTTTTTTTTTTTATTCACAAACTGTTTTTGCTGATACTTCAACATACATTGATATGATACCTTGTCGTTCTAATGCTCTATTTATTATTTGAATGGAATCGAGGGTAGCTTCGAGTAAAGTTGCATCTACGTCTCTATCTAGTCTTACATTAAATTTTAAAAATTTGTTTCCTTCAGTGCAAAACCGTAATATAATTATTTCATACTCCATTGTGATTTTATAAAAAAAATTTTTTTTTTTCAAATTTATTGAAGCAGAAAAATTCTAAGAAAATTTTATTTTTACCGCAAAGAACTTTTTTTTTTTTTTTGAATTTATGAAAGTAGAAAAACTCCAAAAAAAAAAATTTTTTTTTTTTTTACCTCATTGGAGTGACCGCGTTATACGCGTCTTGCCACTTCCAATGTAAATTGAAGTTGCAAGGTGCTATTCAGCACTCTTGGTTTTGAGCTGCTCTTCCAATCGTCCTATCTTCTTCCAAGTTTCTGGGTTTTTTGTTGATTAAGCCTGCCTGATGAGGGTTGCACGTAGTCTTCGCAATTTATTTTTGGCACCTCCTCTTCTTTTTGGACGTTTATGCTGGGGTATAGTTGTCAATTTGGCTTCCTTTTCTTCAGATTCCCTTTTGGATTTCTCTAATCGTCTCGCCTGATATTCCTTGATGCTGAGAGGACGGGGGCCGGCTGTAGGGTCTTCTATTAATGCCTCAGTTAATGTTGGTTTCATGCTGGTGTACGAGTCATCAAAGCTGTCAGTAGCTATTCCTTTTCTTCAGAGCCACAGCGATAACACAAGTTTACAAATAAAGGCCAACTTTTGGACCAGAAAAACTGGATAGCGACCCTATAGGAATTTTTTGTGCTGATTCCGAATCTGGTACCCGTTTTTCTCTATCACGTCAAGTTTTTGAGAAATCGTTAAATAACGGTTTTTTACATTTTTACCTATAGTCTATGTCAATAATGAGGTCGTAGACCCTATATGCCTTAACCGATTTCAAAGTTTTTGGTACTCATATGAAAGAGGAATGACAACGCAACATATCCTTTATACACAAATTTGGAATTGATTCAGTAACTTGGAAGCTATAGGGCAAAAAACGCGATGCTGATTTCCAATTTTTAGCGATTTTGTTTAAAAACTTGAAATTCAAATGGTTTTAATTTCCGAACCAAGGCTGGTATTCCAGGTCTTAATACTTTGAATGAAAGAACAATCAATTGAAAAAGTTTTGAGCCTAAAACAAAAAAAAATCCGTTGCGTCGTTCTAATTTTATGAGGATTTTCGCTGAAAATGACAAAAACGAATTTTTATTTTTGGTATATTCTTCGCTCGTTCATATGTATATTTCAGTTCGAATTGTGTATGTTGGTAAAACTGGCTTAAAAAACATAAAACTTAAATTCTATTTTAAACCTATCTTTAAAGCTAAAACCAATTTAAACTTTAAAAATGAACAGAATTTGAACTGAGCCTTTTGTATTGTTTACTATCTGTTTCGCGTATAAGGGACCAGCAATAGTCACTCAACATTCCTTCATCCCAAAAGCCCTTATAATTTTTTTCAATCCTCTGTAGGTCCTGGTGAATGCGCTTTCCTTGTTCGTCGCTAGTTTTGCCCAAGTTTTCGGGGAAGAAATCCAAATGTGAGTGGAGAAAATGTATTTTTAGTGACATCCGAACTCCCATTTTTCGATAATTTTTCAAGAGTCCTCCAACTATTTTTATGTAGTTGTCGCTTTTTTTATTTCCCAAAAAATTTCCCACAACGTCTTTAAATGATGACCAAGCAGCTGCTTCTATAGGTGACAGATGTTTCGAAAAGTGTTCATCACGCATGATTTTTCTGATGTCTGGTCCAATAAAAACACCTTCTTTAATTTTGGCATAGGAAATTTTCGGAAAAAATTTAATCAAATATTGGAAGGCTGGTCCATATCGCTGCAGCGCCTTTACGAAATTTTTGAATAGACCCAGCAGTTGAGTGACTATTGCTGGTCCCTTATACGCGAAACAGATAGTAAACAATACAAAAGGCTCAGTTCAAATTCTGTTCATTTTTAAAGTTTAAATTGGTTTTAGCTTTAAAGATAGGTTTAAAATAGAATTTAAGTTTTATGTTTTTTAAGCCAGTTTTACCAACATACACAATTCGAACTGAAATATACATATGAACGAGCGAAGAATATACCAAAAATAAAAATTCGTTTTTGCCATTTTCAGCGAAAATCCTCATAAAATTAGAACGACGCAAGGGTTTTTTTTGTTTTAGGCTCAAAACTTTTTCAATTGATTGTTCTTTCATTCAAAGTATTAAGACCTGGAATACCAGCCTTGGTTCGGAAATTATAACCATTTGAATTTCAAGTTTTTAAACAAAATCGCTAAAAATTGGAAATCAGCATCGCGTTTTTTGCCCTATAGCTTCCAAGTTACTGAATCAATTCCAAATTTGTGTATAAAGGATATGTTGCGTTGTCATTCCTCTTTCATATGAGTACCAAAAACTTTGAAATCGGTTAAGGCATATAGGGTCTACGACCTCATTATTGACATAGACTATAGGTAAAAATGTCAAAAACCGTTATTTAACGATTTCTCAAAAACTTGACGTGATAGAGAAAAACGGGTACCAGATTCGGAATCAGCACAAAAAATTTCTATAGGGTCGCTATCCAGTTTCTCTGGTCCAAAACCTTGTATACCTGTGTAATTTTTAGATTTTCCCATTAGGATTTGATGATTTTCTTGAGCTTTTTAGCGACTAGCTCTGGTGATTAGCTCAGCTTAGCCCGTAAGGATATATTGACAATCCTTCAGCGACTAGCTTCGGTGATAGTGTGAGCAAAGCCCGTAAGGATAAAGACAATCCTTCGGCGGCCAGCTTACTATTTTTCAAAAAATATTCAACTTTTTGCTTTAACTGGCAAGGATCGCCATGAAGTCAAAACAGGTTGAGTAGTAACACTAATCAAATAATATATAGATGTCTCACGCCGAACAAAAATTTGGTCGCTAGCGATACTGAGCTCTGGCTCCCAGCGAAAGAAATCTAGCAATCGGAAAAATTCGGGTTTTATACTTTTGCATTCGCGAAGCACCAGAAACGATTCAGTATGAAACTGAATTCGAAACAGTGCTGAGCTATCTCCTTTTGCCTTTTTTTTTATTTTTTGTTGTTTTTGTTGCGACGTTATACATATGTATGTATTTGTGTATGAATCTGTTCATGCTAGAAACCAAAAATTTGAAAATTTCAATTTGGGCTTCATGCGTATATGAGAAATTTTGAAGTTGCCCTGCAGTAAATGTACTCGTCACCAGGTGCTAGTGATCAACTGTACCCGTACCACTACATTCTCCTCTTGATATTTTGTATGAGCGAATGTATATGCGAGAGCATAAATATTTTTTACTGTTAGTATTTAGTAGTTAATATATAAAAAACTAACGGCTTTGAAAAAAATTTTTCGCGAACAATTATAAAAAAGGTTTCGAAGTCTAAATTGCAGGAATTTTTAAAAGTCACGTAAATTGTTTTCTTATCTTTAAGCGTAGAACACTTTGTTCTTTTAAAAAATTTGCTTGGTTGAATATTAAATTTTCCCCTTCTTTTTCTCGCCTGCGCGGGAATTCGAACTCGAACCTATGGGTAATGAGTGCACACACTATCCACTATGCCACAAAGCCGTCTTCTTCATACTTAAGCAAGTGTACAAGTAATTGTTATTTTAATTGGACTCGTTGTCTCTATTGCATAACCAGTTTCAGCATCAACTGATGTCTTCTCGCAAATACGATCATACAAAATATCAAGAGGGGAATATAATGGCACGGGTACAGTTAGTTACTAGTACCTGGTGACGAGTACATTTACTGCAGGGCAACTTCAAAATTTCTCATATACGCATGAAGCCCAAATTGAAATTTTCAAATTTTTGGTTTCTAGCATGAACAGATTCATACACAAATACATACATATGTATAACGTCGCAACAAAAACAACAAAAAATAAAAAAAAGGCAAAAGGACATAGCTCAGCACTGTTTCGAAAACAGTTTCATACTGAATCGTTTCTGGTGCTTCGCGAATGCAAAAGTATAAAACCCGAATTTTTCCGATTGCTAGATTTCTTTCGCTGGGAGCCAGAGCTCAGTATCGCTAGCGACCAAATTTTTGTTCGGCGTGAGACATCTATATATTATTTGATTAGTGGTAGTAAGTTCTGACTGATTTCTTTATTCAAAATGTTTCGTTTTTATACTATATTGGATGTTTACAAAAATGCTTAAATAAAGGTTTCTTAAACAAAATAACGTACGTCTGCAATATTCAAAGCAAGAGAAATTCGGCGATAAATGAACATATCGATTTTCATGCAAAAGTGGTCAATGAATCTAACCGCACCAAATGCATCGAAGTATTGTTTATTGAATCAACAAGTGCATTCCAAACGCTATGCACTTTTGGGGTTCAGTGACTTTAAATTGTACTGTGCTTATCGCGATCATAAGACTTGTGCGAAGCGCAATGAACCAAGTTGGAAATATGATGCGCCGCGTGAGCTTCGGCATTCTGAGTACATTTGTTTATTATGCTTTTGCGCCACGTGAGGTTCGGCGACTTCAGTGCGTTTGTTCTTTATGCTTTGATATGTCATTCGTTCACCACATACCATCCCCCTAGGAGGGGTTTGACTGTAGTGACGGCCATTTTGTATGAAATTTTGCTCAAATTAAGGTAGTTTTATATGGGAGCCCCCTTAAGGGGGGAGATAGAGGGTAAGTATGTTTGGAGGAAATGTTAGGGGGACAAAGTTAATGGGGGTTGGTCTTACATTTGACTCCTCTAGGGGCACTCTGGGGCTAGTTACGACGGTGGGGGGAAAATTTATAAAAATATTTTTTTTGTATGGGAGCCTCCTTAAGGAGGAGAGATAGGTGGCATATTTGTTCAGAGAAAATATTCGGAGGAGAAAAATAATGAGGGCCGGTCTTATATTTTACCCCTCTAGGAGCGACTCTGGGACAGTTATAAAGCTTTTCATGAATTTTTTCTCGTTTTAACCCATCTTTGACCCTGATGAGGAGCCATTTGACGACACCCCACCCTCCCCATTTTTTGGCTCATGCATTTTTATACCAAACCTCACAAAATAAGAGGTTACAGCGTATCGAAATCGAAAAGTCGTGCACTATGCCACCCCTAGTGTGGCTCTCTTCTAAAGACAGAAAATGGGGAGCAAAACAAAACGATATGATAAGTTTTGTTAAACAAACTTATTTTGCTGATTTAGATGAAGAAGATTTGAAAACAAAATTAAGCTGGTTTGGATCCAAAATTCTAAAAAAGTGGCATCAAAGCGGTAGGAGGAAAACTTCAAAGAAACCAATGCGAATTGGTTAAATTCCTCCATCGATTTTAAAATTAGTGAGGCAGTAAGTACAGGAGTTTTTAATATTAGCTTTAAAATTAACATAGTTTATTTTAACTTCAATTATAGACATCTAATAAACAGATGAATCAACAACAACAAAGTGACAAGTTACAGACATATGATGACGAGGTGAGCTTTGTGCAACTTTGTTTTTGTTTGATCTTAATGAAATTGTTTTTTGCTACATCCAAAAGAGTACATCCGAGTACTAGCAAAGGAAGACCACGAAAATCGTATGAAGACTCTGCTGAAAGATCGAAACGTAGAACAATAGGAGACTTAATAAAAGTTTCTTCTTAAGGGGAAATTCTGGCTGCGGCTGAAAAAATCAATAGGCAAGAACATATGGTAAATCGCTTGTCAGTTGCACGATCGTTGGCCTTATACTTTGACCTTCAACTTTCTGTCCGTAAATATAATATTTTACGATCCGTAATGAATTCCGTGAACAAAGATTGAATTCCAAGCTACTATTCATTGCACAATGAAATAGAGCGTTTGCTAACAAAACCAATTATTTTGTCCGAGGTGTCTGCAGAGGTACCCTTACAAGCATTATTAGTGAGAACAGCTCAAAGCATATTGGACTCAATTGACATATTGGACATCAGACTGTTGTGCCTCCGATTCCGACGACATTTAACAAAAATAATTTTGTACAATTTTTCATTTTATTTTATTTTATTCGTTTTATGTATTAAATACATAACACACATATAAAATAATTCCACGATTAAAAGTAGCATGATTCGAAAAAAAAAAATTCTGTGGAGTGGGTAGAGGGTTAAAGGGGAATTTTGAAAATTTCTTAATCTCATCAAAAGAAATGTCCATGCCAAAGTTCAAGAAGAATTAACACTCAAACATTTAATAATTTTGGAACAGCAGTGATTATTGAATGAGCGTACGGGCGAAAGCGGTACAATTGTTTCGTTGAATTTTCATGCATTTTCACTGCATTGCAATTATCGTAAGTCGTCGTGTAGACCTAAAATTTTTTTGAATTGTGATAAATATATATTTTAAGTGTTGAAATCCATAAAAAGTTTCTTTGTTTTTTAATTAGCTAAAAAAAAATTCTATATAAACAAGTGCACCATAAAAGTGCGCACTTTGAAGGGGCGTAGTTTCTGAAAGGGGCGTGGCACCAAAAAAAATATTTTGGGGTCTACATTTTTTCCTGTACATAATCTGTGTACTAAGTTTAAGCTTTCTAACTTTAAAACTGTGGAAATTAGAAAATCACTTTATATGGGAGGTGGGCGTGGCAGTTGGCGAAATTCTATGATTTTCTCAAAATTTCTAAATTTAGGCTATAGTAATACTCCAACCAAATTTCATTGCTCTACGACCACGCCTTCTATTTTTGGCCAAGAAATGTATGGAGTCGCGACACTGTGCGTCACTTTTTAGTAATAGGATTTAATTACGTATTGTAAGTTTTGGTACATGAATTGTAAATACATCAAAAGATTCAATAGATTCATGAATAAAAAAAATTAAAATAAAAATTTGTTAAATCAAATTAAATAAAAATGCGAGATATACTGTGCCCTTTTCAGGCCCAAAATTACATATTCGTTTGTTGATTTACAGTTTTTTGCATGGTAAAATGAGCGCTTTTGGCTAAGTGACTTTGGTTGTCCGATAAAAATTTAACAGTGCGGACGAAGTTCTCCTCAAATCGTTATTTGTACAACTGTATTCATATTGCATAATAAAAACAAAAGTTCTCTGCCAATAACATGAAGTAAAGCTTTTTATCCGCTTATTAACAAAATGTATAAGCCCCGTATCGTCTCGTTATGCAAACAATGTTTTTAATAAGTTGAAAATTTATTCTGCAAACCGCTTTCTTTGACACTGCAATCCTAACTGACTTTTTCCAACAGTCGTTTCTTAAGTGTAATTTAATCTTAGATTGCAACGTCAGCTATCCAACTTTTCTTCGGATGCGCGTGCGAGTCATAATTGGAATTTTTTGTGCAAATAAACTTGCTGATGGTGTTAACCCCTTCCTTTCCTTATATCTGTGTCGTGTATATCGCGGTTTGCGTTGAAGCCGGGTTGTCTTACTCGGGTTGATGACTGATCGCTTCTTCATTCAATTTCAAATTTCGCGGTGGCGATACTGATGACTGTTGGGCTGTCTGCCAATAAAAAGCAATCTATCGTTTTGCTTAATTCAGAGAGATTCTTATTTTTTACTCTAAAGTACGTCGACATAACAGTGCGACTCGACATACGATGGTTCATCGCATACCATCTGTAATATTTTATGGTATGCGATGGCACCAGGTAGATAGATTTTTTTGAGTGGGCAATTTTCGGTATGCGATGAGCATTTTAAGATGGCGTTAAGCAAGAAAATTCGCTGCTTGGAAGCGCTAAAACATTAAAATTTGTTAAATAAAGAGCAAAAAAGAAAAAAAACCCGACATTCTGGGTAAATCCGTTCTTGCAGAAAAGAGAACAACAACAAAAAAACTCATAAGTGTCAGCCCATCGCAAGCGATAGATGGCATGCGATATGGTATGCGAGATATGACATACCATCTGCCATGAGCGGTCTCCACTTGCGATCTATCGCGTACTTGCGATCGCATGCTATGAACCATCGGACGTCGAGACCTTAAGTAATGAAGACTAGAGACCAATTCCTCTTTAGATGCATTTGCAGAACCCAGGAGTATCGCTTATAACCAGGGATGACCACCACTACAATCAGCGTACAAAAATGGTGCGCGTGTTCGTACAACAAAAACGAAAAAATTAAACAAATCAGTTCTCTTCTGAAAACAAGCGACACATGTCTTACTCGTTCAGCATACTTGGAACAACTGAGCATTCAAATGAATTTTTTTGTTCAGAAACTGGTTTGTGCTTTGCACTGAAAATAAAAATCATGAGTAAATTGAAGCAAAATGAAAATCAAAAAGCATTTTTATTTAACGTCCCTAAAGCTGGAAGAGCAAAGTCAGCAGAATCCAAAAAAAATATGTGGAACATTAAATGCTAATTAAAGGCCAATTAAATGCTCTAATCCGAAATTTTCGGCTCCAGCCATTTCCCGGAAAATCCATGTTCTGCCAGCTTAACGTTAAGCTGGCAGAGCATGCTCGAGAATATGGATTGCACAACAATTTCAGCAATTTTAATAGCACAGGAATTAACGGCTCATTAAAGGCTCTTCGAAAATCTAATTTCCCATTTTTCGGCTCCAGCCGTTTCCCGGAAAATCCATGCTCTGCCAGCGCGTGAGCAGAGCATCGTAAAAAAAGCTGTTTCGGATAAAAAATTCGAGTTTTTTTCCAAGAATTATTTAAAGGCTCATTAAAGGCTGCAAGAAAATCTAATTTCCCATTTTTCGGCTCCAGCCGTTTCCCGGAAAATCCATGCTCTGCCAGCGCGTGAGCAGAGCATCGTAAAAAACCTGTTTCGGATTAAAAATTCGAGTTTTTTTCTAAGAATTATTTAAAGGCTCATTTAAGGCTGCAAGAAAATCTAATTTCCCATATTTCGGCTCCAGCCATTTCCCGGAAAATCCATGCTCTGCCAGCGCGTGAGCAGAGCATCGTACAAAAACCTGTTTCGGATAAAAAATTCGAACTTTTTTCTAAGAATTATTTAAAGGCTCATTAAAGGCTGCAAGAAAATCTAATTTCCCATTTTTCGGCTCCAGCCGTTTCCCGGAAAATCCATGCTCTGCCAGCGCGTGAGCAGAGCATCGTAAAAAAACCTGTTTCGGATAAAAAATTCGAACTTTTTTCTAAGAATTATTGAAAGGCTCATTGAAGGCTGTAAGAAAATCTTATTTCCCTTTTTTGGCTCCAGCCGTTTCCCGGAAAATCCATGCTCTGCCAGCGCGTGAGCAGAGCATCGTAAAAAAACCTGTTTCGGATAAAAAACTCGAACTTTTTTCTAAGAATTATTTAAAGGCTCATTAAAGGCTGCAAGAAAATCTAATTTCCCATTTTTCGGCTCCAGTTGTTTCCTGGAAAATCCATGCTCTGCCAGCGCGTGAGCAGAGCATCGCAAAAAAACCTGTTTCGCATAAAAAATTCGAACTGTTTTCTAAGAATTATTTCAAGGCTCATTAAAGGCTGCAAGAAAATCTAATTTCCCCATTTTTCGGCTCCAGCCGTTTCCCGGAAAATCCATGCTCTGCCAGCGCGTGAGCAGAGCATCGTAAAAAAACTGTTTCGATAAAAAATTCGACTTTTTTCTCAAGAATTATTAAAAGGCTATTAAAGGCTGCAGAGAAAATCTAATTATCCCATTTTTGGCTCCAGCCGTTTCCGGAAAATCCATGCTCTGCCAGCGCGTGAGCAGAGCATCGAAAAAAACTGTTCGATAAAAAGTCGATTTTTTCTCGAGCACCTACAGATGACTTTGAATCCAGGCAATATCAGCGAAAAAAAATTAGTGGATTTCATGGCTCCTCATGCGTTGTAGTGGAAAATGCTGGCTGTCATGTTGGCGTCGTTTGAATCTAATTGGCTAAAGAAATTTAAATAAGGTTTTAGCGTCAGTTGACCCTAAGCATGGATGGCGTAGTAAATAAGTGCTCGACTTACAATTCGAAGACTGCGAGTTCGATCCCTGGCTGAGGAAAACAAAAATTTGTATATATAGATTTTTCAAAATTTTCGAAATATTCAAGGAGAAGACAAAGAAGTAGGTTTTGAAACCGGTTTCTATGAAGTGGCATTTAGAAAGAGCATGTGCTGCTCTCAAATTATTTTTTTGCCATCGCATCCTCCAGCAGGCCCCCTCGCGATTACTACCTCGCCGTGGTGAGGGGGCCCAGTACGTGCAATGAATCTCCGAGCGATGCCGGACAGGGCCACCTATACCGGTAAGGTCGTCAGAGGAGCACCGAAGCCAAACGTAAGCGGGGCAATCGGGAACAACGCCCCATTGTCGAGCATGTAGACGAATCAATTCATGTCAGAGTAAACTGTAAATCTTCTTACCCCCAGTGTGCTTCAGCTACTGAAGCGCACCAAACGGCACGACCCAGAAAAACTATTTGGTATTGACGCCACGGAGCTGGTGGCTGAGGTATTGCTGGATCTGAATAAGGGGAGTGAAATCCTACCGAAATGACTCCAGCGCTAATGCCTCGGCCATCTCCCGCCCCGTTAAAACCCTGGCTAGGTCTCAAAGTACGTTCAAAACTTGTCACCATTCAGTTGGCGGTGTAGGTGCGGTTGACTTTTGTCCCGCTTAACGCTGGTCTGGCTCTGAGCACATTGCCCCATAAGGGCGTGTGCCAACCCTCGCATGGCCTCCCTGCCTGCAAAGATACCCATGGGACCTTAAGGCGACTACACAACAAGCGGAGATAGCGACTTTGAGTTGGGGCCCATATCGCATGGACAATACGAATAAACAAACAACACAACAAACCAAGTCCAGCCCGTCAGGGGGACAACCCAACACCCCTACGGAGACGGGAGCAATCCCTAAAACGTCCACCCCGTCAGGGGGACAAAAAAAGTCCACTCTAGGTGGTTTTGCAAAAAGTGGTACGCCCAACCCTAAAGGGGGGCCGCCACAAAAGAAAATTCTGAGGCAAAGTGTTATTGCTCTCACCACTCCGGTAAGAGACAGCACTTTGCCATCTTCTTCGCGAGGCAATGGAACTGCTCCAACTTCCTCAAAGGGAACCACAGGACCTTCGGCAAGCAAGCCTGTCCTGAAGGTGAAGGAAGCCAGCGCTGCCTTCACGGCATCCAGGGCGACCAATGCCTCCACCCGGGCCTACAGGACGCGGAGATCTGCTCTGCGGATTCTCGCAAAGTATGAGAAGTTGGATCCGAACTCCTTAACGGAAAGTGACAAGGCCTTCATTGAGTGGGCCAAGAAAAACATCGCGGTTCGACCCGAGAGTCTGCCACCTGTCACAGGGGCATCTCAAAAACGGCAAAGGTCCGTAGAGACCACCACTCTTCCCATCTCTCAAGGTGGAAAGAGGCCCAGGCTTGCCACCAAGCCCAACCCAAGTGCACGACCCTATAGCGATATCGCAAAGAACTCGCTCATATGGGCTATTATTGACGCCAATAAGAGCGACGGCACCATCTCCCCAGCTAACTGGAAGTTGGTACAACTGGCTCTTATGCGCATCTACAGAGACGTTGTCCGTGCCCATCCTGGGCCCTCTCCCGTATGCAGGGACGCAGGCTGGTATCAGGGCCATGTCAAGCTGAAAGCTTGCGCAGATCAACGCTCAGCGGATCTGTACAAGCTTGCAATCGAGCAGGTAGGAGAGGTCTGGCCCGGTGCCTTGATAAAGGTGGTCACCAAAGACCAGATCCCTAGCCGACCTAGGTCAAAGGCTTGGCTACCTACCGAGCCATCGTCGCCCGAGGAGATCCTCGAAGTGCTGAAGCTCAGCAACGTTGATCTCCCAACCCATGACTGGAAGGTGGTCAAGGTGAGACCCGCGGCAACATGCATGAGGTACTCATCGTGTTTAACGAAGAGTCCCTCACGCCACTGCTTCAGAGGAAGGGCGTGGTCAACTACGGTTTCGAGTCGGCCACGCTCCGCATCTACAAGGGCGACAAATCCAGGAACGCATCAAGTGGCTCAGCATCATCACCTGTGCAGGGAGCCGCAAGTCTCACCAGCCAAACAGAAGACAACTCGGTGAAAGAGGCCCTGCAATCCGACGACGGATTCAGTACAGCCTCGACTGCCGAGCTGGCGGGGGACTTCTTCGATCTTGTCCTGGTTTCAGAACACGAAGAAGTCTCCTCCTGTTCTGGTGACGAGGCCGAGGACCTGAACCAGAAGAAGTCTGCCAGCCTTAGAATGGTGAAGGTATTGCAGATTAACCTTCACCATTCAAAGGCTGCGTCAGCAGCACTACTCTTCCGTCTGGCAAAATCATGGGAGGACATATGCCTAATCCAGGAACCTTGGTTCTCGCAGGAACGGGTTTGTGGATTAAACCAACCAGGCTACACCCTGGTATCACCTGGCACAGGTAAGGTACGAGCCTGTATCCTAATTAAGAATTCAATTGACATGATTGCACTCAACAGGTTCTGCGATGACGACAACGCCAGCATAGCGGTCAGAGCGGGTGGTTCGCCACTATGGATAGCGTCCTGCTACATGGCGCATGACCATGGGCCTAACCCCCCAGGCAACCTTTTAAGGGCCTTGACAGCAGAAGCCAACAGGACACACACCCCCATCATCATAGGGGCGGATGCCAACTCCCATCATCAGGTGTGGGGCAGCACCGACACGAATGAAAGGGGTGAGTCACTTTTTGATTATATATTAAGCAACTGCCTTACAGTAGCTAACATAGGTGAGGAACCTACATTTTTGACCTCGAACCGTAGCGAGGTCCTAGACCTCACACTAATTAGTGAACGGTCATCTAGCCTTGTATGGCAGTGAACGGTCTCTTCGGACTGCTCACTGTCAGACCATAGATATATTACCTTTATAGTTGGGGAGTTAGATACTAAAAATCCAACTAGGTTCACGAACAGGAAACGTACAAACTGGGAGAAGTTTCACTCCTCCCTTAAGTTTGCACTTGATCCGACACCTACTCCCATCCAGAGCATACATAGCTTAGATGAAACAATAGACACTTTCACGTTGGCCTACGAAACCGCGGCCAAAGCAGCATGTTACCCTTCTAAACCTAGGGGCAAACTTAAACCTCCCTAGTGGAATGCGGAAATCGCTATCCTTAGGAGGACATGTAGAAAATGCTTCAATGAAGCCAAAAGAACATCGGACTGGCAACCCTATAGGGAGAACCTCTGAATATTTAAGTACGTCGTCAGGAAAGCGAAGCGATCGTCCTGGAGAACCTTCTGTGGTAAAATAGAAAGCATCTCCGAAACGAATCGCCTACGCAAAATCCTAAGCTCGTCGCCAAGGTACTCAGGTTGCATCCAAAGGGAGAATGGGACCTGGACTGATACTCCCTCAGAAACCCTGGAGGTCCTCCTGGACACTCATTTCCCAGGTAGCTAACAGGAATCCGACCACAGACTTCCGTCCATACATCACACCACGAATTCTTACCCCTCCCCCAGAAGGAGAATAAGTCAGAACCATGTTAAATGGACGATCAAATCGTTCGCCCCGTTTAAATCTCCTGGCCCAGATGGCATCATACCAGCCGACCTGCAACGCTCGTCGGAGTGGGCGATTCCCTGGCTTACAATGATTTACAACGCCTGTATTAAGTTCTCACATATTCCCGATAAATGGCGGGAGTACAGAGTAATCTTTATACCTAAGGCAGGCAAAGCAAGTCATACGAAACCGAAAGACTTTCGTCCCATCAGCCTTTCATCCTTTCTTCTGAAAACTTTCGAGAGGATCCTTGGCTACTTCATAAATGATACCATCAGTATCGATAATATATCTGGATCTCAACATGCCTATACCAAAGGCAAATCTGTAGAGACAGCAATGCACAAAGTAACTCAACAAAATGAGAAATCACTTTCTCACAAAGAATATACGGTCAGTGCGTTTGTAGACATAGAAGGGGCGTTCAACAACGTCTGCCCACAAGCCGTGACGTCAACTTTAGCCAACTTAGGAGTTGATGGCACGATAAATAACATAGTGAAAAGTCTACTTATTGATAGGACTATCACTGCGTCGGTGGGGAACACGCAGCACAGCAGAAAAGTGGAGAGAGGAACACCCCAAGGAGGTGTCCTCTCCCCCCTTCTCTGGAATCTGGTTGTGAACTCTCTGCTAACTGTACTCGATGACATCAGATGCAATGTAGTAGCGTACGCAGATGACATTGCAATATCTGTCACCGGGAAGCATCTCGACATCATCTCGGATAGGATGTCTCAACATCTAGGAACACTCAGCCGCTGGAGCGGGGAGTGTGGACTAAAAATCAATCCTAATAAAACGGAACTCGTACTCTTCTCCAGAAGATACAAGATCCCATCTTTCAACCTACCAAAATTAAATGGGGTTGTCTTGAAACTAAGCAGCCGAGTCAAATACTTAGGGCTGATACTCGCCTCTAAGCTCCTATGGAGAGAAAACACCAAGGAGAGAGCCAGAAAAGCACTCTGTGCGTTATTCTGCTGTAAAAGGGCAATAGGCACAAAATGGGGACTTTCCCCCAATTCTATACAATAGGCTCTACCAAGCTGTGGTGGAAACGATCCTTCTATATGGCTCAACCTTTTGGTGGCCGATCACCTATAAATCATCGTATATTCAAGCCTTAGACAGGGTGAGGAGACAGTCTGCTCTATTGATAACAAGAGCACTGAGAACTACCCCTTCCAAGGCACTATTTACAATCCTTTGTTGGCTACCAACATCACTCCTCATCAGACAACAAGCAAAGATCGCGGCTGCGCGATTGAACACCGTCTGCCGATGGACCAGAACAGACACTGGTCACTCACAAATCTTGACAAAAGATTTCAGAATCCCGACTGATGTGGACTATCGCACCCCTTCGCTCTGCTTCGAATGCGGATATACCACCTGCATACCGAGCAGGGAGGAGTGGTGCGATGGTCTACAAATCAACCGGGACGCAATTGAAATTTTAACTGACGGCTCTAAACTCGACTCAAGGGTAGGGTGCGGTATCTATTCTAACGGCTTAAACCTTACTTCAGCCCTCCGTCTACCTGACCACTGCAGTGTACTTTCAAGCGGAGGTCATGGCCATTAACCACGCCGCCAGGTGGCTCATGTGTAATGAGATATTTGGCAGGAATATTTACATTTTCACCGACAATCAGGCGGCTATCAAATCCTTTGATTGCGGACTGGAGTCCACATTAAAACTTGTCCAAGAATGCCGGAAATCTTTCAACGAGATAGCGGAACATTCAGAGATATCCATTTGCTGGGTACCGGGGCACAGGGACATTGAAGGAAACTGCAAGGCCGATGAACTTGTTGAGATGGGCACATCGCTTCCATAGACCTCATTTTCTAACATAGGAATCCCACTGGCTACAGTGAAATTCCGCATAAAAGAAGAATATCTCGACCTGGCAAATAAGCTTTGGGTCGAAGAAGATTTCTGCGGGATCACTAGACAAACCTGGCCATCTCTGAATAAGAGACGATCCAGGGACCTGGTGAAACTCAGCAACACCTTCATCCATCAGACGGTATCAGTTCTCACCGGCCATTGACTGTTCGGCAGACATGCCGCAAGGCTGGGAGCCCCATACAATGACTTTTGCCGGAGCTGTCGCTCAGAGGAGGAGGAGGAATCCATTCTCCACCTCCTGTGTCAGTGCCCGGCCTTAGCGTCAAAAATACTGTCTCTACTGGGACACACCTTTCTGACCAGCCTCACCGAACTGTCAGAAATCAAAATTTCAGACATCGCGCCGTTCATCAGGAAGTCAAATTGGCTTCTATAGGAAGTAGAAAGGGGATAGTCGTGTCTCTATGGTACGACAAAGGGCCTATCTGTGAGCCTACATGAGCTATAAGCTGCCGCACCAACCTACCTACTTACCTTCCATCCATCCAGGACAATATCCTGCTGGGCGTCACTAGTGACTTTTTCTAACCCCACGAAAACAAAGTCACTCGGGAAGTCCCTGTCAGTTTGTGTACAAATGTCATACAAAGTGTCCTACGATTTGGCATGCATGACGGCTTCAAAGTCGCCCTGACATCACTGGTTTTGTCAGGGGGACTTTTCCTGCTGGGAAACAAAAACATGCATGCTTATATATGTAACTGAAATCGAGACTGCGCTCAGCACGGTTGCCACATGAAAAAATCAGATTGCGCCAAAGAATATTTAAAAAGCACCAATTTCATAACAAAAATATTTTTCTTCGGTTAATCATGTTTTATTTTCATATTAAAGGGAAAAAATTTTTTTTGCTTTCTTTATTTCACTTCAATGAATTTGTTTTGATATTTCTTAAACTATAGAGGCTTTTGATGGTGGTCTACTGTTAAGAAAACAAACGCCCACTATCGGGAAAAAAATATCCCGATCTCAATTATCACCCCTCTCTTCTCCGTGCATTCCACGCTTATAAGCAAAATGTGTTTCTATTTCCTTAAAATAATTCTTAGAAAAAAGTTCGAAAGTTTTATCCGAAACAGGTTTTTTTACGATGCTCTGCTCACGCGCTGGCAGAGCATGGATTTTCCGGGAAACGGCTGGAGCCGAAAAATGGGAAATTAGATTTTCTTGCAGCCTTTAATGAGCCTTGAAATAATTCTTAGAAAACAGTTCGAATTTTTTATCCGAAACAGGTTTTTTTACGATGCTCTGCTCACGCGCTGGCAGAGCATGGATTTTCCGGGAAACGGCTGGAGCCGAAAAATGGGAAATAAGATTTTCTTACAGCCTTTAATGAGCCTTTAAATAATTCTTAGAAAAAAGTTCGAAAGTTTTATCCGAAACAGGTTTTTTTACGATGCTCTGCTCACGCGCTGGCAGAGCATGGATTTTCCGGGAAACGGCTGGAGCCGAAAAATGGGAAATTAGATTTTCTTGCAGCCTTTAATGAGCCTTGAAATAATTCTTAGAAAACAGTTCGAATTTTTTATCCGAAACAGGTTTTTTTACGATGCTCTGCTCACGCGCTGGCAGAGCATGGATTTTCCGGGAAACGGCTGGAGCCGAAAAATGGGAAATTAGATTTTCTTGCAGCCTTTAATGAGCCTTTAAATAATTCTTAGAAAAAAAACTCGAATTTTTAATCCGAAACAGGTTTTTGTACGATGCTCTGCTCACGCGCTGGCAGAGCATGGATTTTCCGGGAAACGGCTGGAGCCGAAAAATGGGAAATTAGATTTTCTTGCAGCCTTTAATGAGCCTTTAAATAATTCTTGGAAAAAAACTCGAATTTTTTATCCGAAACAGCTTTTTTTACGATGCTCTGCTCACGCGCTGGCAGAGCATGGATTTTCCGGGAAACGGCTGGAGCCGAAAAATGGGAAATTAGATTTTCTTACAGCCTTCAATGAGCCCTTAAATAATCCTGAGAAAAAAGTTCGAATTTTTTATACGAAACAGGTTTTTTTACGATGCTCTGCTCACGCGCTGGCAAAGCATGGATTTTCCTGGAAACGGCTAAAGCCGAAAAATGGAAAATTAGATTTTCTTGCAGCCTTTAATGAGCCTTTAAATAATTCTTAGAAAAAAGTTTGAATTTTTTATCCGAAACTGGTTTTTTTACGATGCTCCGCTCACGCGCTGGCAGAGCATGGATTTTCCGGGAAACGGCTGGAGCCGAAAAATGGGAAATAAGATTTTCTTACAGCCTTTAATGAGCCTTTAAATAATTCTTAGAAAAAAGTTCGAATTTTTTTTCCGAAACAGGTTTTTTTACGATGCTGTGCTCATTCGTCTGTATATAACCATAAGATATCATTTTAATTGAGTTTTATTCTTAAGCCAAAATAACTAAAAATCGAAACTTAAGATTTATTTTCGAGCGAAAAAATTAATATTAGAAATTAATTTTTACTAGTAAGCCCAGTCGACCGACACATTCGGTCGATTCCTAGAACACAAATACCACCTAAGCAAAAAAGATAAAATTTAACATAACTTTAAGCAAGATACATACATAGCAATATGAATTTCTAAAGACAGTTTTGGATTTGTTTTTTAGTTTTTCATATTTTTATTTTGTATATTATATTTGTTATTTTTTTTTTCCTCTTCAACACTTCCTATTTCATTTTCATTAGCGTTTGCACGCAGAGTGTTTTTGCGTAGTCGTGTATTCCTCGTACGATCACGAAGATTCCTACTTCCTGGCTGAAGTTTGTTTTACTTGCGTTCATTCTGCTCTTCTCTGCAGTAGCAAAAAGCTTATTGCTTTCACACGCTCTCAAGGCTCAGTTACTCTTGATTGAACGTTTCTTGTAGAAATCTGTTTTCAAAAAATTCTTATCTTAAGGCAAATTAAGTTTTCAGTAACTGCTCGCATATAAAATGTGCTACAGGTATCCCTCGTACAACGCGGTAGATACGTTCCTTGAAAACGTCGTGTTGTGTGAAACCGTGTTGTATGATATTTACAGCCAATACGAAATGGGGGGTTGCGTTCCAAAACTATTTGAAAATACAACTTTTCTTACCAGTTTCCTTATTTTTTATTAAATAAAACCGAAACTTTATGTACAAAACAAAAAAAACCGAAATTTATATACAAAAAAAAGACAAATTTTTTAAAAGACATCTTAAAAATTAAATTAAATCGTTTTCAAAGCTCTGAAAGTACGCGTGTTCGATGTACGTATGTTTAGCTCCCCTGTCGAAGATTGGGGTAAATTGGGGCTCTAGCGAGTAGTCCTCAAGTAAAGGAAAAAGAACCAGTGCACGAGTATAGATACCGAGAGTAGAGACTAACTAGTGGCACGGTAAACGAGACGCGTACAGTTCAATTTTGCTTCAACGTTAATGTAACAGCGTAGCAAACTTTGAGCCAGATAACTCGATAGTGTGATGGGAGAGTGTTGGCTTAGAAATCTGAAGGGCGCGAGTTCGATCCCTGTCGCAGGCGAAAAAAATGTGGAAGAATAGTAAAATTACAACAACAAAAAAATTAAAAATTAAATACACATGGCTTGTCTGACGCGCCGTTGGTGCATTGACGTCTCAGAACTTGTTAAAATAGTTCTATAAATTTAGAACGCTTTTTTATTTTTTATTTCCATTTTATTCTTCTTAATATTTAATTTTGAATAACTAATCAAAAAAAAAAAAAAATTCGCTTTGGCGAGAATCGAACCCAGGTCTTCGGATGCGTGCGGCGAATGCTCTACCCATGCGCTACTTCAGCCCGAGCCGTTGCCGTTGCTAGTAACGTAACATATGAAATGTACTTGATTGGCCCCATAATCTCTACTTCTGGACTGTTTCAAACGCGAGTAGAGATTTTCCAATGACAGCACAATGTTAAAATCGTCAGTTGAATGCATTGTGGGGGAAGTTAATGGCGAGTAGTACTGGGGAATTTACGAGTACTCTCAGACCATTCCCTGGAGTACTCCAATCTTCTACAGGGTCATAACACAATTTGGCAGAGAAACTCAATTTTTCGTGAGTATACCCTGCAGTAAGTTTGGGGACAATTTCAACAAAGTCGCTAGACCCCGGTATGGTCCTAATGTCACTAATTAAAATGACGGCAGATTGTTGTATGAAATGTGTTGGAGCGGGACTAGATCCTTTTTAACCAGACATTGTCTAGTTAAAAGGAAATATACGGAGAGTGAGTTTGACGATTTCTTTACGGTTTGTGCTTTGATTGCGAAGTAGAAAAAAAAATTGTTATTGTCCGCTGTAAGTTCGCATTTTGATCATCGAATTTAAAAAAGGTAGTTAGCTGAATGGTTAAGACTCTCGCCCAGCAGCGCGGTGGTCAGGGTTCGATCCGCGGCTCGGGTGAGAATTTTTTTTTTCAAAACCTAAGGTTTCTTATGTACTTATTTTAATTAATTTTTTAATAGCTTATTTAGAAACAAAAAAATTTTCCCCTAAACTTGTAAGATTTTTTTTTATATTTATTTTTCAAGTAAAACATTGTTGTAGTGAAAAATTCTATACACGCATTTCACAAAAACTCGAGGAACCAAAAGCTTAAATTAGCGTTTCGATCACCACATTAAATTTGCTTGTTTAGCGTGATGGTTAAGACGCAGACCTCCCAACCCAGAGATCAGCGGTTCGAGGTTCGGCCGAAGCGAGAAAAACAAAGATTAAAAACGCAGTAAAAAAATATTTAAAAAACAAAAACAAAAACAAAAACAAAGAAAATAAACAAATTATTTTTTTTTGTCATTAAATTTCCAAAAAGCAAATTGACCCAAAATCGACCCAACTGTATATACTCCCCGGTCTAGTCCACATGTGCAAAAACTGTGACTAGTTATTTTCCAATGACATCGCAATGTTAAATGCGTCAGTTGAGCCCATGCAAATGTAAATTAAGTGGGACCAGTTATAGTGACTTTTGGTCTACTCCGGGGAGTAGTCCCCGGAGTAGAGTAGTCCCACTTACTGCAGGGTACTTATCGTGTTATACGAGTTTTTCCGCACTTCTGTCAACGTGTTAGAATGGAACCGTGTTGTAAGGAACCGTGTTGGACAAGGGGTTTCCACATTTTTGAAAACGTGTTAGAGTGAAATCGCGTTGCATGAAACCGCGTTGTACGAGGGTTGCCTGTAACCACATCAAGTCAGCTGATTAAATAAGTATAGTCAAGTTAAGTTCAATCAAGAGTAACTGAGCCTTCAATGTATGTATGCATTTAAGTCTGTCAATCCCAGCCGGAAAAATTCTCATAAAGGACAAATTCATTAATTTTTTGACCAAGAATATCAAGGGAAAAATTTGAGTACTTCTCAATTGCAATGGCATTGCCATCGAGAGAAGGTGCTTTTTATCGCAATTGCAATGGCAGTTTCATCGAGAGGTAATGCTATTCATCGCAACTCCAACGGCACTGTCATCGATAGAGGTATCGGTACGACGGAGTAGATCTACTCCACTTTCGATGACCAACTCGTGATATATGCTCTTATGACTGCCAATGCCGCTTGTGTGTTAATTTCATTAGAAAGTTGGTGTATAATCAGGAGGAGTCGCGGTTCTATGTCACGTTGAAATCATTGATTGTTTCACCGGGACATTTCCAGCTGGGACATACTTAAATGCATACCCTGTAGAAGATTGGAGTACTCCAGGGTATGGTCTGAGAGTACTCGTAAATTCCCCAGTACTACTCGCCATTAATTTCCCCCACAATGCGCTCAACTGACGATTTTAACATTGTGCTGTCATTGGAAAATCTCTACTCGCGTTTGAAACAGTCCAGAAGTAGAGATTATGGGGCCAATCAAGTACATTTCATATGTTACGTTACTAGCAACGGAAACGGCTCGGGCTGAAGTAGCGCATGGGTAGAGCATTCGCCGCACGCATCCGAAGACCGGGGTTCGATTCTCGCCAAAGCGAATTTTTTTTTTTTTTTTATTAGTTATTCAAAATTAAATATTAAGAAGAATAAAATGGAAATAAAAAATAAAAAAGCGTTCTAAATTTATAGAACTATTTTAACAAGTTCTGAGACGTCAATGCACCAACGGCGCGTCAGACAAGCCATGTGTATTTAATTTTTAATTTTTTTGTTGTTGTAATTTTACTATTCTTCCACATTTTGTTCGCCTGCGACAGGGATCGAACTCGTGCCCTTCAGATTTCTAAGCCAACACTCTCCCATCACACTATCGAGTTATCTGGCTCAAAGTTTGCTACGCTGTTACATTAACGTTGAAGCAAAATTGAACTGTACGCGTCCCGTTTACCGTGCCACTAGTTAGTCTCTACTCTCGGTATCTATACTCGTGCACTGGTTCTTTTTCCTTTACTCGAGGACTACTCGCTAGAGCCCCAATTTACCCCAATCTTCTACAGGGTACATGCATTGAGAGCGTATGAAAGCAAAAAGCCAGTGATGCCAACTTAGCGCTTTTTAGATCTAGCGCATTTAGCGCTTAGCTATTTTTGTTGCGTTCATACCAAATGTGCATACTTATATTGTTGTTGTTATCTTCAACCATTATTGTTTGCGTGCACACTTTTTGTTTCTCAATAAAAGCAATTTTTTAAAACTATTAATATTATAGATTTAGTGATTTCTAATAAATAAATTTTCAAGAAACGTTTTCAAAATTTTATGCTAAATCACTAAGTTTTAGCGTATTTTGCTTCTGAGGAGTTGGCAGCACTGCTTATAATTGTTTGTGATATTCTATTCTTTTTGTCTTTTACTCTTAACGTACCAAGCACGAAAGCAACCTCTGCTATGAAACAACAACAAAAACAGCGCTGAAATTTGCACATGAAAATTAAGAGCACGGAAAGAGCAAAAATGTGTTTATTGAAAAACTCTTTCGCCGATAAAAGTAGATATAGAAGTCAGATATAGCCCATTTATACTACCCGCAGTGGCGTGTCTAGAGAAATACTGCTTTGATAGTGCTTATATTTTCCACAGTGGTGTATTGAAAAATTATAAGACATTAACCCAAAAATTTTTGGGGGGGGCTAGAGGAAGTTTAGAGAGTTATGGACCAAAAACCCAAAAAATCCGAAAAATTTATGGCGTCCGATTTGGATGAAAATTTATATATAGAATAAGTGAAAAATTCTAAGAATTTTAGCACTAAAATTTCTTCCAAAAACTGGTCCTTTCTGGACCAGTTTGGAACTAGACCCTAACTAGACTAGTTGTAATCGGTTTCTTGAAAAAATTTTGACGCCAAAATTCTTAGCATTTTTCGCTTATTCTATATATAAAATTTCATCCAAATCGGACGCCATAAATTTTTCGGATTTTTTTGGTTTTTGGTCCATAACTCTCTAAACTTCCTCTAGGCCCCCCCAAAAATTTTTGGGTTAATGTCTTATAATTGCTCAATACACCACTGTGAAAAATATAAGCACTATCAAAGCAGTATTTCTCTAGACACGCCACTGACTACCCGCAATAGATTTTGATAATATCTACCATCTGTTAAAATTTCAGCTCAAAAGAAAGTATATAACTAAAGTTATAAGCGTTAAACTTTTTGTGCTTGCCTATTAACATATAAGATTTTCAAGCTTAAGTTTAAGTAATTGAAAACTCGAAACATGTTTTATTTTTAAGTGAAAAAATAAATATTAGAAAATGATTTTTATTTTTAAGCAAAAAAATATAAATCGAAAATTAAGTTTTATTTTTGAAAGAAATATTAGAAATCTGAATGTAATGATTAGTTTTTGAGTTTAAAATAAAAATCTCAATTTGAGAAAAATGAAACAATTAGAAATTGAAATTAATGATTATTTTCAGTCCCTGGTATTTTTAGTCCGTTTTTGCTCTATATGAACAATTTTTTCATATAGAACACAATGGTACCGAAGCTTGTCACCAAAGTGTTTAAAGCACAAAGTTGATGTCTCATATTTCAAAAACTATAAAAGAGAGGAGTAAACTTTTGACACAGATCTCAAAAAGTAAGCCTAAAGCCAAGTGTCGACTATAGATTTATTTACGTAGAGATAGAGAAAAACCTCTCGTATAGATACGTAGACAAGTGTATACACCCTGTAGAGCGCACTACACAAGCTCTCTACAAACTCTACTTGAGATAATTGTTGGATAAAAAAATCTATAGTGTATACATATTTTTATGTAGGGGGTAGAGAGATATATCCGCTCTACACTCTATCAAACATGATTGATAGTTTTTTTTTAATCTTAAGTAGAGATCGGAATTTGAAATTCAAATCGAACCTACGACGATTTAAAGCGCTCCCTTTTTGTTCAACACAAATGTGTTTGAGTTGCTATTTTGTGGAAAAATGGCACAACCTCAAAAAAATGCTCGAAGAAAATGTGACTCCAAGCTGTGGAAAAAAGAAAAAACTTTTCAATTGATTGGCTTATACGGAACGCACAGCAATTTATGGAATACATCTAATGAGAGGTTCAACCATTTCAAGTAATGAAGTTTACATCGGCTTTGGCGATTGCACACATACCTTTTCCTCAGCTTAAAATATATTAAAACATTACCCTAACAAAAACTCCTGTCGTTTTTATTGTTCTAGCTTGGATATCTAGTTATACCTTATCTGTTCTTCGAATTAGCTTCTCCAACTTGCAGTGGCGTAGCGAGCCCAACTGGCGCCCGGTGCATAATAGATTTTCGGCGCCCCTTCCCTCCACCACCCAACTTTAGTAGGATAAGGTCGTTATAACAATGCACAAACAACAATATTGAAAATATTATAGATACATAAATTTTAGTGTCCGACCGAAGGTAGATTTTTAGCCGGAGCCGAAGCCGAACAATCGGCAGAGTTGAAGACTTCGGCCGAAGACCGAAGGCCGAAGCCGAATGCAAAAAATTTTACAGCAAGGAAACAAAAACAGGCTTTATTCATTTGACAAGCAAACAAAAAACCGCTCAAATTTTCTCCAAATTCTTTCGCTTTAGTCGCCCACAAAGTGAGAATTTACGGCAATAATTCACTAGTGTAAAAAGTCTCAATGAAGCAATTGAAAATCTATCGTGACTTTTATACTTCCATTAAAATGCAAAAATATTCGGCCAAAATATTCGGCTTTTTTCAGCCGAAGCCGAAGCCGAAGATTAAGAATTGGCCGATTATGCCAATTACCGAAGCCGAACCTTCGGTCGGACACTAATAAATTTCATCATTTTTTAAGGAACACTTTTATTATTAGTAAAAAAAAGGTAAGGCTATACATTAGGGCGGGTCGATTTAGCAATCGATATTGTGCCATCGATTTTTCGATAGCTTCTGGCATGAGGAAAAAAAAGTTCCACTACGACATATCAAAAAAATCATTTTCGAGCCTGCGCATTTTCAATTTTGTAAATTTTTCTGATCTTGCAATTTTAAGGTTTTTTGAAGTAGGTAAAAAAAAAGATATCTGCTAATTTAATTTTTCTTAAATATTACCTTTCCAACGTGAAATTGTACGCTTAAAATGATGGCGATAGCAGTTTTTCCAAAACAAGGTTTTTCTTGCGGTTTTGGAGGACTTTTTGTCGAAAAATCAATTTTTTTTTTAAGCGTTAATTTATAAGGCTTTTTAGTAGGTATGTTAAAAACAAATTCGCCGATTTCAAATTTCTTAAATATATCCTATCTAATGTAAAATTGTACGCTTGAAATGATGGGCGATAGCAAATTTTCTAAAGATGGGTTTTTCTATGGTTTTCAGACGACTTTTTGTCGACAAGTCGGATCTTTTCCACTTTTTACTCTTTTTTTTATTTTTAACGCTCCAAAGCCATTGTTATGTATTTTATATCGCATCGAATTGCTCATTTCTGAAGAAATTCAAAACTTGCGAAGCATCGAAGTGAAGCATCGCTATTTTCGATGCATCGATGTTCAATCGACATCCCTAGTCTAGAATAAATATTTCAATCGAAAACAGTTTTATTTTGAACACAATATGGATGAAGAGGGAGAACCATCAGAACAGGCTTTACAACACATGCTTTCACATAATGTGGTACTATTCGGTCCAGCAAGCGAACTAGATGGAATTTCTTTGCCAACTTCTTTCGATATTTTGAAATATTACTTTTTTTTGGGCGATCAGTGGAAAATGGCAAATAAAATGTTTTCGTACAAGACATTCACACGAAAAGTTGTCGATAAACTTTTCGAAATTTGGGGCAAATTGAAGATTGATCTAAATAAAATATTAACCGTCACAAAAAAACTAACTAAATTAATTGACAAATACCAGCAATTTAATAAATGCAAAAACCAGCCTCATAAATATAAAGTTTTTGTTGATGGTACAAAAGAAATATTCTACATCGCAGAATGCAAATGCTCACTAAAATCAAATCGTTGCACCTGTGGTAAAATTCCAGGAGACCTCAAGGACTTCATGTTTGATCAGCACAATGAAAGGAAATTAACGATACCTATTGTTGAGGATCCTACAGTAATAGAAGTGTCTACAATAGCACCAACCCTTCAAACATGTGGTGATCAATTATATCAGCCAAACCCTTCAGAATTGCAAGATGATATTCCAATGGGAATGGCTGAGACATCGGTCGAATCTCTTTATTCTCCAAGATACAGTATACCAAAGTTTGCAATGATTTGTGACAGATTTGGCGTGTCAAACAGAGTGGCATCTTGCCTAGCATCAGCCTTGTTTGAAGACATTGCATTTAAAGACAAGCGAGGTCAAATCGTTGTCTGTGACAAAAGCAAAATGTGCAGAGAAAGAGCTAAACTTAGAAAAGAAGTTCTGCGGAACCGCCAAAAAGAGTGTTTGGAAGCATTTTCATTTGACGGTCGGAAAAACGACGCATTAACTCGAGAAAAAATAGATGGAGTTTACCATTCGAAAATGGAGAAAGAATCGCATTTAGTCGTCGTTCATGAACCAGATTCCAAATTACTTGGTTATGTCAACTTGGAATGCAAAGGTGAAAGCGCTGAAGCAAAACAAGCAGCTTTAAATGCATTTTTCCAAGAAAAGGAACTTCCTCTTGATAATTTAATTGGCATATGCTCTGACGGTGAAGTAACAAACACTGGTACCGAGAGAGGAATACTGCGACGATTTGAATTGCAGCTGAAGAGGCCATTAAACTGGTGGGTTTGTTTACTGCATTTCAATGAGTTGCCGTTTCGAAATTTGTTGAATGCATTGGAAAATTCGCAAACAACTGGACCAAGAACCGCAACTGGAGTGTTAGCAAAACAGATTCAAGATTGCCATACCCTCCAGGTACTTATTACAATTTTAAAAAGAAATTCCCTATAAACCACATAATTTTGTAATAAATTTTGAATCATCAATATAAGCGATCCCACTTCAAAACATGCCTCCACCTTTAGATGAAGATCAACAGAAGGAGCTTTCAACGGATGTGAAGTATCTATACCAAATTTCTAATGCTGTTTCGAATGGTTGCGTTTCAATTCAACTAGCAAACATCAAACCGGGTCCTGTATCACATGCTAGATGGCTTACCAAAGCCAGTAGAATACTTCGCATTTACGTTGCAACAAGCAAGCCATCAGAAAATTTGAAAATTTTGGCAAGATTCATAATGCACGTGTACGTTCCCATGTATTTTAACGTCAAATATTATGAGTCAGTTGTATATGGTAGTGTTTTGCTTGGAAAATTCATACGGTGGACGCAATATTTGCCAGACAATTTACGTTCGGTGGTAAACACCGTAATTGCAAATAATGCGTATTTTGCACATTCTGAAAATGTATTGCTCAGCATGCTCTACGACGAACGACAACATATTCGGAAGTATGCACTGGACAAAATTTTACATTTTCGTAACGATCTATATGAACCGTCCAATATTCGTAGCTACGTAAAACCGAAAACTAATTTTGATTCCACCGATTATGTTCATATGATTGCTTTGGACAACGATGAAAATCTGTCAGAACCATCATTCACACGAAGCATACCATACGAATATTTGAAATCTTATTTTGATGACGAAAATAAAGATGCACCGCTCGATGATCCTAAGATTCCATGCCATATTCAAGGCACGTTCAACTTCTTACCAGCGTAGCTAAACGTGCAATTGATCAAAACCGCGAAGGGATCATGGCGACTACGTTAGCTAGCCGAATCAAAATGCGGCGAATGGAATCCAAGCAAGATTTGCAAGGATATCTATAAATAATCAAACCAAATCTATTATTTTTCACACATATTGTTTTTTGTTTGTAAAATAGAAAATTTCGAAAAAATGAATTTTTCGACCAAATCTAATTGAAATTAATTTTGTTCCGCCTTTAACATGCCAATTTCTTCAGAAATGAGCAATTCGATGCGATATAAAATACATAACAATGGCTTTGGAAAAGATCCGACTTGTCGACAAAAAGTCGTGTGAAAACCATAGAAAAACCCATCTTTAGAAAATTTGCTATCGCCCATCATTTCAAGCGTACAATTTTACATTAGATAGGATATATTTAAGAAATTTGAAATCGGCGAATTTGTTTTTAACATACCTACTAAAAAGCCTTATAAATTAACGCTTAAAAAAAAAATTGATTTTTCGACAAAAAGTCCTCCAAAACCGCAAGAAAACCCTTTTTTTTTGGAAAAAATGCTATCGCCATCATTTTAAGCGTACAATTTCACGTTGGAAAGGTAATATTTAAGAAAAATTAAATTAGCAGATATCTTTTTTTTACCTACTTAAAAAAACCTTAAAATTGCAAGATCAGAAAAATTTACAAAATTGAAAATGCGCAGGCTCGAGAATGATTTTTTTGATATGTCGTAGTGGAACTTTTTTTTCCTCATGCCAGAAGCTATCGAAAAATCTTTGGCACAATATCGAAAAATTTTTGTCCATACAAATCGACCCGCCCTACTATACATACAATGACATGCGAAATTTTCGCCTGACGTTATAAACATTAAACACAAAGTGCCCATAAGAAAAAGCCTACTTAGCAGATAAAGACAAGTAGTGAAGGCATCGATGAGTGAATTCAAATTTTATTTCTTTCAAAATTTGTTGGAAAAAAATTGAGTACCACCAAAGCTAATATCATGTACGAAATGGCCGAAAGACTCCAGCATATGGCAGATTTCGTGATATATAAACATATAAGCAGGTTAACTTAAATAAATAAAAATTTTATGGCGATTTCTTGAAATATGTTATACATGCATTTTTTACCAATTAAAAAAAATAAGAACTAAGGGCAAATTGATTTTAATCAAAACAAAAGAATTCTTAAGGCACATTTAGAGAGACCGCTTCAAGTGAGCAGTTCATTTCTGTTGCTTTTTCTTTCTTCGGATTTTCCCGAATCATCGTATTGGCATAGCCCACCCGGTGTTCCTTCACCGCGATGTGAATGCGGACTGAAAATCCATGTTTGTGCGTACAAGGCTTGTACCGTGTGTGTCGGAGGATTTATCGATAAATTTTATGGATTTGTGCAAATGCAAATGTCCGGGCTTAGATTGGGAAACAATGTTTCAAATTTGGGTCAAAATTTTACCGTAGGAGGACATTATATCTAGCTGTAAAAGAATCAATTCAAAATAGTGACAATCAAATTTTTGCGAATTTCGCGAATTGTGATCATGGTCAAAATAAAATAAAATAAAAATGAAGATAGTTAAAGCGATGTCTCAATTTTTTTTCAGCCAAAGCTTAAGCGATAAAGTCACGCTCCCAACATTTTCTTTTGGTTCCTAGTTTTTCTTGAGTCAAAAGAAAAAGGGCAGCAGAAGCTTGTTCTTGGCGACGACTCATTTTACGGGATGAATTTCAAAAATGTTCTTTTAATTTTTGAATTTTCTGAAAATCTCGAAATTTATAGCCGAGCTATACGATTATGCTCTACTTCACGATTCTATAGCAGATAAAAATTCTTCTGCAGTGAGTTAATGAGTCAATGAGTTATTTATTTTTTTTATATTAATCGCGGATGCAACATCAAATGATCGCGGGTGCAACCATTTTTTTTTTATTGTCGGTTTTGCAGAGCAATTGTACGAGCCAAAAAAAAACTTTTTACAACAGCAATTTAGACAGTAGGAGTTACAGGACATGCTTATGATAATTATTTTGAAGATCGGAAAATCTTTGATGGAGTTTCGTCTTTTCTAAATTCAGTATCTGAATCTTAAAATCGCAAACGCTTCATCTCTTTTAAGGGCTAATAAAGACTTTCTCTTATCTAAAACTGAAGGCACAGATATATCAGGATGCGGAGTTTCTTTTCGTATTTTGAGATTTGAAAGAGGCTCCAAGTCGTCATCACTCCCATCACTTTCTGTATTAGTGGTGATTTTTGGCGACTTCAAACCCAATTTGCATTTAAAATGAGACCGTGAGGTGCGCACCACAGAAGTGCTATGATTCTCTTCAAATTGTAAGAAATGTTTTGATTGAATGCTTGGTATATATTTCAGCCCTCCCATTGTTCATCCAACATGGCTATCTTTTTATAAATTTCTATTTTTGCTACTATTTTGCTAATTTTAAGGAGATGTTCTTTAAGTGACTGCGACTAAATCATATAATTCAAGGACACTGTTGACGATGGCTGTTGACGCCCCATTTTCGGTTTATGTAAATGGGCGTTAGTCACTTATTGTGTTTTCGTTTTAACGTTTGTCACAATGGTATGCGCCTCTTTAAATTGGAAGAAATGTTTTGATCGAATGCCTGGAGTATGTTTCAGCCCTTATCATTGTTCATCCAACATGGCTATTAGGGTGGGTCGTTCTTATATGAAAAAAAAAAAAAAGTTGTATGATCGCGTTGGAATAGTAAAATTATGTTTCCTTATGTATAAAAAATAATTTTGTGTAAAAAAAAATTCAAAAATAAGCTGCATCTTCATACCGCGCAAGCGGATTGAAAGTTGGAAAAAAAAATTTATATGAGATTTTTCTGACTTCAATGATAAAATTTAGAATTTCTCAGCTTTAAACTCATTTTTTAAATACATTATGTTCCCAGATATTTTTGGTCATAAAACTATCTTTCAAAGGAAAGCAACGAAACTACGATCGATCAAAATTTTACGGAGATATGGGTCGAATAAACTCAGACCTGAGGAAATTGCTCCAAGACATGCCAAAAATGTGTTCGAACCTATCAATTTTGTAACCATTTGGAAGAAGGCATATTGCCATTTCAAAAAAATCTTCCTTGAAGAAAATCGGTTATTTCATAAGGTTGTTATAACAATTTATATATTTATCTATTTATCGGTTTCATTCCAGAACGTGCCCTGAAAAAAAAGTCCATAAAAATTTAAAATCCTTCTACTTGAGCTCGAACAGGACAAAACAACGCTCAATTACGATTATAGATTTTTTAAATCGGTTCACAGAAACCAAAGTTACACGGCTTTGAAATTGGACAATTTATTATTTTTTAAATCCTGTGTTAGTTAAAAAAAAATGCCGAAAAGTATACTACATTTGTTTTTTGATTCGATAATGAGCTCATGTTTGGGAAAAATATATAGCAAAGTCATACCCGACAAACTCTGTGTCGAGGGTATATGGCATTTTTTCGTCCGTACTCGAGATAGACTTAAAAAAAAATTATATAGAAATGGTTAGTATCACCAGGAAATTCCATATATTCAATTTGCGGTTTTTAATACCCGACACACTCTGTGCATTTGTGTGGTTGTTTGTAACACCCAGAACCAGTTGAGATAGACCATACAAAGTATATATAGAAATGATAAGCGTCACCAGGAGATTCCGTTTAGCCATGTCCGTCTGTCTATTCGTCTGTCTGTCTGTCCGTCTGTCCGTCTGTTTGTATACAGTTTTTCTATCGAAGGAGGTGAGCTATCTTGAAGTTTGATATGCGTACTCACAAGCACATGAGTAAGAACAAGTTCGAGTATGGACCCGATCGAAACATTTTTAGGGGTACCTCCAGTACTAGGGTCTGTTGCGAAAATCACAACCATTTCTATATAAATTTTTTTTAAGTCTATCTCGAGTACGGACGAAAAAATGCCATATACCCTCGACACAGAGTTTGTCGGGTATGACTTTGCTATATATTTTTCCCAAACATGAGCTCATTATCGAATCAAAAAAAAAAAAATGTAGTATACTTTTCGGCATTTTGTTTAACTAACACAGGATTTAAAAAATAATAAATTGTCCAATTTCAAAGCCGTGTAACTTTGGTTTCTGTGAACCGATTTAAAAAATCTATAATCGTAATTGAGCGTTGTTTTGTCTTGTTCGAGCTCAAGTAGAAGGATTTTAAATTTTTATGGACTTTTTTTTCAGGGCACGTTCTGGAATGAAACCGATAAATAGATAAATATATAAATTGTTATAACAACCTTATGAAATAACCGATTTTCTTCAAGGAAGATTTTTTTGAAATGGCAATATGCCTTCTTCCAAATGGTTACAAAATTGATAGGTTCGAACACATTTTTGGCATGTCTTGGAGCAATTTCCTCAGGTCTGAGTTTATTCGACCATATCTCCGTAAAATTTTGATCGATCGTAGTTTCGTTGCTTTCCTTTGAAAGATAGTTTTATGACCAAAAATATCTGGAACATAATGTATTTAAAAAATGATGTTTAAAGCTGTGAAATTCTAAATTTTATCATTGAAGTCGGAAAAATCTCATATAAATTTTTTTTTCCAACTTTCAATCCGCTTGCGCGGTATGAAGATGCAGCTTATTTTGAATTTTTTTTTACACAAAATTATTTTTTATACATAAGGAAACACAATTTTACTATTCCAACGCGATCATAGAACTTTCGTAAAAACGACCCAGCCTAATGGCCATCTTCTCATTAATTTCTATTTTTAAGGAAGATGTTTTATGCAATGCGAGGTATGACATAAAAGTTTTGCCACACTTTTTGAAAAAATATATTTTTAAACACGCCCAAAAATCAAATATGGAGTAAAATCAAATCTTTATAAGTAAATTTAGTATTAAACTTCGACTTTATTCTTTGCACAATTAAAAAAAAAAAAATTAAAAACAACTTATGGGCCAAAATTGTTTTTAATGCCTAAATTTTTGTCTCTGTCAATGTAATTCAGTTTTCATGAAGGAGCAAACCCAATTAATAAAAACTTAATTTTATTAAAATAAAGAAAAACGAGTTTCAAAAAAGCAATAGTCGTTAAAAACTCTTACGCGATTTTCTCGAAATTCTGACGTAATGGAATTTTTTTGAAAGTATTCAATTTTTCAGCACACAAAAACCTAATAGAATCACTGCTCCAACTCAAAAGGGGAAAATCAAATTTAAATTTTGCAGGCCTGTGTAATATATGTATGCTGAAAGCCATTGTTGGTGCCCAATCTTTCTTTATTTTAATTCATTAACACTCAAAGTTAGTGCTCAAATTTACACACGTTTTTTTTCTGTGTGCGAAAAAAAGGGAAACGGAAACGAGATGTCAAAACAAACCCAAAAGACCCGTCTAGACGGGCCGAATGTGACAAACGTCAAAACGAAAACACAATAAGTGACTAAGGAGGCGTCTCACAGTGGTCCCTCAGAAATTCTACGCGGCCAAATATCTGAAATTTTATACATGGGGGTTTTTTAAGGCGCTGAATCCATTTTTTGATTAATTTTGGGGCTAACCCTAAAAGGGGCTCCTGGGGGTGGGGGTAACATTCGAAAAGATTAAAAAAAAAAACCATGTGGGGTATGAAATTGTATGTTTTAGAACCGTCTTAATTCATTACTGCCATCTACTTAACCCAAAACCAAAAAGAGGCTCCTGGGGGTGGGGGGTAATATCCGAAAAGACTCTAAATATCATGTGGGGTATGAAATTGTATGTTTTCGAACCGCCTAAATTCACTTCTGCCATCTATTTAACCCAAAACCGCCCATACCGCGAATGGAAGTGAAATCACAAAACAAAAATAAAAATAGTCTGATTAATTTTTTTAGCAGTGGAATAAAAATGTAAATTGTTAGAAACTAATGTTAGGCGTCTACATCACTTTCTTCTTAAGATTAGTTTTCCGTTGTCGCTGCAGAATTTTTAGACTCCGCTTCCTCTTAAGAACCCTTCTTCTTTCTCCAAACTGACAGATTCAGCTTCATCAACCGATTCGTCAGATTCAGCTTCGTCCTAGGGCTGCGGTTATATCTTATGACTAATACACTGCAAAAACAACTTATTAAAAATGAAACCTTTTGTAACTAAAGTTATGCATTTAGCGCAGGGCGGATGGAAGGGGGAGGGCGGTTTGCGGGTTAAAACCCCACGTGGACAAACTGGAAAAAGTAACTTTTAAATGTATGTATAATTTGTGCAATTGTAGGTATTGCTTTAGAGAAATATACAAAGCAGAAGAGAAAAAGATTCCAGGCAAAAACAGCAGAAAACAGCAAATATGACAGTGAAATGGGGCGCAGATGCTCCTAGATACTCTAAAATTTGGGAACTCCACCCCCACTCCAAAATTGTGCAGCCGTGCCTGATTAAGCACCTAGTGGGAAAAAACTCTGAGCAAAAATCGCTAATTTACGCTTTTAAAGTGTACTTTTCAAAATATTTCTAGTGTTTTCTCCAAAATGAGCAAAAACTAGCAACAGGTAACAAGTGTTGGTCAATTTGCACACCTCAAGGAAGAAATGTGTGAAGTTACATTTTAAGCAAACCTTCACCTTTTTTTACACACCCAATTATATAAAAATGAAAATGTAGAAAAAGTACTTTCTTGAAAATCTTAATATTCGGGTTGCAAATTATCAAAATAAAAAACAAATATAGGTTTGAAATCAGCGAAAAAAACCCTATTCAGTTATATAAACATAAGGTTCATTAGCCCATAAGTAACCCGTTGCGCGAAGTTTTAAAAACACACACGTTATCACGGAACCGGCTCACTGTGCCAATTGCCCCGTTACTTCGTTGGTACGGCAACTAATTCCAACATGGATACAGTTGCCTTGAACGTCATACAACACATTGAGAACATTTTTAAGGGTGGGCACATCATTCATTTTTTCGAATTATGGCCGCATAGAATTTCTGAAGGACCACTGTGCATCTCCACGCGCATTTGCATAAACCCAAAATGGGGCGTCAACAGCTATCGTCAACAGTGTCCTTGAATTATATGATTTAGTCGCAGTCACTTTAAGAACATCTTCTTTAAATATGTGGCAAAAATAGAAATAAATGAAAATATAGCCATGTTCGGTGAACAATGGGGTGAGGGGGGGGGGATCCGAAACATATACCAAGCATTCAATCAAAAAATTTCTTACAATTTGAAGAGACTCACTTCTGTGGTGCGCAACTCACGGTCTCATTTTAAATGCAAATTGGGTTTGAAGTCGCCAAAAATCACCACTAATACAGAGAGTGATTGGAGTGATGACGACTTGGAGCCTCTTTCAAATCTCAAAACGCGAAAAGAACCTCCGCATCCTAAAATATCTGTGCCTTCAGTTTCGGATCAAAGAAAATCTTTATTGCCCCTTAAAAAGAGATGGAGCGTTTTTGTTGTTTACATTGATTCAGGTACTGAATTTATTAATGACGAGACTCCTTCAAAGTCTTTTCAATCTTTAAAATATTGACGATGAGCATGTCCTGAAACTCCTACTGTCCAAATTGCTGTTTTAAAAAGATATTTTTGCGATGGTTTGTTTATCCTCGTACAATTGCTCTGCAAAACCGGCAAAAAAAAAGACTGGTTGCACCCGCGATAATTTGATGTTGCACCAGCGATTCATAAAAAAATGAATAACTCTTTTGTTATTTTTCTCTTGTTAACACTTTTCATTTCCTGTAGTTTGCTAAATATACATATAACAACATATTAATGCATAACACATAAAATGTATCACAATTAGCCGATTTATAAGTTTTTGTCTCTGATCTAGAAACGTAGGCCCAAATTTGTTGCACCCGCGATGGCAATTTAAATTTTATTTTTTATTATTATTTTATAATATTATTTTAAAATACTTGTGACCTAATCTTCTTCTTCTTGCTTGTTTAACTACCCTGGTTTATCCCGGGGTCCACAAAACGCGACCAGTTCCTCCATTTTCTTCTTTCCGTTGCATCATCCGAGGTAAGTTTTACAGCCTCTAGGTCCCATTTTATAGTGTCCATCCAGCGCTGCTTCGGACGCCTCCGTTTTATGTAACCTTGAATTTTCAGTGCGTAGCCTTTCTTTGCCAAAGTCTCCTCATTTGCTCTCAGGACGTGTCCATACTAGCGTAGCCTTGCTTCCCGCATTTTTGTAATAATTGGCGCAACTCCATAGCGTCTACGGATGTCTGCGTTTGGAACATGATCGAGACGAGAGAGTCCTGGTATCCAGCGAAGCATCTTTGTTTCCAAAACACTAACCTTTCTTTCTGCTAGTTTCGTTGCTGGTAGACATTCGGTACTATAAAGAGCGACTGGCCTGTGCGGAAAATTTTGGATTTTAAGCGGTCGCTTACCTTTTAATCGCATATAACACCAGTCGTTGAACGCCACTTGAGCCAAGCGGCGTTAACTCTCTCAGTAACTTCGCGAGTGATCGTCTCGTCAGCAGAAAGTGTCGACCCAAGATATATAAATCTTTCCGTCCTTGGTAGGTCAGTGTTATTTATTTTGATGGTCCCTGCTTCGCAATTGTTGTCATGTATTCTGTTTTCCCGACATTCAAACGTAGTCCAAACATAGACAATCTATCATGCCAGTCTTGTACTTATTGCTGCAAGTTGTTTTTATTGGTCGAGGCAAGGAGAACATCATCTGCATATAGTAACGTAAAGAGGAGATAGAGCTGATCCTTGGTGAACGCCTACAGATATTGAAAATTCAGATTAAATTCCGGCAGCAGAATGTACTCGACTTTTGGGATTTGCATACAGAAGTTTTACCCACATAATAAGTTCTTCCAGCACCAAGTGTTTTCTCAAAGCATACCAAATGAGATCATGAAGAACGCATTCAAATGCCTTTTCTAAATCGAGGAAGGCCATATGATGTGGTACTTGTTTTTCCCTGTGTTTTCCATTAAAAGTCGAGCGGCATGAATTGCATCGGGGGTGCCACAGTTTTTAACGAACCCAGCTTTTTTTATCTTTAACCTGACGATTTCACGAATTCGTTGATCTAGTACCCTTTCAAACACTTTAAGTGTGTGGGATAAGAGCCGAATAGGCCTATGATTTGAACAATCTGCTGGGCTACCTTTCTTTTTCCATATGGGTACGGTTGTGCTCAATACCCAGTCTGAGAGGACTCTCTTTTCCGTTACTATTCGGTTAAATAATTCCAGTAACCAAGAGTTGAAGTCACCTGATTTCCCAATCTCAGCTGGTACATCATCTATACCAGTAGCCTTACCAGTTTTCTACTTATGGCCTCATTAACTTCGCCGAAAGTGATTCTTTGAATGGGACCAGATATCGCTTCTATAGTTGGTATAGGTGGGTGTGGGAATTCTTCTGTGGATATTTTTTCAAAATAGTTTCGCCAGCGTTCACGACAATCCTTGCAATCTATAATTAGATGACCATGGCTTATTCAATGCCATTACTTTGTTGTCCATTTTCTCACTTGACATGTTTGGCATTTATAAAAGAAACATTTATTTTCAATGTAAAATAAAGCTCTTGTTACTGGTCACACTCATGAAAAAATGTTTTGAAAACATCCCATTTGAATGCATGAGAACGAAAGGGAAACAAATATGGTTCCGGAACATTCAACAAACAACCGTTTCTTTGCTTCGCACGTCTTTTTGTTTTAAAACATGTTTTGGTACATTTGATTGGCGAGTTAGAGATTTTTAAACTTTTCTGTGATTGGTAACAGCGTTATTAATAGTGCTCCCTGAATGAATGATGAAACTACACAAATTCTCTACGTACATTTTATTGAAAAATATAGACAAAGTAAGTAACTGACTAGTCGGCGATTTTATCAGACTAGTCGTCGACTAGTCGCCGACTACAGAAGTTGCCGAATAGTCGGCTTTACCGACTAGTCGTCGACTAGTATAAAATAAATAAAAAATTTTTCATTTAATTACTTAGTCCGATTTTGCTCGACCGAGAACTCATGAGCAGCAAAATCAGGAAAATCACCAGCACTAGATTTGGGTTCTTACACTATAAAAGATTATTCTCTTACTTGAGTCCGATCGTATTAATCTTCGAGAACGCTCGGTTTGGCTACCATATCAACTCGAAACCGATTAAAATAAGTCGCCAAGTGAAAAAGTAACTTTTTTCCAAAAAATTTGTTATTCATCAAAAGACAACACATAAATCGATTCACATTAACTCGACCGTGAAATATTGAAAATAATTCATAGTGTCATTCGCGGTGCCGTGAGATAAGGTCAGCGGAAATAAAGCCTTGACTCGAAAAAAAAGGAATAAGGCCCTTTTTCCAACGACCTAGTGCAATAAAGCCTTGTGCATAGTAGTTGAATTGTAAGCAACATTTTGGAAAACGATAACTGCAACAAAATTTTTTTTTGCACAAGGCTTCAAGTATTTGTGAAACTTTTAACCAGGGATCGGCAAAATTCGAAATGCAATAATGTAAGTGAGAGCAAAGCGGCTAATAAAAAAAACAGAAAATAAACAAAAAATGCTGAAACTAGCTAAAAATAATAGCTAGAAGTAGCATAAAAAACTGAAATTGACGGAAGCAGCTATAAATTTACGCAAACCTACTCTAGATATTGCATGCTCTGCTGCTCCTTTCAAACAGAGACCAGAGCGTTAGCAATACATGTGAGCGCCTGTCGCAAAATTTTTTTCTAGCTAGCCGACCCCTGCACGAATTTTTTCCATTTTTTTGTCCTATTCAAGAGTTTTAATGCCTTGTTTTCGTAGTGGGCTTCGCTTTAGCTTCTATTTCAAACTTTTTGCACAAAGCTGCACTTCACCAGCGCTTGGCACAATGGTCCATTAATTTTCGCAGTGCCACGAGAAATAAGACGGGCCAACAAATTACAAATAAAAAAAAATATGCGAGGAGCGCAAATATTTTTATTGAATTTGAAGCCACTCACCTTTCACATTGGCGCAGCGTCCATGATGCGATTATCCACAAGGAAACCATGAAAACCAATAAAACAGTCCCGGGGCATATCGTCATTAAAGTTTTCAAAACGAACCTTCAAAAAGAATTTCAAAATTTTTAGGATATTAAAATTTCCAAAGATTTGTAATAGAAGAACACGTTTCACGTTTCCAATAGGTGTTAAATTCGTGTTTAAGGAGGCTTTCGTGCTTAACAGCCCTAAACACCATGTTTTAAATGGGGTTTGTCATACAAACGCTAAATACGAAAACGAAGTGTGTATGTCATAAGCAACTCGAAAACACTTCAATCGATAACAAAACTTATCGAAATTTCAAGCATATCTAACTGTCAGAGGATAATTAAAACAAAAATTTATAATTCACGCAGTGCGCTGTGGTGCCATCGGCTAATAGAAATCAAAATACATAAAAAATGTATTAAAGCGAACAATCAAAAATTAGCATTGCATAGCATGGCATAGTTTTCTATAGCACTTAGATTTATGTGCTAATTTATCGGCTGTATTGCCGTGGCTTGGAAAATTTCATGAACTACTCTCAAAGCCGCCAGTTGAAGTTTATTTTATTTATTATTTGTTTGTCATAAGGCAACCATCAGCTTTGCTAAAGCATAAATAAAATAGAGCAAATTAAAATATGAAAAAAACAGCTTTATGCTAAGTTTCACTGTTTACTACAAATTTTCTCTATGCTTTGCCATGCCACGCAGTGCGCTGCAGTGTATGAGTGTTTCTACCTTTAGGGTTAGCAAGATAAAGTAAATTGAGCCCTTAAACTATGCTCGTCAGTATTAAAGAAAAAAGAAATAAGGATTTGCCTGCAGAGTGTTGTGATTCACAACCGCACAAACATTTCCTTATCCCGATTCTCTTTCTACGATATGGCGCAACAACAAACATAAACGCACCATGACTGAATGCAGATCTGCAAACGCTATGCTATGGATCTCAGCAACGATCACCAAAACGAGAAGGCAAGTGATTGAAACATGAAACCGAGCATTTGGGCGATGAAAATATTCGACACAAGTGAACAAGTGAACGAATGCTGTGAGGTTAAGGAACGACGATAGACACAAAAGATTGTGCAAAAGATTGTACGTACTCAAAACTGATCTAGGGCGAGAACAACGACAGCATAAGCATCAGTGAATAGAATTTGAGTATAACAACAAAAAAAAAACATAAATGAGTAGAATTGTAATACAACAACAACAGCGGGTACAAAATAAGCGATTTAAGCACCACTGCATTGGAAAGGTATGCAAGTGTTGCGAGTCACAGATGCACAACCATGCTTTATATCCCAATCATTACCAGAAAAAGTGCAACAACAAGAACCAGCACGAAGGCTCAACCTATGCGATTGTGAAATCAGCCTTAGCAGCAATCGTTCAAATGAAATGGATGAAATATAAGATCCAGAAGCTTTGGCAGACGGCAACGGTTGTGAAATCACTCCAAGGCCACGATCGCAATGCTTAAAGCCAGTGGATGAAACCCCAGAACTAGAACGGCGGGAACGAATAACGGAGCGACAGCAATGATAGACACGGGCAGCTAAGTGACAACTATGAGGGACACGAGCCGCCAAGTCAACATTGCAACTGTCTAAGCTATGCTGAAGAGCTCGATAACTGGCAATAACAACAACACACTTACAACTGGATAGCTTTGGCGAGCTTTCGGCGAGCAAGGACAAGACGGGAGGCACGAGCTGACGCGTCATAAGTTCTGCGCAAGGTTCAAGGCCGCCAAACACCGACCTACGACAACATCAACAACAACAATTTAAATAGCAGCAACGAAGGTAGACTTGCAGGTGAATCTTATGCAAGTGGTTTTGGAAAGAATCAACAGCGATATCCAATATTGCCTGATCAGCATTATTGGCCTATAAAAGGAGAGCTTCGAATACAGAAAAATCAGACTGGTTTTCGGAAGTCTCTGCTTTGGACGTGCGCACATACGAGCCACGGCATGAAAAGTATAATTAATGACATAGGGAAACTGTAAAGTAGTGCTTACAGCTTAACAGTTAATAGAAATCCTGCCTACGACATAAGAATCACTAAATAAAATAAAAGAAAAAATATAAATTTCACTCTTTTATTTAAAGAGGTTTATAGGCACGTCTTTACGCTCGATTTTGTCTGAGCGCTTGTTTCCTATAAATTGGTGTTGGAATAAAGGAACGTTTCTACGCTCGACTGTATGTGAACGCTAGCTCCCTATATCCCAACATTAATTGGCGCAGCCGGTATTTGACTGACTTTCAGTTGGGTGCGAATCACTGATAAAAAATTGTCCTAAAACGTGGTGCGGCAGGACATTGAGTTAAGAGTCAAGCTGAAACGGGACCTTTTTTGGTCTTAATCGCTGGTGATACCAGAACCGAATAAGCAAAATTCTGAACTCCCGTGTCGAACAAACGCACACGATTGGCAAAGTCTGAACGAAGTGAAACATCAGCAAGTATCGTTTTTTAGCGTGCTATGAGGGTGTTGCTTTGAAGGAAAATTTTGATAAATAATTGGCACAAAAAATTTATATTTTGTATGATCCTTTTGTATAATCAGTAAGAAAAAAAAAAAAAAATTTTATAACAATCCGAAAAATAAAAATTTGAAACTAAAACCGACGGTAGCAGCCCAAATCAGAAAGTTAACTGGTGGCAGTTTCAGCGAACACAAGACTAAAAAAAGCAGCAGTAAAATTGGAACATAAAATGGTAAGTGCACAAAAATTTTGAAATTGTAATAACGTTGAGCCCCGTCTGATAGATTTTTTTTTTCAAGCCATATCGCCATTAAACTAGAACCATTTTAAGAAGAAAATTAAATTATTCGAAACTGATTCTGAAATACACAGAACGTTTTTTAACACCCACGAATCTAAATTTAGCAACAATAAACATAGCCATGTCAAATCCACCACAAGTAGATGAATTGATGGAAAAGGTCAGTTGACTTGTTCCATCCTCTTCGGGGTCAAAAAATCCAGAACTGAGCTTGGAAGTAGATAAATTTGTCACAGGAATCGAATTAATTAAAAGCGTTGTGGTTAACTTTAACATAATAGACATTATAGAGTGCATTAGAAACCGATTAACAGGCATGGCCTACATGAAAATAAGCCGGAGAGCAATAAATAGTTTAGATGAACTTTGTGATTTAATAAAAAGAGAATTTTTAAAGAAGCGAAGCCTGGAAACTATAAAAACAGAAATATTCAGCGCAGAGCAACAGGAGAAAAAAAGAGCATCAGCATTCGGTGGTAGAATAGAATTCTTATTAAATGAAGCAGAAGCTTTAATTAAAAAATCCTGGAACGACATAAAAGCATTATCAGCATTTGGCGAATATAGGAAACTGGCAACCAACAAATTCGTTTTCGGGGTAAAAGACCCTTATATGCAAAGTAGACTTGAAAGCTCAAAAGATGAAAGGATTTCAGACTTAATAAAATAAGCGGAAGAATCAGAAAGCCTTCATGAGGAAAATTGTAGAAGGAATTATTTCATAAACAAAACACCCCCAGTAGGAACACAAATGACAAATTGTTCGGGCTGCAATGTAGAAGGTGATACTTCGGATATTTGCTCACATAGAAAGAATACCCCTTTTTGCGCCAGTTGTGCTCAATATGGGCACCAATATATCGAAATATGCAACATAAAAAATATTTAAGCCAAAAACTTTAACCCCGAAACATGTAGTTATTGTGGAAAAATAGGTCACTTAGAGTCAAATTGTTTTATTAGTTAAAAACATTATTTTGTACCATTTGTCAATGAAATGGTCATTCGGGCACCCCCTTTTGCAGACAAAGGCAGGAAAAAAATAATATTATATGTAGAACCCTCAGCAACAAAAAAATGAACCATTTGGGCGAGTCCAACACAGAGGGAAGAATTTAAGTAGAAGTAGAGCAGAAAATTTTAACGGAGGAAATGAAAGAAACCGGCCTTCGAATAACGAAAATATTCAATGTTTCAATTGCTCACAGTTTGGGCATATATCCAAAGTTTGTAAAGAGCAACAAACGATAAATAATGGCCAGGGAAACTCCCAGCGGCCCGGTTAAGGCCAATAGACCGGAAAGCCATATTAAATGTCACCATTTATAGGCCTTATCTAGTCTCCTCAAATAAAAATAAAGTAGAATTTGTAGATAACAAGGAAAAATAGAAATTAGAGGAGCTGGAAATTTCAAAAATGCTCTTAGAAGATGTAGAAGAAGATTCTAAAAGCATTAAGCCGAAAAACATAAATAGTGGAAAGGCATTAACTTACAGGCCTAAGCGAAGCTTGTCTGGCAAAAAGAGAGTAAAATTCATAGACGCGAAAGAGGAATTTAATTTAAAGGAGCCAGACATTTCAAAAAAACCTTAAGAGTAGGAGTCGAATAGCTCTAAATTGAAAAATATTGATAGTGAGAAATGAGTTGTTATTTAAAATAAAAATAACTAAACCAGAGATGAGCTTTGGCGATGTAATTGTCCGTAAATAAAATTTTAATGAAACTGAAGACAAGAGGCAAGATTAAGAAAGTTTCATATCTCTTTGCCAGTTAGATAATTAAAAAGAACCAGCTTAAGAAGGCAAAAGGATTGAAAATTTGATCAATAAAAACGAAGATCTACTAAAATTTTTATTTTTATCGATGTCTTTTGTGTTATTCGTTTTAAGTTTCTCAATCGAAAAAGCCATAGTAAGCTGTGTTTGAGCTCATAAAATGTGGGATGAACTTAAAAAAAATTCTATAGAACAAAAGTCAGTAAAAGTAATGAATCTTCACTTAACATCGAAGTTTCGCAGTCAGTGTCCGACGACATATTTGTAGTATTTCCTTGTGGACAAGCTATTAATCATGGGCTTATCTTGTTAGTGGACACTAAAGGCGTGCATTGTTACACCAACAGATACCAATTCCGTATGCTCATTGTTTTCAGATAGTGCTTGTGTGGTATTTTACGCTTGCTGGTATAGTCGATATTGTTACTCTCTCTGTTACGTGCAGTTAATTTGAGTACGAGAGAACAAGTATACCAAATAACAGATTTACCAACTACCAGAGCGAACTCTCTCAAGCAGTTAGGGCAGATGCTGGTATCAATACTTTGAGTACCGTAAGTATAGCAGCGATAGACAATATGCGAATTGAGGATGCCTTGGTAAGAGAACCACGTCGAAAAGGTCTCGCGCTCGCTTGCTCGCTAAAAAATGCACTGCCATAAACATCCTCTGTTAACATAGAAGTGATCGCCTATCAAAAGGCGAAATGGAAACTGCGACTGTGTTAGTAAGAGAGCCAGAATATGTAACTTAAGTTAGAGTGTTATATTCAGGCGAGCCTGACAATATACAGTGAAACCTCCACTCTGCGGACTTTCCCATATGCGGACACCTCTTATAATCGGACAAAATTTTAAAATCTTAGCTTTGCGAAATTCTTTCAGTACAAACTCACCTCTCATATGCGAACACCTCCCATATCCGGACAAAATTTTGCTAACCGTCAGTGTCCGCATATGGGAGGTTTCACTGTAATACCCGACACACCATGCATGTGCATGCAAGCGTCGAAATTCAGTGTGAAAAACAAACAAAAATTTTGCCACTGCTAGCATTTTCGATCACCAATGTTCCAAGCAACGCCGCAGCTAAAATACCAGCAGTACCACTAGGTACTTACATATCCGCATAAGTAGAAGAGGAAACTGTTTCTTTTATGCCAGTGTAAAATATAAGGGTTGTTTGGCAGTTTAAGTGCGCTGAGTATAGAGCGCAAGAGAACGCAATAACAGCCATACCTGCAGCAGAATCTATACGATAAGTATTATACCTTTTTTGTGTTTGTTACCAGCAGTATCAGGTACTTATTTGGTATAACTGTTTTGCCAATACTTGTTGGTATACCTTTGCACGCCTTTAGTGGACACTGGGTCGGATAAAAATTTGATTAAGTCAAAAGTGTTAAAAAAAGGAGCTAGCTTAAACGAGTCAGGAAAAAGCAGATTTGGAGAAAATACTGACACTGAGAAAAATGTAGAGATTATGCATTCAGAGCTTAGTTAATCAAAGTCACTTCAACTCGTCGTTGCCAACATCGATAAGATTTGTATTGCAGATGCAGTTACGATCGAAGCGAGAGTGGCACCGATTTGGAAAAAATTAGTGTTGAACTTTAAGGAAATTCAGAAAAAAGAAGTTATTGATAAAAAGGGTCTATCTAGCGGTGGTGATGCTGTGAATAAAAAGTCTAATAAATTGGAGTACGAGTTCGACAAGGAGGTCGAGGAAAATTTTTGTCGTAAAAATTTTAATAAAGAATTTGAATTTGACAAAGAGATCGAGGATAATTCTTTTGGTACTAGAGGAGATGGTACTAACGGTAATAAAGAATTAGGTGAAGATATTTATAAAGGAAACCCATCAGATAGGCATAAAAAGCCCCATAAGGAGGAAGCAGTTGAAAAAGAAATATTTTATGAAGTATCAGATTTTAGAGATTTCACGTCTGATTTCAAAAGTCCAAAGGCAATGCAAAACGTGATAACAATTTTCATCAATACGGTAGAAGCAGGCAGTAAGATTTTTTCAAAGGCCAAAAGTAAAGGCGTGGAATTTAAAGTAAATCAATAAATGAATTCAAAATCTCTGGAAAAAGTATTCGCTCATAACTACAATGTACTGTAGGCTGATTCAAAATTTAAAATATTTTCCCAAAAACATCTGTTTATCTCAACTCAAACGAGAGCTGACTGTTTATATCAAAATTGTCACAAAAAATTTATTTTGAATATCGCTTATTGCGATATCTATATAATGAGTGGCGACGAAAAACAAATGATTTAAATAATATTTGGATTTTTTTTTACTGCTTCAACGAATAGAGTTAAAAACCAAAAAAAAAATTTTTTCTTCAAATAACTATTAATCATACGAATTTTGCAGTTTTTGCAATATCGGTTTGATCCCATATTCTAAGTGTTCCTCTATGGGCAAAGAGCGCCACGACTTTGAAACAACCAGGAGGGATCAGGGCACATAATCTGTATTTTTATTATTTTTTAGGTTAACCAATAAGTCCGACCACAAAAGTGATAGCGAGCCGGTAGAGTAGGCAAATCAAAATACATTGGTAAGTGTATTAACCCTCACTTGCACGCAATTAAAGACCAATAAATTTAATATCTTTTTGTTTTATTTATTTTGATCTTTTCCGTTTGGATATTCTCTTCCAACTTACTTAATATTTCCAAAAGTGTTTTTATGTCAATTCTAATTTCATTTTCCCCGTGGCCTACTTCATTTTACTAGAAGCCGGTTCCAACATCTCTTCCATGATTTTTTTTTTAAATATTCATTTCGCCGACCGAAACTTCCTTCGCTGATTCCTCCAGACTTTCCTGTTGATTGTTTTCAGACGGCAATGGTATTTCTGTGGAATTAAACTGAGAACTTGAACATGCATCTATTTTGTGTGGGATTGGAATCCTTTTCAAATGACTGATGTCTCTAGTTAACCTCCGTCCACCACCAGAAACCTGTACACTATTACCCTGTCTTTGTGTTACCTCATATTCGGTCGTGTCAAACGTTGGCGTTAACTTTTGAGGGAACACAACGTTTTTCAACAGAGTTTTTGTCGGTTGTGCTATGAGGCGTTACATTATACATCATCACGAAGTTTTGAATTTCATGTCTGTAATCCTTTTTATTTGTACATGCAATTTTTAACCGCTTCACCAACGATCTGTTCATATTCTCAACTTCACCGTTTGCTTGAGGCCAATACGGTGGAGTTTTTATCTGCTCTATCCCGCTTATTTCAAAAAACCGTTTGAATTCCTTGCTGAAAAATTGTCTGCCGTTGTCTGTCCGTATTGATTTCGGAAACCCGAGTCTGAAAAATATATCTTTCATTAAGTCAAGAATTGCCTTTGAGGAGATAGTTCTCAGAAACTTTAATTCCATGTACCGCGAATAATAATCAATGACTACCAGAACATAGTTGCCATCGGGCAAAGGCCCTAATAATTCAGTTGCTACACAGACCCATGGACCCGTTGGGAACTGATGTCTCCTCATGGGTGCAGGATTTAACGGGTTTGAAACAACAAGGCAATTCCGGCAAGCTTTGACAAATTTTTCAGCATCCCTATCAATACGTGGCCACCATACTTTGGATCTCAACCTTCTTTTCATTGCCGATTCTCCAGGGTGACCTTCGTGAGCCAGCTCAAGGACTTTTGTTCGTAGTCTACTTGGTATCACTTGACGCTTTCCTCGCAAAAGAATACTGCCAACAGTAGGCAGCTCCAGCCGAAACTGATAGAAACTGTTTAATGCCACCGGATCCCATGAATTATTATTAAGACAGCTTATAGTATCGACTATCTCCTCATCAAGGATGCTCTCTTTGGCGATGTCTGTCACGGACAATGTTGTAGGAACTGCATCTGAAACGATTTGCAGTATACTATGTTCACCTTCCCAGTCAAAAGTGCGTGTATTTTCTGTCTTACAAAGTCTAGACAGCGAGTCGGCGATATTATCCTTCCCGACCTTGTATATGACCTTAAATTTAAATGCCTGGAGGCGGAGAAGCCATCTTCCGATTCGAGCCGGTGGCTTAGAGGTAGGCTTAAATATCGCCTCCAGCGGTTTGTGGTCAGTCACTAACTCAAACTTTTTCTGTCTGGGAATACCGTCTTTCTACATCCGACAAACTTTTACTGGCAAAGGATATAACGAGTGGGTTTCCTTCACCATTAAACTGAAGGAGTACCGCCCCCAAAGCCACAGGACTCGCGTCAGCTATAAGTCTCGTTTTCAAACTTGGATCGAAAAACGATAACTTTGGTATCTCGGCTAGTTGTGTTTCGAGTCTCTCAAAAGCTTTATTTTCTATTTCGCCCCAAACAAATTTGGTGTCTGCCTTCAACAACCGCCTAATTTGTTCTGTATTTTTAGCCAAATCAGGTAGAAGCTTACCGACGTACGTGATCAAACCTAGGAAGCTGCGTGACTCTTCTTTTGTTTTAGGTGCTCGGAACGCCTTGATCAGTCTTACTTTTTCTGGGTCCACTGATATGCCTTGGTCTGGCAGGAAATGTTCCAAAAACTTCAGCTTATTTACTTTCCAAACACATTTTTCTTTGTTTATTAGTACATTGTTCCGTGCAAAAATTTCCACAACTGTTTGAACTGCCCTGTCATGCTCTTCTTTGTTACGTCCAAATATAATATAATAACATCATCTATATAGTTCAAAATGTTCTCACATGGCGCTAATAATTCCTCGAGCAGGCGTTGGAAGATTTCTGGCGCAGAGTTAACCCCAAATAAAAGTCTCTTGTAGCGATATAAACCGCGATGAGTGATGAACGTCGTAATCTCTCTACTGGCTTCGTCAAGTTCTAGCTGAACGTAGGCGTTCTTCAGATCCAACCTTGAAAAATACTTTGTCCCCTTAGCTTCGTCATGAACATCTCAAACGTTGGTAATGGACAGTTTTCTCTGCGAATAGCTCTATTGGCGCGACGCATATCTGTACGTAACCGAAGATCACCATTTTCCTTGAAGACCACTACTAACAGCGATATCCAAAAACTTGGACCAACCACTGGCTCGATGATACCCAACCGTAGCGCTTCCTCGAGTTTTTCGGTAACCTTTTCTTCAACGCTGGGATCGATATCCAGTTTAACAACAATATTTTTCCATTTAGTGAATGGCTTTTCACTCATTCGTTCCACTTCCATGACAAAGGCTGACCCCCAATTTGACATGTTATAGTCTCATCGGGTTCGTCATCGCTTGTTATCTTGAAGCAGTCACAATTTCGCTTCTGATATTGTGTTTGCCCCTCTTCGATTGAACGAGTCTCCATCTGGCGGTTTTTATTGTTAACATTAAAAGGGTTTGCATACTGTCACTTTATATTTGTCCTACATTTACGCGCGAAATGGCCCAACCGACCACATTTATTGCATTTCCTATCTATCGCCGGACATTTGGCATCATTTTCTGAATGGTCTGTTCCCCCACATCGTGCACATTGCCTGATCCATCCCTGGGCCATGCCTTATCGGTTTTTCCCTGACTTTATCTTGTTGACGTGTTCCAGATTAGGTTTGAACGACATTACTTGCGATTGCTTATTAATTTCTTCATCGACGCAGCAAGCCTCAATGATTTCATCTAGCGTTGTTTCCTTCTCTAAGAGCTTCCTTTTTAACTCTACCGATGCCCACGAATCAATGATTTTATCGATAAGACAAATGCCCTCAACAGCTTCCTTACTATCACCAAAGGAGCACTTACTTATTTGCTGACGTAAGCGAAGGACAAATTTTGAGAAACTCTCTCCTTCCATAGGAACCATATTCCGGAAGAGATGTCTCTCAAATACCGACTTTTGCTTTGGCGAGAAATGCTCAGAAAGTTTATCGACTTATATTTTTAAGACATCATTTTCCTTCACTGAATCGTATTCTACGATTGCACCCGGAAGTGAATAAGCCACCGCTTGCAGTTGTGGACCTCCCAAATGATCAGTTCCGCCATTATAAAATTGAAGAATATGTGCTGCACCGTATCCAAAATTGGTTCTTTCGATATTTAAGGATTTTCTTCCAAAATCGTCCTTGCGCTTTTTTTTATATATATGTATATTTATCTATAAATCCTTCGTAAGGCTTTTTCCGCACTGTTGAATCCTTTGTTTCGATTACCCGCTCGTCGCCACTGTATTACCCCCACTTGCACGCAATTAAAGACCAATAAATTTAATATCTTTTTGTTTTAATTATTTTGATCTTTTCTGTTTGGATATTCTCTTCCAACTAACTTTATATTTTCAAAAGTGTTTTAATGTCAATTCTAATTTCAATTTCCCCGTGTCCTACTCCATTTTACTAGAAGCCGGTTCCAACAGTAAATATAAACCACCATATACAGATATTTACAAATTATTTGTATATACTCAAAAGACGTTCGATTCAAAGCAATACCTTGAAAACAAAGGTATTTTTGCGGTTAGATAGTCATTTACTACGTATTTGAAAAAAAAAAGAGAAGCAAAAAGATATCGCAAAAAATTAAAATTCGAAAGAAGGTCAAATGAATTCATATCAAATATATACACTTATACAAAAAAAAATTAAATTACAGAAAAAATTATAACCTTTAGAAAAAAAACGCACTAATTTAAACCTAAAATCAGTTTTATCACGATTGATTAAAACTTAAGTCAATACAAAATCGAACCATGTAAAAAATCTTAAAATAAAAATGGAAGAAAAATCTTTATAAACTTGTATATTGAAATAAAAATTATATACACATATAGATTCAAATAAAAAAGAAAAAAATAAATAAAAATATAAGTATTTTAAAAGTATTCACCAAATAAAAGGGAATATTAAAACAAATAATTATTAAAAAATAAAAAAAAGGAAATTATATATTAAAAATGGAAAGCAAAATATTATTAAGTATAAAAAAAGGGGGAAGAAAAATGTATATTCGCAGACAAAAACCTTAAAATAAAGGTAACAAATACTTTTGAATAAATGAATTGTTTTTTTTTTTAACTCTTAAAGTGAAAGTACAATTTAAGACAAATAAGCGAAAAAATAAGAAAATTATTATAAAATAAAATATGAAATTGAATGATAAAAGAGAAAAAATGAATAAAAAAAATATATAACAGAGAAGACCATAAGCACAACAAAATTTCCGAAAAACAATTCTAAATCATATTTTCAATTAACTATTAAAATTAAAGTATGGAGATGAATAGAAATTAAGAGAAAACAAATATACATAGAGATAAGAAAATAAAATTGAAAAAAAAACAATAACACAGAATGTCATACATATTTAAGCATCTAAAATAAGTATTCACCAACGCCGAATCCCACAAACGGAAACTGCACTCTTCAAAATTACCTTCATTAACTCCTCGTTCTTCACCTATTCCACAAAAGAATTCAACGATTGATTTCTATAAGAGAGGAGGAGTGGGGAGCTAGCACGGACTCCTAAACGGACAAATTTTCTGTGCCAACCGTGTAAATATCGCAATACAGCGTTTTACGATATCAACCTTATCTTCAAGGATAACCCATTGCAAGGCCGTAGCAGGAACAGCATGAGATCACAGTTACAACAACATCAACAACCTGGTTTTTGTAAAGCACTAATTAAAGCAGCTATCATATCAGCCAAGATGTAAACAATTAAAACATGGCACCAAAGCATTCAGTTTTCCGTAATCGCTTTGGTAGCGATTTTCTCCAAGTAAGGGAGGGATGTTGCGAGTCACAGACGCACAACCATGCTAAATATCCCAATCATCACCACAAAAAGTGAAACAACAAGAACCAGCACGAAGGCTCAACCTGTGCGATTGTGAAATTAGCCTTAGCAGCAATCGTCCAAATGAAATGGATGAAATATGAGACCCAGAAGCTTCGGCAGACGGCAATGGTTGTGAAATCACTCCAAGGCCACGATCGTAATGCTAAAAGCCAGTGGATGAAACCCGAGAACTAGAACGGCGGGAACGAATAACGGAGCGACAGCAATGAAAGACACGGGCAGCTAAGTGACAAGTATGAGGGACACGAGCCGGCAAGTCAACATTGCAACTGTCTAAGCTATGCTGAAGAGCTCGATAGCTGGCAACAAGAACAGCACACTTACAACGGGATAGCTTTGGCAAGCTTTCGGCGAGCAAGGGACAAGACGAGAGGCACGAGCTGACGCGTCATAAGTTCTGCGCAAGGTTCAACGCCGCCAAACACCGACCTACGACAACATCAACAACAACAATATGAATATAGCAGCAACGAAGGTAGACTTGCAGGTGAATCTTATGCAAGATTGCCTGATCAGCAACATTGGCCTACAAAAGGGGAGCTTCGAACAAAGAAAGATCAAACAGATTTTTGGAAGTCTCTGCTTTTGACGTGCGTACATACGAGCCACGGCGTTAAAAGTATAATTAAGGACATAGGGAAATTGTAAAGTAGTGTTAGCAGCTTAACAGTTAATATAAATCCTGTCTTAGACATTAGGATCATTAAATAAAAGAAAAGATAAAATATAAACTTCACTCTTTTAATTAAAGAGGTTTATAGGAACGTTTATACGCTTAACTTTGTCTGACCGCTTGATTCCTATAAATTAGTGTTGGAATAAAGGAACGATTATACGCTCGACTGTGTCTGAGCGCTAGCTCCCTCTATCCAAACACAAGGTGGAATTTGGAAAAATCAACGGATTTCGCTGATCGCGGGAACTGCAGGACCAGCAATTTCTTCCTATAAAAACGGAGCATCGTCCACTGGACAGGCAGACTGGTTTTTACGTCTCACCTCTACCGTGCATACCCACCCAGTGGCAAAGGCGACTAGAGAGTAAATTTAGAAGTGTAATTTTGTGCTGGACAAAAGATTGTTCAATAAAAATAAGGAATAAACTTTAATCCTTTGCTTATTAGTTTTTATAAAAAGAGACTAGAGGGACGATTATACGCTTGACACTGTCTGAGCGCTTGGTACCCTGTATCTCAGAAGTAGAAATAAAGTTTCGGTTATACGCACGACACCGTCTGAGTGCTTTGCAACCTATATTCTAAAGTAGGAATTAAGGTGCGGTTATATGCTCAACACCGTCTGCACCCTATATCGTAACATTAATTGGCGCCTCCGGTATTCGACTGATTTTCATTTGGATCCTTTCACGGTTCTGCACTAAGTTTTTGACAATGAAATTGCAAATACACTCGGCGGGTTTTTTTTTAACTGGAACGATGTCAGTTTTACACGGTAACTAGCTACCACCGACGTGCATGACACAAACCGCATAGCCTTTTGTAGGTTTTAAAGCAAAGTTTATACTGATGGCAATCGTTATTAAACGATAGGTGCCGGTATATCTTGGCAAAAAGACTTTGAGGACAACTGAGGAGAAATTGATCACTTAAAGTGTGCTTGCATGAAGGGCTACGAAAAGTAGCCTTGAATTGTAACTGTGACAGTTTTAAACAGTGACCAGTTGCTACCAAGGAAAGCCGAATCAATTCGTGGCAGTAAAGCACGGTAAAACACAACGGAAAAAATTTTTTTTTGTTTTTGTTAATTTTAAAAAATCCCTTGTGTCTGGCCAAAAAAAAGTGAAATAAAAATTATTTTAATTAAATAAAAACACTATGGTTGCAGTTGAACGCAGAAATAACCGGAAAGCAGAAGACGAAAAAGCCAAAACGCATTCGGAAAACAACAAAATTAAAACGGTGAGTGCATAAAATTTTTTTTTATTTGATAATGCTGAATCCTGTGTGTTAGAAACATTTTTTGGCTATATATTAATATATTTATCAAGCTATATGGCCAAAAAACTAAAATCACTTAAAGAGAAATTGAAAGAGTTCGAGCACGATTCGGAATTAATTTTGAGAGAATCAAGAGAACTAGTTATAGAAGCAAATCTGAACAACAAAATTTCTCAATGGTTACAAGTAGGTGCGTCAGAACAAGCCACTGCGGAAAAAATTCGGTCACTAGGAGATCGCATCGGGGTTTGACGTAAGAGTGCAAAAACTTGAGAAAACAGATTGAAGTACAGAATTATTTGATTGATGAATCAAAAAGGGATAATCAGGACTTAAGGGTATCACTGACTAAAGCAGTCAAAAACGAGTTAGCACAGGCTGTAGAAAAGGACAAAGAGCGCCTAAAGGACAGTAAGATGTAAGACATTCGAAACAGGAAGTAAAATAATTAAAACTCGCTCTAAAAAACATATGTGACACTGCTACCTAGTGCAAAAAACCAGAACAAATACGGATAATCTCATTCTTCGAGCAACTGACACAGAAAACTTCTTGACACTCACTCAACTGACTTTACCTACACTAAGCATAAACATGGCCAATCCACCACAAGTAGATGAATTTATGGAGAAGGTCATTCGACAATTTTCGGGGTCAAACAAGCCAGAGGTAAGTTTAGAAGTTGACAAATTTGTTACAGGAATCGAATTATTAAGAAGCTTAGTTTGCAACTATAATATATTAGACGTTATCAAATGTATTAAAAACAGTTAATCAGGCATGGCATAATTAAAGGTGGGCCAAAGATCAATATGTAGCTTAAATGAGCTTTGTGATTTGATAAACAGAGAATTTTTAAAAACACGAACCATTCAAACTATTAGGTCATAAATAGCAATCTCAGAACAACAGAATGACGAAAGAGCATCAGCATTCGGTGGCAGATTGGAATTTTTATTTAATGAAGCAGAAGTTGTTATATTAAAATCATGGAATAAGGTGGAGGCATTGTCGGTGCTTTGCGAATATAGAAAGCTGGCAACCAACAAGTTCATTTTTGGGTGTAAAAGATCCTTATATGCAAAATAGACTTGAAGGTTCAAAAGATAAACCACTTGCATACCTAATAAAACTAGCAGACGAGTCAGAAGACCGTCACACAGAAAATGATAAAAATAACTACTTCAACCAACCTTTGAATTAAACACCCCCAGTAGGAACATACACGTTTAAGTGTTCTTTTTGCAATTTGGAAGACCAAACTTAAGATATCTGTGCCCAAAGAAAAAAAAACACCTTTTTTTTTACTAGTTGTACCCAATGTGGGCACCAATTTCGCGTACAATGCAATAAGGCTATGAGTCCAAATTAAGAAATATATGATTATTGAGGAAAGAGGGGTCATTCAGAGGAAATATGTTTCAATAAAATAAAAGCCTTGTTTTTCAATGTTTGTAGGATAAATGGTCATTTAAGTACACCTTTTTGTAAGACTAAGCTCGAAAATAATAACTTACAAAAAAATCAGCAGCAAAATTAAAGACCGGAACCACAACTGGAGATAAAACGAAGATAGAAATTTTATTAGAATAAGAGCAGAGAATTCTTTCTCTTACAGACACCCTGGCCCTAATAATAGAGCAGAAAATAGTAACAGGGGAAAAGATGTGGGAACAAGGCCTTTGTTGTGAGTCGCGATCTCACATAGCCTCAAAAACATTTTTTCCTCCTCCTTCTACACGATTGCAAAGTAAATCAAAACAACAAAGTGCACATCAAGCATAAACAAAAGGAAAAAAGTTAAAAGAACCGAAAGCGTCGCGAGAACGTTTATGCAATCAAACTAAGCCAACAAAGACAAGATCGGGCCTGAAGTTCAATGGCTGGCAACAACTACAAGATATTCGCAGCTCAATCGTCAGCAACAACAACTATCAAGACTAGGTTTTGCATAATTGCAACAACAACAGCGGGCTATTCAGCGAGTCAGCAGGGCAGTGACTTTTCGGCCAACTAAAGTGCAGTCTACGCGGAAATAGCATAACCACGGACGCACTTACAAATATGTAATACAGCAGTTACCAAAAATGTCTGCGCGTCGATTTCAACCTATAATTATTGATCAGACGGAAGGTGTCATCGAAGCAATTTCGCCCTATAAATATCGATCCACGATGATTGCAACGGGACTTCTGCGAGCGTACTCACCAAAGGGCCACGACGGACAAGTTAATAGAGTAGTCATTTGTAAATAATAACCGAAAATTTGTATTGAATTTAATTAAATAATAGGATAATTAATTGAAACCCTTTGCTTTCCTTTTATTTGCTTAAAGTACACCGTTATATCCTACAATCTACTTGCCTGACGTGCGTACCTACCCAAGTGCCACGGCGTTAGGTAATTGCACCGTAGGATATATCATTAATTGGCGCAGCCGGTAGGATTCGAACCTACGTCTACGAACCTACCTACGAAATTTTCATACAAGTTTGAATTGAATAAAAGGATAATTATGTGAAATCCTTTGTGTTCCTTTTTATTTGTTTAAAGGACCCCGTTATATTCAGGACAGTGTACTTGCCTGACGTGCGTACCAACCCAAGTGCCATGTTAGACAATTGCACCGTAGAGTATAATATTAATTGGCGCAGCCGGTGTTAGACTGACTTTCAGTTGGATACGAATCACTGATAAAAAATTATCCTAAAACGTGGTGCGGCAGGACATTGAGTTAAGAGTCAAGCTGAAACGGGACTTTTTTTGTCTTAATCGCTGCTGAAACCAGAACCGCATAAGCAAAACTCTTAGCTCCCGTGTCGAACAAACGCACACGATTGGGAGAATTTGAAAAATCAATAATAGGAATTATCCTTAAAAGTCGTGCGGCAGGACATTGAGTTAAAAGAGTCAAGCTGAAGCGGGACCTTTTTTGGTCTTAATCGCTGGAGATACCAGAACCGAATAAGCGAAACACGTAACTCCCGTGTCAAACAAACGCACACGATTCGGAGAATTCACAATCACTAATAAGAATTTCCGAAGAGGAGTTAGCCTAAGACGTGGTGCGGCAGGACATTAAGTAAAAAAGTCGGGCTGAGGCGGGACCTTTTTTGGTCTTAATCGCTGGTGTTGTGAGTACAACATACGAGTACTCACTGCACTACCCAGCACGAAAAGTCAACTGTTTTGCAAGGTCAGCAAAGAACAGGCAAAGCGAACCGAAGAAATGCAACGACCGGAGACGATGACGCAATATCGTCAGAATTGGAGCTGGGACACAGAAGTAGGTCAGCAAATATAAAAACACCGACGACGGCAGCACCAGCTGACATAAGAAGTTATAGTAGTCAGCGAGAATGCGGAATTGTTCTGAATTGGGCGAAAGTGCAGTCTAAAGCACTTTCGTCTTAAAAAAGAGAAACATCAACGACGAAAAGAGAACTCTTGATTTAGTATTCAAAGTCTCAACTCCGGTGCACGTACACACCCAAGGGCCACGACAGCGGAGCGTAGACTTTATTGTTAGATAGGGAATTAGGGAAGTCCTTTCGAGTCAAATAGGCCCTAGAGTTGGATCAAAACATTGTAATTAAAATAACAAGTAAATCAATAAAAGGACTTAAATGAATTCTCTGTGTTCTGGATTTTATTTATAAAGGATATTTAGGTCTATGTAGCAGTCTGGAGGATCCAGACTGATACATCCCCCTAATAACCACAACATTTTGTTTTAGCCGGTAGGATGACTGACTTTCGGTTGGATTCTAATCAAGAATAAGAATTTTTAAGAAACTAGCCTAATGCGTTTGTGACGGTGTGGCATATGAAAATAAGAGTTGAGTGAAGCGGAACTTTTTTTGGTTTTAAGACCTGACAAAATCAGACCCGGGTGAACGAAGCTCTAGAATTCATGTGTCTAGTAGCGCAAGCGGTTGCGGTATCTCAATCGAAGTAGGTATCCAGGAGTAACATTTGATCGTGCTCTGCCGGTACTACTTTGAGAAAAATTTTCATCCCGTGAAAAAAAAAATTTTTTTTTTAAAGAACGGAACAGTGAGATTCATGAGTCCAAAAGCATAAAAAAAAATTAAAATAAAATCAACGGTAGCAGATTCATTGCTGACGAGGGAATACATCGAGAAAAAATGTTAGCAAACGGAAGAATGAAAATGGTGAGTACAGAATTTTAACTAACGTATTTAACTAACATATTTAAAATTTTTCCGAAAATTTCCTATGGAACAGGAATAGGAAAAACTTAGACAGACTCTACATCAGTCAGAAATAGATGCGAAATCAATTGTAGCAGTTACGTGGGAATTAGTAAAGGAGGTAAATTTAAATAAGGAAATTACACTAATTAAAGATCAAGCCGTGTTAGGCCAATTTACAAAACTTGAAGAAGCAAGTTTCCTCATTAACAAAGTGAAGGATACAGTAGGTCCTTTAAGTCAGGTATCAAAAGATAAAGTTAAAAAATTAGAAGAAACTGTAACACTCCTTGACAGAAACTGTAAGAAGTTAAGAAAGCAAATTGAAGAAAAGGATAATTTAAATAAAGTATCGGAGGAGTAGAACGACACTCTCAGGGAAATATAAAAACGAGCTGTAGGAAAAGAAAGAGCAGAGGTGATCGAGCAGGATAGTGCAAGTCTTAAAGCAAGTGAAAAAGAAATAAGTTAATTGAAACAAGAAGTTGAAAAATTGAAAAACAACTTAAGGATAGTCTGTGCCACTTCTCTCACTCCAAATCGGACACGAAAAATAAAAACGACAAGTACAAATACAGTAAATATTGAATCTTCACCTGTTGCGTTCACAAGCCCAGCCCCACCTCAAAATAACATTAAACCGGTGACGTTGTCAAAGACAAATCCTTCTATAAAAATAACTGAACCTTACAGTGACACACCTTATATTCAATCTCAACCCTTTGTTGCGAACAGTTTGCCTTCAGTTAGAATGACAACGAATAATCCAGTACAAGTAGATGAGCTAATGAAAAAGGTAACTCGCCTTATGTCTTACTTCTCAGGATCAAATAATCCAAAATTAAGCCTGGAAGTGGACAAATTTGTATCAGGAATAGAATTATTGAAAAGCGTAGTAAATGGTAGCGATATAAGGGACATTATTAAATGCATAAAAAATAGACTATCTGGCGTAGCGTTTGTAAAAATTAATCAGCTGACAATAAATAGCCTGGATGAGGTTTGTGATATTATCAAAAGGGAGTTCTTAAAGCGTAGGAGTCTCGAAACGATTAGATCAGAAATAGCAGTAGCAGCGCAACAGGATACGGAGAGATCGTCAGCATTTCGGGGAAAATTGGAGTTTCTATTGAATGAGGCAGAAGAAATTATCAATAGGTCGTGGAATTCCTCAGAGGCAGTATCCGCGCTAAGCGAATACAGAAAACTGGCCACGAACAAGTTCGTTTTTGGTGTGCGGGATCCTTATATGCAAATTAGACTCGAAACAACTAAGGATAAACCTATTTTTGATTTAATCAAATTGGCAGAGGAGTCTGAAGATCTTCATATTGAAAATAATATAAAATCTAGTTCCAACCAGTTTGTGAGTCAATGCTTCCCCACAGCCCCTCAGCCAATCATTTTTCATTTTTTCAAGACAGTAGGTCATACTTGGGACATATGCCAGCAGAAAAGGAATACCCCTTACTGCGAGTTTTGGGCTGAATATGGGCATCAGTATAGCAGAAAATGCAATTTAATCGATAGCAAGACCACACGCTCGGATGCACAAACTTGCACTAATTGTGGAAGGAGAGGCCATGTAGATAGCAATTGTTTTGGCAGGCTTAGGAATCTATTTTGCAATATATGTAAAACAAAAGGTCACGAAAGTAATAGATTTTGTAGATCAAGGCAGGAAAACACCAATGGGCAACCAAATCAGCAGAATATCAGACAACAATTCAATAACTCAGAGCGAAATATAGAGCAGCCAAATTCAAACCCGAAACAGCATTTTAATCCATTCAGATCTCGAAATTTGAACACAACAAATTTCAATGAAATGGGAAATCAGAATTTTAGTACGCAAAATGTCAATCAAACAACTAGCGAGCCGGGCAGAGAAAACAATCGCGCGCCTACAAATAGGCAATGTTATAAGTGCTCGAAATATGGGCATATAGCGAGATTTTCTAACGTGCAGCAACCAGATAATAGGAAGGGAAACTCGAAGCGACCCGGTCAAGGCCTATAGACCGGAAAGCCCTGAATACGTTCGGAAATGAAAGGCCTAATATAGTTCCAATTAGGACGCATGTAAAAAGAGATGGAGGATAAGAAGAAACAATAAAATTTAAGGATACTATGAATTTAAAGGACCTAGAATTAAAAAAAATTTTATTTGATGAATTAGACGAAAGAGAAAGGGATAATAACATCATAAACTTAAGCGGTAGAAAAGAAATGTAATAACAAGTAGAAGATTCTAGTGAGAAAGAGGAAAATAAAGGATATAGACAGGATATTGCCACAAAGTTAGTCACACATTGTCAGAAATCTTAAAAAAAAGGAGAACGTAGAAGCAGTATGGGATGACGCGTTTATAGTGTTCTAATGCGGACAAACTAAAACCAACAAAGTCACTTTATTAGTGGACACTGGCTCTGATACAAGTTTAATTAAAATAGAAGCACTAAAAGACATGACAAATTTCAATGTTTCAGAAACAAGCCGGTTCGTAGGAGCATTCGGGGGTCACATAAATAGTGCAGGGACTACTGATATTTCCCATTCTGATTATCCGGAATTGAAATTCAAACTTCAGGTGTTGCCCGAAGGAAGCAAAATTCCGGCAGATGGACTTTTAGGTAGAGATGAGCTATGGAATCGGTCAATAATAGATGGAATCAATAAGGAAATCATTTTTTGTCTTGGGGGACGAATTACGTCACTACCTATGTAAGCTTCTAATCCTAGTGAAAGGATTTGTGCTGCTGAGCCAGTCACAATCAAAGCTAGGGAAGCGAGAATAATAGCAATATACGCAAAAGGACTCGAAGGAAATGTTATATTGAATAAAAAAGAGATAAAACCAAATTTTTTCGTAGGAAGCACGCTTACAAGAATCATTAATGGAAAAGATTATGTTCCAATCTTAAATACGAATAGTAGTGCCATCAGATTAAGCACCGAAATTGAATTAGAATTTGATCGAGATGAAAATTTTGAAGAATTTCTCATCCCAAATGTAAATTAGTTGAATAAATGCAGAAATAAAGACATTCGCTATGACCTTTTAGTAAAAACGTAGTAGACTTTAGAAAATTAAATGATATCACGATCAAACAAGTTTTTCCAATCCGGCAGATTGACGAGATCCTAGACCAACTAGGTTACAGCCGTTATTTTTCAACACAAGACTTGGCTAGTGGCTACCACCAAGTGCTATTGGACTTCAATGATAAGGAAAAAACGGCATTTAGTACAGGTTTAGGACATTTCGAATTTTAAAGGATGCCGTTCGGGCTCACAGGGGCACCTGCGACCTTTCAGCGCAATCAAAACAATCTAAAATTGCAAACAGAAAAATGAAATTTCTTACTAAGAGAAGTGGTATATTTAGGCCACAAATGTTCTGAAATAGGAGTCTTGCCAGACCCGGAAAAGGTAAAATGTGTGAAAGACATAGAGGCACCAAAAAATATTAAACAGTTACAGGCATTTCTGGGTTTAATCAACTATTATAGAAAGTTCATTCCAGATGCTGCAAAAATCCCACTGCCCTTGGGAAAAGAAGTAAAATTTGAATGGACTATAGATTGCCAAAAGGCAATGGAACAATTACAAAACGCAGTCACAATCCTCCCATCCTCCAATACCCAGATTTTGAGAAACCATTCATTTTAACCACAGATGCTAGTAATGAAGCTCTAGGAGCCGTCTTATCTCAAGGTGAGCCAGGACAAGACCTCCCAATATATTGTGCTAGTAGAGCGCTTAGTGCCACCGAAAGACGTTACTCAACAATAGAAAAAGAATTTTTAGCAATAGTTTGGGCAGTCAAGAAAATTAGCACATATCTTTTAGGAAAACATTTCAAAATCTTCACAGACCACAAACCATTAAAAAGAATAGTTAATTTGAAGGACCAGGATACAAGATTAGGACGTTTTCGAATGAAACTTTAGAATATGATTTTGACATTTGTTAAAAGCAGACCTGGGCAGTCGAATTACAAAATTTTTTCAATTACAATTACTTGTAATTGTAATTGAAGATTTTTCCATTACAATTAATTGTAATTGTAATTGAAAAACTTAAATTACAATTACAAGTAATTGTAATTGAAAAAATTTCAATTACAATTACAAATTGTAATTGTAATTAAAGACTTTTCAATTACAATTACAAGTAATTGTAATGGAAAAATTTTCAATTACAATTACAATTTGTAATTGAAAAAACTTCAATTACAATTTGTAATTCTAGTTATAAAAAAATTACTTAGATATATACACATGCATCAATTAATAAGTATAATAACTGTGGATATGACATTGAGTCAGTAGGTCCATGGGGAAACCTAAGATCCTTCAACCTACGACTGATCATTGAGGCACCGCTGAAGCCAAAAAGGAAAAATAGGCTCCATCCGTATGGAGGGGACTCCAAGCTGAACAAAAATATGCATTTAACGTTATAATTAATGGATTTTTGACCAGGCGCCAATTTGTCTCGCATGGCTCTGCTTTGAGGCAAATAGCTCATTTTGCCTTTAAAAAAAACTCTTACTTTGTGGGGAATCGAACCCTCATCAATTGGATTACAAATCAAGCACACTACCCCCTACACTACCGACGGCCTTGTATTGTCAACTTCAAAATATTATAATAAAATCAACTGTGCTGAATTTGAAAAGTAAAAAAAAAAAAAAACACTTGCCAGGAATCGAACCCGGGTCCTATCGCGTGTCAGTTAAGCATTCTAATTCCAAGCCACTGACTCATTTTACAATCCCAATTCTAAACCGTAACTTAAATATTTGAATATTTTCCAATACTTCAAAAATGTAATTATTACTATATATGCTTCAATTACTTTCATGTAATTGATTACACACTCAATTACAATTACTTGTAATTGTAATTGGGAGAATTCAATTACAATTACTTGTAATTGTAATTGAAAAAAATTAATTACAATTACAAGTAATTGTAATTGAATTTTCCCAATTACAATTACAAGTAATTGTAATTCAAAAATTTCCAATTACAATTACAAGTAATTGTAATTGAATATTCTTCAATTACCATTACAAGTAATTGTAATTAATTGTGTAATTAATTACAATTTTGTAATTGGACTGCCCAGGTCTGGTTAAAAGCCAGTGAAGAACAATTTAAATGCAGACGCCTTAAGCAGAATAACGCCCTTTAAAAATAAAATAAATATTGTGACTAGATCACAAACAACAACTTTAGAGGAAGCAGAAGTTAGCCCACAAAATGAAAAAAATCAAAACGTGAAAGGAGAAGACACGGCTGTTTTTCTTTCAGACCAGGGCGAAATTCAAAAGGTTATAAAGATTTTTCATGACACCCCAATTGCAGGTCATAAAGGTTTCTTTAAAACGTATTTAAGAATACGGAGTCAATACAAATGGGAGGGCATGCATCGCCAAATTAAAGCATATATAGATACATGTAAATTCTGCCAAAAAAATAAAAGCTCAAAAATAGACAAAATGCCTTTGACTATCACGGACATATCCCATCGACCATTCGACAAGGCTTACATTGACATAGTTGGTCCACTCCCGATCTCGTCAAGAGAAAACAAATACATCCTTACCTTTTTAGACGACTTTTCTAAGTATTTCATCTGCGTGGCAATTCCAGATGCTGAGGCATCAACTGTGGCGCGAGCATTTTTTAACGAAATAATTTCCAAATTCAACATCCCTAAAGTATTGGTAACCGACAATGGTACTAATTTTACGTCCATATTTTTTAAAGAAGTTTGCAAAATTTTAGGCGTAAAGAAGTCACAAACTTCTCCATACCACCCCCAAGCGAATGGCTCATTAGAAAGAAGTCATCGCGCATTGGCAGAATACCTTCGAAGTTTTGTTAACGAAGAAGAAAATAACTGGGATGAATGGCTGCACCATGCGAGTACCTAAAGTACCAAATTCAACGAACTTATGAGCTAGCAAAAGAAAATCAGAAATCCGCTAAAGAAAAAGCTAAAAAATATTATGACAAGTGTTAAGGTGAGGGGCAACAAATGAGGGAGACGTACCTGATACTCCGTTGATGACCCTGGGGGGTGCCGGGTACGTTGATTGATCTGTCGGTTTGCGCGACGCGGTTGATTTTATTATACCTTGCAACTGTATGTTGAATTTGTTGCCACTTCTCCCTTTTTTTTTGTTTTTGTTTTTGGTTTTTTGTTATTTCAATTCAATTTTCTATTTTTGTTGTAATTCACTTGAATTTTATATATATTTTGTTTTGTTCACTTTTTAATTTTTATATTTTTCCTTTATTGGAATTCACTTTAAAATTTTTGTATATTTTTTTTTTTGTTGGAGTTCACTTTTAAATTTTAACGTTTTGCCGGCGCGTGAGCGAGTTGTTAACGCGAAGAGACTTTTTTCGATAGGTTTGGATCGCGTGTTACATCGGCGAGGTCTGTGTCACGAGTCTTAAAGGTATCGCGCGAAAAAAGCATCCTCGCTCGAACTCGGACTTCGAGAAGAGAAGAAAAACGAAAAGAGGATAGTTAATTCGCCACGTCATGAAGGCGCGGCTACCATGCGGCGGCGAAGAACGAACATACTGCCCGCCTTGCGCTACGCAACTATAATTTCCCAATCCAGTTCGCGTCTGCTAGACGATTGATTTGGGTCGTGGCGACGTTGGTAGGAGAAGGCGGAGGCGATATTGTTGAGAAGATAGTGAACAATTAATGAAAAGGGGGAGGGGGAGGTGTTGCGATCAGAAGCAGCGGCGGGAGGTGGAAAACTCGCGTCGACACCTCGATAGTGAAAATCCACCTGGATCGAACTGCTGGATGACGAATGCACAGCTGATCATACGAAAGACCAGATACGCTTGCAGCACCGCTCCAACATAAACCACATCGTTCAGCTATAAGGAGGAAGAGGTCTTTTGGATACAGTTGAAAACGATTCGTATCTTCGTGGATGTACTCTCGGGCTTGATCACTGAATTTAAGGTATGGCGCATAAGTGGCTGCCGTGCGAGCCTTTTCTTCAAGCTCCTGATTGCGTCAGCGCTCCAAATCGCGACGAGTCCAAGCAAGGAGCGGCTTTAGAAAATTCGATCTCAAACGGTGGACGCACAACGGGCCTACCATCCGAATTGCTAGATGTGATTTGCGAATATATTTTTTCGCAATAGATGTCCTCTGGAAGAGGGAGAGGCGAGGCTGAAACTTCCTCTTGTTCTGGAAATGATTTGAGTGACTCGTGAAGTGACTCCTGGTGGTCTCCGGAGGAGACTTGCGTCGTAAACGCTTCGATGGATTCGCTGGCGATTGGCCCACTCAAATACCATCCGAATATTGAATTTTGGGCAATAAGGCTTCCTCCGACATTCATCTTGACGCGCGGCCGCAGTAATTTCGGCATGATATCAGACCCGATGACCATATCGATGCGGGCTGGATTCATAAACCGGGGATCGGCGAGCTCCAACGATGAGATCTCGTGGGGATCCAAATTGGAGACCCTTTTGGCCGGAAGCCAATTGGTCAATTTCGGCAACACCACGGCATCGATTTCTTCCTTGAACGAAGAACGAGGCGAGTCGAGCGTGATGGTGCATTTCTTTTTCGCGATTTGGGTGCATTGGCCACCCATGCTAGAGGCGTTGCAGATTTTATGAGTCGTTGGCAAATTCAAATGCAGCTGCAGTCGAGCAGTAAGAAATTTCCTCTGCGAACCTTGATCTAAAAGCGCCCGAACCGTTGGCAAAGGCGCCTGAGTCTGGCTGATGGAGACGTGTGCGTGTGCCTGTGACGGGGAGGGGATGCTCACGGAGCTCGAAGCCTCTGGTTGCGCACGAAAATGCGGCGGTTGGCTCGTCGAAAACGGGCCCATCTCCGGGGGAGATGTCAATGGGGGGGTAGAGACTTTGTTGTCCGGTGTTGCAGCCGCGCTCGAAACATGCAACAAAGTGTGATGTCGTTGTTGGCACTTCGCACAGTTGTGTGGACTGGGCAATTGGATCGTTGGTGACTGGTAGCGAGACAATTGAAGCAACGCTTTGGTTCTGTGATGATTTGAAAACGTTCCGCGACTGGCATCTTCAAAAATTGAGAGCATTGGCGTAGAGGGTGATTTCCATTGCACGAGGAACACGATCCTGGTATTTGCTCTTGTGTGTGGAACGCGTAGGTCGATGAAGTTGGCTGGCTTGCTGATAGAACCGGCGCTTTTACTTCCGTGAAGCTCGAAAGGCGTTCGACGACTTCATAACGATTGCTGAGAAACTCGTTCATCTGTTTCCAAGTCGGCAGCTCTCGATGCGATGAAAGCGACTGCTCCCATTGTGCAATCGTAGAGGCTGGCAGGCGGCTGGAGCAAATATGGACGAGCATGGCATCAAAAAAATCGACAACTCCTTGACTTTTCATCAGGGTGATACAACCGTTGACCGTCGTTTGTATTTTCAAAATTCCCTCGCTGGTTTCGTTTTCAATAGGCGGCAGATCGAACAAGGTTTTTAATTGATGATCGATTAAATTGCGCTTGTTCTCGTAGCGCGTCTTGAGAGCCTCCCAGGCATGGATAAAATTCGAGCCGCATAATGGATATCCTTTAACAATCGCAGCTGCGGCGCCTGTCGTTTTGTAATGCAGATAGTAGAGCTTTTGTACGGGTGGCAACCTTGGATTGTTGATGTATAAGGCTGTGAACATATCACGAAACGCTGGCCACTCATTGTACCCTCCGGAAAAATTCGCGACGTCACAAGGGGGCACTCGAATAAAATTATCTTCTGGCGGCATCTCAGCATTTTGGGGAGGCGCCCGTGAGCTGGATAATGGTTTATGTGCGTGGGAATGCATCCGTAACATATCCTTCAGCTGCGCTCGAGCAGTAACATGGAGATCGCGACATTCATTATAAGTAACTAGAGCACTGGCGGCAACCTCAGCAGTCCATTCGTCATGTGCGAGAGCGCGGCTGTACGTCTCTTGAACACGTTGCCAACAAGAGTCAGTTTCCTCAATTTTAACTTCGATGAGCGACTCGGTTTGATTCAAGGGATTGGAGCGCATAATCACATCGCGGTAGCTTTTAAGCTGCTCCACCGCAATATTGAATTGTTAATTAAAAGCCATTTTGGAAGCGAAGATGAAACGTTAACACAACCTCAAGCAACGCGATTCCGGAGTGAAAAAACGAAAAAATATTTAATAATATTTCAGTAAAATTAACGAATATACTCGCCCACGCTTAAATTTAATTTTACCAAACTCAAAATTATCGATGGCAATCTGGATGTACTAGGCTTTGTCGGGTGCGGAAGAGACCGGTCGTAAGGCACGGTGATGATCGATGTCGTCTGAGCACCTTCAAGTCAGCCGTGATAAAGAAATAAACAAACTGGAGAAAATATATGCAACCGTGGCAGCGAATCCTCAATGATTCCTGCGCTTCGCAACACCTCCACAAGACTCCTGGTACTTCGAATCCAATGTTAAAAAATTCCAAATTATTTAAGAAATTCCAGTAAGAAAATATAGGTCAAATTCAATTCATTTGTTAGAAATTCAAGTTTTTTAACCAATTCGCAAAGTCGATGTGATGCACGTAAATCAAAAACAGCGTGCAGGCAGAGCGCAGGCAGAGCGATGGATCGTATGTATGAGGCCGTGTGTTCTAATTGAGTTCACCCACGTTCGCTCGAACAGACAATACGCGATCAACTTCTATGTTCGAAGTTCGATGCAACGCACAGCGTTAGAACTGACCTACGCAACACAATGCACGTATGCCCTATGCGTTTATGCAGATGGCCTTGCTCGCTGTCTGCTGGCCTTGAATTCGTATGGAATTGCAATGGAAAAAAAAACCAAAACGATTTCTCTGCGTCTTCCGCAATCGAAAAGCCAACGCAATAAGAGAAGAAAGAAAAAACCGCAATTCGTTCTCACAGGGAACGAGAAACCCAAATGCTGCTTGCCAAGCCGGTATGTGCTGGTTGTTTTGCAATATCGACTGTGCACAAAAACCACCACCAAAGGCGACACAGAAGTGCGAGCGAGATAGACTGATGTGTTTATGAAGAGAAAAGGTAAAGCTGCCCGGCAATATTTGTCACGCGCTTAGATCGTGTTGCCCTTGACTTTGTTCGAGGGCAAATATCGGTCAAGAGTGACGCACACGTGATGGACTTTTTCGACCTTTTTCTTCTAATGTGGTCCACCGGAACCTCCAGGCTCCTGGCAGGATCGCCAAATGTTAGGGCGAGTGGCAAAAAATGAGGGAGACGTACCTGATACTCCGTTGATGACCCTGGGGGTGCCGGGTACGTTGATTGATCTGTCGGTTTGCGCGACGCGGTTGATTTTATTATACCTTGCAACGGTATGTTGAATTTGTTGCCACTTCTCCCTTTTTTTTTTGTTTTTGTTTTTGGTTTTTTGTTATTTCAATTCAATTTTCTATTTTTGTTGTAATTCACTTGAATTTTATATATATTTTGTTTTATTCACTTTTTAATTTTTATATTTTTCCTTTATTGGAATTCACTTTAAAATTTTTGTATATTTTTTTTTTTTTGTTGGAGTTCACTTTTAAATTTTAACGTTTTGCCGGCGCGTGAGCGAGTTGTTAACGCGAAGAGACTTTTTTCGATAGGTTTGGATCGCGTGTTACATCGGCGAGGTCTGTGTCACGAGTCTTAAAGGTATCGCGCGAAAAAAGCATCCTCGCTCGAACTCGGACTTCGAGAAGAGAAGAAAAACGAAAAGAGGGTAGTTAATTCGCCACGTCATGAAGGCGCGGCTACCATGCGGCGGCGAAGAACGAACAACAAGAATTCAAAAATACGAGACTTTATGGTAGGAGACAAGGTTTGGTTTGAAAACCAGACTCCCATTTGGGATGGACCATATGAAGTTATTTCCAATCCGACGTCAACAAACGTACGCTTAAGAATTAAGGGTAAAGAAAAGACAATTCACAAAAATTTAATTTAAAAAAATGTCATGAGAAGCAAGAACAAGTATGTGCAATAAAAAAAGGCATAAAAATTTCGACACAGAATATCGAAGAATCAGTTAAAGATTTGGGCGAGAAAGGCTTAAAGAAAGAACATCGTTTGGTTGTAAAACGATCACCTAGTGGGAAAATAAACAATTTTTTAATAAATAAAGAGAAAAACAGATACGCTAACGTACCGTGCCTTGATCACAGCAGAGTAAAACACATAAACGCAAATGAAAGCGGCTGTAATTACATTCATGCCAACTACGTGAGCGCGGTTAAAAATGCCAAAGAATACATAGCAACGCAGGGACCATTAAGAAACACAACAAATGATATTTGGCGTATAGTATGGGAACAGAATTGTTTCAACATAATAATGTAAACAAAAATGTAGAAGGAGGGGTGGAAAAATGTTACCAGTAGTGGAGAAAAAACGAGGGAGAAATTTTTAAATGCAATCCATTTGAGATAAAAACAGCTAAGAAAATTTCAGAAAACGACTTTGTAGTAAGTAAACTAGAAATAAAAAATTTGAACAATGGGATTTCGCGCAATATCTTGCATTGGCAATTTTTAATGTGGCCCGACAATGGCACGCCCAAACCTAGTGCACTGCTAAGATTTTGGGACGAAATTCAGCAACAAGTCAAACTGAAAAAATCAAAAACTGTAGTACATTGTAGCGCCGGCATCGGCCGCACAGGTACATATATAGCGTTAGATATAGCACTTACTCGTTGGACATTAGGAATGGAAATAAAAATTCCGGAAATTGTTAAAAAAAATCGAACACAAAGAGCATACTCTGTTAGTAGCCCGAATCAATACATATTCTTGTACAGAACATTAATGCAGTATGCAAATTGTAATCGGATTCAGACTCAGATTTCCGTCTTAAAAAAGCAATAGTGAAATGTCAAATTAAGAACGAATCCGCTAAACAAAATATTATAATAAAGCAGAATTGGTCGAGGCATAGCCTCTATGACACTTTAAAACGCATTCACAACTTACCAAAGTGTATCAAATTAACACGAAGAATAAGCAAAAGAAATTAAAAAATTGTCTTTTATTTAAAGTAACCTCCACCAGAATGCGAATGTGCAGATAGAAAAAACAAAACAAAAAAATAAAAACACACACAATTTAAAAACTTCTCAATTTCACTCCCAGAGACCATTGTTCAAACCAAGCAGATCATCTAATGATCCTCTCCGACGCATAACCACGGTGTCAGTCGGACGAAAACGATGATGACTATTGTGATCTAAGGAGTCATATAAATGACCACGCGGTAGTCCCGATAAGAGGTTCAGACTATAACGTCTAACTAGAAAATCCCATGCGAGTCGCTCGGCATTCGAACGAAAACTCTGATTCGAATCGTAATAACGCTGCTATCGATTTAATTCAGCCGTCCAACTTTGATGGTCCTGATCACGACTTAAGCCTTAACGGCGCTCATATTCACGACGTAGGGGAATTTCTATGGAACTAGCCAAGATTGGGTGAAGAAATTCCCGCACGCCGGAAAAGTTGTAGTAGGGTCCAAGATAACGGGCCAGATGGTCATCAAAGTCAGCGTTGTTGAATAGATGGTAGTCCTTACACATGCGACGTCGGACAAAGCATGCTTGCCGGGTACGGCACTGCGGATGACACCGCTGGAAGACGCAGTGTGTCCGTAGACTGGGGGAAAGATGAGGATTACCATAATAATCATTTAAGGTGGCAACCGTTTTTAAAGTGGTAACCCAAAACTGAAAGGGGAAAATCCAAAGGTTGAAAATAATAATCAAAGAATGAGAAATATTGTGCTTACCATACTTAGTGCAGAGAACATTGTTCAAAAATAGGTACAAAGCCGTTGAAAGTAAAAAAACGATTAACCAATCGAACCTGAACATAAATTGATTTGGGTCGTTTGCATTGCAATTTTCCGGGTAATGAAGAACTTTTTATTCTGTTTTGTTTTTCAGATTGTTGCATTTTTGATGTCGTTGATGTCAACTGCCCGGAGTAACTTGATAACTACACCAATTACCGAACAAAAGGGTTTTGTAGAAGTTCATATACAAGACACAGAAATTGTAGCGGATTCATACACAATCTTACATATTATACATCCAAAAGAAATAGCGGACATGGTAGACTCAATAGAAGTTTTAATGAATCATGTCGAAATATACAATAAAAATTTGTTAATCCATGAAATCGAAAATATAAGAACAAAACTAAAATCGATAACCCCGTCTGAACAGAGGCGTTTTAAAAGGGGACTAATTGATGCAGTGGGGACCGCAACAAAATGGTTGTTCGGATTTATGGACAACCAGGATAGACAGGAAATCGAAGAGCACTTTAAGATAGTGACAGTAAATAGCCACAACGCCATAGGGGGCCTCAATGAACAAGTAAGTATAAATACTTACTTTAACGAGACTTTGGGCATTATAAGAAACGCTATAGACAAAGATAGATATTCTATAAATAAATTGGATCAGAGTTATATGGACATAGTAAAGCGCATATTGTTCAATGGCCAAATGTTTAAGCTGAAAAGCATTTAAGGAAAGATAAACCTAATACAAGACAGTATTGCAGCTGCAAAACATGGTTTAATACACCCAAGCATTTGAACCTCAGAAGAAATAGAAAATTTCGGAATTGATTTTTTTAAACTAAAATTTGTGCGGGTAGGAATATTATCACATGCCCAGGGCGCGATTATAATAGTAATTAAAGTGCCCAAAACGGTAGTGGAAATATAAGTAAATTTAATAACATCAATATCAAATAATGAATATTTCGAAATAATGGCTGACGACGAATTAATAACCTCAGTCAACGGTGCAACTTTTACATATCAAGATAACGAATTTTTAAAAGAGTTAAAACGAAGTCCCCATTGCACGATTCAGAATAGCTGTAATTTAATTTTCAATAATAAAACATTTGTTCAATATGTTGATGAAGGTACAATTTTGATAAAAAACGCTAAGAAAATAAAGTTGGAACAAACTTGCGACAAACGAAATTTGACGATAGAAAATAACGCCCTTATAACTTTTACAAATTTCAGTATATAAGGACTGTCCCAGAAATAACTGTCCTTTTGTTTTTAGGCTATTTATAAAAAAGTGTTAACTCTATAGCAACATATTTGGTACAGTCGAACTTCCGTATAGTGAACGTCTATACAATGAAGTTCTCCCTACTATGAAATAATTTCAAACGCACAGCTTTTTCGTTCCACTTTCAGTGTACGTGTTAATAATTTCTGTAAAATGAAATTTCTATATAATGAAGTGATTTTCTAGTCCCGTGCGACTTCATTATAAGGAAGTTCGACTGTACCTAAATAAAGTATAAATATTGCAGATTTAAGAAAAATACTCATTCGTAAAATAAAAGAGCTACTGAAAAGATGTCGTCTCAACAAGAAGAAAAGCGGAAAGCAATTATTTACAAACACCTGCAAAATCCAAACACCACGTACAAAAAGATCGCTAAGGAAATTGGCGTGTGCAAAAAAACTGTCGGTAGGACCATAAAACGATACAGACAGCTTACCCCTTTATCAAAAAAACCAGGATCAGGGAGAAAAAGTGGTCCAGCGAACCAAGCGGTGGCCCAGAACGATAAGCGGCTGTTTACTCAGAATCCAGGCACTTCAGTTCGTGATATGGCAGCAAAAGCGGGAACATCGAAGTCAAGTGTTCAACGGATTAAAAAATTTTACAACCTAAGGAGCTATAAAGTACAAAAAGTACCTGATAGGTCAGAAGAAAACGACGCCGAAGCCAAGAGGAGGGCTCGAAAACTGTATCGCGATTACCTGCCCAAATTTGATTGCGTGATCATGGACGATGAAACGTATTGCAAAGCGGATTTCAAGCAGTTACCTGGACACGGATATTATACTGCGGTTAGAAGGGGTGGAGCATTCTCTAAATTTACCAATGAAAAACATACCAACTTTCCAAAGAAATACATGGTGTGGCAGGCCATTTGCAAATGTGGCCTTCGAAGTAAGGAATTTGTGACGGATCGCACAATCAACACCGAAATTTACATCAGAGAGTGTCTGGACCGGCGTTTGCTGCCTTTTATACGTCAACACCAAGGTTCAGTACTATTTTGGCCTGACCTAGCAACATCTCACTACGCCCAGAGAACGATGGATTGGTACCAAGCCAATAATGTCACTATGGTACCAAGAGAAGCAAATCCTCCGAATTGCCCTGAACTTCGTCCAATCGAAAAATATTGGGCTTTAATAAAAAGGAACCTTAAGAAGACCAAACAAACTGCAAAGAACATCGAAATATTTCGACATAAATGGCGTCAGGCATACACTAAGGTGAACTAAAGGTTGGTAAAAAACCTAATGGAGGTCCTTAATAAAAAAGTGTATAATTTTTTTTAAGCGAATTTTTTTCAGTGTAATTAAAATTTTTATTTATTTTGTAATGTTCACTTAAAAATAAACTGAAAGAATTTTTAAAAAAACATCATTGGTTTTTTTGCCATAAAAACAAAACAAAAGGACAGTTATTTCTGGGACAGTCTTTAGATTGGAAAAGAAGAGTTCTTCAATGCAAATTCAATAATGGAAGACAGATATTTTTATCCGGAAGATATAATGGGCAAATCAATTTCAAACAAACCCATAATATTCGAGGACATAGTAGTAAATAGTTTCAAGAATAGGCCCTACATAAAAGAGCTAAAATTCCACCAAAACATGTCGTATGGTATAAGTGGTGCACTGCTTATAGTGATTATAATTTGTGTAGTAGCCCTTAATGTAATTATTAAAAGAAAATCAGTAAGAGTGGAAATAAAACAGGAATTGGGGGCTATACTCCAAAGAAAGGAGAGTGTTAGAACCATTTGCAGACGATACGAAGAGAGAGAGAGAAAAAAATTCAGATGTTTAAAGTGTACCAAAAGTCAGAAGTTACAAATAAATTGAACAACCTTTCGTGACGAAAACATAACCCCGCTACCCAAAAATAGTATTACATTTCGCTTATTTATTTTTGTTTGCCTTCCCGTTTTCGATATTTTTATTTCTTTTTCTGGACAGCAAAAGCAAGAAGGTATCGGGTATCCTACTTTGCGAAATGGTCAGTCAACTCATAAATAAGTAAAAGCTTTTGACAATACAATTTTTTAACTAATGATTAGACCAGGTAGATCGTGTGGAAAATATGAACAATAGGAAATTGGGACTCAGGTCATATTAACGTGATTATTTTTGTGTCTTCTCAGGTAACTTTGAGGAGCCACGGACCACTAAGAAAACAAAAAAGGGAAACAAATCAACAAGAGTAAGAGTAAAGAGTAAGTATAAAAATAAAAAAATTAAAAAAATATAAAAAAAATTCATATAAAAAAAAAATAGAATAGAATGACCACCGATATGGCCGAGAAACAAATCATTACTTACAAAATGAGAAAAAGATCGACTGTTATAACACAGGATGATTACAACAGGGTAATTGACAACCGGTGGTTAAATAGTGCGCATATCGATGTTTTTATGAACTGGCTGTTGGGTTTGCATTATTGCATTCAGAAAGAAGTGCATGTATTCAGTTCCTTTGCCTATCAAAGTATGAAAGCGGCAAGGGAAGCACCCAACAAGGCAATAGCCGAATTCCGAATAAAGCCGTTGATAAAAGGCATTGATATTAGCACAGTTAAAACATTCATTTTCCCAATATGCGAGAGTAACCATTGGATGTTATTAGTGGCAACAACAGATCACATATATGTTATCTATTGGATTCTCTCAAGCCACATAGCATGGTAGAAATCTTTGCAAATATTGAATTCTTTTTCGGAAGGGTTAGCGAAATAGCAAATTCTTAAAATCTTAAACTCGTTCGCTATAAGCAGCACACAATTAGCGGCGCACGCAAATACTTGAAAATGAAGCTAGAACCATACAGTTATTTTGGCATTTGCTGGTATAGCATCGTATGAAAACAAGAGTCGATGAGGGTTAGTGGCGTATGCTACTTGATTCGAGAGAGAGAGAGCTAAAACATAGCTTGCGCGCTGAGCAGCAAGTAGTTTTTTTTTCTCTATCTCTTTGCTGTATTCTTCTACAAGTGATGTGCGTATTTTAAAGTACTTGGTGTTATCAAAGAAGCAAATGCATTTGCGCAGCCCTTTAAAAGTTATTCAATCAAATAGAATTTTAATTTAAGACTCATTAAAACCACACGATTTCGGCAAATTAGCACAAAACATAATAAAATTCTTAAAATTGGCAAAAAAAAATTTAGAAAAACCCGACATAAGGGTCGAATACTCAGAATGTCCACAACAAAAAAATGACTGCGTTTGTGGGTTGTTTTAACTTAAATTTGAACAAACAATTTTTAAAGCTTAAGAGAAAAAAATGGTTTTTGTGACCACAGAAACCATGCTAGAGGCCGAAACACTTAGATAAGATCGACCCTTCCTAGAAATTTTAATAAGAAAAAGGAGCTACAAAGATAATGCACAAATAATTACCGACATTACTTTAGAAGAAAAGAAAAAACTTTTGGAGATAATGGAAGTAGTAAAAAAGAACAAGTAAGAAATCTAAAGTCGGTCAAGCCCGACTTTGAGATACCCAGCGTCCCGACATTATGACCGCACTATGTTTTGCTTCTCTATTTGTAGGCGTGGCAGTGAGAGGGCCACATAAATTATTTCCCTACACCTTTCATTCGCCTTAGTGAACCTATGTATGTTGCGAATTTGAAGCTTCTACGGCTTTTACTTCGGAAGTTACGAAAAATCTTCATTTATGGGCGTAGCAGTGGGCGGGCCACATAAAATTTTTTCCTACACCTTTCATTCGCCTTGGTGAACCTATGTTGCGAATTTGAAGCTTCTAAGCGTTTAACTTCGGAAGTTACAGAAATTATACATTTGAGGGCGTGGCAGTGAGCGGGCTGCAAAAGTTTTTATTCCTACACCTTTCATTTGCCTTGGTGAACCTATGCTGCGAATTTGAAGCTTCTACGCCTCTTACTTCACAAGTTACGATAAGCCCTTATTTGTGGGTTCTTTCTTGGGCGTGGCTCGAGGAGGGCGGCGCCCATTTTTTTTCCAGGATATGTTCCTTTTCGTAGTTTACCAGTACAACAAATATCAATGGAATGTGTTGAGTGGCTCGCAAGTTACAAGCATTTTACTGAAAAAACATTAAATGCATTTGTGGGCGTGGCAGTGCGAATGTGTCTCATTTTTACTTAGGATCTTAACTTCGGACCCCTGATTTACAATGATTCGTACCAAATTTCGAGTATCATCCCGCTTACAGCCTGTGTATCGAAGAAGTAATCCGACCACGGACGGACGGACAGATTGTCAGACGGACTGACAGAAGAATCGACAAGACATGTTCTAAATCGATTCAGTTTTGATCTAAGAATCCTTTCTATATATAATTGTCTAGTATGTCCGGAAAATTAAAATTCTCCCTGTTACGAAGATTCGCACAAAACTAATATATTCCGATTCTCTATCAGCTAGTCGTATAATCATAATAGGGCTGAATAATTTTATCACCATTAATCCTTAACCTTCAAGACCCTATGATGAAAGATAATAGAACAAATTTTCAAAAGCAAATTAAAGATTTAAAGAAATTGAATTATAAAAGAGAAAATGAAAAACTTAACTTTAGATATGATGAAGAATGTACAGAATCGAAGCTTTTCATTAAATTATAAATAAATAAATATTGAAATGACATGTAGATAAAATAATTTTTGAAAAATAAGAAAATATAAGATAAGGAAAATGTGTAAAAATACAATAGATATAGTCCAACGGCCTAGAGTACGTCACCAGCATCTTCGATAACAGCTCTTTCTCAAAAAAGGGGAGGGGGCTGCAACATAACAGCCTTAGCAGTGCACCAGCAGCAGCAGCAGCCGTTAATAGGCACAACCGTAGCAGCCGTCTCCTATGATGGGACATATGTTATAACACCCTTCGCATCGCTCAACGGGCAGCGCACCAGCAATAGCAGACTTTAAACAACAGCCGTTTATATATTCATTGGTAATATATCAGCCTTAGCGTACAATGTAGCAGGCACCGACAATATAACGGCATTTAAGGCAGTCAACACATAATACAGCAATCATAGCCAGCAGCCGTCAATACAATATCTCAGGCAAACGGTTCTGAAAATTGACACTATAAGGGCCTTACATCATTTAACGTGCAGCGTACCAGCTGCAGCAGCAGCCGTTAAAATAAACAATCGAAAAAAAATGCATTGAAAGCATGTATGTAATGTGGTTTTAATTAAAATAGACGTTAAAATTTAAAAAATTATTTTGTCGCCCCACGCAAATTTACAAAATAATTTGGGCCCCCACGCAAATTAAAAAAATTATTTACCCCCCACGCAAAACAGAATTTCTACGGCACTGCTCTTGAAAAGAGTCACCGACCCTTTATGGAATTTTTGGCGAAAATATTGTTAATGAAGAAGGAATAAATTAGGATGAATGGCTGCACCATGCTATGCACGTGCACAACAACACAGTTCATTCATCGACAAAATTAACACCATGTAGAACACTTTTTGGTTTTGATTTCGAAATTCTGGTAAATTAACCAATCCCACTGCATAATGCAGCCGATTACAGCAAAATTTTAAAGTACCAAGTCCAAAGAAGTCACGAAAAAGTTAGAAATAATCAAAAGAGAGCGAAGGAAAATTTAGAAAAAATGATAACAAAAAGACAAGACAGATAAACTTTTCAATTGGTGAGAAAGTGTGGATTAAGAGTCAAAACCGACAAAACAAATTTTTATCAATCATTCCAGCGCAAACAATGTGCGGTTGAGAAATAAATGAAAAGAACAAACTTTTCATAAGGATTTACTTAAACCTTTTAACAATAATACTCAAAAAACTTGTACAGTCAGACAATTACGAGACTTAAATATATTGGTACCAACAGCAAACATTGAGCAATTTACTAAAGAATATTGTAGATTAAACAAACAGTTAGTTAGGAGAAAAATCGATGTGGTCCTTGAGCACAACCGATATTATTACATTTCATGTTTCAGGTTCGAGTAAGGCTTCACTCACCTTCAAACTACATTCATGCAATGGGTAGATCACTATAAGCATAGTGATTCTGCCCCGGAAGCCGATTTCAACTTAAGTTGTTTTGCTGTTGAGGTAAGTGCAAAACATTTAATTTTCTGGAAGTTTGCGCTCTCGATCCCCTATAGTCCTTGAATATCCTTGAAAAAGAGGGTTTTTGGAGAAACTTTTTAAAAAATTATATCTAAGACAACTATAAAGATAGAATGTTCATTAAAAAGCATTTACAGGGTGTCCCGAAAACTTTTGTAAAAAATCAAACCATCGATAGGTCGAGTCAAGAGAAACAGTTTTTGTTTTCAGACAAAACTCTCTTAGTGGTATCGTTTACGAGCTGTAGCACTTCAAAAAAACTTTATTTTTGTATGAAATTTTGAGTATATTTTCATTTAAAAAAAACATTTTGTTTGAAACGCTAGTTGTCTAGTTGTCTTTTTGATGAAAATGACAACGGTCTATTCCAACAGATTTACTTCGAGCATTTTAAGTCTACAGTGTGAGCAATTGGTATCAAAATACTGCAGCAACATCATCAACCACCATACATCATATATAGCAAAAAAGCTTTATAATATCGAACACGAGCTAATGGTCATTTGTGATGGAACATATATTCCACATCAGAAGAGCCAGAACAACGCATGCCACCATAATGAAGAAATTTTTAGAGGATCCAGAAGGACTGAAAACTTTGTTGCAGCCCATCTCCGGAGGAGATGTCAATGGGGCTGAAGAATTTTGGCCATCCGATGTTGCAGTAACATTTTTAAAATGCAGCAAGGTATGATGTCGTTGTTGGCACTTCGCGCAGCGAAAGGCACTATTGCACATTGCCTTTAGATGACCGGCCGAGAGACACTTTAGACATCGATTATGCTACGAAACAGCTTGAACACGTTCGTCGACCGACATCTGGAGAAATTTATCACACTGACGTAGAAGATGAATGCCGCTGCATAAAATACATGGTTTCGCAGTTCGAACTTGAGTAAGAGACTCATGTTTTGAAGAATCTATTTGGTTGAAGGCTGCATTTGGAGCGTTCAATTTTGTGAATTTGGAATGGCACTCAAGAGCTTTACAGCGGCGTCTGATGACAGCATTAATTTCTTCCCAGACCATAGGCTCTTGATTTCAAGAACATAATTGCGTTTGGGGAGCAAGTCTTTTTTCCCATAGCATATTGCTGAGTTGTGCCCGGGCTATAACTTGGAGTTGTTGGTATCTGTCCGAAGCGATCTGAGCACGTGCGTCGACTCCAACACTCCATTCACCTCTTTCACAAGCTACACTGAAGACATTGTTGACGCGTTGCCAAGCGGTCTTGATGTCCTCCGTAACGATCTCTAGCGGCAACACCGTGAAGTCCCTGGATCACAATCAGCCGCATATAGGCACAAGCCCTTGAGACCCTCAATCTGGAAGTTGAAATTCCAATTGGACGCCATGATGATAGCAGAAAATTATATGCGGCTTAATCTCGTTGGATTGTATCACGGCGACCACTGCCGGTCGTAGCGCACTTGAAAATTAAGAACTTACTTTTCACAAACGATGTAATCTGATCGACTTCGTAAGAGTCGAGGTTGAAAAAAATTTCGGTCAATGCCTGTCGTAGCGCACTGCAAATAAAGACCTTCACCTTCGCAACACCCCGCAAGCCTCCTGGAACCCCAACCTCAATGAAAAGAAATCAAATCGTTTCAATATGTTAAGGAAAATCGCAAAAAATTCCAAATTCGAGTATGTTTATTTGGTCGCCAAAAATTTCTGATAATAATTTCTTTCAATCATAACAATGTCATGCACAAACTGTTAGTAGAGCGCAGGCATCGCAGCAAATATTTATGTGATGTTGCATGCTTATATTTACGAAGACGTTACAGACCATCAAACAACGGGGCCGCCATAAAAACATGCCTTGAAATTCTTATTGCCCTTGTCTCGAGAATGCACGCTCGATTGGTGATATAAAGCAAATTTCGGCACTAGATGACGAAACTGACCTACGCAATATGTATGATTGTATGCATAAACATACATCTGCACGCACGAACACCAAGGGCGGTTGATATAAAGAGCAATGAAAGAAAACCGATTCGCCAAGATTTTGAGAGAACCGAAAAAGATAAAACTAATTCGCTAGCCGGCTGACTCCCTCTCATCGTTCAACTGAAGGGAACGAGGAAACCAGCATTAGACTGACAGTTGCCTGGCTATTAAGTTTTTGTTGTCACTCAATTTGGCTTGCACAAAAAACCACCGATCGCACCGACTGGCAAACGGGTACGCTGCCAATTTGAAGTATTACGTCAGGGAGAGACAGAGTCTGTCAAAGATTTCAATGCATACGCTTCACGTGTTTTGGAACTGTGATTCTATGCCCTTGAGAATGCAACAGGAGGGCGGTTGACGGTCGTGGCACGTGGTAATCGTGGACGGACTCTCCACACTGAATGGTCCACCGGAGCTGATTCCAGGCTTCTGGCAGGGTATCACCAAATGTTAATGTCAGGGACAATTAAGGGCTGACGTACCTGTTCTTGAAGATGAAGCTGTGAGGGACCTCCGGTTGGTTCTTAATATTTTTTTGCCGGCGCACAGTGGTTCAGAATTTCAGTGGGTCGGCCAAAAATGCCCAATGTTGATGTCTAAATATGCAAAATTGTGGTATGCAAGTTGATTAAGAATAGTTTTAAATCGAGATTCTCAAAATTTTAATTTGATTGCACAATAATTGTGGGCGTGGTTGACAAACAAACATTGATTTCCTTAAAACTGGGTTCAAAATGTAATATTTGGACTATTTTAGTAGCTCACATCTTACACAAAAATGGCTGTAGAAACTAATTGTATTTTTTTTTTTTTTTAAATAAATATATGACCATGTCGTTTGATAATATTAATTTAAAAATATTATACAGTAAATAAAATTATTTTTATAATATTTTTTTTGAAGCTCCAATTTTACACGATTTTCTTATTTTGCAAGAGTATAACTTGTTTGCGTCAAAAAGTGTCAAAACAAAATTTAATTTATTTGAAAGCCAAAACAATTTGCTTTTAAAAAATTTATACTTTATTGCCAACAACTGCCAACATCATTGTATAATTTTCCATTAAGTATACAAAAAAAGAGGTGGCATTCCGCATGCACGAATATAAAAGGATCTGTTACGAAAATCACAAAAACTGCTCTAAAATCGAAGTCCTTCAAGATATTTTGGTAAAATCTGTTATTTGAACATGGTTAAAGGCAAGTAATATGAATTCAAAAAATTTGAAAAGTGGGCGTGGCATAAGGGTGTTTTTCGAAAATTGTCTCCTACACCCGAAATACCAATAGGACTTGAACGAAAGTTGCCACGTATGCTTCTTTGATAGCTAGTAACTTCCTTCCCAAATTTTTTTTCGATCGGCCCATTATAAGGGTACCTCTAGTACTAGGGTCTGTGACAAAGATCCCAAAAATGTCTTAAAAGCGGACTTTATTGAAATATTTCAATGCAACTTAGAATTTCAGCGTATATATAAGGGTCCAATAATAATTCCAAAAAATTTGGAAAAGTAGGCGTGGAAAATGGGCGGTTTTCGTAAACAAATTTAACAAACATCGGTATATGGGGCCCCTTATGTCCTTAAACACCTCTTGATAATCAAAATTATTTGAACATGTGTGTCTGTGTCGGGTATTCTATTGTCAGGCTCGCCTGACTATAAAACCCTTACTTGTTCAAGTTATTTTGATAAAATTTTGTGTTTGAATATAGTTTATTGTAATTTTTTTTAATCAAAAAAGTGGGCTTGGCAAAAGGTCGGCTTTCGAAAATTGCCTCCATAGACCACAATCGCAACGGGAATCGAGCAAAAGTTAGAATTTCAGGTCCTTTTGAAATCAAAAACATCTCCTATAAGAATTTTCTTGGTCAGTCCATTTTGAGCAGGACCTGCAGTACTACCCAAGCGATACAACTCGTCTTTAAACGGTCTTCAAAAGCGCTCAGATGGGATGATGGGATGATGGGAGCACGATGATAGCGAGATTTGTGGGAACATTCGCTTACGCGGCGCGTCTTCGCGTTTAGAGATTTATAAAGAAAAAGAAATTCAGGCTTGTTGCCGTAATTAGAATAGATATAGAAAAAACACAATTATAAACTTATATACTAGGGTGGGTCGTTCTTATATGAAAAAAAAAAAGTTGTATGATCGCGTTGGAATAGTAAAATTATGTTTCCTTATGTATAAAAAATAATTTTGTGTAAAAAAAAATTCAAAATAAGTTGCATCTTCATACCGCGCAAGCGGATTGAAAGTTGGAAAAAAAATTTATATGAGATTTTTCCGACTTCAATGATAAAATTTAGAATTTCTCAGCTTTAATCTCATTTTTCAAATACATTATGTTCCCAGATATTTTTGGTCATAAAACTATCTTTCAAAGGAAAGCAACGAAATTACGATCGACCAAAATTTTACGGAGATATGGTCGAAGAAACTCAGACCTGAGGAAATTGCTCCAAGACATGCCAAAAATGTGTTCGAACCTATCAATTGTGTAACCATTTGGAAGAAGGCATATTGTCATTTCAAAAAAATCTTCCTTGAAGAAAATCGGTTATTTCATAAGGTTGTTATAACAATTTATATATTTATCTATTTATCGGTTTCGTTTCAGAACGTGCCCTGAAAAAAAATGTCCATGAAAGTTTAAAATCCTTCTACTTGAGCTCGAACAGGAAAAAACAACGCTCAATTACGTTTGTAGATTTTTTAAATCGGTTCACAGAAACCAAAGTTACACGGCTTTGAAACTGGACAATTTATTATTTTTTAAATCTTGTGTTAGTTAAAAAAAAATGCCGAAAAGTATGCTACATATTTTTTTGATTCGATAATGAGCTCATGGTTGGGAAAAATATATAGCAAAGTCATACCCGACAAACTCTGTGTCGAGGGTATATGGCATTTTTTCGTCCGTACTCGAGATAGACTTTACAAAAATTTATATATATATAAAAATATAATATATTCAACTCTTTGAGCCACCAACTCCGCAATATCTAAAACTAACGGTTCTTTGCTAGTATTACTGCTAACTTGAAGTTGTATTCTTTTCCACTCATAGCACTTCATAACATCTTCGTAAGTCGACAATACGTTGTCTTTAAGGTCTTCTACGCTCCCAAATATAGGGCACTTATAACGCTGACTTCTTCTATCCATCGAAAGCTTTTATTATGTAAAGAAAATGTATTGAAAATCTATTAAACGTGGTGAAGCAGCGTACTGTCATAAAAATCTGGCACACTAAGAGTAAACTAAAAAAAACCGCAAATTGAACATATGGATTTTTCTGGTGATACTAACCATTTCTATATAAATTTTTGTAAAGTCTATCTCGAGTACGGACGAAAAAATGCCATATACCCTCGACACAGAGTTTGCCGGGTATGACTTTGCTATATATTTTTCCCAAACATGAGCTCATTATCGAATCAAAAAAAAATATGTAGCATACTTTTCGGCATTTTTTTTAACTAACACAAGATTTAAAAAATAATAAATTGTCCAATTTCAAAGCCGTGTAACTTTGGTTTCTGTGAACCGATTTAAAAAATCTATAACCGTAATTGAGCGTTGTTTTTTCCTGTTCGAGCTCAAGAAGAAGGATTTTAAGCTTTCATGGACATTTTTTTTCAGGGCACGTTCTGAAATGAAACCGATAAATAGATAAATATATAAATTGTTATAACAACCTTATGAAATAACCGATTTTCTTCAAGGAAGATTTTTTTGAAATGACAATATGCCTTCTTCCAAATGGTTACACAATTGATAGGTTCGAACACATTTTTGGCATGTCTTGGAGCAATTTCCTCAGGTCTGAGTTTCTTCGACCATATCTCCGTAAAATTTTGGTCGATCGTAGTTTCGTTGCTTTCCTTTGAAAGATAGTTTTATGACCAAAAATATCTGGGAACATAATGTATTTGAAAAATGAGATTAAAGCTGAGAAATTCTAAATTTTATCATTGAAGTCGGAAAAATCTCATATAAATTTTTTTTTCCAACTTTCAATCCGCTTGCGCGGTATGAAGATGCTATTCCAACGCGATCATACAACTTTCGTAAAAACGAACCAGCCTATTATATACACTTCACTTCGGCTTCGTGCCGTATTTAGGTTTTGTTAAAAAAAATATACAATAATTCCTTTTATTGAAATTAAATTGGATTTTCCTTTTTTTTGGTGTAAAATAGTTCGTTTTGTTTTACGTCATTAGGTGTTTTTTGGAGTGGATATTCGCGTTGGTTGCACGGGAGCCGGGTTTTCGAAACGTGTGTATCGCGTCGTGTTGTTCGAGAGAGAGAGAGTGACTAGTCGCTGTCGCTCCACGCTTTGAACCAGCGAGTTCGCTCCTTTTTTCTGGGAAGTAATGAGAAATTAATGTATTCGCCGTGGAATAGTCGGCGTTTACGTGGCGCGAAAGCAACTTTGAACATACTGCCCGCCTTGCGCTACGTAACAATTTTTCCTGCTTACCTCTCGCGGCTGCGCAGGAACTCCCGAACTTCTCGTATCGCCTCCCTTATAATGGCCCGCTCTGTCTCGGGGGGTTGATAGCGGTTTCGGCTCGTCGGTAGGGATAACGCGTCACCGGATCCCCGAGAGGACTACGGAGCGATGCGAATCCGGCAGTTACGACGCGACAGGCTGCGCGGACGGTGGCGATCTCGTGGCGGCCGTGGGCTGTTTCTGCCGGTGACCCGGGAAGTCCCCGTTTGGATGGCCGGTCGCGTCTGCGGCTGATCTGTGCGGTGGGTCCTTGGTTGACAGGAGGTCCGACGACGCGTTCGGGACTGGCGGCGGCGGGGCGATGGGGCGCGCTGTTGTGGGGGAGATCGTTGACGTCGAGGCGAGGGATCGCGTTGGTGTGTCCATCCTTGACTTCGGCGTGGCCGTCTTCGACCAACGGGCATGGGAATGAGCTCCGGCGGCTCTGGTTGAGGGTGCCTTGGACCGGCACTCAGCGGTCGGGGCCGATATTGCGGTTGATGGAGCAGCGGGTGGTGCTCTTTTCCGCAGTGCTTGTACCTTCGCGGCCACCAGCAATCTTTCACCAGGTGCGTCGGCCCCATACAGGACAGGCAGCACTTGTGCACTTGCACCGTCCGCAGTCGCAGCTCGGCGGGTAACCCTCAAAAGCGGCCGCAGTCCTCGAGATGGTGCCCGCGGGCGCCGGCCGGGCAGATCGGGCAGACCGGGCGCGGATTCATGTTGGCTGGCTGAAAGATACACGAGGCACCTAGACGTACAGTGGATTTAAAAAGTTTGCTTTTAAGCGGCAGACGCACGAAATAGCGGCCAGTTTCGTGGCGATATGTCGTTTTAGCATATAGCTCCTCACAGTACGCATCCTCCGGCGGAGGCTGCGGATGGTTGGGGACTTCTTCCTGTTCTCAAAAGGATTTTTACAGCTCGTGGAGCCGCTCATGGTGATCTCCGGCGGAGACGGTGGTTGTTAATGTGTGGAAATTGTCATCGGCGATGGGTGCACTTAAGAACCAGCCGAAAACTGAGTTTTGTGCAAGCAGACTCGCACTAATATTTAGGCGCATGCCGGCCAACACGATCCTTGGCAAAAGATCCGATCCAATGATCATGTCGATGCGGTTGGGTGACCAGAAGTTTGAATCGGCTAAGTCGAGCGACTCTACGTCCTTTAAATTTATATTCGATGTTTTTGATGACGGTAGCCAATTTGTGAGTTTCGGCAGCACGATGGCATTGAAGTTTTCGGTGAAGTCAGAGCGGGGCGAGACAATTTGGCAATAGCACTTAATGTTGGCTGGTGGCCACATGCGAATGTGGGTTAGAAGTGCAAAAATTTTTAAGTTTAAAAATCGTTTTTTTATACCCAGCGCACACTGGGCCAGCGGACCTTATTTCGTGGCCAAAAGTCCTTTCTTAGATATGAAAAAACTTGGTACGCCAATATGTTAAGAAATGTTTGAAGATGTTATTTCCTTAATATTAAACAAATACAACAACTTTTGAGAATGTAGCGATTATTTAAATTTGAAAACCTGTAAAAATAATTTCGTGGTCCTCCTTCAATTAAAGATCAATATTTTTTGGACAAGGGCTGTTGACCCAATTTTTTTTTTCTTTTTTTATTATAATATACACACGAAACTGAGAAAAAATAAAATTTAGAACATTGGCGTCACGTTTAACAAAAATTTTGGGGGTGAAAAGTGAAAAAAAGACCAAATTTTTTTTATTGTGGGCCTTTGAGAAGCAGATTCCCCGAGATTCCACTATGTACAAAATAAATGTTAAACTTATTAAAATTTTGAAACAATTTTATACAAAACTGAGGTGCGCAAAGTTCCGGAAACTAAACTTTTCAGCCGTTAAATTAACATTCAAGTCATTTTGACTAAGGAGAAAAACTGTAAAATTCGCGTGGTGAGTTTGGGCTAACGCGTAATGTGAGTTCCTATTCTTCTGTTGGTGTATAATTTGCGGTCAGCTAATGCTTTATGCTTTCGTTAAAGTTATTTGCATTATGAATGCATATAATTCTCATATAGTTAATATTTTCGGTTGAATATATGTCACATTAAATGGTTAACTCTGAATAGGGCTTACGCCAAATAACACAGGCACACAAAAAAAAATGGTCATGTTCCAGAAACTAGACCCACCTATTCCTATGTATTTTGATGCGCTGAATCCAAAAATGACCTTAAAAAATTTTCCCATCGTTAAATTTTCCGCTATTCACCCCCTTCAACCCCCTAATGGCACAAAATTTGTTTTTTTTTTAACTCGGAAAATAAGTGCATTTTTTATTTTCTGATATCGGACATTGTATATAGTGTACATATAGAAACTTTTTTGGAAAAGTCCTTTTGCCACGCCCACTTTCCAATTTTCTGAAATAACATTGAAGGTCTTAAAATAAGCGCAAATTTCTAATTTCATGAAAATACGTCAAAAAATTTAGCTTTCAGAGCAGTTTCTATGATTTTTATAACAGACCCTAATACTTTAGGTACCTGAAAGCATGGTCCAATCAGGCCTTTTTTGTAGCGGATGTTTATGTACATGAAAGAAGTTCACATGCCGACTTTTGTCCAATTCCCTTTCGAGTTGCAGGCGTAAGAGGCGTTTTTCCAAAACCGCCCTTTTGCCACGCCCACTTTTTTAATTTTTGGAAATAACATTTATGACCTCAAAATAAGCTCAAATATCAAATTTCATCGAAATATCTTAAAAAATGCAGATTTTAGAGCTATTTTCATGATTTTGGAACAGACCCTAGTACTGGAGGTACCCAAAAAATGGTCCGATCGAGCTGAAATTTTTCTGACTACTTTAGTACTGCCCGAAAGTTATATTGTCAAACTTTCAATTAAATTGATTGACTCCTTCACAAGTTATTGAATTTTGGCCACCAAATAGGGTCCGCTGGCCCAGTGTGCACTGCATAGTTTAACACCATATGGAAACGCGTTCTAGGGCTGTAGCAGCGGCACCGGCAGTTTTTGAACAGAGCTGTTGGGCGTAAGTACTATAGGGGTCATATTGAGCAACAAATCGTATAGGAATGGGTTGTAGTTAAAAAAATTTTTTTAAGCCTCATCGTTTGATTTCCGAAAAAAAATTTTAAGTAGTTTAACAGCAATTGCAGGCCTATTCCAACAAGTAAAATTTTCTATTATTTATTTTAAGTTAAAGCCTTGTTTCCAGTTCTCATGCGAAAAAATAACTGGACGCAAAAATTATGTCACATGCAACTTTTTGGTGGCTGGCAGCCCTAGGCCGCGAGAGTCAAGTTGGAAACAAAAGTAAAAGCTCTAAGTTTTTATTTTATTCATTCCGCAAAAAGTTAACGACAAAAGGCGCTGCGCGCAACATTTGAACGCGCTTTGGAGCTTCTACAAAAGGGCGGTAAATATCGCCTGTCTCCATTGTGGAAGTCTTATCGAACCGGTCGGGTGAGATTCAACAAAAAACATATGTTTGAGGAAGGCTTTGTCTTTAAATCAGCTGATTGCGGCGAAATAACATTAGAGCTGTGGAGCTCTCAAGCTATTCTTTGAGAGTATTTCAAAAGCTTTGAACAAACGTAGATCCTAAAAGTATGCTACGTAGTTCAAAGATAATTAGTAAAAGCCCAAAACACAGTGGTGGCACGCTTGCGGTCGAGACGAGCTGGATCATGAAAAAAACAGGAGGAAGAGCAAAAAGCGAAAAGCTGAATCTTCAGCAGAAGTCGTTGAGGACGATGAAGCTCCATCTGGAAGCACGCAGAACAAACAAAATCCCATCAAACCTTTGAACGAAAATGCTTTAAAAAATCGCAAACCTCCTCCTGTAATGGTATGAGGGTTTCAAGAACATAACCTATTGTATCAAACAGTGAGTACACATGTTAACAACGAATTTACAATAAAGTTACTCAACAACGACGTTTACAAAATAAATACAACAGATAGTACAGATTATCGCAGTCTTACCGCTTTTTTATCAACAAGCCAAGCAATATGGTACACATACCAAGACAAGCATTCTCCACCCATTAAAACGATGGTTAGAAACCTGCAGTTTTCATGTCCACCGGCAGATATCGTTGCTGCCTTGAACTAAAAAGGTTTTAATATTATATTAAATGCAGTTAATAAGCTCCAGTGGAAAACTAAAAAGCCAATAAATATATTTATGCTATTTTGTGATTCGTCCGAGGACGTAAATAAGATCCACGAGATTCGATGCATCCTTAACTCCATAGTAAAATTAGAACCAATAGGAAATAGTACACATATTCCACAATGCAAGAAATGCCAATCGTATGGCCATACCAAAAATTACTGTTCAAAGCAAGTCCGATGTGTTAAATGTGCTAGTAAGCATGAAACAGAAACTTGTCAGTTTAAAAAAACCGAGAAACCTAAATGTTGCAATTGCGGTGAAAATCACCCTGCAAATTACCGTGGCTGTTCTGTCGCCGAAGAACTGCAAAAAATCCGAAACCAAGGCAGAAAAGACCTTAGCTCTAATGTAAAACAGCGCTTCACATCCGTCACAGTCCATGACGCATAAGCAGGATATATTTAACAAGAAACTAGAGCAGCGTCTTGCTGATATAGAACTTCACTTAAACATCTAACAATATATGTTAATGAATACAATTATGAAAATGGAATGGAATGCAAACGGCAAAAAAACGAGCTCGAAGTAGTTCTCGAAACTGAAAAAATCAACGTTTGTCTTATATCAGAAACCAGGCCCGTGCGCAGGAATTTTCCGGGGGGTTTCTATTCATCAAAACAAGTGGTTAAAAATCAAGAGTAACGATTTGAATGACTTTATTAAAACAATTCAGTTTTGGTGACTTTCATGTAACAAAGAAACCCTTGGAGGCACAGAAAAAAAGTGTTCCAAAATCGTTTCCACGTCAATTTCAACCTTACGATGTATATTCAGTGAGGTTAGGCCATTTAGTCGATCTTCAGACATTGTCGATCTGATGTACGTTTTGAGACGACGGAATGCTGAGAAAGACCTTTCATTTTTAGCAGTAGTGACGGGTAAAATTGCCATTATGCGGAGGATTTGATGGATGTTCGGAAATGCATCTGCGTTGCAAATATCAAGCGCATCAAGTGAATTTTTTATATCCATTCCCAAAATGCCTCGATGCCAAAGTTGAACTTCACTGATCCAGAAGTTAGGACTTCCATTGTTCAAGATAGAAGAGTATTGTGTAAATAATTGAACACAAGACTCTATATCGAGTGCTTTCATTTTATTTGGGAGCAAGCAATCGAAATTTGATAGGATATTGCGATGATTGAGGAACGTAAGTATCATGAAGATGAGCGATGAAAGTATCAAGGTATGGTACGTATATGGTTATGCGAAAGTAATCTTCAACTGAATCAGTGACGAAGTTGTTGCGATGTGTTTGTTTCGCAGTTAACCGCGGCTTTCGCAATTCGAAATCATGCTCCTTGCCGACTGTGCACGCTTTCTCGAAAATTTCTCGGAAATATTCAGAAGCTCTCTCTCTTCTTTCGAGCAATTCTTTTCTTGCAGCATCAACTAACTCAACAGCTTCTGCAAGATCTTGACTTTTTGCTTGAATTATCCGACTCAGAGACAAGGTCAAAGAATGTATGATTTTTACCAAAAATTCTAGTTCATGTTACAAGATTATAATATATTTGTTAGACCGGAACGGTATTTTTCAGGGGGCGTGCTACGTTTTTGATTTTTCCATAAAAATGCATGCACAGGGGCCTATTTCAATTCAACACACACGTTTTTTGCAAAGTGCCATCTATAGTACTATGTGATTTAAGTAATCAACTGCAGAACGAAATTGAAATTGCCTCAATTTTAAATGTCAGATTTGTTTCGAAATTTTCTGAAATTATGCAATATCGTTGTTCGCCTGGACATAGAATTAATTTCTATTGAAATCAAATTGATTTCGAATGTATTTATTTGGATCGCATGGCCTTATTTGGATCAGTTACCGGATCTGCCGGAGAATTTTCAATTTTCTAGGCGGTAGGTTTGAAAAACATGTTCAACGATTTTTTCCTGAAGCATTTTGAATTTGAGTAGAGTCATTTTCGTTATCAGCGACCCCAATTTAATCTTAAAACCATTCTTCTCTGCTATTTTTTTAAACTAGTGTTATTTTATATTTTTTGTACGAGTTGCCGAGTAGGCGACAGTTCATGCAATTCTTCTTGCGTCAGCTTGGCCCATTGTCTGAAATTTCTTTTTTCGTTTTATATATAAAATTTATTATTCTTATTCTCAATGGGGGCGATTTTAACACCCCCCGCCCCACGTGCGCACGGGCCTGTCAGAAACTCACTTTACTAAGGAGACATACATCAAATTTAAAAATTGCTCGACTTACTATACTTACTATTCATCTAAGCAACAACGCAAGGGGTGGGAGCGCAGTTCTAATTAAAAATGGCATGCAGCATTATGAGCTAGAACAGAATTGTTCAGATAAATTCCAAATTAATAATGTTAATATAAAAACCAAGCAAGAATATACTCGTGTTACGGTTGGTGCAGTATATAGCCCCCCCAGACATACAATTTCCACTGATGAATATAAATAGCTTTTAGAATGTTTTAAAACAAAATGTATTCTCGGAGGTGATTTCAACGCAAAACTTGTTTCCTGGGGTTCCAGGCTAATAACAACAAAAGATCGAGCTTTATTATCCGCTCTAAACCAAAACAGTTGGGACACGATATCTACTGGAAAGCCTACATACTGGCCAACTGATGATACAAAAGTGGCTGATTAAATAGACTTCTTCATTGTAAATAAGATATCTCCTAACTACATGCAAGTTGAAGAAGGTTTAATCTGAATTCTGATCACTCTCCAATCTATTTAAGACTAAGTGGTATAATAATAATAGAAGAAGACAAGCCCTGTCTGACAAATAAGAGCACAGATTGGGAGTATTTTAGATATAAACTCAACGAACACGTAAACTGTGAAGTGACAATAGTCACAGCCGAATACTTAGAACTCGAATGCATTAAATTCACAAAAGCCATTCAAAATACAGCTTGGGAAAGTACGACTCAAGTTAAAGGAAAAAAAAAATTGAAATAAATTTTCCACTCAAAGGAAAAAACTTAATAAATCAAAAGCGTAAGCTAAAAAGAAAATGGCACATGACCCGATCACCAGTTCATAGGCAAAATTTTAACAACGCAGCTCAAAATCTTAAAAGAGTGCTTAAAGACATTAAAATTCACTCATTTAACATGTTTTTAAGTGGCCTTAGTGCGGAACGAAGTACAGGGTACTCCTTGAGGAAATGCACCAAAAATTGAAAAGACCTACGTAATATGTACCACCAATTAAAAAAGAAAATGGTCAATGGGCCAGAAGTGCTCAAGAAAAAGCGAAAATTTTTTGCCGAATCGCTTATGAAAATATTCTTAGCAGATGAGAAGATTGCACACAATGACATAGTCAAACACACATCAGTTACTACTAATGACGAACGACTTACTCAAGTCACTGTGGATGAAGTATCTAACATAATCTCATTGAAACACAGCTTAAAGATAATAACCACCGGGCTTCGACCTAATAATAGCAGAAATCTTAAAGCCATAAACCCGAACGGCTATTGCTAGATTAACACACCTTTTAAATTCATCTTTTTTACTTAAGTATGTTCCCACTTTCTGCAAGGTAGCAGAAGTCGTCATGATTTCTAAGCCAGGTAAACCACCGCATGAAATACTTTTACAGGCCGATTTCATTGTTTCCCACGATATCGAAAGTATTTGAACGTCTTTTACTTCATCGTCTTAAGCCAATCATCGAGACACACAATCTTATCCCATCCCAATTATTTGGGTTTAGAGAAAAACATTCAACCGTTGAACAAATACACAGAATAACCTTTGATAAGGTTTGGCTCGAAGTTATGAACAAGTAATTAAGTTGTTTTCTTCCAAATGAATTTTGTAACATCCTGAAGTGGTACATAACTGCGCGTTTCTTCCTTGTCAAAGATGAAAATTATTACTCCGAGCTAAAGCCGATCAACGCTGGTGTGCCTCCAGGTAGTATATTAGGTCCTATATTGTATGTGTTCTACCGTCTGATATCCCTATGCCTGCTTATTACTGTCATAGCCACGTTTGCTGATGACTCGATCTATTTGACACTGAAATCGAGTCCACGAAATTGCTCCAGAACGCTGTCAATGAAATGGTATACTGGACAACGAAATGGAAAATATCTTAAAATAACACTGTCTACTACATTTTTTTAACAATTGAAATAAATATTAACTATTTGCTTATTAAAGTACGGAAACAGTAAATTATTTTGACGTGATATTTGGTCCATTTCATTGAAAGAATAATTTCATCCGAGTTTGGTCCAAAGCCGTGTTTTAAGATTTTACTTAAGTCAATTCTTCTTTACGATCTTCCTTCGTGGACATACTTTGTTAGCGAAGAAGAAGCCAAAAGGGAGAAGCAATAAAACGCAGCCGCCTGATTATAACTGTGACTTAATAATGGATGGAATTCAAAATAAAGTAATAACACCAAATACTCGTCCATTGATTGCGACACCTTCCGCTCCGATTAACAACTCAACTCCTAAATCTGGCTTACGTATCTTTGAGCAACGATTTGAAATGCAATGCGAACTAATTACCAACAAGATCATGGAGTCACAAAACATCATTCTTGGAGCTCTGGGTCATCAAATGGCTGAGCTCAAAAATGATTTGAGCAACATTGTTCTGCGAGTGGATAAGCTTGAAGCTCAATCCAAAGAGGTAGCTATACTGAAGGAAGAAGTTAACGTTCTTCGAGAAAGATTGACTGTTCAAGAAAACATTCCTTTCTCTACTGAGCTGCGAATTCATGGTATTCCGTTTAACGAATCTGAGGACCTCAATGATTTGTTCGCCAAATTATGTAAGACAATAACTGCAACGCCGAGAGCAACCCAACTTCGACGACTTCCTCGCAAACCCAATTCAAGCGGCTCCACTTCTGATCCGGACATCATTGTGAGCTTTGGGACAGCTTTCGATAGAAATAGCTTACTAAAGTCCGCCGCCACCTTTCGTAAAACTAACAAAAGCCCTCTTCGCCTTAATCATGTTGGTATGTCATCTGAGGTATCTTTCTATATAAACGAAAGCTTATCAAAGCAAGCGCACGATATTTTGAGAGCGGCTCTTCGTCTCAAAAGGGAGAAACGTCTTACATCTGTTTTCACTAGACGGGGCTTCATATATATCAAAACACCTTCCTGTGATAACTTTGAAAGAATTTACACTCTCGATGCTCTTGATAATTTAGCTCCTACTATGAATATGGATACAGGAATCTCTGAAAACGCCAATCATACTTTTCGTCACTAATGTCGTTTTTATTTTGTTTTCTTTCTTCTTTCTTAGTTATGCAATGCACCCTACTGTCGGCATTAAATTAATTTTTGTAACCAACATGCACTCCTTAAATCTACTATGTATAACATGTAAGTCATATATGTTTTTCAATAATATTGACGTTGCTCTTACTTTTCATATTGTTCCCAATTATGAGTTCACTAAATAACTTTTGTGTTTCCAAAGGTGATATTTCAACTTTAATTAAAATTTTGACCAAATATAAAAGTGGACTTAATGTTGTGCACTTGAATGCTCAAAGCCTGCTTAGAAAAATTGATGAATTCAGATTGAATTTTGAAAATAGTGGAACAGATATTGTGTGTGTATCCGAGACTTGGTTTTCACCGGATTTACCAGACTGTGCGGTTTCCCTATGTGGATACAAATTGTTCAGAGCAGATCGCCTTAGCCATGCAGGCGGAGTTGCCGTATATGTCAAGGAAAACATACCTTGCAAAGTTTTGCTTAAATCCGGTCCTGGATGCTGTTTTGAATACCTATTCCTCGAGATAAGGGGCTGCAATAGAAAAATGCTAGTAAGTTGTATTTACCGTCCCAATCGCTACACTAATATCTCCCTCTTATTTGAAATTCTAGAATCTCTTACACCTGAATACTCTCACATAATATTAGCTGGAGATTTCAACAGTAATCTTCTTTGTGACTCTTCGCTTGTCAACCAAATGGATGCACTTGGCCTATTCCCTGTAAACATTTCTACCCCTACACATTTTAGTCCAACATGCAGCACTCTCCTAGACCTTTTTTTTACTGATAATCCAGACAATGTCCTTCATTATGACCAATTAGATGCAGCAAATTACTCCAAGCACGATCTCATATATCTGACCTATAATTTTAAAATATCCACTCAATCCATTCAAGAAAAAATCGTTTACCGCGACTTCAAAAATATAAATTACTCATATCTTAACAGAGCGATTGATGAGATAGAATGGAGTCTTATTTACTATATCACATCAATTGATGAACAAGCTAAATTTTTGGAAAATTCCATTAATGAACTTTATGCTTACTCTGTCCCCCTTAAATCTTTTAAAACACAGCCCTCTACCCAAGCTTGGCTTAATAGTAAAATAAGTGACATCATTAAACAGCGTGATATAGCCTATAAACGCTGGAAGAGATATCGCACTAATGAACTCCTTTCGAACTTTAAAACTTTACGTCGCAAAGTCGTGGCTGAAGTCAAAAGGGCTAAATCTAATTTCTTTGAAGCGAAATTTACTTCTGCCACAAGTTCAAAACGCATTTGGACAGTCGTAAAAAAATTTGCAATCAACGGTTTTTCGAATAAAACTGTGGACACTCGTCTTCTAGACTTAAATAAAATAAATGAAGATTTTGTTAACTTGAATGCCCCTTCAACCTACCCTTACCCTCCAGCCTATGATGATTGTCCTGGAAGCCGTTCCTGCCGCAATTTTTCCTTCTCTTGTGTGGATCAATTAACTGTCCTCAATAGTCTACTCGCTGTAAAATCGAATGCTGTTGGCTTGGATAATGTGCATCCCAGATTCGTTAAAATAATATTGGCAAAAATACTTCCGTACGTTATGTTTTTATTTAATAACATTTTAACTAAATCTGAGTTTCCAATCACCTGGAAGCGTGCCAAGGTAATCCCCATTCCTAAGCCTAATGGTGAATTTCGCCCAATCTCAATATTATCATATTTTGCAAAAGCGCTTGAAAAAATTATCTACTCACAGATAACAGACTATTTAACTGCGAATAACTTAATTCACAACTACCAGTCTGGCTTTCGAAGTGGCTATAGCTGCACAACTGCTCTAGTCAACGTTGTGGAAGATCTCCGAGAGTCTCTTGATTCAAAAAACTTAAGCCTTCTTACGCTGTTAGATCACAGCAAGGCTTTTGATGCTGTTAACCACGACAATCTGTGTAGTAAGCTTTCCAACATATATGGCTTTTCCACCTCCTCAACGAATCTTATTAGATCCTATTTGGTGTCACGAACTCAACAAGTATGTATGGGTGACTCCACCTCCACGCCTTTACCTGTTAAAAGAGGTGTACCTCAAGGGTCGATCTTGGGACCACTACTTTTTAACATTTACATCAACGATCTCCCACAACATCTTCATTTCTGCAAAATTCACATTTATGCTGACGATATACAGCTTTATATAAGCAGCAATTTAAGCTCGCTTCCCCTCTGTGCGAATAAATTAAATTCCGACCTCAACAATATCCATTCATGGGCAACTCGTAACAGTTTAAGCATTAACCCTTCTAAATCTAAATGCTTGATTATTAGCAAGAAGCGCATTGACGTTAATCTACTGCCTCCAATTAAACTCAATGAGCATATGATTAACTTTGTCGAGACCGCTAAAAATCTCGGTTTGACTTTTAATCGCTCACTAACCTGGAATGACCATATAGCTAACGTCGTTGGAAAAGTTTATAGCATGCTTCGCTTGCTTTGGGTATCACAACAATATACGCCAATCAAAATAAGGTTCATACTAGCTAAAGCAATATTACTCCCAAGTCTTCTGTATGGCTGTGAAATTTTTGCTAATTGCGATCATGTCAGCAAAAGAAAACTCAACGTGCTATTTAATAACATTACGCGTTATATTTTCAAGCGTCGGCGTTTCGACCAAATATCGCATCTTAGCCACCGCATCTATGGTATGTCCTTTGAAAACCTCCTTAGACTACGCTCGTTAATACTTTTGAAAAAGATTATTAATGATAAAAATCCTGCATATTTGTACGCTAAGCTTAGATTCACTATGTCCAATAGGGATAACAAATTAGTACCTATTAGGCACTTCTCATTAACCTCTGATCGTCAATTCTTCATTTTTGCTATTCGCCTTTGGAACACTCTGCCCTCAAACCTCCAGCTTATAAGCAACGTCAATTTATTCAAAAAATATGTGACGATTTTTCTCAACAATCAATATGAATATTAAAACTCCATATAAATTTTATACCTCATGTTAATTTTAATCTTTTTATCCTTTATTTTGTTCATACTATATGACAATTCTTTTTTTTTTTTTTTTTGCTCTAGCGTGTTTAGATTACAATAACTAGTTAAATAAGTTTCGAATAATTTATAATCAATCTTCTTACTAGCCCAATTTAAACTAAGACAATTTCTGTCTTTTGGGCTAGGATATCAACAAATAAATGAAATGAAAATTATAAAAAAAAAAAAAAAAAAAAAATTATAAATTTTCCACTCAAAGGAAAAAACTTAATAAATCAAAAGCGTAAGCTAAAAAGAAAATGGCACATGACCCGATCACCAGTTGATAGGCAAAATTTTGGCTCCATGAAAAATGGCCCCAATGCAAAATGGCCCCAAACTCAAAATGAAAAATGACCCCTAAACTTAATATTGAAAACAACAACACGAATTTTGGGGCGATTTTTCATTTTTTTTGGGGTCTTTTTTCCTTTTTGTTTGGGGTCATTTTGCATTTTTCAAAAATTACATTGAGCTTGGGGCCATTTTTCCTTTTTTGATTTGGGGTCTTTTTTCATAATGCAAAATTACCCTAATTTTGGGGCCATTTTTCCTTTTTTGATTTGGGGTCTTTTTTCACAATGCAAAATTACCCCAATTTTGGGGACATTTTTCCTTTTTTGATTTGGGGCAATTTTTCATAATGCAAAATTACCCCAAAACTTTATATATTTCCGGGCCCGTTTTCCTTCGTACAAAATTGGGGCTCCAAAAAAAATGGTCCTAATTCAAAACTATCGCCAACTGAAAATGAAAAAAGGCCCCAAAATATTATACCGAATGGGGTTATTTTTCATAATGCAAAATTACCCCAAATTTAGGGCCTTTTTTCCTTTTTTGATTTGGGGTCTTTTTACATAATGCAAAATTACCCCAATTTTGGGGCCTTTTTTCCTTTTTTGATTTGGGGTCTTTTTTCATAATGCAAAATGACCCCAAATTTGGGGCCTTTTTTCAATTTTTCATTTGGGGTATTTTTTCATAATGCAAAATTACCCCAATTTTGGGGCCTTTTTTCCTTTTTTCATAACTCAAAACGACCCCAAATTTGGGGCCATTTTTCACTTTTAAATTTTCAAATGTTATTAGCTCTATTTTTTTTCTAGTTTGGGGCCTTTTTTCATCTTATTTTGGGGCCAAATTTCAGTAAGGTCAAAATTCCAGATTTCAGGATGAAAGTAAGCAGGTTTCGTCTTTGATAGAGGTTAGAGAATCGTTTCAATTAGAGTGAGTGTGGACAAATTTTGGTGTTTCGAAAGATGACCAAATTCCCAGAGCATTTTATACCGCATGTATAATTGAAGACGAGTTCTCGTACTGCATATTTTCATCTTTGAAATCTATCGATCTAATTAAAGAAAACATACAAGACCGAAAATACCTGATGGACCCCACATTTAAAATAGTTCCTCGCGGCTGTTATAAGCAAGTTGTAATAATATATATAAAATATATGGATGAGGTAAACACGTTTGAAATAAACAGAGTAAGAAGTTTTTGCGCCGCAGACGAAAATTTTTTTTTAAGAAATCGGGTGATAGCAGGCAAAATTTTTTTAAAATCGCGCGCGCGATTTAAAAAAAATTTTGCCTGCTATCACCCGATTTCTTCAAAAAAAATTTTCACCTCCGTCAGTAAAAATGTCTTTTACTGGTTTTAACAGCAGTCATACCCAACTTTTGGGGCCATTTTTCCTTTTTTGATTTGGGGTCTTTTTTCATAATGCAAAATTACCCTAATTTTGGGGCCATTTTTCCTTTTTTGATTTGGGGTCTTTTTTCATAATGCAAAATTACCCTAATTTTGGGGCCATTTTTCCTTTTTTGATTTGGGGTCTTTTTTCACAATGCAAAATTACCCCAATTTTGGGGACATTTTTCCTTTTTTGATTTGGGGCAATTTTTCATAATGCAAAATTACCCCAAAACTTTATATATTTCCGGGCCCGTTTTCCTTCGTACAAAATTGGGGCTCCAAAAAAAATGGTCCTAATTCAAAACTATCGCCAACTGAAAATGAAAAAAGGCCCCAAAATATTATACCGAATGGGGTTATTTTTCATAATGCAAAATTACCCCAAATTTAGGGCCTTTTTTCCTTTTTTGATTTGGGGTCTTTTTACATAATGCAAAATTACCCCAATTTTGGGGCCTTTTTTCCTTTTTTGATTTGGGGTCTTTTTTCATAATGCAAAATGACCCCAAATTTGGGGCCTTTTTTCAATTTTTCATTTGGGGTATTTTTTCATAATGCAAAATTACCCCAATTTTGGGGCCTTTTTTCCTTTTTTCATAACTCAAAACGACCCCAAATTTGGGGCCATTTTTCACTTTTAAATTTTCAAATGTTATTAGCTCTATTTTTTTTCTAGTTTGGGGCCTTTTTTCATCTTATTTTGGGGCCAAATTTCAGTAAGGTCAAAATTCCAGATTTCAGGATGAAAGTAAGCAGGTTTCGTCTTTGATAGAGGTTAGAGAATCGTTTCAATTAGAGTGAGTGTGGACAATTTTTGGTGTTTCGAAAGATGACCAAATTCCCAGAGCATTTTATACCGCATGTATAATTGAAGACGAGTTCTCGTACTGCATATTTTCATCTTTGAAATCTATCGATCTAATTAAAGAAAACATACAAGACCGAAAATACCTGATGGACCCCACATTTAAAATAGTTCCTCGCGGCTGTTATAAGCAAGTTGTAATAATATATATAAAATATATGGATGAGGTAAACACATTTGAAATAAACAGAGTAAGAAGTTTTTGCGCCGCAGGCGAAAATTTTTTTTTAAGAAATCGGGTGATAGCAGGCAAAATTTTTTTAAAATCGCGCGCGCGATTTAAAAAAAATTTTGCCTGCTATCACCCGATTTCTTCAAAAAAAATTTTCACCTCCGTCAGTAAAAAAGTCTTTTACTGGTTTTAACAGCAGTCATACCCAACTTTTGGGGCCATTTTTCCTTTTTTTATTTGGGGTCTTTTTTCATAATGCAAAATTACCCCAAATTTAGGGTCATTTTTCCTTTTTTGATTTGGGGTCTTTTTTCATAATGCAAAATTACCCCAAGTTTGGGGTCATTTTTCCTTTTTTGATTTGGGGTCTTTTTTCATAATGCAAAATTACCCCAAGTTTGGGGCCTTTTTTCCTTTCTTGAATTGGGGTGATTTTTCATAATGCAAAATTACCCCAATTTTGGGGCCATTTTTCAACTAAAAAATTTCAAGTTGTAGTTTGGGGCCATTTTTCATTTGCATTCAAAACGAATCCTGATTCTTGGGGCGGTTTTTCATTTCATGTTGGGGCTATAATTCATAATGCAAAACGACCCCAAAAGTCGGGGCCACTTTTATTTGGTTATGAATCCATTTCGCGTTTCAGCCCTGTTTTATATTCTTGACTTATCATTTGATTTTGGGGCCAAATAGTTTGGGGTCATTTTTCATTTAGATTAAAAACACCTCTTTTTGATTTTGGGGCCTTTTTTCATTTTATTTTGGGGCCAAATTTCATTTTTGATTTGGGGCCAATTTTCAAAATGCAAAATTGCCCCAAAATTTGGGGCATTTTTTCATTTTGAATTTGGGGCCATTTTTCATTGGGGCCATTTTTCATTCCCCCAAAATTTTAACAACGCAGCTCAAAATCTTAAAAGAGTGCTTAAAGACATTAAAATTCACTCATTTAACATGTTTTTATGTGGCCTTAGTGCGGAACGAAGTACAGGGTACTCCTTGAGGAAATGCACCAAAAATTGAAAAGACCTACGTAATATGTACTACCAATTAAAAAATAAAATGGTCAATGGGCCAGAAGTGCTCAAGGAAAAGCGAAAATTTTTTGCCGAATCGCTCATGAAAATATTCTTAGCAGATGAGAACATTGCACACAATGACATAGTCAAACACACATCAGTTACTACTAATGACGAACGACTTACTCAAGTCACTGTGGATGAAGTACCCTGCAGTAATTGGGACCGACCCCGGGTCGACCCGGGGTCGGTCCAAAAGAGGTGAGGACCGGTCGCGTTTTCATACGTTCAACTCACCCGTTTTTCCACAGCGCTGTCATTGAAAAACAACCGGTCCATTTTCAAAGCTTTTAGGGTCGGTTGTGGGTGGGTCCATATGGCCTTAAATGAGGGTGAGTTTTTTTTTTTTTTTTATATTTATTTTGATATGAAAAATGAAAAAAAAATTTTTTCTTATTTTGTTTATTTTGCCTTTTTTGTTTTTTTAAACCTTTTTGTTACACAACATTATATAATTTCCTTTTTGATTTGCCCGCCTCGGCCGAGCCTCGAACCGCAGAACTCTGGGTTGGTAAATTGGTGTCTTAACCATTACGCTAAACAAGCAAGTTTAATGCTTTGATCAAAACGCTGACTTGAGTGTTTGGTTGCTCAAGTTTTTGGGAAACGTGCGTAAAGAATTTTTCACTTTCACAGAAAAAAAAATTCTTGAAAAATTAATATTAAAAAACAATTAACATGTAAAAAACTACTTATTTTTTTAAAGTTAAAAAAAAAAATTAAATATGAGCATAAAAAAATCTTAGGTAATTGAAAAAAAAAAATTCTTTCTAAAACGAGCAAGGGCTCGAACTCCCACCCTCTCGGTTGCGAAGCGAGAGTCTTAACCATCAAGCTAACTTGCCTTTGGTAGCACAACGATCAGATTGAGTACTTAAAACAGACAACAATAAGTACAAGTTTATACGAACTCACCCCACCTACGCTTATTTTTGGACTAGACGAGGGTGAGTCCAATTGAGACTCACCCCGGGTCGGTCGCGGTGCATATCATTTTCAGGTCGGTCCCATATGGACTCACCCAGGTCCGGTCCATTTTACACCGAAAACATTTCATTACTGCAGGGTATCTAACATAATTTCATTGAAACACAGCTTAAAGATAATAACCACCGGGCTTCGACCTAATAATAGCAGAAATCTTAAAGCCATAAACCCGAACGGCTATTGCTAGATTAACACACCTTTTAAATTCATCTTTTTTACTTAAGTATGTTCCCACTTTCTGCAAGGTAGCAGAAGTCGTCATGATTTCTAAGCCAGGTAAACCACCGCATGAAATACTTTTACAGGCCGATTTCATTGTTTCCCACGATATCGAAAGTATTTGAACGTCTTTTACTTCATCGTCTTAAACCAATCATCGAGACACACAATCTTATCCCATCCCAATTATTTGGGTTTAGAGAAAAACATTCAACCGTTGAACAAATACACAGAATAACCTTTGATAAGGTTTGGCTCGAAGTTCTGAACAAGTAATTAAGTTGTTTTCTTCCAAATGAATTTTGTAACATCCTGAAGTGGTACCTAACTGCGCGTTTCTTCCTTGTCAAAGATGAAAATTATTACTCCGAGCTAAAGCCGATCAACGCTGGTGTGCCTCCAGGTAGTATATTAGGTCCTATATTGTATGTGTTCTACCGTCTGATATCCCTATGCCGGCTTATTCTGTCATAGCCACGTTTGCTGATGACTCGGCTATTCTCACTGTTGCTGACACTGAAATCGAGTCCACGAAATTGCTCCAGAACGCTGTCAATGAAATGGTATACTGGACAACGAAATGGAAAATATCTTAAAATAACACTAAGTCACTACACATACATTTTACAAATAAAAACTAACACACTTTCCAATTTAAATATTAGGAAATCGAGTACCATACTCAAACAATGCCAAGTACCTAGGCATGATACTTGATGCCAGACCTGGGCAGTCGATTACAATTACTTGTAATTGTAATTGAAAAACTTAAATTACAATTACAAGTAATTATAATTGAAAAAATTTCAATTACAATTACAAATTGTAATTGTAATTGAAGACTTTTCAATTACAATTACGAGTAATTGTAATGGAAAAATCTTCAATTACAATTACAATTTGTAATTGAAAAAACTTCAATTACAATTTGTAATTCTAGTTATAAAAAAATTACTTAGATATATACACATGCATCAATTAATAAGTATAATAACTGTGGATATGACATTGAGTCAGTAGGTCCATGGGGAAACCTAAGATCCGTCAACCTACGACTGATCATTGAGGCACCGCTGAAGCCAAAAAGGAAAAATAGGCTCCATCCGTATGGAGGGGACTCCAAGCTGAACAAAAATATGCATATAACCACTAATCAAATAATATATAGATGTCTCACGCCGAACAAAAATTTGGTCGCTAGCGATACTGAGCTCTGGCTCCCAGCGAAAGAAATCTAGCAATCGGAAAAATTCGGGTTTTATACTTTTGCATTCGCGAAGCACCAGAAACGATTCAGTATGAAACTGAATTCGAAACAGTGCTGAGCTATGTCCTTTTGCCTTTTTTTTATATTTTTTGTTGTTTTTGTTGCGACGTTATACATATGTATGTATTTGTGTATGAATCTGTTCATGCTAGAAACCAAAAATTTGAAAATTTCAATTTGGGCTTCATGCGGAAATGAGAAATTTTGAAGTTGCCCTGCAGTAAATGTACTCGTCACCAGGTGCTAGTGACCACTACATTCTCCTCTTGATATTTTGTATGAGCGAATGTATATGCGAGAGCATAAATATTTTTTACCGTTAGTATTTAGTAGTTAATATATAAAAAACTAACGGCTTTGAAAAAAATTTTTCGCGAACAATTATAAAAAAGGTTTCGAAGTCTAAATTGCAGGAATTTTTAAAAGTCACGTAAATTGTTTTCTTATCTTTAGGCGTAGAACACTTTGTTCTTTTAAAAAATTTGCTTGGTTGAATATTAAAATTTCCCCTTCTTTTTCTCGCCTGCGCGGGGATTCGAACTCGAACCTATGGGTAATGAGTGCACACACTATCCACTATGCCACAAAGCCGTCTTCTTCATACTTAAGCAAGTGTACAAGTAATTGTTATTTTAATTGGACTCGTTGTCTCTATTGCATAACCAGTTTCAGCATCAACTGATGTCTTCTCGCAAATACGATCATACAAAATATCAAGAGGGGAATATAATGGCACGGGTACAGTTGGTTACTGGTACCTGGTGACGAGTACATTTACTGCAGGGCAACTTCAAAATTTCTCATATACGCATGAAGCCCAAATTGAAATTTTCAAATTTTTGGTTTCTAGCATGAACAGATTCATACACAAATACATACATATGTATAACGTCGCAACAAGAACAACAAAAAATATAAAAAAAAGGCAAAAGGACATAGCTCAGCACTGTTTCGAATTCAGTTTCATACTGAATCGTTTCTGGTGCTTCGCGAATGCAAAAGTATAAAACCCGAATTTTTCCGATTGCTAGATTTCTTTCGCTGGGAGCCAGAGCTTAGTATCGCTAGCGACCAAATTTTTGTTCGGCGTGAGACATCTATATATTATTTGATTAGTGATATAACGTTATAATTAATGGATTTTTGACCAGGAGCCAATTTGTCTCGCATGGCTCTGCTTTGAGGCAAATAGCTCATTTTGCCTTTGAGAGTAAAAAAAACTCTTTCTTTGTGGGGAATCGAACCCTCATCGATTGGATTACAAATCAAGCACACTACCCCCTACACCACCGACGGCCTTGTATTGTCAACTTCAAAATATTATAATAACCACCCGTTACTATGAAAATTTCAGTTTTTTCTTTAATCGAACTGCATGTGTAGCTTTGGGCACTTTTCCTGCCTGCCCCTCCTGATTTGGGCCCTACCCGAATCCTGTGCTGAATTTGAAAAGTAAAAAAAAAAACCACACCTGCCAGGAATCGAACCGGGTCCCATCGCGTGTCAGTTAAGCATTCTAACTCCAAGCCACTGACTCACTTTACAATCCCAATTCAAAACCGTAACTTAAATATTTGAATATTTTCCAATACTTCAAAAATGTAATTATTACTATATATGCTTCAATTACTTTCATGTAATTGATTACACACTCAATTACAATTACTTGTAATTGTAATTGGGAGAATTCAATTACACGTAAAAACCAAAAAAGTAGAGCTTGATATTAAGTTGCGCAATGGCTCATGCGTAGAAGTTCATTTCTTTCTAACCACTGCAAATTACTTTGATAAAATCGAGTGCTGAAACCTATCCGGATGTACGGAGCGCAGCTTTGGGGCTGTACTAAAAAAAGTAATATAGATGTAACGCTTTCAAAATAAAGTGCTTCGCAATATTGTAAATGCTCCTTGGTACATAAGAAATAACGATCTTCACCGCGACCTTAACGTGCCAGCTGTAAAAATGCAAATCGCTAATTTGGCTGAAGCTCATCAGTGCAGGGCACGCCAACATTGTAACTCAGAAGCCTCCCGTCTGCAAAACGTAAGCGGTCTACGAAGAAGACTGCAGCGCATCAAACCACATGAATTGGCAGCTCAAAATCAATTATATATTGAAATGTAAACTTTAATATATTTGTGCATTGTAAACAGATCGTTAGTCAGATATGACTAGTTTCTGTCACTGGAAAATGTTTTAAAAAAAAATTTTCCTAATAAAAAAAAACCCGCAATTTTTGGAGCTAATTGCAAAAATTTTTAGTTCATGGTTGGTTGGTTGGTTGGTTGAAGTGGATGCCACTTAGGCCGTTTATCGGCCCATTGTGATACCACAATTAGTTTTTTCTTGTGTTTGTGCGTGTGTATGTCTTTTTATGTAGTGTGCCCCTAACATGCGATTTTTGAAAAACCAGTGCTCGGCTTGGAACATTACACTCCGTTTCGCCTGTGCCGGGAATCGAACCTCGGACCCTGGGATCAAGAGCATAGCACGCATCCCCTACGCTATCCCAGAGCCACTAGTTCATGGTTACACATTTGAAAAACTTTTCGATCACAAATTTTCCCAATTGACATTTCTGTCGTATTTTGTTGTTTGGACAAGTGAAGCCAGTGTAGTGTGATTAACAAAGTGTTACAAAAACCAAACATGCACATCAACAAATGTAGCTCAACATGCACTCAACATCCACGCAGGCCAAATGCATACATAAGAACAACACGAATAAAGAATCAAACATGCACACTCGCTTTATGTACATTTCAAAGCGCAATAAGAAACCTTTTCGTTTAAGTTGCACGCGCTCACAATATGCGTTATGTTGTTGTTGTACTAATTCCATAGTTTATTCGAGTTCAAGGCTGAACGCCGACAAGTGCTAAATGTGCATTTGGAAAGTGCAATGCATGGCTTGGATATTGGGAGACATTTGAGATCTTCGATTTTGTATCATATTTAATTTGCCTTTATCAATTGTCACAATAATAAAATATTTAAGTTATGAATGCAAAAGCATTTTTAGTCTTAAGAATTGAACTGTAAAATAGTATAAATACCTTTCAATTTTCAATAAAGAGTCAGTCAGATTTTAGACACAGAAAAAGAATATTCTGTTCAATTCTATTTCATGGCGATCCTGCCTGATACCTTTAAAAGTATACGAGGGAAGCATAAAAACAACAAAAACTGCGAGTTGCAGAATAATAAATCATCACGGGCTCAGCAAGCAAAAAAAGGACTAGCCCTGGCTGCAATAAAAATTTTTTACGGGCTCCACGAAGAAGAAGGAACCGTCCAAAACACCAAAAACAAAAACCGGCTTTAATACACTATAGGCTGGCATTAATAATGGGGCAGTAACACCAGATCAGGCCATACATAAAAATTTGGTGCATATGAATCCACAACTTATAAAGGCGTTGGAAATCGACCCGACGGCAGGTCCCCGTCCTATTACCTTAGAAGAATATAAGGCGAGAAGGAATCTAAAAATCAACACCAAGGATGAAGTAAAGCTGACAAAAGTCCCGGAGTTAAAGAAACCAACAAGGCGAGGAGGCATCCAAAATAAACTGAGAAGACTGCGAGCGGCACTTATCAGACAGGCAGAGTGCACCCCAAACATCAATATACAAAGGGAGAACTGTAGGAAGATTTTCGAACTGGAGGCTCAGCTGGAAAGCAAGAGTGCTAAATAGCACATTGCCACGAGGTTACGTTGGAAGTGGCAAGACGCGAATTTCGCGGTCACCCCAACGAGGTACAAAAAAAAAAAAAAAAAAAAAAAACATTTTAAATTTCTTTTATAGTTCATTCTTTCCTTGAATTCAGGAATATCTTAAAAATTGAAAAAAAAAAATATCAAAATCACTTTAAATTAAAATATAAACAAAAAGTTGCAATAAAAAAAAAAAAAAAAACAAAAAAAAAATTTTTATATAAAGGCAAACAAGAAAAGTTTTGAAGAATGGAATAAGAGAAACAAAGTTTGGTGATGAAAAGCTGTCATTAAATTTTTTTTTCTTTTTATCCAATATATGAATAAAGCAATTTCAATTCTTTCAAACATGTTGCACACAAATAAAAATACCGAAAATACGGGTGAAATTATTAACGAAATAAAAATTACACCAACCACTATTGAGAATTTAGATATTCTAATTTGCATGTTCATATGCACAATAATTGTGGTAAATAACTTCTGCTATTCTTTGTATAAAATTTTTCATAAAAGTTTAAAGAAAAAATACGCAATTTCAAGTAATGTTTAACCCATGACGTCCAAATGGGAAGATTTGCTTTCTGAAATAACTCAAACAAAAGAAATTTTTGAAAAATCATACAAACGTTTGAATAAAGCAAATTTGCCATCAAAAGAAACGCAAAGAAAACATATAATCATTTTAGTAAATTCACATAATAAAATATCACAGTTATTAAAACCATTTGCGGGAACAATCTCAATTGAACACAGACGTATTTCTGAAAATATAACTTAAAGCATTAAGACAAAATAAGAAGTCTTATGCAACAGATTAGACCTTAACATTGTAGTACCTCCACTAATGACAGACTTAATTAGACTTGAAGAAGAAACATTATTTCCGGACGGACAAACTGAAGATAACACACCAATAATAATAACACCTATTAAAACACCATTCAAAATGACACAATCAGTAACAGAATTTTTGAGCAATGCCGCTAGACTCATCCCTGACTTTGATGGAAAGGCAGAAAACTTACAGAGTTTTTTAGACGTTTTTAATCTAGTACAGGTAATAAAGGAAAATCATGAAGCCGTGGCCGTGACATTAATAAAAACAAAATTAAAAGTCGGTAGAGGTAATAACAGCCAAAATATTAAATGCTAGGCAACAAAGAAAAAACTGCTAACAATTATACGAAAGAGATAGAAGAATCAACAAAATCTTTAGAAAATGCGTACATTAACGATGGAATTAATAACGAAACAGCCTCAAAATATGCTACACAAATTGCAGTAAAAGCGCTTGCTAAAAACTCAAAAAATGAGAGAGTTAAACTAATTATGGAGGCAGGCATATTTAATAATATGAATGAAGCTGTTTCTAAATTCGTAAATAGTTCAACGGAAGCGACAGGAAATGGAAATGCAATTTTAACATTCAGACAGGCAAACAATTATAGGCGTGGCATTCAATAAAATAACGCAAGAGGTTATTCTCGTGGAAGAGGTCAAATTAATAGACATAACAGATGCAATTATGGACAAAATAGACAGAATAACCCACCACAACGATATCCACGGAGTAATCGAGGATATAATAGAGGTTATGCCAACAATAACAATGACAACAGAAATTTGAGATTAGCAACTTCGAATAACCAGGAGGAAAACTCCGCGGAGCCCCTAAGCAATTAAAAAACTTAAAAGTTCATATTCTTAATTTGATTCAAAGCATTTTTATAAAATTATTTACACCATGCAACAAACAAATTTTAACATTATTAATAGATACAGGTGCAGAAAGTTCAATTCTTAAATTCAATAAACTTTTAGAAAATATTACAATAGATAAAACAAATTTCACTAACATTAGTGGAATAGGACAAGGAACAGTAAAATCACTTGGATTGGCAAATGTAGACTTGACTATTGAAAACATTACAATTCCTCATAAATACCATATAGTTGAAATCAATTTCCCAATCCCCTATGATGGAATAATAGGAATTCATTTCATTAAATCCTATAATTGCATCTTAGATTTTATGCAAAATCAAAACTGGTTAATTTTGCGCCCAATAAACTATAAAAAATTAGGTATCCCCATTTACACTAATTTTGCTAAAAATCAATTTATTTTACCAGCTAGGTCTGAAGTAATTAGAAAAATTAATATTTCAACTAACTTTAAAGAACTTCTTATACCAAATCAAGAATTAGAATCAGGAGTTATTATAGCTAACACAATAGTAAATTCAGAACATCCGTTTGTCCGTATCTTAAATACAAATGACCAAGATATAACAATAAATAATCCAAAATGAGTTTTTGAAAATTTAAATAACTACGATATAATTAATTCAAATTTAAGTTCTGGTAGAAAAGACAAAGTTTTAGAAGCATTATCCAAAAATTTCCCTTTGATATATAAACATAGTCTAAGAAAACTCTGCTCTGAATATAGCGACATCTTCGGACTAGATACTGAACCAATATCAACAAACAATTTTTATAAACAGAAACTAAAAACTATAGATTCGGGACCAGTGTACATTAAAAATTATAGAATTCCACATACTCATAAAGAAGAAGTTGAAAAACAAGTTAAAAAATTGGTAGATGATAAATTGGTAGAACCATCAATTTTAGCATACAACAGTCCGCTACTATTAGTCCCGAAAAAAGCATTGCCAAATTCACAAGAAAAAAGATGGCGTCTAGTTATTGATTATCGTCAAATAAATAAAAAATTAATAGCTGACAAATTCCCTTTGCCAAGAATAGATGATATTCTTGATCAATTGGGTAGAGCAAAATTTTTTTCATGCCTTGACCTAAAAGATGGTTTTCATCAAATAGAGCTTGAAGAAAAATCTAGAAATTTAACATCTTTTTCAACAAATAGTGGTTCATATAGATTTAAAAGACTCCCATACGGACTCAAAGTAGCTCCAAACTCGTTTCAACAGTGGAGTCGCGAGAACAACATCAAAAATACAACGATATTATTATTGGAGATACATGACTAAAGACATAAAACAATATATTAAATCATGCGATAAATGTCAAAAAGCTAAGACAACAACATATACTAAATCACCTACTGTAATAACACCAACACCAGCAACTTCATTTGACATTGTACTGGTTGACACGATAGGTCCTCTACCTAAATCTGAAAATGGAAACGAATACGCGGTCACAATCATATGCGACCTTACTAAATATTTAATATCCATACCAATACCAGATAAAAGCGCAAAAACAGTAGCAAAAGCAATAGTTGATTCTTTCATTCTGATTTATGGTCCCATGAAAACTCTACTCTCTGATATGGGAACAGAATACAAGAACCAGGTATTGACTGAAATTTGTAAAAATTTTAAAATTGAAAAATTAGAATCAGCTGCTTATCATCATCAAACGCTAGGTACGGTAGAGCGTAGTCATAGAACATTCAATCAATATATACGTGCCTACCTGTCAACAGATAGAACAGATTGGGATGAGTGGATAAAATATTTTACATATTGTTATAATACAACACCATCCACAGTACATGAATATTGTCCATTCGAATTAGTATATGGAAAAACCGCAAAACTTTTGAAAATGGTAGAAAAAGTTGAACCTTTATATAATATGGAAGATTATGCTAAAGAAGTTAAGTTCAGATTGCAAAATGCACATAAGAGAACCAAAACTTTAATTGAACAAGAAAAATTAAAAATAAAAAATCAATTAGATAAATTTAAAAATGAATTAGAAATAAACATTGGAGATAAAATTTTAGTTAGAACCGAAGCAGGTCATAAATTAGATAATAGATATTTAGGACCAATATGGTGTAATAGACTTAGACAAACAAAACAATGTAATAATTTAAGATAAGAACAATAAAAACAATAAAATTAACAAAAATAGAATAAAGATATATAACGAGAGAGAGAAAAAAAATAAAATGAAAAAAAAAAAAATTAAAAACTCTCTTTAGAATAAGTCATATTTTAAACCATTGCGCAATGTAGAATTTAAAGGAAATATATAAGTTTAAATATATAAGTTGAAATTATAATATAAAAGAAATGTATAAGTTAAAAATTAAGTAATGTATGATTCAATATATAGATTCCTCAAAATAAAAACAAAAATTCTAAAAAAGTATGATCACGCTATTTATCAAATGCATGACCACACTTCCAAAAGGGGAAGGTGTAGTGTGATTAACAAAGTGTTACAAAAACCAAACATGCACATCAACAAATGTAGCTCAACATGCACTCAATATCCACGCAGGCCAAATGCATACATAAGAACAACACGAATAAAGAATCAAACATGCACACTCGCTTTATGTACATTTCAAAGCGCAATAAGAAACCTTTTCGTTTAAGTCGCACGCGCTCACAATATGCGTTATGTTGTTGTTGTACTAATTCCATAGTTTATTCAAGTTCAAGGCTGAACGCCGACAAGTGCTAAATGTGCATTTGGAAAGTGCAATGCATGGCTTGGATATTGGGAGACATTTGAGATCTTCGATTTTGTATCATATTTAATTTGCCTTTATCAATTGTCACAATAATAAAATATTTAAGTTATGATTGCAAAAGCATTTTTAGTCTTAAGAATTGAACTGTAAAATATAATAAATACCTTTCAATTTTCAATAAAGAGTCAGTCAGATTTTAGACACAGAAAATGAATATTCTGTTCAATTCTATTTCACCAGGTTTTCATTCTTCAATATATAAACTGTCAAATAAACTTTGGCATCCAAAAGAATTGTAACGAAATCGCTTTGCATGCTGGTGGAGTACGAACAATTTTTTCTCATGTTTGATTTACACCTCAGAAAAAATTTTATATTCACCACATAACGTTTTGGGTAAGCAAAAGTTGAGCTCATATTTCGGTATGCGAAAAAAAAAATTATTTTCTTGTTTTTGCCTTTTGAACAAATTTGCAATTAAGTTTCTACTAAGCTGTAGTAAATAAGTCATACTTTGTGGTATTGCCCAGGCAAAAACGATCATGAAATTTTTTTTATTCAATTTAGTTAGGTTGAGGAAAAATTTTTTTAATGCTGGCCGGACCACTGTCAACAAGATTTTTGCGATTTCTTGAATTTAATGACATAAAAAAAATTAGAGTCCATTTTAAAGATCTATTTTTCTTGACGGTAAACCTCACATAAGGTATCATATGGCCACCGTCACGATCTTATAACGTTTTATTCGTACGCCACTTTTGCTCATAACTTTAAAAGTATTTGTCCGATCTGAGGCTTCTCACATGCATTGGAAAGATCTTCCCGTTCATCACGTGTTTCTTGGAACTACAATTAAAAGTTTGGTGTTTGTGATATATAATTGAATTGTCTATATTTTGGTTTATATCTGGTTATTTTTCAAGCTTCGACTCTATATAAAAATTGCAAATTTTTATTTTAAAAGCCGATTTCTTAAAAAAAAATTCCAGTGTATGCTGTTTTCCGATTTTTGGTTTTTTACTTTTTTTATTCTTGAACTAATTTAGAGAGAATATATTCGAATAATCTCAAGATATAAATAATGAAGAAAAGGTAAATATTAATATGTTCGAAATTTTCGATTTTCAAAATGCAACAACAACAATTGTGGGAATTTTTCTTTTATATTTTATGAAAATTTATATAACATATAGCCGGAACCTTTCGATATAAGATCAAAAGACCAAAATCCCAAACCCACTATGTCCACTGTGTCCACGTTTCTCGCGATCAGACCCCTCTGTATGGATTAATCAGGGTTACATGGGCGTGTAGAGAAAAAATGGCGCGCAAAAAAAATTTTGTTTTTGCCGAATTCGGTTTCAGCTCATCAAAATACATAGGAAATTATATATTTTATTCCAAAGACAGCACACTTTTTTTGTCGGCCAGTGTTATTTAAAGGCTGAAACAAATTCACATTCTAGCAGCGCTCAGTGAGTTTAATGGATGGCGACGGATAGCATTACGTTAGCATTAAGCCTGGAATTCATTAAAAACAGAAACAAATAATTCCGACATAGCGGCTATCTCCAGTTCTGTCAGAAATGAAACAGAACTGAAAAACTTCATATAAAAAACAGTTCAGAAAATTTCTGATTCATTTTTGAAACGTTTTTTATATGAAGTTTCTCATTCCTGACAGAACTGGAGATAGCCCCTGAAATTTGAATAGTTAAAAATTAAAAGAAGGGAATTTTGTTTGACGAAATTGCAAATTTCACTATCAAACCGCGAAGTGTTGAGAAAATCCAAAAGAATAGTGTGTTGCTTATATTCTGTTAAACTTTAAATGCTTACCTTGTATTAAAATTTATTCTATTTAAAGCTCCTATACTCCGTGAAGATGCATCCGTAAACAGTTTCGAATGTAAAAGCATAACTCGGCATATTAAATATAGCCGAAAAAACATTGGTAGAGATAAGGCTACGTCATATGGTACCATTTCAGTGCCCATGGTTTTGTTTTTGTTGGCTAGCTTAGTTGTCCACATAAAATAGTATTCACCGGGAATCGGATGTATTGCGCATATTAGAAGCTCCAGGCCTATTTGACATATTCGTTGCCACGTCATTGCTATTCTCCAGTCGTCGGCGCAATTATCAATCATGAAAAGCTGTATTGGTTTCAAGTTAACAAACGTTGTAAAGAAAAATTTAAAACGATTAATTAGCAATGTAAAATAAAAAACAATCATTTAAAGGCTTCGCATCGGAAGCATATTAACATTTCCAAAGTATTGTAAATACAACTCAAATTGTCATACAAATCAAAGTAAATCTTAGTTAACGTAACGTATAATGTAAAGTAACAAATCTCTTTGAATATCGAATCGCCAAAAGTACTCCTTTTGTTTTTAGTTGCACTAAGCGGAAATGAATAAACGCTGCTTTTTTGGTTTTAATTGTGATCGTGGCCGGACGCTTTTTCATTCAGTTCGTTTAAGTGAATTTTCAATTGTTACAAACGGATAGTTAGTCCCAAATTTTTTGCTTCAAATCTTTAAAAAGGCTTAAAGATTCGTTCATGGCGCCCGAGCAGGGACTACGCCGTTAAAATACTTGATTTAAAACTTACAAGTTTTAATTTTTGTCATTTGAAATTGCTGATGAAATAGCGTTGTGCGTCACACAAAGTACATACACACACACGCGTTTTAAAACCGTTCATCGGAAAAGTATTGCTGCGAACAGTATACAGAGTTCGCTCTTTTCTCGTTCGTCATTTTTTTAAACAAAAAATTAATTTTTTCTGGGATTGAGCAGTTCATGGATTCCACGTGGAGGCAATCACCTTCGGGAAACATTGAACATAAGGAAGTACCTTACTGCCAGGTATTAAGAAAAAGCAATTCATTGATGTGCACAGTAGAGTTCCAACAACAAATTCAGTAGTGCTAAATTTTTATAGCGCTAAACCTTCAATTTCGTGCAATTGTGCTAAATCACTAACTGGTTATTCTTGGAAATAATAGAGTAGCTACAAGCTAATATCATGAAAACATAAACAGATTGGATGCAAAGCAAATAGAAATTGAATAAAATTCAAATAAAAATTGATTTCCATGTGCTTGAATAAAAAAAAAAACAACGCGGTAAATTCGAACTATATGTATGTAAATCTACATTTATATATATACTCGTTGTAAGTTTGTTGGTGCAGCTTAACTAATTTTCGTTGTTGCTCTCTTCCTTTCGCTGCATTCACGCTAATTCTCAATTATATGTTTGTGAATTTATATGTATACAACGATCTTTGGTACGGTTTGTCAGTGCGGGACAACTCATTTCCTTTGTTGCTTTCATTCGTTCCGCTGCATTCACGTTCCATTGCCATTGGATCCATTGCTCCTTCGCATACATCAAACAAAGTTTCACTATTCTCTAGTGGGAATTGAAACATTCGATTTCTTCAAATTCCGTTGTGTTACTTTGAATTCAAAACACAACTCCGCTTTTAGTCGTTAACATAAATTAAAACCAACAGAGCTGTTTGTTAACAGTTCGCTTTAATTAACAGCGGTCGTTACATATGTTGTTGATTACTGAAGAAATTAATATTCGAACTTGTACGTTTATTTAAAATTCAATTAAATAATTGCGTTGTTATTAATACGTGTGCTGGGTTTCATTTGAGTAAATTTAATATGGCTGGAAAAAATAAAAATCGTAACTCGTCACAAATAGGTGACACTGCACATCAACAAAGAGACAAGGCAATGCAAAACATATTGCGATTTAAACTTGCCATCGAGGAAAAGTTGATTTCGAAAAATCCAAGTGCAATTGAAGACTTGAAATTTTAAACTCGTATATCCACGAGGCGATGGAAATACAAAAAGAAATGGATCGTTAAGAAACTCAAATTTAATTGAGAACCGAATTAGCGGCCCTTGGGTATCCACAAAGGCTTTATGTTTGAGTGTTCTTAATACACGTAAAAAAAACTCAAGTTCAAGCATTGATAGGTTCCGACGCGCATGTCGGTCAAACTAAACTTCCACACATGAAACTTCCGAAATTCAGTGGAAAGTATTCGGAGTTTAAAAACTTCATTGGACTTTTCGACAGTCTTGTAGATAGTGATCCGAATTTGGCGAATGTTGAAAAATTTAATCATTTGTTGTCGTGCCTTACAGATGAAGCGCTGGGAACTGTAAAGGCTTACCAAGTGGCTGACAGTAATTATTCGAAAGCTCTTGCGAGCTTGAAGCTAGTTTACGACAGTAAATGTCTAATGTTTTTTGAACATATTTCTTATACATTTTCGTTGCCTGCAACAACCACCCCATCAGCATCTAGTGTACGCTCAATTGCAGATACAGTCTCTGCAATATACGGGTCGTTACTGTCCATTGGTGATGACACCGCGATCACCAATGCCATTTTGATTCAAATAGTTATGTCAAAAAAAGACCCAATTACTAGATCGAGATGGGAAGAATCAATTAAATATGATGAGCTTCCGACTTGCGAAGAATGCAGGGCCATGCTAAATAAAAGATACCAAGTTTTGTCGGCTGACGAAGCTTCGAAACCAACACCGAAAGAATATACCAATGATTAAAATAAAGGGTCAAAAAATAACGTAAAGGCTTCGCTTGCTTGTGCTTAAGGTTCTTTTGCTGAACAATCATCGTTTAAGGATACAAATCCTAACAATACGACACCTCAGGGCGATGAATGTTTGTATTGCACATCTTCAGAACATTGGATTTCAACTTTTAACAGCTTCTCAAACATTCCTGTTTCCGAGCGCTTTCAATTTTCTAAATCAAGTTCCTTGTGCCTAAATTTCTTAAGAAAAGGGCATTCAGTAAAACATTGCAAGTCGTCCAAATTTCGTATCTGTCAAAAACCCCATCATACCACTTTGCATATATTCGAAATAAATTCAAACCACAATCCACTCCCTATTGCCATAGCGTCTGTGGCATTAGAACAACCGTCAGCTTCAGCCTTAAATGCGCATTTTGAGTCTGACAATAATGATCAAGTCATTCTAGCTACTGCGCTAGTCTATGTCCTCAACAAAACTGGAGATTTGGTGTTGGCCAGAACCCTTCTAGACTCTGCTTCACAGACTAACTTTATAACAGAAGAACTTTGTCAAACATTGAATTTGAAAAAAGAAAAAAGTGTTTTAAACTAAGCTGGCATTGGGCGGTCAACTGCTGCATCGTATTCTAAAACAAATTTAGTAGTCCGTTCGCGTGTGAAGTCATATGAATACTCTACCCAATTTTGGGTTTTGCGTTCAATTTCCTCACATCAACCGATGCGATTTGTACCACCGTCAAGTGTGCCCATTCCAAACAATTTACAATTAGCTGATCCTCAATTTAATAAACCACAAAAAATTGATTTGTTGATTGGAGCCGAAAGCTTTTTCGACGTACTTTGCGTTTGGCAAATTAAAAGTGCTCCGAATATTCCAATTTTACAAAAAACCCTTTTTGGTTGGGTTGTATCCCGAAAATATCAAACGAAAAACTCTCATACCGCAGAAGTGAGCAGTTTCGTCAACATAATTGACGAAACTGATACTCTTAATATGGATCTCGAAAAATTTTGGGAAATGGAAGAAATTCCAAAGGAACAGTCATCGTCTCTCTTGTTGTGAGTCAACATTCGACTCAAGAGCATTCAATTATTATGCACGATGGTCACTTTTGTATGCACAGACCGAAATATAACAAAACAACTTTAGCACAAACGAAAGAACAACAACAACAAAAACCAAACCAAGCTTAAATACGGTTATGGAAATATCATCAACGTTGGCACACGACAAGAGCGGCGAGCATTAATACTTGATAAGCGAATTCCCGAACGCAAGGGAATTCAGGCGACACTTGGCGAAAATGCTAACGCAGCGAGTATAACATCTGTTGGGCTCAAAATGCAATTAAATTAAATCAAAGCAACAAGCACAGGTCAACAGTCCAACTATTGCGACAGGCCAGGCACGGCAGAACAGATTTTTCCCGAGTGGGTAGTAGAGGTGGGAAAAAATCGATGTTAACATCGATACATCGATAGTATCGATGTTTTTAAGTTAAAATAAATAATAATGAAAAGAAAGTTAAAAATGCAAAATAGATTAAGTTTGATTTAATTCTAACAACCTTAGTTGATGGAAAAAAATTGTTAGTTATCAGAAACCATCAATAGTGCACGATTGTGGGATACATCGACGATGTTTTTAAATGTTTTACCCTATTGATGGTGTTCTACGACAATCTATTGTTTTTCATCAACTACTAAGCTTGTTAGAATTTAATTTAATGGAATTTATTTTTACCATTTATTTATTAATTTTACCATTATGTTAACATTGATTGTTTTCCACCTCTAGTGGGTAGTAGTTCGAAGGGGGAAGGGTGGTGTATTGCTGCGTTGGAGTAGTATACAAAGCTCCCACGAAATCAACATTCCCATCATTTCGTTACAAAATCAAGTAAAATAAAATATACAAAAAATATTATTTCATATTATACATTTAATAACAAAAATTAACGCACTTCATGTAAAAAAAAATTAAAAACTTAAAGACAATTCCGCATTTTTTCGGCCTCTTGTTAAATTTTAAAAGCCAAATATATATCTCATCGAGCTTAAGATTATGTTATTTTTCCATATTTAGCTTTAAATTGAACATTCCCATGATTTCGTTACAAAGTCAAGTACAATAAAATATACTAAAAATATTATTTCATATTATACATTTAATAACAAAAATTAACGCACTTCATGTAAAAAAAATTAAAAACTTAAAGACAATTCCGCATTTTTTCGGCCTCTTGTTAAATTTTAAAAGCCAAATATATATCTCATCGAGCTTAAGAATATGTTATTTTTCCATATTTAGCTTTAAAATGAAGAGCATACTAATTATTTTAGAAATAAATATTTATAAGAAGCTTTTAAACATATTACGTGTTTTCCCTCTCATTTACAAGCTTGCACTGTATATGTAGTTTTTCGTTGGAGTCATAAAATAACATGCAATATGTTTATATGCTTTTTATAAATAGTTATTTCTAAAATAATTCCTGAGTATACTCTTCATTTTAAAGCTAAATATGGAAAAATAACATAATCTTAAGCTCGATGAGGTATATATTTGGCTTTTAAAAATTAAATACATTACTCCTTTCAATTTTAATTTTTTAATGCAAAAGTTGCACTCCGTTTAACATTTAAAAATACAAAAAATTGTGTTTTAGGCTTGGTTTTATATTTTTTTGGGGGTGCATTTCAGAGTGGACCACTAGTAAAACTAAAAATCTTATTTTTGAAAAAACAAATGATACGCCCTTTCTATCCGAAGCTAACGATATGTACATATGTACCTACATCTATATGTACACACATACAACATTCCAAGTCCGAAGTTTTGTGGTTCAGAAGTTATAAGTATTTTTCCATTTGTGGAGGTAGGAGTGGGCGGATCACGCCCATATTTTGCAGTAATATCCCAATGAGTGAAAGGTATGTACGTTCCAAGTCCGAAGTGAATATGTTCAGTAGTTCAGGAGTTATTAGCATATTTTATTTGTGGGGGAAGCAGTGGGCGGATCACGCCCATATTTTTCAATAACATCCCAATGGGTCCAAGGTATATATGATCCAAGTTTGAAGTCAATGTGTTCAGTGGTTCAGAAGTTACGAGCATTTTTATATATGTATGTAAACAAATGCTACCGCAAAGCATTTAGAAAGAAAAGCTGATGCAATATTGTACATGCGTACATATGTACATAGAATACATTCCGCATTCTTGGAAAGGCGCGCCGTCGCATATAGAAAAATGCTCATAACTTCTGAACCACTTAACATATTCACTTCAAACTGGGAACATATATACCTTGGACCCATTGGGATGTTATTGAAAAATATGGGCGTGATCCGCCCACTGCTTCCCCCACAAATAAAATATGCTAATAACTCCTGAACTACTGAACATATTCACTTCGGACTTGAAACGTACATACCTTTCACTCATTGGGATATTACTGCAAAATATGGGCGTGATCCGCCCACTCCTACCTCCAAAAATGAAAAAAATACTTATAACTTTTGAACCGCCAAACGTATTAACTTCCGACTCGGAATGTACAACATATCATACATGCAGTAAATGCCTCCGAAATAATAGAATAACATTTTATTTAAAAAGACAATTATTAGGGTAAAATTTTTACGTATTAAATTTTCGCGGCCAAGTATTTTCCAAATACTTCCGTTTGGTAGTTTTGGCTTATGTCGTTTAATGCTTTTCATTCTTTATTAACGCAAAGATACAGGCTCTACGGAAACATTGCATATTAACTCAAAATGAAAAAATTGGAAAAAAATGTTTTGTCAAAACTGGCATTCCAAAAATTTCGTGAAATTTTTACTGAGTAAAATAGCCACTTGGAAAATTTCGAGTGGGTAAAATACCCACTCGGAAAATCTCGAGTGGGTACAACTACCCCATGTAAACGCCGTTCTGCCGTGCCTGCGACAGGCATCGATTGGGAGATCGATAATGAGGTCAACGTTGAATGCGCTCAGCAGTTCCAGAAGTTTCGCAATAATTCAACGGGCCGCGATTGGAAAATGAGCAATGCGGCATCAGCAGTTTTTTTTTATATATGCCGAAGATTGAGATGGAGAAAGGCACTCTTTGCGGAAGACCAGTTTGTGACAGTCTCAGCTCGACTCGCATGTACTCACCAGTGGCAACAGCGATAAGAGCGTGGACTTGGAGTTTAGGGAAATAGGGTAGTTTAGAGTTTATGACAGGAGCTAGTATAAACAAAATTGTGAAGTAAATAAGGATTAATAAAAGATATAACGTATATATCTTGTGTCCTTTTTATTTTCACAAAGGATTTTAGGCGATATGTCCATAAGGATCATATCCCTTGCTTAAAATCACAACACTCTACACCTCTGAGCAGTCCATGTGTGAGAAACATTTTGTTGAAAATGTTAAACGAGTTTTGTCAGGTCATTTCCAAGTTTCGTTAACCTTCAAGTCCAGCCCTTATCTTCTTGGGCAGTCATACGAAATGACCAAGCGTCGCTTTGAATCGTTGGAAAGGCGAATCATTAAATCTCCAGAAGCTTATAGCATGTACCTAGAATTTATGAAGGAATACCTTCAATTGGGACATATGTCATTGTGGTCTGAAAAATTTCCTAAAATTCATTACGTCATTTCACGTCAATGCGTTTTGCGGCCACAGAGTACTCCGCGTTGTATTCGTTGCGTCTGCAAAAACGTCGAGCAACATTTCATTAAATGAAATTTTAATGAAGGGTCCAACTATACAACCTGAACTCTATGACACTCTCTTGCGTTTCAGGATGAACAAATATGCCTTAACGGCAGACATCAGCAAGATGTACCACCAAGTTAAAATTTCAGAGCCAAATCGAAAGTTTCAACTTATCTTATGGCGAGAAAGTAAGTCACAACAGATTCGCTCGCAGCGAGCGCATTCAATAAATTGCCGACAGCAATATCTTTTCCTGCACTAAGCACTATTTTTGATTGAATTTGAAATATTATATTTAATTTCTAAAGTCAAATCCAAAGATAAAATCTCATCGAGCCCACTGTGCACGATCATTCAAAGAGAAAAAAAAATATAATATTAAAACCACACTACGTGATTGGGCCCAAATTCATTAAGGTCGCTCTCTGATCTGGTGCGGAGAAGCGGGGCATCTGGCGAAAAAAAATATGGACGGCCATGGTCCAACTCGTCTAATAAAGGTCCTGGTGGCAGGCACGGCATCCTGAAAATGCATGGAGCAAGAGCCTCAAACGCCAGAAGATTGACGTTCATGCGAAATGTTAGCTCCACATTGTATGGTTTAGCATTTTCCCGCAAAGTTTCCAGCCTATGAGCATGCCGGGAGTCGCAAACGATGCCCCAACGACGCTGAAACTCCTCCCTCACAGCTATCTCCATAACACTGGCGAGCACCTCGTGTAAGGCGTCGCGGACACCTGGGAAGTAATAGAAGTCTCCGAGATAGTACACGAAATGGTCATCCGTACGAGGTTTATTGACAAGATGATAATTGCGGCTCATAATAGCAAATATGCGACATCTCCGGCCGGGGATACATCTGGGATGGCACCTCTGCCATATCCGCCTGTTCCGAATCTTAGGTGAAATCGCCGGCCATCCATAGAAATCATTCGGGAATGCCGAAACAGTCAGAGCGGCATCCCAGATCTAGGCGGCGAATAAAATAAATTGGCATTTAGAATTGAGTAAGCAACAGTTAGACTGTGATTTGTTGTAACCTACCGAGCAATCACCAAGTGGCAGCGAAAACATCCTCTTGCCCGACACACTCCACCATCAGTAAAAGTTTAAACGGTAAACAGAAGGAGCCCGGTTCTTATAGGCCATAAAAGCCAACACAGCATTTAATTCCGATAAAACACCAAACATAACCAAAAGTGCTGATTTTGGAATTCAACCATTCTTGCTATACCTAACATAGGATTGATAAGCCAAAATACGAGCACACCATTGAAACCCAACCAATCTGGATCAAGATTAAAAAAACTACAAAAAATTTCTGTGTTTCAGATTTTCCCCCTGTTGATATGCTTATTCACTGCGGCAGGAGGAAACCTAATGTCTATATCAATTCCAGACCAAAAGGGATTCGTCGAAATTCACTTGCGGGACACAAACATTGTTGCGGACTCATACACAATTTTTCATATAATCCATCCCAAAGAAATTGAAAGTATGCTGGATTTAATAGAGGCATACATCGATAACTGGTATATACAACAAACGCCTGTTACAGCATTAAATGAAAGCCATCCAAATTAAGCTTAAATCAATAACACCATTCGAAAAAAGGCGCATGCAAAGAGGACTGATAAATGCGGTAGGCATCGCAACCAAATGGTTGTTTGGTATAATGGATGATCAAGTTAAACAGGAGATAGAAGATCATCTCAAAATAGCGGTCGAAAATAGCCATAACGCAATACAGTGCCTTAATAAACAAACCGTAATAAGTAACCATTTTAATGAAATCTTGGGAGTTATTAGAAAAGCAATAGAACAGGATATGCAGTTTTTTAAAACTTTGGATAAACGAAATATAGAGCTTTCAAAACACCTCCTGTTCAGCGACCAAATGTTTAAACTCAAAAGTATTGAAGATAAAATAAGTTTGATACAAGACAGTGTTGCAGCAGCAAAAAATGGATTAATTCACCCCAGAATCCTTACCACAGGGTAGATCGAAAAATTCAAAATCGATTTCGTCGGGTTAAAATTTATAAGAGTAGGAATATTGTCTCATACAGATAATTCCATAATAACTGTCATCAGGGTACCAAAGACAATGATAAAAGCAGAGATCATGCTAATTACAGCAGTTCCAAATAATAATTTTTTGAAATAATGGCAGACGACTAAATAGTTACATCAATTAATAACACAACTTTTACTTACCAAAATAACTCAATTTTGAAAGAACTGGAATGAAACCGCCACTGTGCTGTCCAAAACAAATGCAATTTCATTTTTATTAATAGGACCTTCATTCAATACGTGGATGAAGCGACAGTAATTGTAAAAAATTTAAGGGGGCTAAAGTTGTATCAGACCTGCGACAGAAGGATTTTAACAATGGAAAGGGATGCTCTTATCTCCTTCTTGAATTGCAGTATAGAGATTTCTAATGAAAACTTTTTCAATGGAAGGTCCATAATGGAAGACAAATTTTGTTACCCAGAAAACACAGAAAAGAAATACAAAAATAATCCAATCATATTCGAAGATATGGTAGTTAATAGTTTTAAGAATAGTCCATATATAAAATAGCTAAAATTCCACCGAAACATCACATATGGAATAAGCGGCACGCTTTTCCTTCTAAGTATTGGAAGCGTCATAATATTCTTTTTAATAATTAAGAGAAAATAAGTTAAGGTAGAAATAAACCAGGACCTGGCACTCGAGAAGCAAGAAGGTTCCAGTTTTGGAGCAGTCCGTCAAAAATATCAAGAAGAAGAATAACCGAAGTCAGTAACTTTTTGAACAGCCCTTTGTATCGTACAACATCTTGCACACTGTATCGTCAATTTGGCGATCCAAACAAAATTGAGCTATACATAAACATCAAATAACACTTTGCACAATTAACAACGTCTAACAGAGGGGATACGGTGGGAATAAATCTCAGTCTTTGTTTCTTTTATTGCGGCACAGAAGGAGAACGAAAAAATCATCAAGCCAAAGGCAAAGTAAGCAATATTTAAAAAAAATATTAAAAAAAAATAAATAAATAAAAAAAAAAATTAAATAAAAAATGAAAAATAAAAAATAAAAATAAAAATTAGAAATGTTCAAAACTTGTATACAATGAACTTTTTTCAAGCATGCTCGTACAGAGTAGGAAAACGAAATACCCGAATAGGAAATCAGGAATATAATTCTTTGATTGAGTATAAATGGTTAAAGACATTCATATAGATGTTTTCTTAAATTGGATCCAAATTACACATAGTTTGGAAAAAAGTTTACAAATATTTAGTGCATTCGCTTATGCAGGGATCAAATAAGCCAGATCAACTGACAATGGTAATATTTCTGAATTTGGAATACGTTCTTTGGCAAAAGGAATTAATATGAACGATATCAAAACTTTAATTTTCCCAATATGCGAAGAGCATCATTGGATGTTAGTGATAGTCAACCTTAACGTAGTATACATCTTAGACTCACTGAAACCACAAAACACAGAAGATATTTATAATAATATAGAATACTTTATTATGGAGTTAAAATATATTTATCATCTAAAAATAGACGAAGAATTAAAATGGGTATACCCTAAATGCCCACAGCAACAAAATTGAATAGATTGCGGTATGTTTGTGATTCGATTTGTTCATGCATTTTTTTTTTACTACAAAGGAATTCAGAGAAATTTGAAACAAATACATTAAAAATAACTCGAGCTTTTCTGGCGAATTTATTAATAGAATGGGAGGAAAAAGAGCTACAAATAGACAAATCTGGTAGATATGGTATTAGTTTAGATATAAGTTCTTTTGCAAATAAGTTAACGAGACAAGAGGGGGGGGCTTATGGGTTTTTTTAAGGATGTTTGGGTTAAATCTTTTCCTGGTTTTCGAACCATTTTGAGAACCATACTTTATTACAGAAATGCAACGAACTGTTAAAAGCGCTACTGCTACGGAAGGTATATTTTTGGACATTTTTCGAGTAACCAGATCATGTCCGCAGGCTTTCTTACAGACTAGTTAGTTTTTTATAATATTGCTTTTGTCGCTTGGATTGATGTCAATGGAAATTCAATTTCTGGTTTGAGATTGATTAAGTTGGGTATATTCAACATTGCTCGGATTTGGTTGAAATAATTTGATGAAATGCATTGAAAATGTCATAGCTTCAACCCCTCTGAGCGAGCCCATCCGCTGTAAGGACCTCTAACACGTGTCTTACTCTAAACAGGAGTCTTCAAAGCTCGGCTTGCCCTCTGATCCTCTGTTGGTGTCTCTGGGCGTAAGGTTTTCGGCAAAATTTCGTTTTTTGATTTCTTTTACCCCAACTAGAGCTTCTCTTAGCTTTTGATCGACTTCTTTTAGTCTGTCTTTGGCCAATGGTGAGCGGAATTGTTGCCATTCGCACCGGAATCTCCGTTTCTCTACGACGAAATTTTCAATTTCAATTTCATAAATCGCCGAGCAAACGAAATCATAACTGTACGAATGTAGAAGAAAATGGTGTATTCTTCTTCCAATAAGTATACCCGTGCCTCCATGCGCCCTGACACCTGGGTGCAGACGCGGTGGAACACCAAAAATCGGAGTGGGTAGTAGTCATGGCACCATGCGACAGCAAAAAAATTATTTTTACTTCATTTATTATAACAATACAATTTATTAAATACATAACAAAAAATGTTCTCCTTAGCTTATACAAAAGAAAGAAATAGAAATCCTTACTGTGGTACATTGCAACTCATTTAACTCAATTTCTAATAGAATATGAGTGAAAATTTCTCAAGTGGGCCACATTTTTTTTCGATGGTCGAATTTTCGATTTTTTTTAAATCACAATAACCAATAATAAATACAATTTGAACAGTTTTGCGAAATTCGATTTTTAACGATAGTTATTGTCAATTTTTTTTTTTTCGGCATGAAATCGGTTTTTTTATGCATATGTTGCATGTATCTTGTCAATTTTTGGTTTGAAGATTGTCAATAAGACACTCTTCTGAATGAAATTTTGTTTTTGTAAATTAACGGGTTTTTTGTTAAAAATATAAACAATTTAAGGAAACAAATTTAAATAGCTATAACGGGGCTATCGATTTTGATATTTTTCGTTATGGAATAATACTCCTTATTGTACATATAACACACAATATAAAAAATTCGAAGCTTTTATCGAAGCTCTTTGGTTGTTGTATATTCGTTTACGTTTCTTCATTGCGGACGCTTGTACAGTAAAATGTAGCTCTTTCTTTTTTTTAGAAGATTCTGCAAAAAATTTTTCTTTAGAAATTTTGAGTAAGTTTCGGACTGGGTAATTACCTATACCCTAAAAATCGGACTGGGTAGTAGTCCCATACTACCCACACCTTTCGCCGGGCCTGCCTGGGTGCTTGGTTTGATAGATTATAAAACTGGGGATTGAGAACAATTTTTTTATTTGTTAAATGTGTTTCAGAGAGAAGCATAACGTCAAATTCTTCCTGATTTAAGAAATTCTGAATTTCTGGCTTATTCTTGAGTAACCCCATCGCACTATGGGCCACGAACCGAAAAAAGCGGTCATAAACCAACATTGCGTTTTTGAAAAAAAAAAATTTTAGTTGAATCAGTAATATTGGAAGCAGCTTATAATAAAATTTTAAATTTTTCAGATTTAAATTACGACCTACAAAGCTTTTGACTAATTGTAAATCGCTTATGATATTCAATGCAGATTTTAGGAGAAATTAAAAAGTTTTTTACATAATGCTTGAAACTTCATTTATGAAGCTATAAGTTTTCGAATAAGAGGAACCAAACAAACAAATGAAATTTTTTTTTTTGTTTCTAACGCTTTACGAAACAAAATGGCAGACAAAAGTTAATTGCAGTGGCTGAATTTTTTCACATAGAGGCTACTTTCGTTTGTAAATACTGCTAAGTACCGCCCAACCGAAAAAAAACAAATACGTAGATTGCTTTACAATAAAATGCACTTTACGAAAAATAAGCCTAAAATTGCCCATATTGAGATTTGTTGCTGTAACTCTTACACAAAGTTGGTACAAAAAAAAAATTTCGATCCTATTGCTGCCCTTCTGTTTTCAGCGCGATTTGCAGTGTCACGTGTGCGTGCGTGAGTGCGCTCGGTTATTTTTGGTACGCAGTATAAAAGGCGAGCGCGCTTTCACTCATTGGGCTAATTCTGAATTCTGCTCTGTTCGCGATAACATATATATGCCACCGGTGAATTTCGAATTTTGTTTGATTTCTTGTTTGTAACTATACAAACCCAATTACAATTTATTGTAGCGCACGTTATATTTGCAGCTTTCGGATTTTCTGATTTTCTGCCTTTCATAATAAATTTAATACAATAGGGGTATTCACAAAGGCGTGTTAAAAACGTTGGAAAGTCGGAAAATCGGAAAATTGCGACTTCTGAAAAACTTTTTACACTTTTTTCGTATTTTGCACAACTTTTTAAGCATATAAAATTTTCCGATTTTCCGACTTTCCTACTTTCCGTCGCCTTTGTGAATACCCCTAATATTTCTTAAATTTCTTTTTTCATAAACTCTTTTATTTTAATATTAAGTTAATAAGTTAAGTAAGATAAGTATATCTAAGTAAGTTAGGAATATCTAGTTAATAAGTTAAGTGTATCATGGCTGCAATTGTATTTACCAAAAGGGAAATTCTTCAGCAAGTTAGAGAACTTGTGGGCTTGGATTCGGTGATTTCTTACATATTTTGTAAAATGCAAAATGATATTTCCAAGATTGATGAGTCATCACAGTCGAAAATGAAACTGTATATCCGTTCTCTTATCTGCAAACGTGATGAAAAATTTAAAATTTTTAAGGGAATGATGGGAAGGTTTGAAGAAAGAGAAAAAAGGCTGGCTCGATTCTAGATTTAATATTCCTCCGTTAGTTCTTTTGAAGCCACTTTCAGATGCTTCGCCTGCTGGCCCTGGCCGGCCAAGCCTAAAGTTTGATGCTAAGTGTGATCGATCCAAGCGTCGCAAAGTTGCAAAAATTAACGAAAATGAACGACATGATCCATACTCCCTGTTAATGGCATGCCGCCAAGCAGCAAGTCGTTGTGGTAACGTAGCTTTATATTAAACTATTAGAGATGTTTTTAAAATCATTGAAGGGCCCCCTAGACAAATACAAATCATGGAAACCACAATAAGAAAGAAAACCCAAATTGAAGCCTAAGCATTTTTGCTTAGTAACTCGTTGACAAAAGCTGTCTATATATATAAATATGCGATTGGAATCAATTTATAGTGGTGCAGACATTTGGCTTGCTTACAATTCGGTAAGAGAAGCAAAGTTTCAATGCCGACCATTAAAAGAATTCATAACAGTAACTGAAACAAAAGCAGAAGTTTCCTTAGAGGGCTTGTTAAACCATACTGCAAGCAGAATTGTAGAACTATAAAAATTATTAATTTTGCAGGATATGGAGAGGAAAAATATATCTGCAACATCAACAGTCTTGATGTGTTCTTGGGGTTTTGATGGCAGCTCTAGTCATTCAGCTTACAAACAGAAGTTTAATTCAGTACCTGGAGAAGATCTCTCAAAGCCTATGGACCAACATTTATTTGCAACCAATTTAATCCCTCAGCGCGTATTGAGTGAAGACAATATAGTCTTGTGGAATAACAGGTCGACCCAATCTATACGTACTTGCCGGCCTATTGCATAAGAATACACCGTATAAACAGTGGTGTTCAAAGCCTTCATGCAAATCTTACAGAAATGGCGCAAAATGGGCTTTCCATTTATATGGGAGGTGCCACGCCCACTTTGATTTTGACAAAATTTTTATCATATTTTTCGTTCTTAGTACTCAAAATTTCTATATAGCAAATTTCATAACATACAATCAATAATTCGAATTATGGCCGCTTTTTCTATTCGTGGCCCATAGTGCATCGGCACAAATTTTCGAGACACTTATCTTTTTGCTAAAATTGCTGTCATTAATTGTGTTTGTTTTTTTTTTTTATTCCGGGTGTTTTTATTGTTTCTTCAAATTGGAACTAACAATAAGTTAAGATATCTTAAAACTAAAATATATAACTATAGCTATATTAGTTGGCTTCCTGTCCACGCCAACGCGTGAAATAAACTACCGTTGGAGTTTTTAATTCCACATGGGTTGTTGGGAGGGCTACTAAAGGGGTTAGCTTTGGAAGAGTGTGAGTCGTGAGAAGCTATTTGTTAGCAACAAATTTGTACCTAATGTGTTTGGATGCTGAGATAACCGAGGGATATATTTGCGGCGTAATAAACTTAGCTTCTTTTTGACCATCGGGCTACAAAAGTCCTTTTGTATGTTTTCGTTCTTAATGAACCATGGAGCACCAGTGATAGTCCGAAAGATTTAAGACTGTGAGCGTTGTATAATGTCTTTTGTCAAGTTACTCGCTTTTTTCCAAAGCTGGGAGGCAGAAGTCCACATAGGCCTTAGTGTTGCGTTATAAAGAAGCACTTTGTGTTCGAGCTGCAATCTTGACTTAGTGTTAAGTAGCCAGTGCAATTTTTGGACGCTCAGCTTCATTTGAAAAAAAATGAGCTTTTTCTACATCCCTGCTAACCCAACATCCAGTGTTGGTACGCAGGGGTGATAAGTTTATTTTGGGTGCCTTCACCGTTTTGTTTGTTTTCCATAAAGATTAATTAGTTTGGTCTGTTTGAGCTTGATCATTATCAAGAGCTTTTCTTAGGCGCTTAGTTGCTTGTGGTAAGTTGTACTTCGCGGTGGGTGATCGTTGACGCAGACACTCTTTTCGTAGGCGTCTTTTTTCTCGAACAAGGGCTTTGATCTCGCTTCAAGGATATCTTTGAGGTATTATTGGGTTCCTGATTGATTTTGGGGTAGCGTGAACTGCGGGCGCTTTTTTGATATCGTTTAGCTCTGTAACGGCTTCCTCAATATCACTTTTGCTTCGAAGGATTGTGTTCTCATTCAAATGGAAGCTAATATTGTTTTTAAACTTAAGCCATTCAGTTTTTTGAGTTATAATTCTTGCAGGTTTTTCGGTGAACGTGGACAAGCCCATCATTGTTATGTTAACAGGAGAATAATCGGGTGACAGATCGAAGCTGGGTTCAGCATGTACTTCGTTACCATCAAAATTTTTCCTGACTGCAAAATCAAAGAGGTCGGGTTGTTTTTTGCTAGTCTGAAGGCCAGTAAGTGGGTTGACCTGTTAAAATGCAGTCAAAATCTTAACGACTATTTATTATAAGTGAATATAATTGTCGGCCTCTGTGGTTAGTCAATCTAGAGCCCCAGTGTGGGTGCTTAGCATTATAATCCCCAGCTGCTATACATTTGTTGCCAAGCTTTTGGACTCTAAAAATTTAGTATGAGTACCACAAAATCTCGGTGGGCAGTATCCTGCACTCAAATCGATAATGCTGTTACCATATTGCAATGAAATTGAGTTTGCTTGCAAGTAATTTAGGGAAGATTCATTCATTGAATTGTGTTTTATTCGAATTTTGATCAAAATACCGGTGCGCCGTTTGCCTTTCCGTCAGGGTGATGAGTGCCATAAAAAGTGTCATTTTTTATATAAAAATTATTTTTAATTGTGAGGTGGGTTGCACAAACGAGCATTACGTCGATTGAATTTTCTCCAAGAAAGTTTTGAATTTCGAGCTTGTGTTGACGAATTCCGTTAGCATTCCAGTGAAAAATTTTAAAGATAGTAATTTCTTTGCAATTAAAATTTGCATCAGTTGGCTTTGATCCCAGATCATCTCTTGCAGTATTGAGTGCACAGTTGAAGTGAACTACATGATGCAGCTGGTCAAATTCGAGAATATTGATTCTAAATTTTATATGGCACCTTGAGGGCTTACCGCAGTATTCGACCTGATAGCGTCAGCGTACGAAACAGTCATAGGAATACGACCAGGATGTGCTGGTGTTGCAAGAGATGCTTGAGGTTGGGTCGCAGTGTTCGACTTGACGGCGTCAGTATATGAGAATGCTTTAGGAGGAAGAGCAGCTAATGCTGGCCCTTGCGGTCTCGGCAAGAATGTCGGAACTTCTTGGTGAATTTTCCGCTTGGGTTGGTCTTTTTTATACCTTTTCCGAAGGAAAGGGTATATTAAGTTTGGCACGGTGTATGTAACATACCAAAGGAGTCGCGGTAGATATAGACATATATATATATTCTTGATCAGGGTGACAAGAGGAATCGATCTAGCCATGTCTGTCTGTCTGTCTGTCTGTCTGTCTGTCTGTCTGTCTGTCTGTCGGTCACACTTTAGTTTTTCGTAATTTACTCCTAAGCCATGAAAGATATCATATTGAAATTTGGCATGGACTTCAACCAGGTAAATGTCCGAAAAACTGCATACAAATTTTTTTCGTAGTCCCTTCTTGGGTCGTGGGAAGTGGTTCAGAAGTTTCAAAAATCACGATTTTTAACGTTTTTCCTGGATAACTTTTTTACTATACATTCCAGCTTATTGAAATTTGGTGAGTGTATATTTACTATGTAGACTTAAGCTTTCGCTGAAAAAAAATTGCGACATCGCTATATTTATGGTCATCATCCTACACAATAGAAAAAAACACTCTTTCTCTTATTCTCATATCTGAATACAAAAATTATTTTTTTGCTTCTTCTGATTGTGTATTTTGCCGCCAAATAAAGTCGTCCATTATGGATAAATTTTGACCATGACCACATTTCGCGAAATTCGCAAAAATTGATTTTCACTATTTTGAATTGAGTATTTCGCAGCTAAACAAAATGTCCTCTAAGGGTTAAAATTTGATCAAGACCACCATCCGCGAAATTCGCGAAAATTTGATTTTCACTATTTTGAAGTGAGTATTTCGCAGCTAAACTAAATTTCCTCTAAGGGTTAAAATTTGATCAAGACCACCATCCGCGAAATTCGCGAAAATTTGATTTTCACTAGTTTGAATTGAGTATTTCGCAGCTAAACAAAATGTCCTCTAAGGGTTAAAAATTGATCAAGACCACCATCCGCGAAATTCGCAAAAACTTTATTTTCACTATTTTGAATTGAGGTTTTCGCAGCTAGACAAAATGTCCTCTAACGGTTAAATTTTGACCATGACCACCATTCGCGAAATTCGCAAAAATTTTATTTTCACTATTTTGAATTGAGTATTTCGCAGCTAGACAAAATGTCCTCTAACGGTTAAAATTTGACCATGACCACCATTCGCGAAATTCGCAAAAATTTTATTTTCACTATTTTGAATTGAGGATTTCGCAGCTATACAAAATGTCCTCTAACGGTTAAAACTTGACCATGATCACCATTCGCGAAATTCCAAAAATTTTATTTTCACTATTTTGAATTGAGGTTTTCGCAGCTAGACAAAATGTCCTCTAACGGTTAAAATTTGACCATGCTCACCATCCGCGAAAATTTTGTGCTTAATAATAATCTCGAGTCTTAGAAGGTATAAATAGATATCCAAGCTAGGAACGGCAGGAATTTTTGTTAAGGTAATGTTTTAACATATTTCAGGCTGAGGAAAAGGTATGTGTGCAATCGGCTTAGCCGATGTAAACTTCTTTACTTGTTCTTTATTAATATGTGGATTGGGTATCCACGATCACTCTCTTTGTGGTTACCACCACAGGTGGTGCATCTTATGAAATCAGGGTTGTCTTGATAAACTTGACAAGAGTTCGAAGAATGCCGGTCTCCACATGTAGCGCTCACAGGGTGCAGTGTGCAATAGTTTTGCGTGTGACCAAATTCTTGGCAATAAGAACATTGTACTGGTCCCTTCCGCTTATGGGGTTCTTCAATCGTAATTTTGCGGTGAAGTAAATATTGAAGATTGTATAAAGGGTAGACCTCATTCTGTTGTAGTTTTCGGCAAAGAGTATTAATAAATATAAGAGCAGCCAACGTACTCTATCGGCTCTCTTAGCATTTTGAAAATGCTGGCCTCCTTATTACGATACACTTTGTCCCTATGCCATTTCGTCTCACATCACAAAGCGAATGTATGTTGTGGTAATATTCACAAAAATCCTTAAATTTATTGAACAAATTTCAATATAAAGGCAAATCAAAACAGTCTTGTAAAATTCATTTTTAATTTAGCCCCACCTAAAGGGATTATTTTTACAGCTGAAAATACCAAATTCAGCAGAGGATAAATTTAAAAGAGATTTTAGAAGACGTTGTATATTATTTATTTTTTAATATCAAAAGTAAAATTACATTAGCATCAGAAAAACCTCAGAAAAAATATTTTTTTCGATTGCCAAAAATTAACATTTCGTAATAGAAATGTTTGGATCCTAAGCCCGAAAAAATATTTAAGTAAATAAAATTAAAATATAAAAAGGGTCGAATTAAAACTAAAAACACTATCGAATAATGTTACAAAAGGTAATCGAAGCGACCAGGCTTCGACTTTTTCGCATTTAGCGCCGCGCAAGTCACCCTACAGAACCATACGGTAGTGACTTTGCATTGGTCACGTAGAAACAGGAAAACAACATAAAGGACCAACTCGAAAAACGATTTTTGAATTTTTCAGCGGCCGAAATTTGAAAAGGCACACAACGGCCAAATACAAACGTACGTATGTACATTGGCGCACACACAAACTCATATATGCGCATAAGTGAGGCACGCAATCGAAAGAATAAAAGCACAGCGCCAAAAAACTATAAGACATGAAAACCGTTTCTCAATGCGTAAAGGCGAGAAGTCAGATTTTCGTTTTTGTTTTGATCCTTTCTATCAATTCCTACATTTCGAGTGTCTTTCTTTCCTCGATTTCATGCTTTGTGAGCGTTTCAGTTTTCAAAGCATAGTGTATCGTAATGCGGAGGCCAGCATCGAGAATGAGTGAAAAATGGGATTTGCCATAGAGTACGTTGGCTGCTATTATGTATATTAATACTCTTTGTTTTCGGGTACTGGATCAAGCACAATGCGGTATAAGGGTTGCGGAGTTTTATTATTGTTTTTAATGTTAAAAACACTTTTTGTTGGGTGTGTTTGCATTTGCACAATTTTATCAGTCAGCTTTGCATTTTTTGTAAAAATTGGGACATACTTTGGATAAGCTTAGATACCATTATCACAAGACTGCTATTATTGTTAGAAGAGGGACTATTAGGGTTTGCGAGTTTAAGTGCATTTGCATTAAAAAAAAATGGAGTTGCAGGATTGATATTACAGTTGTGAGATAATGCTACCGAAACACTTATATTTTTTGCGGGATTACGAAATAATTATTTTTTAGTATTAATATGCTGTTTCAGGTTTTGATAAACTATACAGCCTATGAAATTTTCAGTATGGTTTCCTTCACAGTTACTTCATTTAACTAATTTGCGATCATTTTTTGTTTTTTACCGCAGACTAGGCTATGGTAAAACTTGCCATATAATACATACACGGTGCACAATGTACAATACGATTTTGTGTGTCCAAGGTCTTGGCAGTTGGTGCATTGAATAGGACCTAGTTTTCAATGTGGCCCTTTCACAGTTATTTTGCGATGCAAAAGATACTTCACATTATAAATTGGGTGTATTTTGTTTTTTTAAGCTGCAAGTTGTCAGGCAACAGATCAACTTTGAACATAGGCTGTGGAACTATTGATTTATAAAATATATGTTCTACAGACCAAGCATCGAAGCTCCTTTCTGCCAGCTCATTTTTTATTTCGTTTGTGTCAACATCTGCTTCAATCGCTTTGATCAAACCTGAAATACCTTTCCTACTCTTAAGCTGGTATGTGTAAAAATTTTTGGTACTCCCTTCAAACTCTTTCACAACCCTGCGGTAATTATCCTCAGTGTAAGTTTGAATTTCGGTTTTCTGGATATAACCATGTGTTATGACAACATGGAAATTGTAATTTCCTAGTACTTTTGCAAAAATGGCAATAAGTGCATTAGAGCTTCGCTCACGCAAGTAGATTTGGGTTGGTTTCAATTCATTTTTTGGCTGATTTTCGATTATATTTTTAGCTATTGGAGCAAAACGGTAATGCGTTAATATTTCGTTAGAGGAGCAAATTACAGTTTTTTTAAGTTTAGCCCAAGTGTTGTTTTTAATGGCAGGGCTTCTTTTTCTTTTGGTAATATGTTATTCACGTATCTGTTCATACCCATTAGCACCGCTGGCTGTTCGTTTGGATTTATTGTTAACGTTATTTTGTTTTTTTTCTACATCAACAACTATTTTGTTTTGATTGGCGGATTGAATTTCAGTTATAGCGACAGGAGTAGTATCTGCCGGGGAGCAAGTTATTATACTTTTAGAAGTGTTTTTGAAGAAATTTTATTTATTGGTATACGAATTTATTCCACTGACTAAGTGGGATCTTCTGATCTCGAATTGGATTTTTAAAACAGAAAATTGGCATATTCGTGGCTCCTTTTCGAGGGTCTAGTATTGACTTGCGTTTTTGAAATCCCATTTCCCTGGTTGCTATTATTGTATCAAGGAGTTTGGATATGCAAGTATTGAGTGATATTGGTCTGTACAAATCTACTTTCGTTTTGTTTTAGTTTGGTTTGGCGATAAGAATGACCGCCCTCGCTTAAAATTGTTGCAAAATATAATTGTTGAAGATTAAGATCAAAAGATGAAGTAGTCGTATTGTAGCAGGGTAGTTTATTCGAACAAATCCAGGAGTTGTTACTTTTAGTTTGTTAAACACAGGTTTTCGATCAACTTAAGTAATATTTTTACTCCATATGAGCTGTAATCTTCCTTAGTGAAGTTGTTAAGTAGTTGTTAAATGGCGCTATCTTTTGAAGTCAACATTTTTTGGAGAAGTTGGCTTCTGAAACAGCCTCAGACCAATGCTTGATTAACTAAATTTTTTGTGTAGGGGTGTTGGGCTTAATTGCGATTGTGTCTCAATAGTCCCCCAATAAATATTTTATCTTCAGCAATATGTTCTTCTCTGGATAGAGCGAACATATCGAACAGCAAGGCAATTTTAGTTCCTGGATCCGTTCTGTCTGAAATGGGTTGTAAAAATAACAATTTAATTTTAAGTATATCAACCACGAGGAGAACAAGAATGAAGTCGCGAAGGCAAGAGGCAGAAAATATCAAGATTGGGTTTGACACTAAAATCCAATTAACAATTCATTGGGATGGAAAATTGTTGCCCTCTTAAACAGGACGCGCTCCCGTTGATCGATTACCAGTTTTGATTTCAGGAGGAGGAAAGTCTCAATTGCTAGGGGTACCCTCTCTTCAAAGTGGTACTGGTAAAAACCAAGCAAGAGCCATTTGCCCGTTGATTCACGAGTGGAAATTGAAAGAAAAAATTTGTGGTCTCTGCTTTGATACCACTGCCACAAACACAGGTAGCTTTATTCTCATACACAACAGCATTCTTACACGAATAATAATTTATATTATGCTTCAAGGGAAAAGAAATGGTGCTTGCGCATTGATAGAAAAGGAGTGAGACAAAAGTTTCCTGCATTTGGCGTGCAGACACCACATTCTCGAACTTATTTTCTCCACTGTAATGAAAAGTGCTGACGGATCGACCATCAGTCCTGATATTTTTTTATTTAAAAGATTTCAAAAGCATTGGCAAAATATTAAGCAATATGAATTTCGGAAAGGTATAGATGATGATTACATTTTCGGAAAAATTAGTGCCTTAATGGCAGAGAGGATTTCGCCAAAACCCCACTTTTGGTATATCTCTGATCTAATTATTTCTTCATAATTTAGAGAAATTATTTGATATTATAGCTTCATCACGCAAGACATGATTATGCCGAATTACTGGAGCTTATTGTAATCTTCCTTGGGGGGGAAAACGAGACAAAGATACGCTTTAGATATCCTGGAGCAATGCACAGAGCAAGATGGATGTCCAAAGCCATTTATTCCTTAAAAATTTGGATGTTTCAAGATCAGTTTCCAATGTCTCCTCAAGAAAAGCAACAAGTTCAAGACGTTTGCTTATTTGTTGTCGGAGTGTACAACAAATATTGGTTTTTGTCGCCACTTCCCGCAATGACACCTAGAAACGATTTGGAGTTTCTTCAGTATTTAGAAAGGTACACAACGGAATTAAATTTGCTTCTAACTGACTAAAGGTGAATTCATTTCTTTATATTTTATAGGTACAGACGTATTAATCCTCAGATAGCAGAAATCGCAATACGGAAATTTGAGAATCACTTGTGGTATCTTGGTGAAGAGCTTGTGGGGCTATCCTTTTTCGATAGGTCGCTAAGTGTTGACATTCACAAAAAAATGGCGGAATCAATTAAACAAAACCCAGGAAAAGAAAAAACATTGAAAATGGCTGCTAAAAAACTTCTTATTTAAATGTTAATTTGAACGATTTCGTTACCAACAACACGCAGCAATTTTTCCAAAAACTCGAAATATCTACAGATTTCGTAATGCTTGACCCTACTGAGTGGCTTAATAACAGCGCTTGTGTTAGCGGTCTTCAAATTGTTACGCAGCTTAATGTTATAAATGATTAAGCAGAATGAGGTGTAGCATTAGCTACTGATTTTAATAGTTCAATATCATCAAATGACGAACAAAAACAATATTTGCTGCAGATGCTAGATAACCACAGAAAAAATTTTAAAATTTAAAAAAAAAAAATTAAATCCTTTCAGTTTAATTTTTTTTTTTTATAATTTGATTATCCAAAAAATGTACAACTATATATAGCGTAAGAAAGGGCAATCTTCACGCAAAAATAGAAAAATGCTAGTTTTTTTTTTGCTAGAACAAAATAAGAAAAATATTTGATGTAGAATAAAGAAAATGTTCGCTGAGGAGTTAAATTTCATACGAAAAATTCCGCCAAAAATAACCGACAAAAATTTTTCAAAAAAGTAAGAAACCCAAAAATTATTTGGATTATTGTTAATAATCTGCCATCGAAAAATTATCCATATTTGTTTTTGTTTGGACAACACATTATTCAAAAGGTTTAAGGTAATAAATAGCTCAAAAATGACCTTCAAACGATTTGTGCCACACCTAGGGGTCAAAATGTTTGGGGTCTTGAAATATTTTTCTTCTCATTTAGGGTAGACCTTTCAGAAAATGGACGCGCACCGAAGAAAAATAGACACATAATTTTCCCCATACATTTTTGAACCGGTCTAATGTATATATTCGTTGCCTTGCTTGCTTTTTACGAAACGCCCCAGATGGTCCATATTCAAGACTTGGAACGGAACTTTAGGTATATTCATACCATAAAACTGACACTCCTTACTTTTCGGCGAGTGATAATAACTACATTCGATACATGACTTGATGTAGCTTTTTACCATGTTACGTATCTTTGAAAACCAAAATAACTTGCTCGTCTTCGATATTGTAACTTCCACACTGACATGACGCGAATCGTCATGCCACAGCTTTATAATCCGCCAACGCATTCCTGAAGGTACTACCAGTAAAGCATTATCATTTACACGTCATAATCTCAACTAGCGTTCTTAATTTTGGATCGGCTCGCTGAATCACTGCTATCCAATCTTCCACCTTATCAGTGATCACCATAAGTTTTTCAGAGACAACCTCGACAGCTGTTGATTCAACCTCGATTGGAGCCCTACTCATGACATCCACATGCGTAATTTTTGCATTCTCTTGGTATTCAAACTTAAGATCATACTCAGCCAAACGCAGCATCCATCGACTAATACGAGCTGCTAATGGCTTCATGTTGCTCGTTTTTACAATAGCTTGACAATCCGTTATAACCACAAACTGTTTACCCAGAACATACATCCTGAATCGTTCACAAGCTTCAACCGCGGCCAACAGTTCAAATTCGTACGAGTGATATTTCTTTTCCGCATCACTATATAGATGACTATAATAAGCTAATAGTCGTGTACCGTGCTCTTCAATTTGCATAAGAATAGCTGCGAGGCCATCACTGCTCGCATTCGTATGGATTTGTTGCTGTTTGTCGACGTCATATTTTCCCAGTACCGGCTCCTTACTAAGGATTTTCACCAAGTCATTGAATGCCTTACTGCAACGTTCATTCCAAATAAAGATACTGTCTTTGCGTAACAGCTGTGTTATCGGTGCAGCAATATGTGCATAATTTGGAATCAATTTCCTAAAGAAAACCGTTTGACCTAAAAATAGTCTCACTTAGGTGACATTTCGTGGCTCTGGAATGGGTTCTGTTTTCCTGGTTCCCGGTTGAATTCCGTCAGAGGTTAATTGATGTACCAAAAATATTACGCTTTCCATTAAAAATGACCATTTTGACAGCCTCAATGTGAGTCCCACATTCTTAATGATAGTTAGAAACTCCTTCAAGTAACGTATTCCCTCTTCGACCGTCTTATATGCAATAATAACTTCATCAACATAGCTGGCTACTTTGTCGCGCATTGGTGTTATAACTTCGTTCATTATTCTTCGGAACGCACTCGGTGCGTTTCGCAATCCAAATGGCATGCGATTAAAATAAAAGTGACCATGATGTGTTACAAATGCTGTATACTGCTTCGATTCCTCGTCCAATTCAATCTGGAAATAGCCCGACATTAAATCGAGAGTAGTAAAAACTTTCTTGTCGGCTAGCGTTGACAAGATACCCTCAACTGCAGGCATTGACCATGGCTGCTTTTCTGTAATATCATTTGCGGCAATCGCTTCTGAGTAGGCTTTGAGATATGAAATAATAATTCAATAAAAAAGAATGAAAAATATAAAAAGTTCAGCCGATTGTGACGAGCGGAACGATCTAGATCTGTTCACTTAATCAAACAGGAAATAAATAAAGGATTGACAACAAACTAGAATTGGATGATCCTTATTATTTGGGAATCCAGTAGTGACCAAATAGGCGGTTGTTACATTGGCGACGAGGATAAACTGGAAGGAAGAAGGAATAGCGGAAGAACGGGAAAAAAACGAACAACGGAAGGACACAAAAAAAAAACACAAACAATTGTGTTGAAGGACGGAAAAAAAGGAACAACGGAAGGACAGAAAAAAAAAACACAAACAATTGTGTTTTGGTAGCAAAGTTCACATTGAGGTTGGTAAAAAAAAAATCCAATTACCGTCTCGGATGTAGTAGTAGTAGTAGTAGTAGTTTATTTAGCAAAGTTGTTGCTATTTTTCACAAATAATTACAATTTATCCTTCACTATAATTAATAGTTTTCTTTTACAAAGCTTACAATTTTGTGTTTGAATCTTAACATATTTGCCTCATATTTTATATCATTAGGGAGATTATTAAACAGGTTCAGCCCCTTGTATAGCAAACTGTTTTGTGCTGCAGTCGTTCTAAAATCATTATTATTCCTTAAGTTGTATGGCTGCACGCCCGAGACAAATTGCAATTGCGAGCTTAAATATCTAGGTACCAAATTAAATTTGATTTTAAAAACAAACATTAATACATTCATCCATATTCTTTGCTTAACCGACAACCATTTTAGACATTCAAGCATAAATCTAGCTGATACCCGATTGCCACACATAAGAACTGCACGCATTCCCTTGTTTTGCAATCTTTGCAGCCTGTCAATATTGTATCCCGCGCTTAGGAAAATTATTGTTGAGCAATATTCGAAATGCGGCTTTATAAGGACATTATATATGTTTATGCAATTTTCTTACATATATAATCAGTATGCTTATCGAATTTAAGATTCCGGTCAATTATTACTCCTAGGTATTTTATCTCTGTTACTTTTTCCACTACATCATTATCTATTATTATATTTCTATCTGTTTCAACATTTATAACCATAGATTTAGTTTTCCTTGCATTCAAGCTTAGCTTGTTCATTTTAAAGAATGCACCAATTCTTCGCAAGTCATCGTTAATCCGCATTATACACTCCTCCGGGGAATTACCGCACACGTATACTAGCGTGTCATCCGCAAACAGACACACCTCCGAATGTCTAACCACTTTTCCAATATCATTCATATATATGATGAATAACAGTGTTCCCAGTATTGCACCTTGAGGAACACCCAAATTTACTTCTCTTTCCCTTGATAGCTCATTGCCAATCCTTGTTCGCTGTTTCCTTCCTGCCAGATATGTGGCAAACCATCTCAACGCCACGCCCCTTATGCCGTATTTTTCCAGTTTCATCAGCAGAATTTCTCTGTCGATTGTTTCAAACGCGCGTTGAAGATCTAGGAAAACTGCTACTATACACTTTTTTGCCACAACTTCCCCCCTCCATTGAGATAACACCAGATTCAGCATTGACTCGCAGCTGTGGTTACTCCTAAACCCTGATTGTCGATCAGATAGCAAGCTTCGTGTCTCCAAATACTCAGTTAGCTGCTTGTGTACGATTTTCTCCAAAATTTTGCTTTCCAATCTCAACGTGTTTATCGGTCTAAAGTTTTCTGGATTTTCCGCGTTTTTAATTTTTCCAATTGGGACAACTCTAGATTCCTTCCAACAATTCGGAAACGTACCACATTCTAAGGATGAGTTTATTACCCTTAAGAAAGCCGAACCAATAATATCGAATGCTTCCATTAACATACGCGCCGTTAGTCCTTTCCAGTCTTTTTTATTATTCATTTCTTTAATAATTAATTTTAGTTCATTCAAGTCTATCGTTCTGAGCACAAATTCGTTTCCGCTATCTTCAATCAAATTTTCATATCTCTCATTTTGTATGTTGTTATGTATTTCTACGATGCTTTCGACAAAAAAATCGTTCATGCAGTTCACTATATTACTCGGCTCTATCACAGCCGTTCCATTTATTATAAGTTTATCTATCTCTTGTCGCTCCTGCCCGAGAATTAACTTTTTAATATTCAGCCACATTGTTTTTTGGTCTCGCGATCGTTCATCAGTTTTTCTAACATACAGGTTTTTTGCTCGTTTTAACTCTGCTACAAATTTATTTCTGATGACTCGATAATTGCTCCAATCCACCTGACGCTGTGTTATTACTGCTTTTCTATACATTTGTACTTTTTGGGATTTCATATTGCGAAGTCTGGTATTATACCACATATCACAGTTAGTTCTGGTATTTATATTCCTATATCTAGTCATGACTCTGAGGGCATTACTTATAGAATCACTAAATATCACAGCCATTATATCACAGTTCTCGAGGTTCGGTATCGTTATAAAATTACTATTTGTCAAAATATCACAGAAAGTCCTCTTATTAAATTTCACTGATGAAATGTTCTTGACCGACGGATGCCAAATTCGCCTTTCCACCTTAATCTCAATATCAAGCGATTCATGATCGCTTATTTTGTGGTCATTTTCTATTTTCACACTAATATTTTTCACGTTTGTTATAACATAGTCAATTAGAGTTGATGATATTTCAGTTTTCCTCGTCGGCTCATTTACTATTTGTTTAAATGCACAGTCTATGATTATTTGCTGAAGCCGCCGCTTGCTTGCACTGTTCTCGAGTCAATTTATGTTAAAGTCACCCATTATTATTATGGAACTCGTCTGTTCCGACTCATCCATCTTGGATGCCAAGAATTCAATGAATTCAGTTTCCGGGGAATTCGTCCTGTGAGGCGATCTGTAGACGCTAATCAACACGTACTGCATTTCGCGATAATGCACTTTCACCGATAACCACCATACCTTCTTATCCACAGCTGATATACTCGTTGACTGGATTTGCCATTCTCGTTTAATGTATATTGCAGCACCGCCCGTATGACTAGATACACTATCACATCTCACAAGGTTATATCCGTTAATCGCTACTTCAGAGTCTTCTATTATTTCCGTTAAGTGCGTTTCCGATAAAGCAATGAACTCGTATTCATTTTCAGCCACCAGCACGCTTAGCTGCTCGAAATTAGATCGCATTCCACCTATGTTCAGATAGAAACAGCTTATACTACTTTTTGGTTGCTAATATTGCACTCTTTCCCCTTCCTAACGTATCTTTCTCTGAAGTATTGCACAACTCTGGTCCCTGCTGTCGTGATCAGTCCTTATATCATTCAGTCTCAACTGCTCCTTTGCCCTCACACAATTTATGCATTTTGACTCCGCATTTTTACAATCCTGATGCCTATGGCCGGCCTCTCCACATTTTGCACATATTTGGCTCTGCTCCTTGCAGACAGTCGATTTATGATTGTATCCCCAGCACTTAAAGCATCTCAACACGTTTAGGCACTCGTAGACTGCGCATCTGTCCCATCCGATGTTTATTCTTCCATCCTTCAGCACTTTATGGAACGAATTTCCGTCAACCTCGATAATTGCATTATACACTCGCTGATTTTTCTTTGATTTATATATTTTGATGCATTTAATTGTTTGGAACTCTAATATGTTTTGATTCCTTATTGCCTTCACTATGTACTCCTCGTTCATCTCCTCCCTAATTCCTGTCACCAAAATCTTAGGATTCCGCAATCCAGGCAACTCAACAACATAATTTTCTCCCATTTTTTCTTTGATCTCTCTCGTCAAAATATCTCGATCCTTGTTTGTTGCATACTGTATTGCTATTGCTCCGTTCTGCCTATTCTTCATAACATCAACTTTCACTTTTAGCTCAGTTGGATTTATTTTTGTTTTCATTTCTTTCTTCGTTTTTTCATTATCTTGCACACTCTTAGGCTTAAGCACAACCGGTGCACTCTTTAAACCTCTCCTGAGCTTCGCCGCATACGTCTCTTTTCCACTTGCACCGCTTTCGTCCATCATCATTTTCTTCACCTCATCACACGTTTTCATATTCTCTTTTTTGTTGCTATCAATCTCTTTACAGATTAGGCTAGATTGCTCTTTAATTGTTTCCGCAAATGATGTCAATCCCTTCTCAACTTCACTTATCTTCTTCTCACACGCTTCTTGCACTTTAGCCACCTTTCTAACTCTCTCTATGTAGCGGGACTCAATTGCCTCTAGCAACTGCTTAATTTCGCTCTCATTTGATTTCAGGGAGTCATTGAACTCCCGCTTATATTCTTTTTGGTAATTATTATTCTTCTTAACCACTTCCTGCATTTCCCGCAACACAAGGTCGACGTTCTGTATGTATTGCATACAGTCATCACACATAAACCGCAGCATTGCGTTCGTATTGAGTGCATTGCTCGAGTACTGGTCTATGCCCGAACACTTCGCTGTCGAATGATAGCACTTCCCACATACTCCCTCGCACCGAATGCCAGTTTCGCCCTTAATGGCGTTTTTGCACTTATTGCACTCAGTCATTTATTTGACAATTATTTTTAAATTCGCACTGTAGTCCTATCTACTCAATCGAATTTCTTTTAACAGTTTGATTCAATCACAATATTAAACTTTAAAGTTAAATATTTCTGATTCGTTTTTCCTTTCTACGATAAACGATGTCCGCACTGCACGTCTTCACAGTTCGAAAGCCAATAGAAGTGAAAAAAATATATTGTGTTGGGCTTAATTGCGATTGTGTCTCAATAGTCCCCCAATAAATATTTTATCTTCAGCAATATGTTCTTCTCTGGATAGAGCGAACATATCGAACAGCAAGGCAATTTTAGTTCCTGGATCCGTTCTGTCTGAAATGGGTTGTAAAAATAACAATTTAATTTTAAGTATATCAACCACGAGGAGAACAAGAATGAAGTCGCGAAGGCAAGAGGCAGAAAATATCAAGATTGGGTTTGACACTAAAATCCAATTAACAATTCATTGGGATGGAAAATTGTTGCCCTCTTAAACAGGACGCGCTCCCGTTGATCGATTACCAGTTTTGATTTCAGGAGGAGGAAAGTCTCAATTGCTAGGGGTACCCTCTCTTCAAAGTGGTACTGGTAAAAACCAAGCAAGAGCCATTTGCCCGTTGATTCACGAGTGGAAATTGAAAGAAAAAATTTGTGGTCTCTGCTTTGATACCACTGCCACAAACACAGGTAGCTTTATTCTCATACACAACAGCATTCTTACACGAATAATAATTTATATTATGCTTCAAGGGAAAAGAAATGGTGCTTGCGCATTGATAGAAAAGGAGTGAGACAAAAGTTTCCTGCATTTGGCGTGCAGACACCACATTCTCGAACTTATTTTCTCCACTGTAATGAAAAGTGCTGACGGATCGACCATCAGTCCTGATATTTTTTTATTTAAAAGATTTCAAAAGCATTGGCAAAATATTAAGCAATATGAATTTCGGAAAGGTATAGATGATGATTACATTTTCGGAAAAATTAGTGCCTTAATGGCAGAGAGGATTTCGCCAAAACCCCACTTTTGGTATATCTCTGATCTAATTATTTCTTCATAATTTAGAGAAATTATTTGATATTATAGCTTCATCACGCAAGACATGATTATGCCGAATTACTGGAGCTTATTGTAATCTTCCTTGGGGGGGAAAACGAGACAAAGATACGCTTTAGATATCCTGGAGCAATGCACAGAGCAAGATGGATGTCCAAAGCCATTTATTCCTTAAAAATTTGGATGTTTCAAGATCAGTTTCCAATGTCTCCTCAAGAAAAGCAACAAGTTCAAGACGTTTGCTTATTTGTTGTCGGAGTGTACAACAAATATTGGTTTTTGTCGCCACTTCCCGCAATGACACCTAGAAACGATTTGGAGTTTCTTCAGTATTTAGAAAGGTACACAACGGAATTAAATTTGCTTCTAACTGACTAAAGGTGAATTCATTTCTTTATATTTTATAGGTACAGACGTATTAATCCTCAGATAGCAGAAATCGCAATACGGAAATTTGAGAATCACTTGTGGTATCTTGGTGAAGAGCTTGTGGGGCTATCCTTTTTCGATAGGTCGCTAAGTGTTGACATTCACAAAAAAATGGCGGAATCAATTAAACAAAACCCAGGAAAAGAAAAAACATTGAAAATGGCTGCTAAAAAACTTCTTATTTAAATGTTAATTTGAACGATTTCGTTACCAACAACACGCAGCAATTTTTCCAAAAACTCGAAATATCTACAGATTTCGTAATGCTTGACCCTACTGAGTGGCTTAATAACAGCGCTTGTGTTAGCGGTCTTCAAATTGTTACGCAGCTTAATGTTATAAATGATTAAGCAGAATGAGGTGTAGCATTAGCTACTGATTTTAATAGTTCAATATCATCAAATGACGAACAAAAACAATATTTGCTGCAGATGCTAGATAACCACAGAAAAAATTTTAAAATTTAAAAAAAAAAAATTAAATCCTTTCAGTTTAATTTTTTTTTTTTATAATTTGATTATCCAAAAAATGTACAACTATATATAGCGTAAGAAAGGGCAATCTTCACGCAAAAATAGAAAAATGCTAGTTTTTTTTTTGCTAGAACAAAATAAGAAAAATATTTGATGTAGAATAAAGAAAATGTTCGCTGAGGAGTTAAATTTCATACGAAAAATTCCGCCAAAAATAACCGACAAAAATTTTTCAAAAAAGTAAGAAACCCAAAAATTATTTGGATTATTGTTAATAATCTGCCATCGAAAAATTATCCATATTTGTTTTTGTTTGGACAACACATTATTCAAAAGGTTTAAGGTAATAAATAGCTCAAAAATGACCTTCAAACGATTTGTGCCACACCTAGGGGTCAAAATGTTTGGGGTCTTGAAATATTTTTCTTCTCATTTAGGGTAGACCTTTCAGAAAATGGACGCGCACCGAAGAAAAATAGACACATAATTTTCCCCATACATTTTTGAACCGGTCTAATGTATATATTCGTTGCCTTGCTTGCTTTTTACGAAACGCCCCAGATGGTCCATATTCAAGACTTGGAACGGAACTTTAGGTATATTCATACCATAAAACTGACACTCCTTACTTTTCGGCGAGTGATAATAACTACATTCGATACATGACTTGATGTAGCTTTTTACCATGTTACGTATCTTTGAAAACCAAAATAACTTGCTCGTCTTCGATATTGTAACTTCCACACTGACATGACGCGAATCGTCATGCCACAGCTTTATAATCCGCCAACGCATTCCTGAAGGTACTACCAGTAAAGCATTATCATTTACACGTCATAATCTCAACTAGCGTTCTTAATTTTGGATCGGCTCGCTGAATCACTGCTATCCAATCTTCCACCTTATCAGTGATCACCATAAGTTTTTCAGAGACAACCTCGACAGCTGTTGATTCAACCTCGATTGGAGCCCTACTCATGACATCCACATGCGTAATTTTTGCATTCTCTTGGTATTCAAACTTAAGATCATACTCAGCCAAACGCAGCATCCATCGACTAATACGAGCTGCTAATGGCTTCATGTTGCTCGTTTTTACAATAGCTTGACAATCCGTTATAACCACAAACTGTTTACCCAGAACATACATCCTGAATCGTTCACAAGCTTCAACCGCGGCCAACAGTTCAAATTCGTACGAGTGATATTTCTTTTCCGCATCACTATATAGATGACTATAATAAGCTAATAGTCGTGTACCGTGCTCTTCAATTTGCATAAGAATAGCTGCGAGGCCATCACTGCTCGCATTCGTATGGATTTGTTGCTGTTTGTCGACGTCATATTTTCCCAGTACCGGCTCCTTACTAAGGATTTTCACCAAGTCATTGAATGCCTTACTGCAACGTTCATTCCAAATAAAGATACTGTCTTTGCGTAACAGCTGTGTTATCGGTGCAGCAATATGTGCATAATTTGGAATCAATTTCCTAAAGAAAACCGTTTGACCTAAAAATAGTCTCACTTAGGTGACATTTCGTGGCTCTGGAATGGGTTCTGTTTTCCTGGTTCCCGGTTGAATTCCGTCAGAGGTTAATTGATGTACCAAAAATATTACGCTTTCCATTAAAAATGACCATTTTGACAGCCTCAATGTGAGTCCCACATTCTTAATGATAGTTAGAAACTCCTTCAAGTAACGTATTCCCTCTTCGACCGTCTTATATGCAATAATAACTTCATCAACATAGCTGGCTACTTTGTCGCGCATTGGTGTTATAACTTCGTTCATTATTCTTCGGAACGCACTCGGTGCGTTTCGCAATCCAAATGGCATGCGATTAAAATAAAAGTGACCATGATGTGTTACAAATGCTGTATACTGCTTCGATTCCTCGTCCAATTCAATCTGGAAATAGCCCGACATTAAATCGAGAGTAGTAAAAACTTTCTTGTCGGCTAGCGTTGACAAGATACCCTCAACTGCAGGCATTGACCATGGCTGCTTTTCTGTAATATCATTTGCGGCAATCGCTTCTGAGTAGGCTTTGAGATATGAAATAATAATTCAATAAAAAAGAATGAAAAATATAAAAAGTTCAGCCGATTGTGACGAGCGGAACGATCTAGATCTGTTCACTTAATCAAACAGGAAATAAATAAAGGATTGACAACAAACTAGAATTGGATGATCCTTATTATTTGGGAATCCAGTAGTGACCAAATAGGCGGTTGTTACATTGGCGACGAGGATAAACTGGAAGGAAGAAGGAATAGCGGAAGAACGGGAAAAAAACGAACAACGGAAGGACACAAAAAAAAAACACAAACAATTGTGTTGAAGGACGGAAAAAAAGGAACAACGGAAGGACAGAAAAAAAAAACACAAACAATTGTGTTTTGGTAGCAAAGTTCACATTGAGGTTGGTAAAAAAAAAATCCAATTACCGTCTCGGATGTAGTAGTAGTAGTAGTAGTAGTTTATTTAGCAAAGTTGTTGCTATTTTTCACAAATAATTACAATTTATCCTTCACTATAATTAATAGTTTTCTTTTACAAAGCTTACAATTTTGTGTTTGAATCTTAACATATTTGCCTCATATTTTATATCATTAGGGAGATTATTAAACAGGTTCAGCCCCTTGTATAGCAAACTGTTTTGTGCTGCAGTCGTTCTAAAATCATTATTATTCCTTAAGTTGTATGGCTGCACGCCCGAGACAAATTGCAATTGCGAGCTTAAATATCTAGGTACCAAATTAAATTTGATTTTAAAAACAAACATTAATACATTCATCCATATTCTTTGCTTAACCGACAACCATTTTAGACATTCAAGCATAAATCTAGCTGATACCCGATTGCCACACATAAGAACTGCACGCATTCCCTTGTTTTGCAATCTTTGCAGCCTGTCAATATTGTATCCCGCGCTTAGGAAAATTATTGTTGAGCAATATTCGAAATGCGGCTTTATAAGGACATTATATATGTTTATGCAATTTTCTTACATATATAATCAGTATGCTTATCGAATTTAAGATTCCGGTCAATTATTACTCCTAGGTATTTTATCTCTGTTACTTTTTCCACTACATCATTATCTATTATTATATTTCTATCTGTTTCAACATTTATAACCATAGATTTAGTTTTCCTTGCATTCAAGCTTAGCTTGTTCATTTTAAAGAATGCACCAATTCTTCGCAAGTCATCGTTAATCCGCATTATACACTCCTCCGGGGAATTACCGCACACGTATACTAGCGTGTCATCCGCAAACAGACACACCTCCGAATGTCTAACCACTTTTCCAATATCATTCATATATATGATGAATAACAGTGTTCCCAGTATTGCACCTTGAGGAACACCCAAATTTACTTCTCTTTCCCTTGATAGCTCATTGCCAATCCTTGTTCGCTGTTTCCTTCCTGCCAGATATGTGGCAAACCATCTCAACGCCACGCCCCTTATGCCGTATTTTTCCAGTTTCATCAGCAGAATTTCTCTGTCGATTGTTTCAAACGCGCGTTGAAGATCTAGGAAAACTGCTACTATACACTTTTTTGCCACAACTTCCCCCCTCCATTGAGATAACACCAGATTCAGCATTGACTCGCAGCTGTGGTTACTCCTAAACCCTGATTGTCGATCAGATAGCAAGCTTCGTGTCTCCAAATACTCAGTTAGCTGCTTGTGTACGATTTTCTCCAAAATTTTGCTTTCCAATCTCAACGTGTTTATCGGTCTAAAGTTTTCTGGATTTTCCGCGTTTTTAATTTTTCCAATTGGGACAACTCTAGATTCCTTCCAACAATTCGGAAACGTACCACATTCTAAGGATGAGTTTATTACCCTTAAGAAAGCCGAACCAATAATATCGAATGCTTCCATTAACATACGCGCCGTTAGTCCTTTCCAGTCTTTTTTATTATTCATTTCTTTAATAATTAATTTTAGTTCATTCAAGTCTATCGTTCTGAGCACAAATTCGTTTCCGCTATCTTCAATCAAATTTTCATATCTCTCATTTTGTATGTTGTTATGTATTTCTACGATGCTTTCGACAAAAAAATCGTTCATGCAGTTCACTATATTACTCGGCTCTATCACAGCCGTTCCATTTATTATAAGTTTATCTATCTCTTGTCGCTCCTGCCCGAGAATTAACTTTTTAATATTCAGCCACATTGTTTTTTGGTCTCGCGATCGTTCATCAGTTTTTCTAACATACAGGTTTTTTGCTCGTTTTAACTCTGCTACAAATTTATTTCTGATGACTCGATAATTGCTCCAATCCACCTGACGCTGTGTTATTACTGCTTTTCTATACATTTGTACTTTTTGGGATTTCATATTGCGAAGTCTGGTATTATACCACATATCACAGTTAGTTCTGGTATTTATATTCCTATATCTAGTCATGACTCTGAGGGCATTACTTATAGAATCACTAAATATCACAGCCATTATATCACAGTTCTCGAGGTTCGGTATCGTTATAAAATTACTATTTGTCAAAATATCACAGAAAGTCCTCTTATTAAATTTCACTGATGAAATGTTCTTGACCGACGGATGCCAAATTCGCCTTTCCACCTTAATCTCAATATCAAGCGATTCATGATCGCTTATTTTGTGGTCATTTTCTATTTTCACACTAATATTTTTCACGTTTGTTATAACATAGTCAATTAGAGTTGATGATATTTCAGTTTTCCTCGTCGGCTCATTTACTATTTGTTTAAATGCACAGTCTATGATTATTTGCTGAAGCCGCCGCTTGCTTGCACTGTTCTCGAGTCAATTTATGTTAAAGTCACCCATTATTATTATGGAACTCGTCTGTTCCGACTCATCCATCTTGGATGCCAAGAATTCAATGAATTCAGTTTCCGGGGAATTCGTCCTGTGAGGCGATCTGTAGAATCAACACGTACTGCATTTCGCGATAATGCACTTTCACCGATAACCACCATACCTTCTTATCCACAGCTGATATACTCGTTGACTGGATTTGCCATTCTCGTTTAATGTATATTGCAGCACCGCCCGTATGACTAGATACACTATCACATCTCACAAGGTTATATCCGTTAATCGCTATTTCAGAGTCTTCTATTATTTCCGTTAAGTGCATTTCCGATAATGCAATGAACTCATATTCATTTTCAGCCACCAGCACGCTTAGCTGCTCGAAATTAGATCGCATTCCACCTATGTTCAGATAGAAACAGCTAATACTACTTTTTGGTTGCTAATATTGCACTCTTTCCCCTTCCTAACGTATCTTTCTCTGAAGTATTTCACAACTCTGGTCCCTGCTGTCGTGATCAGTCCTTATATCATTCAGTCTCAACTGCTCCTTTGCCCTCACACAATTTATGCATTTTGACTCCGCATTTTTACAATCCTGATGCCTATGGCCGGCCTCTCCACACTTTGCACATATTTGGCTCTGCTCCTTGCAGACAGTCGAATAACGGTTGTATCCCCAGCACTTAAAGCATCTCAACACGTTTAGGCACTCGTAGACTGCGCATCTGTCCCATCCGATGTTTATTCTTCCATCCTTCAGCACTTTATGGAACGAATTTCCGTCAACCTCGATAATTGCATTATACACTCGCTGATTTTTCTTTGATTTATATATTTTGATGCATTTAATTGTTTGGAACTCTAATATGTTTTGATTCCTTATTGCCTTCACTATGTACTCCTCGTTCATCTCCTCCCTAATTCCTGTCACCAAAATCTTAGGATTCCGCAATCCAGGCAACTCAACAACATAATTTTCTCCCATTTTTTCTTTGATCTCTCTCGTCAAAATATCTCGATCCTTGTTTGTTGCATACTGTATTGCTATTGCTCCGTTCTGCCTATTCTTCATAACATCAACTTTCACTTTTAGCTCAGTTGGATTTATTTTTGTTTTCATTTCTTTCTTCGTTTTTTCATTATCTTGCACACTCTTAGGCTTAAGCACAACCGGTGCACTCTTTAAACCTCTCCTGAGCTTCGCCGCATACGTCTCTTTTCCACTTGCACCGCTTTCGTCCATCATCATTTTCTTCACCTCATCACACGTTTTCATATTCTCTTTTTTGTTGCTATCAATCTCTTTACAGATTAGGCTAGATTGCTCTTTAATTGTTTCCGCAAATGATGTCAATCCCTTCTCAACTTCACTTATCTTCTTCTCACACGCTTCTTGCACTTTAGCCACCTTTCTAACTCTCTCTATGTAGCGGGACTCAATTGCCTCTAGCAACTGCTTAATTTCGCTCTCATTTGATTTCAGGGAGTCATTGAACTCCCGCTTATATTCTTTTTGGTAATTATTATTCTTCTTAACCACTTCCTGCATTTCCCGCAACACAAGGTCGACGTTCTGTATGTATTGCATACAGTCATCACACATAAACCGCAGCATTGCGTTCGTATTGAGTGCATTGCTCGAGTACTGGTCTATGCCCGAACACTTCGCTGTCGAATGATAGCACTTCCCACATACTCCCTCGCACCGAATGCCAGTTTCGCCCTTAATGGCGTTTTTGCACTTATTGCACTCAGTCATTTATTTGACAATTATTTTTAAATTCGCACTGTAGTCCTATCTACTCAATCGAATTTCTTTTAACAGTTTGATTCAATCACAATATTAAACTTTAAAGTTAAATATTTCTGATTCGTTTTTCCTTTCTACGATAAACGATGTCCGCACTGCACGTCTTCACAGTTCGAAAGCCAATAGAAGTGAAAAAAATATATTATTGTTTTGAACTAATTCGTGCGTGTTGTTTTTTTTTTCTTCTTCTCATCCAATATTGAAGCTATTCTGAACATTGATCGAGTTATCAAGAGATGAGATGTCTGAGTTGAAGCCATTTTTGTTTGACAGCATTGACAAGTCACTCATTCGAGGAGAGTGGGAAAAATGGTTGCGTTCGTTTCAGATATATGTCGACGCTGAAGAGATCACGACGGCCATTCGGAAAAGAAACAAGCTGTCACATTTGGGTGGACAGCAACTGCAAACAGTGTGTTACTCTTTGCCAGGCGCAGTAGTAGAGTATGATACGGCGAAAAAAAACGATTTTTATAAAATATTGATAAACAAACTAACTGAGTACTTCTCGCCGAAGCAAAACGTGGCGTTTGAGAGATATCTGTTCAGAAATATTGTACCAGCAGAGGGAGAGAATTTCTCTAAATTTGTGCTACGTCTACGCCAACAGATGAGCAAGTGTTCGTTTGGCGAGACCAAGGAGGAAATTGAAAAAATTTGTCTCATGGACAAAATAATTGATGTGTGGGCTTCAGCGGATTTAAAGAGGAAACTGTTAGAGAAGGAAAGCACGCTGTCGAATAGACGAAGAAATCGGTAAGTAGTCCCAGGCCATGTCCTCTAAGCCTGATATTGAAAGCGTAAGCAGGATCAAATCCCACAAAGTTCGGCATAGCGTTGCATATGAAGTGCAATTAGTGTGGGCGACTGAGCCATTTTTCTCGTAAATGCAGAACAAACTTGAAGCGACAGCAAGCAAACCCTTTTAATGGAAACTGGAAAAATCGTCGAGCTAATATACATACGATCAATCGAGGAAGAAGAGATCCAGTGTACAAAGCGAAACGATTCTTGTTTCTTGGTATCGAGCGACGGAGAAGTGGAGGAAAATGTAAGATGCCGAATCGGTGGTTAACCGATCTCGTTGATTATTGATTCAGGGTCACGATTTAACCTATTGAGTCAGAGAGATTGGGGGTGCGTCTCAATAAGAGAAAGGCAACTATTTTAAACGTTCGTACTGATTCAACCACCCAATTTAGAGCTTATGCGTCTAAGCAGGCGCTTACAATTGTTTGTGTTTTCGAGGCTTCAATTTCAGTTCATGGCGACATTTTTGCAACATTTTTCGTCATTGAAAACGGGAGACAGTCGTTGCTTGGTCGACAAACTTCAGTTAACCCCTTCCCGCATGAATTATTAACGAAATGAAAAACAAATATTTTTCCTCCACAATCTTATATATTAATAGGCGAGCACAAAAAGTTTATTGCTTATAACTTTAGTTATATACTTTCTTTTGAGCTGAAATTTTAACAGATGGTATATATTATCAAAATCTATTGCGGGGAGTATAAATGGGCTATATCTGACTTCTATATCTACTTTTATCGGCGAAAGAGTTTTTCAATAAACACATTTTTGCTCTTTCCGTGCTCTTAATTTTCATGTGCAAATTTCAGCGTTGTTTTTGTTGTTGTTTCATAGCAGATATTGTTTCCGTGCTTGGTACGTTAAGAGTAAAAGACAAAGAGAATAGAATATCACAAACAATTATAAGCAGTGCTGCCAACTCCTCAGAAGCAAAATACGCTAAAACTTAGTGATTTAACATAAAATTTTGAAAACGTTTCTTGAAAATTAATTTATGAGAAATCACTAAATCTATAATATTAACAGTTTTAAAAAATTGCTTTTATTGAGAAACAAAAAGTGTGCACGAAAACAATAATGGTTGAATATAACAACAACAATATAAGTATGCACATTTGGTATGAACGCAACAAAAATAGCTAAGCGCTAAATTCGCTAGATCTAAAAAGCGCTAAGTTGGCATCACTGGCTATTTGCTTTCATACGCTCTCAATGTATGTATGCATTTAAGTATGTCCCAGCCGGAAATGTCCCGGTGAAACATCAATGATTTCAGCGTGACATAGAGGCGCGACTCCTCCTGATTATACACCAACTTTCTAATGAAATTAACACACAAGCGGCATTGGCAGTCATAACAGCATATGTCACGAGTTGGTCATCGAAAGTGGAGTAGATCTACTCCGTCGTACCGATACCTCTATCGATGACAGTGCCATTGGAGTTGCGATGAATAGCATTACCTCTCGATGACACTGCCATTGCAATTGCGATAAAAAGCAACTTCTCTCGATGGCAATGCCATTGCAATTGGGAAGTACTCAAATTTTCCCCTTGATATTCTTGGTGAAAAAATTAATGAATTTGTCGTGAATGAGAATTTTTCCGGCTGGGATTGACATACTTAAATGCTTACATACATGGAGCGTGTGAAAGCAAAAAGCTTTTCGCTACTGCAGAGAAGAGCAAAATGAACGCAAGTAAAACAAACTTCAGCCAGGAAGTAGGGCTCTTCGTGATCGTACGAGGAATACACGACTACGCGAAAACACTCTGCGTGCAAACGCTACTGAAAATGAAATAGGAGGTGTTGAAGACGAAAAAAAAAAAAACAAATAAAATATTCAAACTAAAAATATGAAAAACTAAAAAACAAATCCAAAACTGTGTTTAGAAATTCATGTTCCTATGTATGGGGCATTTCACGTCAAGTGTACCCGCTCAAAAAACTTCATAGCTGGGATTTCGATGAAACTTGGTGAAAATGTTGCGCTATGAGAGTACATGAATTGTGCAAAAGGAGGAGGGGAAATTTTACCGGGTGCCTAGATACAGGGTGTCAAACTTTCAGGCCTTTTTGTATTCAAAAAATTCTACGTCTTGCAAATTGGAAAATGAAAATAATGTAATAAAGGATTTTTATAGATTTTTTTCTGCTCTTTCTGAAAAAAAATATTACGATCTCCACAAATTATTATTTATGCAAAAAAAAACGGTTTTTATTTTTAAAATCAATTTGTCGCCCAATGCGACATTTTTAATTTTTTTTTAAAATAATTTTAAACGAAAGATGAGCTTTTTTTCTATAAGATAAAGTCTTAATTGAAGTGGGATCTCCAAAACTTACGAGTAAACGGAGGTGTTGAACCCAGCACGACCCTCGCGCCAAGCACGCAGAAGCCGCTATTCAGCTTTATCAACTAGAAAAGTTCAGCAGCCACATATATGGCTTCGTTTGCGAGAAGGGGTTAAACTTAACGTTTGACGGCTTGGTATACAGGTAAATAAAGTTGAATGTTCCAGTGTTGATCAGTTTCCTAAATGGAAAAACACAATAGTAAGGCTATCAGTCGACCCGAAGGTGGAACCGGTGAAGCAGCCCCTACGACGCGTGCCGATTGCATTAGAAGGAAAAATGACAGAAAAACTCGAAGAAGGTCTTCGGCTAGATATTATCGAACCAGTGGTGGGGCCCAAGCCAATGGATATCTCCACTAGTAATTTTATTAAAAGAAAATGGTGACCTCCGACTGTATTTGCACATGCGTCGTGCAAATAAGGCCATTCGTAGGGAGAACTATTCATTGCCAACTTTTGAAACATTCATGACAAAGCTAAAAGGAGCAAAATATTTCTCACGGTTGGACATGAAAAATGCCTATCACCAGCTTGAACTAGACAAAGATAGTAGAGAGATAACGACTTTCATCACTCACCGGGGCTTATTTAGGTACAAGAGGCTCGTATTCGGGGTCAATTAAGCTCCCGAAATTTCCCAACGATTACTCGAAGAGTTATTGGCGCCATGCAAGAACACTCTCAATTACATAGATGATGTAATCATATTCGGTAGCGACATGAACGAGCATGATAAGGCAGTACAATCGGTGTTGGGAAGATTCGCTCAAAACAACGTTCTGTTACATGAAGAGAAATGTGTGTGGAAAACGAATAAGCTGAAATTTCTTGGACACATATTATCAGATCAAGGTATTTCGGTTGCGGTAATAAAAATGTTTCGAGCACCCAAAAACAAAGAAGAGACAAGTAGTTTTCTCGGGCTGGTCACATATGTTGGTAAGTTTTTACCAGATTTAGCAAATGACACCGACCCACTTAGGCGACTTTTGAAAGCAAACTGCAAATTTATTTGGGAGAAAAGAGAGCAGGAAGCTTTTGAGAGGCTCAAAGAAAGGTTAGCAAAAATACCGAATTTGTCGTATTTTCATCCAAGCCTAAAAACACGAGTAATAGCTGACGCGAGTCCCGTGGCGTTGAGTGCGGTCTTGCTTCAGTTCAATACAGATGGAGAACCACTCAATATATCCTTTGCTAGCAAAAGTTTATCTGCTGTAGAAAAAAGATATTCACAGACAGAAAAGGAAAGTTTAGCCCTAGTCTGAAGCGTTGAAAGATTCTATTACTATTTAACAGGACTAGAATTTGAACTGGTGACAGACCATAAACCCTTAGAAGCTATTTTTAAGCCAACGTCCAAGCCACCGGCTCGAATTGAAAGATGGCTCTTACGGCTTTAAGCCTTTAAATTCAAAGTGATTTACAAGGCGGGGAAAGGAAATATTGCTGACTAATTGTCCAGGCTTTGCCAAACTGACAATACACGATCATTTGACTGGAAAGGGGAACATAGAATACTACAAGTCGTATCCAACGCAGTACCGACATTGCTGACAGTCTCAGAGATAGCTAAAGAGAGTCTTGGGGATGAAGAGGTAGTCGATGCAATGACCTCCCTCAACAATAATTCTTGGGGTCCTCCGGCGGGTAACAGTTTTTATAATTTCCGTTTGGAACTATCAACTGTTGGCAGTATACTCCTACGAGGAACTCGGATACTCATTCCAAAAGTGTTGCGGTCAATGGTCCTTGAACTTGCCCACGAAGGACATCCGGGGCAATCAGCGATGAAACGGAGGTTAAGGTCTAAGGTTTGGTGGCCATTTATTGACAGAGAGGCGGAAAATTTTGTAAAGGCTTCTCGAGATTGTCTTATGGTTTTACATCCGTCAAATCCTGCACCAATGAAAAGACATCCGTTTCCGACCGGCCCTTGGATATGCATAGCCACTGATCTTTTGGGACCGTTACCTAATAATGACTATGTGCTCGTGTTAATTGATTACTATTCCAGATATATAGAGCTAAAGTTCCTAAGAACTATCACCTCAAAGGTAATTATAGAATTGATGAATGAGATATTTTGCAGGCTGGGCTTTCCAAAATCAATACGAACGGATAATGGCAGGCAGTATGTCAGTAAGGAGTTTAAAGACTTCTGTCGGACAAGTGGTATTGATCAGATAACCACTCCATCCTATTGGCCACAAGCAAACGGAGAGGCGGAAAATATGAACAGATCATTGGTAAAACGGTTGAAAATAGCCTGGTCAAACAGGGAAGATAACCAACAAGAAATTCGGAACTTCATGTTAATGTACAATGTTACGCCGCATAGCACGACGGGATTTGATCCACCTGAATTAATGTTTGGAAGGACAATCAGAGATAAAATTCCGGGTATTTAAGACATAATAGGGAATTTCGACGATTCAGAAGCGAAAGATTTAGACTGCGCGAATTAACAAAAAGGGAAAGAAGCGGTCGACAAAAAGAGAGGGGCAAAGGAAAGGGAACTAGGTATAGGTGACCGAGTCGTTGTGAAGAATGTTGTCTTTCCGCACAAGCTGACGCCGACCTTCGACACCACCGAATACGAAGTTTTGGGAAGGGAAGGCAATATTGTGCAGGTGCGTGGTGGTGGAAGAACTCTTACTAGAAATGTCAGCCACCTGAAAAAGGTTACGGATACGTCAGCTGCAGACCATCAAGTCAAAAGCAAGCGAACTGAAGAAGAATACGTGACCATGTGCGAATAAAAACTAATGCAAAAATGGAGGGATGCGGCAACCGGTTCTGAGTAGGCTTTGAGATATGAAATAATAATTCAATATAAAAAAATGAAAAATATAAAATGTTCAGTCGATTGTGACGAGCGGAACGATCTCAATCTGTTCACTTAATCAAACAGGAAATAAATAAAGGATTGACAACAAACTATAATTAGTTGATCCTTATTATTTGGGGATCCAGTAATGACCAAATAGGCGGTTGTTACATCATTCAATGCCCGAACATCGATGCACAACCTTTTGTCTCCATCTGGCTTCGGCACCAGATGGATGTCCAAAGCCATTTATTCCTTAAAAATTTGGATGTTTCAAGATCAGTTTCCAATGTCTCCTCAAGAAAAGCAACAAGTTCAAGACGTTTGCTTATTTGTTGTCGGAGTGTACAACAAATATTGGTTTTTGTCTCCACTTCCCGCAATGGCACCTAGAAACGATTTAGAGTTTCTTCAGAGTTTAGAAAGGTACACAACGGAATTAAATTTGCTTCTAACTGACTAAAGGTGAATTCATTTCTTTATATTTTATAGGTACAGACGTATTAATCCTCAGATAGCAGAAACCGCAAAACGGAAATTTGAGAATCACTTGTGGTATCTTGGCTTGTGGGGCTATCCTTTTTCGATAGGTCGCTAAGTGTTGACATTCACAAAAAAAATGGCGGAATCAATTAGACATAACCCAGGAGATGAAAAAACATTGAAAATGGCTGCTAAAAAACTTCTTATTTAAATGCCAATTTGTACGATTTCGTTACCAACAACAAGCAGCTATTTTTTCAAAAACTCGAAATATCTACAGATTTTGCAATGCTTCACCCTACTGAGTGGCTTAATAACAGCGCTTGTGTTAGCGGTCTTCAAATTGTTACGCAGCTTAATGTTATAAATGATTAAGCAGAACGAGGTGTAGCATTAGTTACTGAACTTAATAGTTCAATATCATAAAATGAAGAACAAAAACAATATTTGCTGCAGGTGCTAGATAACCACAGAAAAAATTGAAAAAATTTTTCAAAAAATTAAATCCTTTCAGTTTAATTTTTTTTTTTTTTTAATTTTTTGATCCAAAAAATGTACAACTATATAAAGCGTGAGAAAGGGTAATCTTCGCGCAAAAATACAAAAATGCTAGCTTTTTTTTTTGCAAGAACAAAATAAGAAAAATATTTGATGTAGAAAAACGATAATGTTCGCTGAGGAGTTAAATTTCATACGAAAAATTCCGCCAAAAATAACCGACAAAAATTTTTCAAAAAAGTAAGAAACCCAAAAATTATTTGGATTATTGTTAATAATCTGCCATCGAAAAATTATCCATATGTGTTTTTGTTTGGACAACACATTATTCAAAAGGTTTAAAGTCATAAATAGCTCAAAAATGACCTTCAAACGATTTTTGCCACACCAAGGTCAAAATTTTTGGGGTCTTGAAATATTTTTCTTCTCATTTGGGGTAGACCTTTCAGAAAATGGACGCGCACCGAAGAAAAATAGACACATAATTTTTCCCATACATTTTTGAACCGGTCTAATGTATATATTCGTTGCCTTGCTTGCATTTTACGAAAGGGCCCGGATGGTCCATATGCAAGACTTGGAACGGAACTTTAGGTATATTCATACCATAAAACTGACACTCCTTACTTTTCGGCGAGCGTAATAACTACATTCGATACATGACTTAATGTAGCTTTTTACCATGTTACGCATCTTTGAAAGGATAGTATTGATGACTCATTAGCTTTTCGCTTCCAGCTACATTTTGGCTATGATTAAAAACCATTTCTTAAATTTATTCTTACGTTTTTTCTCTAAATGCTTCATTTTTCTAAAATAAATATATTTAACCAAGGTATTGAAATTCATCGTCAACAGTAAGGAAATTGGATGAAAAAATTGTTATTCAAAGTTTTTGTACTCACCATATTGTATGCGTATTTTAATATTTTAATATAAATTTATATATTCTTTTTGTTAGTTGATGTCGCATTTTACTTGCGCCGCATTTTTCATTTTTCATATAAAATTTTTATTCAAGGTACTCTGTTATGCCGTTATGGCGATTGTGCTGCTAAAGTGTCCTTCGGAAGTTTCACTCACACCCGGACCCTGACGAATTATATTTCACCACTGTTCGACAGGTTATAGCAGTGCAGTACAAAATGGGTTTCAATAAAATAATTGATAAAATTCGGTACGTTCGTGTCGTTTTTCATTGAAGTGCCTTTCGGAAGTTTCACTCACGCCCAGGCCCCACTGAATTAGGTTTTACAACTGTTCAGTAGGTTGCAATGAAAAACTCAAATATATTCAATATATATCAATCTTACCCAACTGTGGCCAAAGGTCTTTGCTTCATTTTTGATGATTTGTAAGTTTGAACGCCGAACTGTTGTAAAAGGATCGTGATTCGTTCCCGACTATCCTGAGTCGAACACCGACTGCGCCGTAAAATGGTGTGTCGTCCTACCGGCTGCGCCATAAAATGTTGCTTACTTAACTGCCCTTATCCCTAACTATACTGAGATCCACACTTTGTCGTCCTGGCTCGTAAGTAGGTTCAACAAAGTTTAGATCTGATTGTTACTTCTCGATTCCAAACCGCCACTCCTCTTCCATTGATCGAAGCTTCGCTTAAATAGATCAATATTGTTGTTTTTGTTTCGAGTTACGCCAATAGCTTTATTGCTAAATTTCCATATCGGCTTTTATTGTTGACGTAGGTCAGCGGTTGAAGGCGTTCTTATGCACAGCTTATGCAGTTGTTTATGATTGCTGACTCGGCTTCTTGCATACGTTGCGTTAATTGTATAAGCATCTCTGGCTGTTGTTTTTGTTTAGCTGTATTTGCGAGCTTCCGATCGTTGCATAAGCTCTTGACTGAAAAAGCATGTGGTTGTTGCTTTGCCGTTCTACCTTGAACCTCTGGTCATAAGCTGGTTTTGTTGTTGCTAAAAAAGTGTCGACTTCCATTCTTGGTGTTGTGTCGTCGAACTCCTCTGCTGCGTTTTAAATGTTTTTATATGTTTTGGCACTTTTCCCGCTTAGAGCTGGTAGCGTGACGTTAGAGTGTGACGTCTCGTTTTTCGACTCACAACACTTGTTAACATCATTTTTATACCCAGCGTAAGCAGGGTATACTAGTTTTGTGCAAATCTTGTAACAGCCAGAACTAAGCTCAATAGATATAGACATCTATATATAATATATAAAACTTGAAATTTTCCTCGGAAAATAGACGAAAAATGGTTAAAATATGCATGAAACGCCCTCTGGCGGTAGTCATAGGTAAAATTAAAGATCAGAAATAAATTTGTCGACCCCAAAAACCCCCCATATATACATAAAAAAGATAATATAACGATGAATAAAAAATCGAATTTTGAATCAAAATGATGTTAGGGGGAAAAAATCGTTTTTTGAAAAGTGGGAGACTCGAAAATCGAGATAGACCTATGGTTCCTTCGGCAAAGTTGCTTAAAATTACCCCCAGAACACCGCTAGGGGGTAGGTCTAATCGAATTTTTCGGCTCCATACAAATTGGCCCGTCCTAATATATATATTAGGGTGATGACTTTTAGGGTTTTTTTCTAAATTCAAATTTCCTGTATCATATTTCGATGAGCTTTTCTTAGAGCTTTCATAAAATATAACTTTCAAGGTCATTTGATAAAAAAAATGTCATGCACAAACTCATTTGAAAAATTTAATTTTAGTTTTTTTTATCGTTTTTTCCATCTACTGCTAGCAGAGTCACTCCTAGAGGGGTGAAATGTATGACCAACCCCTATTAATTTTGGCTCCCTAATAATTCTTCCGAACACACCCCTCCTCTATCTCCTCGCCTTAAGGGGGCTCCCATACAAAAGTAATTTTTTTATGTTTTTCCCCCCACCGTCCGAACTTGGCCCAGAGGCGTCCTAGAGGGGTCAAATGTATTACCGACCCCCAATATTTTTTTAATTCCAGCAATTTTTCCAAACATACCTAGCCTCTATCTTTAATACTTAAGGTGGTCCCCATACAAATGTTCAATTTTTTCCATTAATTTTTTCATTAATTTTCATAACTTTCACTGAGTCACTCGTAGAGCTGTAAAATGTGAGATCAACCCCCATTATTTTTTCCTCTATAACAACTTTCTTCAACAAACCTGTCTCCTATCTCCCCTCCTTAAGGGAGCTCCCATACAAAATTCATTTCTTCTTTATAAATTTTTCCCTGCCATCCTTTCATAACAAATGCAACAAAGCAATATGAACTCAGTTTTATTTTTCATAAGATTAGCAGCCGTAAGATTATATATGTTTTATATATATTAGATATATTTTATAACTTTAAATCGGTTCACATATTTTTTCTATAATCGTCCCCATGTTTTCCGTTTTAAAAACCATCGAATGACTATAATTCTCTATTAGTTTTTTCCACCGCGGAAAGTATATAAGGCGGTGAGACTTATAATTTAAGTTTATCCGTGCAATAAAACGGATCTTTTTGCAACATTTTTAAACTTGTATATGGGCATTTCCATGATGTCGAATGCGACATTCGCACGCATTCTCAGTGGAAAAAGAAATATACGAAAATTTTTTTTTTTTTTTGGACAAATGGCGGAAGTTATAGCTCTTGACTAGCACTGTAATTGGTGCTAAGTTTGATTTCTGGAAATTGTTCCTTTTCAAGATAATTACAAAAAACTAAGGCATTCGCACGCTACAAAAACAGAAGTCAGTTTTGAGGCGAACAGTTCAACCACTGATTTCAGCGAAACTTGAGGCAATATTTTAATGCGACTAATTTTGTAATATTGTACATTGATGAATCTTAGAACTGGTTTTTATTTGATTCAAAAATATTAAACAGTTTAGTTTTTTATTTTATTTTAATCACTGTCGCACGCTACATGTCGAATGCTACATTTGGTTGCATCATACGTTTTAATTTAATGTGTACTTTTCATTTAATTGGACATGAAGAAGATGATGATAAATGACTTTTAATGTTTTCAATATATTTATTTTCACAAAAAAAAAATTATAAACTTAAAATAGCTTCAACAAAAAAAAAAAAAAAAAAAAAAAAAAAAAAAAAAAAAAAGAATATTCATCCTTTACATAAAAAATAAAGAATAGAAACTAACTTAACTGTGAATAGTATTACTTATATTAAATAAAGATTTTTTAATGGAATATGCAGTCCTAGCTCGTTCAGGACTGCCCTTTTAATATGCCAACCGATGCTTCAAACTGTATTTTTAACATTGGCTTGTCATTGAGGCATTACCACTCCCACATTTAACTACTCCACGAATAGACCTACTGTGGTGAATTAGAGGTCAGTTGTCTTACACAAAATACTCTACATTTTGACTAGTCATGTTCAGGGGCAACTCAGAGTACTCCTTTTCGGTAAGTTGACCTATCGCACCCTTGCTACAAAATCGGTACAACTCAAAATTTCGCATTTCTGGAACAATCATTCATTCTCTATTGAAACTTGCAAAAAATAATTATTTTTCTTAACTTAGTTTATTCTTAATCGACTACTGCATCAGTCTATATAAACATTAATTTACTAGGTGTTGAGTTTCTTGCAGAAAAATGTGGTTGAAAATAAAAAATTTGAAATGGGTTTAGGAGCAAGGGTGCGAAATTTATAAATTTTACACCTACGATGTCGCACGCTACAAACTTCAAATATGTCTCAGGGCCAAAGCGTTGATTATTTTGCAACAAAATTTTTTTCATTTAATTGCAATACAAATTGCTGTTTGCTGCGAATATTTGAGGCGCGTTGCACAAACACCTTTGACTCACTGATAACAAATGTTATTTTTCAATGTCGCACGCTACAACGCAATAAACGATAAAGTAAAGAAAAAATTTTCCGTAATTGGCGATTGCATCGTTCCCTTTGCATTTTTCTTACATTCCTCAAATATAAAACGATATTCAAAAGTGCAAATTTCAAAGCATAGTGGATGTTATTACAAACAATAATCAAAACAAAACGGGAAGAGAAATATTCAAAACATAACTTTTGCACTTGTGCGACTTTGTATTTGAATATTTCTAAATGTGTTATGAATATATGTGGAGTATGTTTAGATTAGTAAAATTTGATCGATTCTCTATAAATATATTGTAAAACAACATACTTTTATAGGCTTTGAATTTTTTGACTGCGGTTGACATTTCTGTGGAAATGCCCATATATATGGTGTCAAAAATATGTCGTTCAAGAAAAGTTCTTCTAACATCGAAAAAAACAAGAAAATCTGGAGAAATAACTTGGTCCAATTTCAAGCAAAATCGAAAAGAGGCATCGTTCAAATTTATGAAGAGCCCCTGAATAAACGGGGTCGTATGCCCAAAAAGAAACACATCATTGGACGTTTCAAGTTTCTTGAGTCCACAGCCAGAGAACGGAAGGAGAGGATCATTGTTATTGCTCTAGAGCTTAAAGCGCTATGGAGCAAAAGGCTTAACTTTCCTCATATAACTGATCAGGCCATTCATGCTAAGCTAGTAAAGCTTCTGAAGGAATATGAGCGATGCAGAAAGAAACAAAACTTCGATTCATTGAATGAATTATTTGATGTGACCAAAGAAAAAGGCGAATGGTTGTGTAACGAGGATAAAAATCTGTATAAAATTCAAATTGCAAGCAAGGCCCAGGTTGGCTATGCCACTGAAAAATACGCTGCTGCTACTACCATCCACCCATCTAAGCAAAAGAAGACAGTGCATATGACTGCGTCAACCAGCTCAGCGCCACCTTGTTTTCCAGAAAGTGACAACGAGTCATCGGACAATATCGAAAATAATCTTTGGACTGATTCGGATATACCATCAACGAGCAAACAGAAATATAGCAAAACAGATATTGCAAGACGCCTTGTAACAAGCTTGAAGCTTTCGTCCCATGGAGCAGCCAAGGTGAGTCGCCAGATTTCTGGTGAAGGCATTAAAATCCCAACTCCATGTCAGTCAGCGATCCACAAAAGCGTCTACAAGAGAGCTTCTGAAGTCAAGAAGCACTTGTTGAACTCGCTTCATCTGGAGAAGTGGAGCTTATGTTACACTTTGATGGCAAGCACATTGATGGTTCTGAGTATCAGGCCGTGGTTCTCAAAAATGAATCAAGGGAAATAAAGCTGGGTGCCCTTAAATTAAAGGATGGGAAGGCTGAAACCATTACAGAAGGACTTCGGGATTTGTTAGAGGAGTTTAACCTATGGGGATCAATTGCTATGATTGTTGCAGACACCACAAGCGTAAATACTGGCAGGAAGACGGGCGTTGTTGTTCGGCTGCAGAAACTCTTTGAAGACAAGAGTCCCCTCAAACCCAAGTTTATTAGCTGTCAGCACCATGTGCTGGATCGCATTCTGCCTATTGTGATGGATGATGATATCCAGGGGTCGACCAAGTCACCAAATATCGAGTACTTCTTTATTCAAGATTTGGTTAGGAATTATGCTGAACTGAAAGCCGATTTCAGAAATGGTAAATTCAATATAAAGGAAACGGATGGCTGGAGAGATGACATGAAGTTTCTGTTCCACCTCACTCGTGTCTTCCGTTACTTCACTGAGAGGAACGAAATGCCCTTCGTGAAGTTTCAACCGATTCCAAACATCAGCAATGCGCGCTGGAACTGTCGGGCCATTCTAGTCCTCCTTGCATTTATTCTTATGCCTGCAATCCGGCACAGGCTGCGTAAAGTTTGTACTTTTATTTCGTACTCATGGGCTCACCATTGGTTCAGTAATCAAATTTTCCGATCTGAAGATTTTGGTGAACTTTTTGAAGTTCTAAGTGACTGGCCAAGAGCTCTCAAATGCTTAAAAACACACTGGAAAACGGATGAATCTCCAATCAACATTGCCCGAAGCAACCAGTGCTGTGAGCGTGCAATTAAAGTTATGCAAGACCTGCCGCAAGAAGGACAATCTCCCATTGAGATTCATTTTGGCCAATGACATTATCATGAATTATTAACTTTCCAATAAATTTGACCATACAGCTACTAATCTTATGAAAAATAAAACTGAGTTCATATTGCTTTGTTGCATTTGTTATGAAAGGATGGCAGGGAAAAATTTATAAAGAAAAAATGAATTTTGTATGGGAGCTCCCTTAAGGAGGGGAGATAGGAGACAGGTTTGTTGAAGAAAGTTGTTGGAGAGGAAAAACTAATGGGGGTTGGTCTCACATTTTACAGCTCTACGAGTGACTCAGTGAAAGTTATGAAAATTAATGAAAAAATTAATGGAAAAAATTGAACATTTGTATGGGGACCACCTTAAGTATTAAAGATAGAGGCTAGGTATGTTTGGAAAAATTGCTGGAATTAAAAAAATATTGGGGGTCGGTAATACATTTGACCCCTCTAGGACGCCTCTGGGCCAAGTTCGGACGGTGGGGGGAAAAACATAAAAAAATTACTTTTGTATGGGAGCCCCCTTAAGGAGAGGAGATAGAGGAGGGGTGTGTTCCGAAGAATTATTAGGGAGCAAAAATTAATAGGGGTTTGTCATACATTCCACCCCTCTAGGAGCGACTCTGCTAGCAGTAGATGGAAAAAACGATAAAAAAAACTAAAATTATATTTTTCAAATGAGTTTGTGCATGACATTTTTTTATCAAATGACCTTGAAAGTTATATTTTATGAAAGCTCTAAGAAAAGCTCATCGAAATATGATACAGGAAATGCGATCCAAAAAAAGTCATCACCCTAATATATATATATATATATTCTTGATCAGGATCAAAAACTTAATCGATTTAGACATGTCCGTCTGTCCGTCTGTCCGTCCGTCCGTCCGTCCATGTCCGGATCTCCAACGAAACGGCTCTACCAATCAAGTCTTAATTTGGCATACAGGTATATCGGGGTCCGAGTATGATCCTAAGTAAAGATGGGAGACATCCGCCCACTGCCACGCCCAAAAATATTCATTTGTGTCATTATTGTGTTTTCAGTAAAATGCTTGTAACTTGCGAACCACTAAACACATTTCATTGATATTTGGTGTACTGTTAAACTACGAGAAGAGACATGTCCTGGAAAAAATTGACCCCGTACCCCTCGAGCCACGCCCACAAATACGCCCAAAAATAAGGGTCCATCGTAATTTGTGAAGTAAAAGGCGTAGAAGCTTCAAATTCGCAACATAGGTTGACCAAGGCCAATGAAAAGTGTAGAAAAAAAATTTATGTGGCCCGCCCACTGCTACGCTCACAAATGGAGATTTTTCGTAACTTCCGAAGTAAAAGGCGTAGAAGCTTCAAATTCGCAACATAGGTTGACCCAGCCGATTGAAAGGTGAAGGACAAAAATGTTTGTAACCCACCCACTGCCACGCCCACAAATGGAGATTTTTCCTAAACTTTCGAAGTTAAAGGCGTAGAAGCTTCAAATTCGGAACATAGGTTGACCAAGGCGAATGAAAGGTGTAGGAAAATACTTTATGTGGCCCACCCACTGCCACGCCTACAAATAGAGAAGCAAAACATAGTGCGCTCATAATGTCGGGACGCTGGGTATTTCAAAGTCGGGCTTGACCGACTTTAGCTTTCTTACTTGTTTTAATTTTCAAGCGGTTATAGTTACCTAATGCATCACTTTAGCATAACAGTAATTTAGAAAAAATTACTTGGCATATCTCAGAGTACATTTTGATGTCACTTTGGAGCACCAAACTTTAACTCATAGATATATAGGGACCAAACAGTTGTAAAAAATTTTCATATTTTATCTAAAAATAGTTATGTTGGAAATATCGACATATTTCTGAGGAAAAGTTTGATGATATTTTAAGGGTTTTTTTTATATAAGGGTGGTATATTAGGATGGTAGAAAGCCGTCGAATATTCGAATATTTGAAAGCCAGCGGTTATTCGAATAGTTGCTTCAAACTATTCGAATAGCCGCTTTGTGTTCTTTCTAAATTTGTTTATATATAAATCTAAGGGTGAGCGTTTGTGTACAGAAGTATAGTTGTAGCAAAGACCTTATAACTAACAAGATGCGTAACGACCATACATTTGAAAATCCATAAGAATTTTCGAGGTGGCTCTATTAAAAAGCCACAGCCAAGGCATATTTTTGAGAGCGAAACGAAATCAAGTGGCTTCTGTGACATTCGTATTTTACGCCGATTTTAGTCGGCTGTGAGCTCAGTAACCGAATGGTAGCGTGAGCGCTGTGTCAAATAATAGTCGGTGAAAGATGTAGTAGCGTAACTATGTGAGTGAATATATATGTGCATTAGGCTGTCCCGAAAAATATTTTTTTTGAGCTACAGAATCGCCTCCGGTGTCAAAACTTGCGTAATTTTTCACAGATAACGACAAAGGTACAAAAAGTTCATTTAAATGTCATCTTGAGGGCTCTACCTCTCTTTGAAGTTTTCAATTTTTTCGTTTTTTTCCGTCTTTTTTTGATAACTTCCCAGAAGTCACCCCTACAGACATATAATGTATGACCAACTCCCATTATTTTTTTACCCCAAACATTTTTTTGAACAAACTTGCCCCATATCCCCGCTCCTTGAGGGGGTTCCCATACAAAAATATTTTTTTAATGAATTTTCCCCCCACCGTTCTAACTATCCCCAGGGTCCCCCTAGAGGGGTCAAATATATGACCGACCCCCATTAACTTTGTCCCCCTAACATTTTGTCCGACCATACTGACCCCCTATCTCCCCTCCTTAGGGGGGCACCCATACAAAACTACACTTCGTGTCTTGAGTCTTTACATGCATCCAGACCGAGAGAGATATGCAAAGACCTAAAAAACGAACGTGAAAACAGCGAATAATGCGTTTCAAAAAATATTTGTTTTGAATTAATTTTATGAATAGAAACCACTTACCGATTTTAATGGTTATAGCCTCAAAAAACTCTTCATAGATTGAGGTTTGCGGCAATTGACTAGAAAATTTTTTTTTTTTCTACTAGGGTCATTATTTGGCCAGTTAGGGGATGGAACCCAAAATTCAGTTTTAAAAAAAGGTAATAATTATAACATATTATTAAAACATACCAAAAACTAATCCAATATTCTTCATATTAGGCTCGTTTAAAAGGTAATTTTGTAAATTTTTCGAATATGCATACTGAACATGCTCGTTCTTGTTCCTACGCTATCTATATTATAAGGCTGGTCTCCAGTTCCCCAAGGAATGAAAAACTCCATATAAAAAAAAGCCAAAGAAATGCTTAAGAAATATTTCTTCAAGAAATTTTCTGCATGCAGTCCCCAGTTCGGCAAAAAAGTACTACATATTTTAATACGTTTTTTTTGACATAAAATGTGCACGGTAACCCCGGCTATCAGCAGAAATAATTGCAAATGAATTGTTTCTTGGAGAAATTTTGACAAGTGAGGTAGGTCAGTTGTGATTGTATAGAAATAGTGCATCCATTTTTCGGGTTTTTTCAAAAAAACATGGAGAAAAACCCCAAAAAACCAAAAACGCTTAATAAATTTCTCAAACGAGAATAAACGCGAATTAATATCGCTTGTTAAAGAGAGTAGAAGAATTTGCGCGCTTTTTATTCTGAACGTTTATAATCGCGCCTTTTTAATTTCTGTGCTTCGTTTCACTTTTTTGACACATGTGACATATGATAGATTGCCTCTGTTGCACTAAAAAGTTCTGTAGTACTACCTTTTTTCCTCGGAGAAAAAAATAGAAAATTTCTGCTGACATTCCTTACCGAACTGGAGACCAGCCTATAGGTTGAAGTTCGTGAGGCATTTTTCTTTAATTTAAGCCTATTTTTGTATGGGGACCCCCCTAAGGAGGGGAGATAAAGGGTAGGTATGTTTGAAGAAAATGTTTGGGGTAAAAAAATAATGGGGGTCGGTCATATATATCATCCCCCTAGGAGGGGTTTGACTGTAGTGACAGCCATTTTGTATGAAATTGTGATAAAATTAGTGTAGTTTTGTATGGGTGCCCCCCTAAGGAGGGGAGATAGGGGGTCAGTATGGTCGGACAAAATGTTAGGGGGACAAAGTTAATGGGGGTCGGTCATATATTTGACCCCTCTAGGGGGACCCTGGGGATAGTTAGGACGGTGGGGGAAAATTCATTAAAAAAATATTTTTGTATGGGAACCCCCTCAAGGAGCGGGGATATGGGGCAAGTTTGTTCAAAAAAATGTTTGGGGTAAAAAAATAATGGGAGTTGGTCATACATTATATGTCTGTAGGGGTGACTTCTGGGGAGTTATCAAAAAAAGACGGAAAAAAACGAAAAAATTGAAAACTTCAAAGAGAGGTAGAGCCCTCAAGATGACATTTAAATGAACTTTTTGTACCTTTGTCGTTATCTGTGAAAAATTACGCAAGTTTTGACACCGGAGGCGAATCTGTAGCTCAAAAAAAATATTTTTCGGGACAGCCTAATGTGCATACATACACACATTCATTCCCATTCAAGCAACCCTGCAGGAAATGTCAATAGTGAATCTATACTCTTTCATTAATGACCGCGTCGACAGTACTACTGACCAGCTATACCCGCCGCAATGCTTTGCGCTATAGACATTTAACATTGAGTTGTGATTGAATGTTGACCGTAGACCGAAAAACTATTGACGAACTAGTGACGTCGGTAGTATTATGTAGACAAAAGGAGTACTTTTTGGCTTTATAAGGAGACACGTTGTTGACATGGTCAATAGAGATGAACTATATCTCTTGACAGTACAGTTTCTCTAATGACACCGCCTGTAAATATTGTTGACGTTGTCACTAGTTCTCTTGTCTATATTGACATCAATATAGACATGGGGCCATATGGCGACAGAATTCCTGCAGGGAAGCTAAGCACTCTGCGCCTATAGTTTGTATGTTTTCTCAGTTCATTTGTATGAATGCATGTACTCGTATGCACGAAAAATCTCAAAAATCACTTCGGTTCAGTGCCGTAGCAATTCCGTTTTGCGTGGAGGAGAAAATTAGTTTTTTGATTTGCGTGGGGAGGAAAAATTATTTTTTTAATTTTAACGTCTATTTTAATTAAAACCACATTACATACACGCTTTCAATGCACGTTTTTTCGATTGTCATTTATTTATTCTCCTTTTCTAATTTTTTTCATGGGCAAAAACAAAAATGCGTGGGGGGGAAACTCCCCCTCTTGGCCCTATGGTTGCTACGGCACTGCTTCGGTTGGACCTCGTGTCAAAACACGTCGTCAAAACGAGCATATGAATTGAGTAAGCAACGCATTACGCTCTCACAAAAGCCAATGACTAACGAAATCGAAAATCTCTTGCTTTTAGATTTCTCTGGCTCCTGTGGACATTTTTTTGTTCGTCGTTACGCATCTTGTTAGTTATAAGGTCTTTGGTTGTAGGATATTCGCCTCTCAATCTAGAGGTTATGGGTTCGATTCCCAACGTGGGCAAGACTTTTTTTCTACCTACCACTGGCCATAAATCATCAAAGTGTTCAATTTGTTCGAGGGATGGTTCAAAGGGGTGTTTTGGGTGCTAACCAATGTTAAGTCAGTGTGATAATAATGAATATACTTGAATTAAAAGTGATAGCTTATAGCGGCTGGTTCATCGGAAATATAGGGAAAAAAATTATATATCAAAAAAGCCCCCCGTTGAAAGAGTTGGCGTTTGGACGTTGCAATAAAGTTAAGTGTTTTTCAGGTCAATATAAATTTCCTAGATTTCCGTGAAATAAGCTATGGTAAAAATATACTATGGGCATATTTGCATATAGATCAACGGAAACCTTCCGCGCTGCACTCGTGTTCAGCACGACATCAGAAATATTGTGCAGTCCGAAAACTTCGAAACAGAAGTTACCTCATACTTGAGACAACTGACAATGGCGAAGAGGACGACCCCGAAACAAGTAGACCAAAATACTGATGCCTCATCCTGACGCCTTCGCCATCAGAGGGGGCGACTGAAGCAATGGTACTTTTATACTATTGTTTTTAGTAGTAACACTTTTAGTCTAAGCCACCCTGAACTGTACTTTTTCAATTATTATTCATTGCAACCCTAAATTAGCTCTAGATCATATGTTTTGCTGCTCGCGAAACTATAAAAGCAGGGACTCGTCAAACAAATTAATTAATTGCGTTTCGTCTTTCGTAAGAACGCTTCGTAAAGTTCCGACCGGACAAGCCTCTCGACAGGGCTGCCCATTTGCTTCTGTTACAGCTAGTTTATTCTTGTAATTAAAGAAAAAGAACGCCCGGGAATAAGTTTCAAATATTTTTTATTTTGTTTATTCCATTATCCTTTTTTCTTTTATCCCCAGCTTTACTTGACGGTTCGATAAAGCAGTCTTAGCAATATTTGATCGATGAAAATATGCCGTCAATTTTATACCCTTTACAGATACTTTCATAATCTGGGACAGCAGCTTAGGCATCTTTGATCACAAGCTGCAAAAGGTGAGCGCTGCACTTGATGCTGTCTGGTACATATACAAGTTGTTGCGCTGCTGCATTCATCACCGATGCGCTATCATGCGTAATTGCTTGGGTTTTTTCGGTCAAGTCCCATTCGGCTAAAACTATTTCTATTGCAGACGCAATATTTTCTGCATTTGGTCGATCAATTAAAACAATTTTTAAAAAAATAAACCAATGACCTAATAAAACAAAGTAATAGATTAAGTGCTCGTTGCAAAGAGTGACGTTGCACAACTCGTTGTCTTTATTTATGTTCTGCGCCTCAACAGATAAATAACAGTCCTGAGTTCTGGAGGACCATTCGTCCACGGAAATCGATGCACTTACAGCATCTGCTAAATCCGCTGCTACTTTTTGCTTTACATCATTATGTAGCAATTGCAAACGGAAGTGAATACTCTGCTCAGAAGGAACTTTGTATCCTGGTGCCACTAGCTTCATAAAATCGCGAAAACCATCTGAGCTAACAAAAGAAATGGGTAACATGTTGCTGGCAATTAAACGTGCCACAGCACGCGAAATTATTTCCTGCCGTTCAAAATAACATTCATAGTCCTCCAGTTTTTGTCTCTTACGGCCACTTGAGGTACATGCTTGCGTTTAAAAAAGTTTTTCTGGTGTACTAAAAGTTTGCATCCAGGATTATGTATTGATATTTTTAATACATTCAACTTACGTTTCGTATCACAGCATTGTTATGGAGTTATGGTAGCACAGCATTACTCCGCAAATGGAGCAAGTAACTTGCTTGCCATCAATTTTTTTTTTTTTTTAATTCCACACCCAACTTATTTTTTTCGACGCCATGTTTGCAAATGAACATTTCTTCATTTGAACATTCCTCTTTATTTTTCGTATAGCGACATTTATTGCTATATTCGATCGATCGATTTGGAACAAGTATTCGAATAGTCGCTTTTGAACAACTATTCGAATAATCGAAGAACGTCGACTATTCGAATAGTATCAAGAGTCCTACGGTCTACTATACAGTTTTCCAAATAGTCATGGGAAATAACATACTCGAACATTTGGATATTTAAGTTTCACAGAAGGGAGCAAAGTTTTTAAGAAAAGAATGGAAAGAAGAGGAAAAATCTTAGGTATCTCTCGCTGACAGCAATCTTAAATAATTCTTACAAAGACATTGAAATTACGCTCCTAAACACCAATGAATTGTCCGGCAGTGGATAAGTTGATTTAGTCGAGTTAAATCATTTAGAGAAAACCTATTCCCACAAAATTATGAATTTAATAAAAAGATATAGTCCTAAAAACCAAATAGAATGACCGACTGATATACCAGTTTATCATAGACTAAGAAGACTACCATATAAAAACCAAAAAGTTGTCAAGGATTAGGCTCAGAAATGGTTGAAGAATGGGATAGTTCCTCCCAGTAGTTCTGAATGTCTTTCACCCAATGTCTAAGAGAGAAAAAAGAATGGCACAAAACCGTGATTACCGAAAGAAAAATCCGTGATAATTTCCCAATGACTTTGATTGACGACGTTTTACTCAGACTTCAGAAGGCACAGGTTTATACCACCCGTGGTCTGCGCAACGGATTTTTCCATGTCGCGGTTGCGGAGTATTCGCGAAAGCTTACATTTTTTCAAATCTGTAATGGTAAATATGAATTCAGTTTTCAAAATTTACTGCAAATAGTCGAACACGACCGAAGAAAATCTCTTCGAAATACGGAGGAAAAGAAAATTTCTATATATTATTATTTTTTACTTTTCAAGAAATGAATTTTTTTGGTTTTTTGTTTATTATCTTCTTAAGATAATTAAATTCTTGTTGCATGAAAAATAAAAATAAAAAACTATAAGGTTTTCATTGTTGTACTACGAAAGTTGTACGCTTAGTTCATAGTGGCAAATCGGTCAGGTGAGTACTAATTTTAAATTAGCATAGCGTCGTCAAAATTAAAGGTAAATGAACTTATTTTATGCTAAGAAATGATTGCATTTTTCAATCTGCATACTCAGATTTTACATTTAAATTGAATATTTTACTTTTTTTTTTTGGTTTTTTCAAAAAAATTTCAATTTTTTTTTTAAAATACCCATTTCGCGGCCTAGCGGGTCCAGAAAAATGATTTGAAGTCCCCCTTCTGTACACCCCAAAATTAAGCTCAACTCATTATCTTGCGACATTATTAAATTTGACAATAAAATTTTACACGTAGGGATCCTATTGAAGAATAAATTACAACCCTTCCCTCAAAAGTGGAGTTTCTCCATAAAATCCATTTGCGCGACCTCAAAACGTCCTCAAAAAATCTGAAAAAAATCTCCAAGCTTGTAAAGCATTAAACCTGGGATTGACTCCATATTTTAGAAGACTTGTTCCGTATTACACAGTAATAGCAAAGCCGTTGTCAGACCAGTTGAAGAAGGATGTAAATTTTGTAATAAGCGATGAAATTAATGCGTCGTTTGAGCAATAAAAATCTTGTTTAGTTAAGGTTCCAGTGTGTACATAACCCTGAGGGTACACCGAGGTCCAAACATATGCAAGCGAATGTTGCTATGGGGCTATTTTTCTACAAAAGAACGCTGCGGAGCACAAAATGCATCCTGTAGAATTCATGAGTAGGAAGACAATTGAACCGGAAATGAAGTATCACTCGTATGAGTTAGAAGTATTGGCGGTGATTTCTGCGTTGAAAAAATTGAGAGTTTATGTATTAGGAATTCCGATAAAGATTGTGACTGACTGTTAAGCTTTCTAGATGACAATGAATAAGACTAATGTCCCACCTAAAGTTGCAAGATGGGCCATGTTCCAACAAGAGTTTAACTATAACATTAAGGACCATTCAGCCATTAATAAGAAGAACTTATTGGTTGTAAATCGGCAGTTCATTGCGACATAGGGTAAAACAAGCGCAGCAACAGAACAATTGGACGAGGATTGTTGTAAAAATACTGGAACATACAGAAAATGAAGATTTTTATTTACATCAATAATTATTATATAAAGATCCCACCAAGGAACGTTTGGTTATTCCGACGACATTGGAATGCTATAATAGAAAGAGTAGTAAAGTCTTGCATAGTATGCTTAGTAGTAGAAGCAACAGCGGGCAAAAATAAGATTGAAACCAATTGATAAGGGGGATAGGCCACTCAAGAAATTCCATCTCGACCATGTAGGCCAAATGACTTCAACCCACAAGCAAAACAATCACAAATAAGTAATTGTCGATGCTTTTTCAAAATTCGTTTGGATGTATCCAACAAAGAGCACAGGAGCCGAAGAAGTTATCAACAGATTGGAAAAGCAATCATTCATCCTTGGAAATCCCGAACGAATAATTACCGGTAGGGGTACTGCGTTTTCGTCAAATGCTTTTGAAGACTATTGTCGAAGAGAAATTATCGAACACTTCATGATAGCGACAGGAGTGCCAAGGCGCAACGATCAGGTAGAGAGAATCAATAATATTGTGATCAATATGAAAGCCGAGCTCAGCTTCAGTGAAGATAAAAATTGATAGAAATATGTTATAACGGTACAACAAATTATGAATAGTACGCTTCCCTGAAGCATTAAGTTGTCTACCTCAAGGAAACTGACAGGATCTGAAATGCGTACGGGACCAACCGGAGATTTAGGGAACATGTTGCAGGAATCGTTTCTAGAAGAACTAGGTGAAGAGGGCTCAATTTGATACAGGAATGAAAATGAGACCCAAGTTCCTATGGCCTTATCAGATTGTTTCTTGCTTGAAAAAGGGTCGGTATGAGCTAGAACGAGTTGGTGAAGGTGAAGAACCCAAGAAAACCTTTGTTGGGATACGGCGATTAAAAGGTATGACGCCGTGGCACTTTGATAGCTACGCACGTCATACAATCCTGCATTCCTTTAAATAAAATATGAGATTGTCAGTTTGCAATCCTTTTATTTAATAATATAAATCCTTATGTCTAACAAGGTTTCTTATGTATCCTAGCTCCTTTTAATAACTCGAAAACTTCCCTATTCTTACTATTAAACTCCAATCGTCGTGGCTTCTTGGTAAGTTCGTGCGATAGAGCTGAGGTGTCTTCGTAAATAACGTAAAGATCAATCTGCCTTTCCATGGATTCGAGCTCCGATTTTATAAGAACATAATGCTGATCTGGTGCTTTCTCAATGAACCTTTGACTTAATGCACTTTCGTCGGTCGCTTGAATGTTGTCGTAGGTCTGTTTCCAATATTGCCTCAGAAGATAGTGCTAAATTGCATATTTCCGCGATTGGTGCTGTTGACTTTAGTGTTCGCTCGTGGCTGCAATTCTGATTACTCGGCCATTGCTCGGTTATTGCGTTCGTGCTTGTCCTTTGTTGTTGTTATTTACTTGCGCAATTTCACTGTTGTTTTTCAATGTACAGTGGCGGAGGAAAGAGGGGACAGGTAATGGGAAATGCTTGAGCATAACTCACAACATCCCACCCCCTTTGAAGAAGTCGTGCCCATCGTGGTGATGATGGCACGTATTTGTTGGTGACACTGCTGGCTTGCCGATGTTTTTATTGTTGATTTTATTACTTCTTGGCAGCAAGATTATTGCTATCAGTGTTCTGATGCTTAAAATTAATGCTGTGTCAATTTGCGTCTTGTTGAAGGAAAGGTGTTGCATTATATCAGAAATTGTTGAAATGGTTGTCTTCGAAATTGCCATTTGCTCGTCCGATGAAATGAAGTGGTAAATGATTTCGACTCTGCGCCGAAGTAGCGTTGTTGTTTGCTGTTGTTCTTTTCAGAAAGCATTTTCGTTGTTGATGTTGCTATGTAGACGATTTCGTCGTCCCCTCCCTTATCCAAGAGGAGTGGTGATGGAATTCTTATGACTTGTCCTTGAGCTGAAGCTCATGTTAAGATCTCTGCAACCCGAGGCCCGATGAATTATGATTACTTAGTTCTAATTAGTTTTACTACTTTATTGTTTCTCTTATGCTTCGAAAAATTTTAATATTTTGGTTTATATTATATTTTGTCTTATAATTTTTTTTTTTTGTGTCTTCAATTTTTCCAATTTTTTTATTTTTCTCACAATTGTTTTTTTTTTTTTTTTTTTCCTCTTGATTTTTCAATATTTTTGAAGGTGCTTATTATTTTTTACCTCTTAATTTATATACATATTTATTTCTAATTCATCCATTTATCAAAATTTAGTATAAGTAATAGTAAAAAGTATTGTCTCCATTTATTTTCATGTTAATTTTTTTTTTTTATTTAATAAAATTGTTTTTTTTTTTCTTTTTAAAATGGATTATAGTATTTTCATAATGGCCTATTTTTCCAAGGTATTGTCTTTAATGTACTTTCTCTTGAATATATACAGATATTTAGTAAATCTCTGTATATACTTATTAATACTTACCAACTTATTATCCGTTTTTGTTATCATTCTTCCCTATTGTTGTTCTGGTCAGGCCAGTTTTATTTCCACCAAATATCATCTTGTGCCTAAGTTTGTCTTGAAAAAAAAATTTAAAAAATATACAAATTACGGTCCTCGAGTCCCTACTGCAACTCAGTTCTTTTGATTTTATTTTCTGCTCAAAGACTTTAGTTAAATCAAAATGTTTACCGGGGTTTGTTTAAAATATTCGTCACTTTAAGACTTTAAAATAGTTTTCAAGATATTTAATTTTTTTTTTTAAGTTTCGAAAGGGCATTCTTATTTATACATAGCTTTAAACGATGTTAAGAAGTTCCCAGTCATAATTAAGTTTAACAACAGTAAGACCTCACCACAAGTGATAAAAATCTTTGCTTTGCGATTGATTTTTTGCATTAGAGAACTCTTTACGGCACTTTAAAATTGTACGCAAATATTTTGTTAAGAGGATTCTTGAAGTTGAAATTTCGTTTCCGCTTGTGTTTGATTTTACGTTACGGTTCATGCCATCCCATTTCAAAATTGTTTGCATAAGAACAACTGTTTTTAAAAAACTTTTATAGACTGCTTTCACTGTATCAAAAGACTTTTTTAATACTTCTCTAATTATATTTGGTTTATTGAATATAAATGACCTGTCACTAAAATCTAATTATACCCAGCGTAAGCGGGGTATATAAAGTTTGTGCAAATTTTGTAACAGGGAGAATTAAGCTCCGGAGATATAGCAAAATGTATATAGAAATGATAAGGATCAAAAACTGAATCGATTTAGAAATGTCCGTCTGCCTGTCTGCCCGTTAGTCCGTGGTCGGATCTCCTCAGAAACGGCTAAACCATGAAGTCGAAATTTGGCACACATGTAAATCGGGGTCCGAGTATGATCCTAAGTAAAATGGGCGACATCCGCCCACTGCCAGGCCCACAAATGAATTTATTTGGTTTTCAGTCAAATTCTTGTTACTTGCGAACTACTCAACACATTCCATTGATATTTGGTGTACTGGTAAACTACGAAAAGAGACTTATCCCGGAAAAAAAATGGACGCCGCCCTCCGTGAGCCACGCCCACAAATAAGGGCTTATCGTAACTTGTGAAGTAAAAGGCGTAGAAGCTTCAAATTCGGAACATAGGATGACCAAGACGAATAAAAGGTGAAGGAAAACATTTTATGAGGCCCGCCCACTGCCACGCCCACAAATGGAGATTTTTCGTAACTTCCGAAGTAAAAAGCGTAGAAGCTTTAAATTCGCAACATAGGTTGACCAAGGCGAATGAAAGGTGTAGGGAAAAATTTTTTTCTGGTCCGCCCACTGCCACGCCCACAAATGAAGATTTTTCGTTACTTACGAAGTAAAAGGCGAAGAAGCTTCAAATTCGCAACATTGGTCCACCAAGGCGAATGAAAGGTGTAGGGAAGTAACTTATGTGGCCCTCCCACTGCCACGCCCATAAATAGAGAAGCAAAACATAGTGCGCTCATAACGTCGGGACGCTGGGTATTTCAAAGTCGGGCTTGACCGACTTTAGCTTTCTAACTTGTTAAGACTGTTACAGCCCCAATTCAAGGCGAGTTTTCACAGCCGATCATGTACATATGTACACTTTTGATATAAAATTTAAATTTTCTTAAAAGATCTGCGGGGATATTCACAACACTTTATTCTACGAGGACCCTGGATTAACGTCGCTGAGCGACTGTGATGAGGGTCCATAACGTCCTAAATTACGAAGCCCATCACCGTCACACCACAGGGCAGCCACCCACCTTGGCCGGACATATCGTCGCCTACGGGCAACGCTACACAGAGCTCCGCCGGCAATAACCGTTCAGCGGCAGGCTCGGAACGACGGCTCAAAAACACATCGCCTCGCTGTTTATCGCCGCTCCATAACACTGTTTCATCGCCGTTCTTCACCACCATCTCGACGCCGCTCCACAACGCCGCCCAACAACCGGTCACCACTTTGCCATCACACGCCACCGCCACGTCCGCGGGCCGCCATACCCATTCAACACTATCTGCTCGATGGCCGCGAGACCCTTGTGAAGTTCGCCGCAAGGCGTCAAATCCCTGTCACTCCGCTCGAATCCCTTCGCCCACTTCCCGGTGAAGTCCACCTTCAGGTTCCGCAATGGTGTAAGGAGGTTCGGATGCCACTCTTGGTGCATGTGGGATGCGTCCCGCCGTCAATTTATCCCATATCCTGCCTCGGTTGCACACCGCAAGGTGGCCAGTATGCCCGCTTTCGCCGATGCAGCTGTGTAACCGACGCCTTAAGGGAAAAATCGGGAAAAGGGATAGCATTGGTGCCATGCTGCGGAGCTGCAAAAAATGCATCACTACGTCTCGGCACAATACCTTTTTAGTCATGGGTACGCAGTTCCTATTATTGCAAAATCCACTCAACATTTGATATTTGGTGTACTGGTAGACATCGATAAATTGAATATCCTGGCAAAAAATGGACGCCGTCCTACTCGAACCACGCCCACAAATAAGCCCACAAATAAGAATTTATCGTGACTTATAAAAGTTATAGGCATAGAAGCTTCAAATTCGCAACAAAGGTTTACCCAGGTAAATGAAAGGTGTAGGGAAAAATATGTGTGGCCCGCCCACTGCCACGCCCACAAATGGAGATTTTTTCGTAATTTTCGAAGTCAATGGCGTAAAAGCTTCAAATTCGCAACATAGATTGACAAAATTGAACGAAAGTTGCAGGAAAAAAATTATTTAGCCCTCCCACTGCCACGCCCACAAATGGAGATTTTTGGTACCTAACGAAGCATAAGGCGTTAAACGACGTTAAACTGTCAAGCCCGCAAACATTCATCCTTGTGAAAATTTCGTACGGAAAGGGAAAACATAGTGCTTTAATAATGTCGGGACGATGGGTATTTCAAAGTCGGGCTTGACCAATGTTAATGACAGGGACAGTTAAGAGCTAACGTAACTTGGTTTTCTGCAGATGCAGTGGAGAAGCTAACTTTGGATTTTCTTTCCTCGTGTTAAGTTTGTCGGGGTTTGCGCGACGCGATTTATAATTAAAATTCGGGTTTTTTTTTCGTGTTTCGATTATGGTTGTCGGCGTTTGCGCGACGCGATGATAAATTAAATAGCTTTTAAAGTCACAAAATAATCAGCCTTCTTGACGCTTATAGTTCAAAAAATCAATTTCTTTTTCTTTTATTTGTCACTTCACTTGAATAATTTTGGTGTTTGCGATTGAATGCGTGACGGCGAGGCGCGTCTTAGCGGTTGCGATCATAGACTGTGTCGTCGTCGCTGTAGGTCGAACTGTTGAACGCGAGAAAGCAAAGGGTTTCGTTAAGTCGGTTCGATTAGGGCTCGCCCCTATAGCGGCTACGGCGAAAAACGGACAAACTGCCCGCCTTATGCTACGCAATAAGTATTTCCTGCTCCTGGCTGCGAACCTCCTGCACAAATTCCTGGACGAGGATCATATCGAATGTTAGAGGGACCTGCCAGCCCCAGTTTCTTGTTTGGGGCAGAAGAGACGTTGAAAATTATAAATGAGCATTTGGTCAATAATAAACAAAGAAGGGGGGAAGAGGGGCTGCTACGAGAATGTTAGAGCAGACTGTGAGCGGTGACGCTCCGATGATGATACGCGGAGTGTATCAGAAAGCGAAGGTGACGTCAGGGGCACCTCCGCTCCCCTTATGACAGCGGAAAGCCCTCCTCCTGAATCAAATGGCTTATGAGCATGATTCATAACTTCTTGCCCCGCAATGGCCTCGAGCAGCTCGTGGAACGACTGTTGATTGACAAATTCTAGGATGCGATACGTCGTTTGGTGATGAACTTCTTTGCCGTAGAGATCCACTGTGTTAGCGGGTAGATAATTGGGAAACTCCTCTTGTTCCCGGAATGATTTGAGCAACTCGTCAAGTAACTCATGATTGCTCCGGAGGAGACGTGCGTCGTAAACGCTTCGATGGTTTTGCTGGCGATGGGCCCTCTCAAAAGCCATCCGCTTAGAGAATATTGTCCAAGAAAACTGCCTCCGATATTTATTTGGACTTCAAAAGATAACGATGTAGGCAGAAAATAGGGGCCGATGATCGTGTCGATTCCGCCAGGATTTATAAAATGCGTATTGGTGAGCTCAAGTGATGAAATGTGGCTAGGATCCCGATTGGAGTTCCAGTTGGCTGGAAGCCGGATTGTCAAGTTTGGAAGTACAACGGCGTCGATATCATGCTTGCACGCGGAGCATGGCGAGGCGCGAGTGAGCGTACACTTCTTTTTCACTACTTGAGTGCATACTTTGTGCGATGTTGGTAAATTTAAATGCTGCTGCAATTGCTCAGTAATAAATGTCCTTTGCGAGCCCTGATCCAAGAGTGAGATATGTGCGATGGCCGTGGGCAAAAGCACCTAAATTTGGCTGTCGAAGACGTGTGCGTGTGCCGGTGACGTGGGGGGGGGGGGGGGAGGAGTTTGGGGGGGGATGCTCACGGAATTCGAAGTCTTCGGTTGGGAAAAAATATGCGCCGGTTGGCTCGTCGGCGACGGGCCCATCTCCGGGGGAGGTGTCAATAAGGGTGAAGAAACTTGGCCATCCGGTGTTGCAGTAGCATTTAAAAAATTTAAGCTTTCTAACTTGTTTTGGTATGAATTCTTGTAAAAAACAAGGTCGGCGGGTTCGATCCCTGCTCCAGCGAGCGTCGATTTTTCCTTTTTTTTTTTTTTTTTCTTTGGAAAAGTACATTATTTAACGTTTACATTATTTAAAAATCTGAGAAATAAAAGATTTCACCAAACTTTTTATAATTAAAAAATTTAAAAAAAGATTCTATAGGAATTTCTTGAAAGAGCTTGTGCGTGAAGTTTTGGAAGGCGCAATGAAACCAACTTATTTATTTATTATTGCATCGCAACTTTCTTTCTTCCCCCGTTGTGTTTCCTTGAAATCTAATTACCTGTTTTGTTCTGCATTTTTCCACAAATTCTTTGGCCTGTGACAGAGTTCGAACTCGGACCTTCCAGATGACAAGTCTAGCACACATCAACTACGCCAGACATGATGTATATGAATGTAAGTGCAAAAAGTCTGGTTTGTCTATTTAAACTATTGAATGAATACGGAATTTATATACTGTTTTAAGTCAATTAGTCTTGCTTTTAATTTTAAAAAGGCTTCTTCTTAAAGCGATTTTGTTCCTATAAGGATATCTTATCAAAACATCATTTTTTATTAGAATGTCATATAGTTTGATTGATATGGTTACCTTATTATTTGACTTTATCAAGAAATTTTCCATATTCTTCAACAAAAATATAAAGATATTCACATAAAATATAAGAGGATATCTATTTTAATGTTTCAATAAGATTTTCTCTATGCATTTCGAGAGTTTTCTCTATTAAAAACGCATATCGTTGGCTTAAAGTGTAAACCTGCTAACAAACAATTTCAAAATTTTACAGGGTAAACAAAAACACTTTTTTTCAAGACTTCAAAGTAGGGAAGGAGCCCCAAAATATGGATGGTTTATTTTGTTCCTATATGAAGTCTCTTCTAAATCCGATTCTGTGCACCATACAAAGTCTACTTGGAGTCACTTGTTGGTTTTAGCTGTGAACTTTGACCACAGTTGGACTTAGCAGTTTTACTCCTCACCAATATCTCCGTATTTAGAACAATTTTTTTGCCTGACGATGCAGTGTCCTTTTTCTTTCGAATGACATCGAAAAGTCGGAATCGGTTAAAAGTGAACTTAGCAGGTTTACACTTTAAGCCGATGATATACGTATTATTGACATAGTTTAAGCAGATTTCTCTACAAAATCGTTCAACAAGGGGATCTTATCGACTTTATGCGGTCATATTTTTCGGTATATAAATTCAACATCCCACTTCATCGCATATGTCGGTTGTCAAAAAGCATTAAATATTTTTTAGTGCAACCGAATCGTGCGAGAAAATTAGGTCAGAAATTTACTTCATTCATAATTGAGAAATATTTGTAAAATTAAAGCTCGAAGTTTTTATTCAACTTCAGAATCGTTTTTCCACGCAAAACATGTGTTTATGATTCTCAATAGCTGGCACGCGTTTGCCGGTAAAATATAAAGGTAAAATAAGCGCTAGTCGCTGAAAGAATGTGGCGTCTGCTCGCTATTAAACCCTTTAGATATTGGGCGCAACACGCCGAGTAGAGTTGCGAGTTCTGCCGCTCGGAAAAAGCACGACCTGAGATGGATAAATATTCTAGGAAATAAGAAACAAAAATCATAGAAGAATAAATATCAATTAGATTTAAATACTTGAAATACTTCGCCTGCTTAGAAAAGTTAAGTGGTACTATTATTTTATAATTTTATAAAAGGGCCAAAATTCTTTTTAATGCCTATACATCTGTCCCTGTCAATAAAATTCAGTTTTCATGAAGGAGAAAATCAAATTCATAACCAATTCATTTTACCAGAAATTTTATTCATAACAAAGTAAAACACTCCAGTCAAATTGAAACAAATGAAATATTACCAAAATTCCATTTTTTAAACTCGCAAATTACGGTAACATTGTTGTCTTGCCTTGTCTTGTCTTGCCAAAGAAGACAACAATGTTACTGTAATTTGCGAGTAAAATAAATGGAGTTTTGGTAATATTTGTTTTTTTGCAATTCCACAAGATTATTTTACTTCGTTATGCATAAATTTTTTGGTAAAACTAATTTGTTAATAATTTGATTTTCTCCTTCATGAAAACTGAATTTCATTGACAGAGACAGAAATTTAGGCATTAAAAAAAATTTTGGCCCAAAAAACAAACTTCAATTTCATACTTATATACACTTTCATACAATACTTGTGAACTGTATCTTAGCGATTTGTGCAAAGCTGGCGCTAGAAAACAACTGACTAGAGATGCTGTAGATAATAAAAGAACACTCAAATGATGACTTCAACGATGGAGAGTATAAAATTACCAGCAAATTTAATTCAAGCCGAAATTCGAGAACAACATAACTTTCCTTTGAGACGTGTGATAAATACCAAAGCCATTAATGTTTAAAAGTTAAAGCCAGATTTCTCACCTGTACTTCCAGAGCATGATATGCAACAATTAGACCTAAAAGAATCACAGTCGAAATGGATATTAATGTTTTTAGCGCCGCAGAATAAAATGAAGCCTTAAATTAAAAATTTTATTTAGTTAGCGGCACACTAATAGTATTTGGAATAGCATACCTTCGTGTAAACGCCAGCACTGCTCAACTCATTTTCTACGACCATCACAACTATGCCAAACATACCCATCACAAGTGCGTAATCACTTATACGTTTTCTTTTTTCAAATAAAGCTTTTCGCTTTCCCAATCTGTAACCGACATTTGGTTTGTGCTTTACCGATATGGTGGATTGTTTCCGAGATATACTTCCTTCGGTTAGGGAACGTTCTTCCATATACCTTGAATTTCGAAAAAGGAAGAAAGTGAGCTTTTTAAAAGATTTAAGTACCGCAAATGAGCGGGTAATTCATTAAATAGACAAGATAATGGAAATAAGGAAGCTGTTTTCCCATAGATGACAGTATGCTGTTTAAGAGCTACACAATGTCGTTCTGAGGTTGGTTAAAAGGTAAAGCACTCTAAATTTGATTGAATTTGATTTTAATTTTGATTATTTAACTTTATGTCATTTCTTTTTAAATGTTTTGATGTACTATGCAAGCTCACTTAGCTTCCCTTATCCCTAGTTTACACTGAGATCCAAATTTTGTCGTCCTAGGTCGTGAGTAAGTGCACCAAAGTTGAAATCTGTACTTTTGATTCAAAATTTCAACTCCCAGTCCGTTGATCGATGAGCAGCTTTAATAACCAGAAACTGTTTTTCGGCAACTTTCCTAGAGTCAATGATTTCCTTAGGGTAATTCTGCATCTCATCAGTCAAAGTCACATGTCGAAAAAAATTTGCTTCAGCTGGTTGTTGTTGTCGCGCTGACCCAGTTCTGCTTCCGCGTTGCTGCACTATTGAGTAATAACTGTTGACCCAATTCTGAAGTTGGCTAACTGAACAAGTCATGCATGTGACGGCACTACAGTTCGATCGCTTTCATTTTGTTGTTGCTTTGCTTTTTTTGCAATGTTCGTTAAGTTTTTGGCGTTATTGGTTGTATTCTTATTTTTGCTGCTAAGAGCCGGCAGCGTGACGTGACGTCAGTAGAAGTAAATTACAACATCCCTCCCGTCTTTCAGATTGTCACGAGAATCGTGACGGGCTTATATCTCCTCCAATCGCGTTCTGCTTCGTATGGTCTGGCTGGGGTGAATACCAGCTGGAGGCATAGCTTGATGATGTATAGTTGAATTTGAAGAGTAGTGGACTGTAGGTGTGACAGATTAAATTCATAAGTCGTATCATTCTTCAGAGAACTTGTTGAGAACGATACTGCGAACGATGTTGACATTACGTTGTTGACCCCTGTTAGTGCGGCTGGCACTGTTGCAGATGTATTACCGGTGTTTCGTGTTGCTGGTGTCCTATTGACGGTCGTGTTGGTGAATCCAAGACTTCCGGTTGTTCTTAAGCTGCTAAGTTTATAGTAGTGAAGGCGTACGGATCTCAGTATATTATGCTTATTATCTTAATATCTATAATAAGTAGTTAAAATTTTTCTTTTCTTGAGATGAAGTCTATTCGAGTTTAGCTATAACTATAAATCCAATTTGAGGTAGATGGAATTCAAGACTAATCGGACTATTTCAGTTAACATTGTGAATTCAAAATTTAATTTAAATCCATGTATTAAAACTATCTATTAAAATATCCGTAGGTAAACGAAGGTTCCTAACGTTTCAATATAGAACTCATATATATATATAATATATATATACATATTTATATATATATATTATTATTATTAATTAATTTGGCATATTGGTTATGAAGTTACATTTAGACAGATGTCTTTTATTGTACAAGAAAAAAAAATCTTCAGAAAAATGCAGAAATATTTAATATATTAATTATAATAATATAAATAATAAATATTACTTTTGAGTTTAAAATGTCGTATAGCAATAGCTCCCTCTCCCCACCTTACAGAAGGTTTGACGCAAACACGGAATCATATGTAAAGGGTGATTCATATAGAGGCATTTTTTCTAAATAGGGATTTCAGACAGATCACGCGTGATATCTGTCAAAGCCATATGTCATTTTTATTCAGTATTGTGTGGCAAATCATCATGGCAAGTCGTACACCTGAAGAGCGTTTGGAAATTGTACAGCTGTATTACGAAAATCAGCGTTCTGCGAAGAAAGTTTTTCGTGAACTTCGGGCTAAATATGGTCAACACAATCGACCGTCCTAATTCGTAATTCGCAATACCATTACGAAATTCGAAACCCATATCACTTTATTGCATGTGCAGCTACCGTTGCATCCAGAGAAAAAAAAACTGTTTGGTGCGCTTTATGGGCCGGTGGAATCATCGGTCCGTACTTTTTCAAAAATGAAGCCAATCGAGCCGTAACCGTCAATGGTGCCCGCTACCGCGCCATGATAAGTGACTTTTTTCTACCCGAACTTCAAGCCCGTGATGTCGGCGACATTTGGTTTCAACAAGACGGCGCTACTGCCCATACAGCGCGTGAAACAATGGACTTGTTGAAAGATCACTTTGGTGAGCAATTAATTTTACGTTTCGGACCCGTTAATTGGCCGCCTAGATCGTGTGATCTGACACCTCAAGGCTTTTTTCTTCGGGGATACGTGAAAGCAAAAGTGTTTGCGGATAAACCAGCGTCAATTGAAGCTTTGGAAGCAAACATTACTCGAGTTATTGGCGAGATTCCGGTGGCTATGCTCGAAAATGTGATTGAAAATTGGAACCATCGAATGGAGCACTTGAAAAATAGCTGTGGCCAACATTTGCGAGAGATAATCTTTAAAAAAAATAATTGCCATACATTGTTCTTTCAGATAAAAATAAAGTTTTGATCATTACATTGGATTCTGTGTTTTTTATTGCATTTTGAAAAAAAAACGGATCTATATGAATCACCCGTTATGTATCTCACAAGTATGTGCAATTGTCAATTCAATTGCAATTACTTTTTCTCTTATTGAAGTGAGGCAGTATTGGAGGGACTGCTGGCGATTTTCATTGGTAAAACAACTTTTGTGAATTTATGGTTTATGTATTGATGGCGTTTCATTAACTGTTTAAGTAGTTTATGTGACATAGAATGTACATATTATCAGGCACATGAGTATATCTTCATCTATAAGTATGTGCATAAGGGCGTCCGAAACTAATTTTTGACGTGATAACGTCTATTAAATCGATGATAGGCCATTCGATATGCGAAAAAATGACGCCAGAAAACTCAATGTGCGTTCAACATGTTCATCGTTCAATTTACGCGACACACAAACACACTCAAGTACACAAAACTTCAAACCGGTTTTGAGTGGAGAGTTCGCTCTCATGAGAAAGCAAATCGTCTCAATCGTCTTTCACAAGCAGACACGGTGAAAATATGCCAACGGCCAAATACAAATTTACGTATGGCTTTGGGCGCACACACAAATTCAGACATGTCACGCAATCGACAGAAAAGCAGGGATTGCCAACAAAACAATCAAAATGAAAAACACTTTTCCATGTTTTGAGGCGAGAAGTCCGAATGTTTTGTTCTTGCCTCGTTCTGTTCTAAGAATTCCTAGCGTGTGCGTTGTTTTTATATAGAACGTTGTATTTCTTTCCTCGATTTCATGCTTTCAGTGTTTGATATTTAAAAGAAAAGAAAGAGTACATTATATCCTACTTTAGCATAACATACTCTTTGGATATGTGAACAAATTAATTTGAAAACAAAGACAAATTCCTGAATCCTGTATTTTTAAAGAAAATAACGGAGCAACAAAATATTTTCACTCTCCCTGCATACTCTATGGAAATTTTTAAAATTTGCGTGTCGCTGTTCGTTTGTACGAGCGTTTCAACAAACACATGCACTGAGCGAACGTTACCATGATTTTTTTAAAAGGGCGCATTGTTATTCACAGTCCTTTTGATTTTCGAGCAGAACGAAAATTTCAAAAGAAAAATTGTTGAGTCAACAACATTTTTGGTTGATTTGAAAGGAAATATGTTTAATTACATTTCTTTTCGTTCGGTATAATTCTCATTTGTTTTATAGAATAGGACATATAAGATATGTATTCATCTTAGAACTTTTTAAGCATTGCGAAAGCAGTCACGACAACGGAGTGACCAAGTCGGATTAAGTTCATCCGATGGCTATTTTTTGGGGTTATGTTCAGCAGAGGGCTCTGTGGGCATTTGCTTTGAACTTTGAATGAATTTGTTATGACATTTCTTCTTGTATAGATATTTAAAAAATTTTTTTCTTATTTAAAAAATTATCTTGTTATTTCAATTATGTCCGTGGTTAGTTCAACAATTTACATTTAAATCCATTTTTGAAAATTATCATGTCAATTCGACCTGAAATATGGTTGATTCAAAAGGAAAATCTTTATTTTTTTCAACAAGAAAAATTGTTAAATTAAAAATATTCCTTGTTGAAGCCGTTTTGTATGTTTTTCCTTTTGATTTAACCAGTTTTCTGGTTGATTTTTTTCTCAGTGTGCTAGCCTACGCTTCAGCTTTAGCTTCATTATAATTGCGGCCTTGGACATCTTAGTAGTTATACACCTTCAATTCTCATAAGCAATATTCGGATGAACATATAACACGTAACAAAAATGTCTGAACAATTATTTGAAATTTTTTCACGCACTCATATAAATTGTGCAGATTAATTTTTGGAAAGAACAATTGCTACATTCTGCACGTTAAATATATGTACACTGTACCAAGAAAAATTTAATTTTGTTTGCAAAAATTTTTAAAACGAAGGCAGGGATCAGTGCTCGGATTTCAAAATTTTTAAAGGTGGTAGATTTTTAAAGAAGAAGGGGTAAAATCGTATAAAATGGTGTAGATTTAAAATTGCTTAAAATATTAGGTGTAGTAAAAAAAAATCCATTATTTTTGCATTAAATTGAGGGCTTTATTTAAGATAGTTAGAATGACCCGATTTAGGTCAAATATGCGCCGTTTTGTTCGATAACTTGTTGCCATTTTAAAGGTAATTTCATTATGCCTCTCTCATAGAAGCCCTCGTTCCTATTAGCAAAAAATTGAGACAGTCGAATTTCAGAAGCCTCTCTTGAAGCGAATGTTTCACCAGCAAAATTGTTCGCCATGGACAGGAACAGATGGTAATCACTTGGCGCCAGGTCCGGACTATAAGGTGGATGCAGAAGAACCTCCTAACCAAACTCCCGGAGCTTCTGGCGAGTCACTTTCGATGTGTGTGGCCTGGCGTTGTCCTGATGGAACACAATTCCTCTCCTATTGGCCAAAGCTGGCCGCTTATGGGTGATTGCTTCCTTCAGACGGTCCAATTGTTGACAGTAGAGTTCCGAGTTAAGAGTTTTGCCGTATGGGAGCAGCTCATAGTAGATAATTCCCTGTCAATCCCACCAAACACAACAGCAAAACCTTCCTGGCCGTCAATCCTGGCTTGGCCACCGTTTCCGCCGGTTCACCGTGTTTCGACCACGACCGTTTTCGCTTGACGTTGTCGTAAGTGACCCACTTTTCATCACCAGTCACCAACCGCTTCAGAAATGGGTCGATTTTGTTGCGGTTCAGCAGCGATTCGCAGATGGAAATTCGGTCTATGAGGCTTTTTTGCGTTAACTCGTGTGGCACCCATACATCGAGCTTCTTTGTGTATCCAGCGTTACTCAAATGGTTCCAAACGGTTTTTTGTGCAATCTTTAGCTCTTTTGCAATCGAAACAGTGCTAACATGACGGTCGGACTCGATAATTTCCATGATTTTATCGACATTTTCGACAATTGGCCTTCCAGTGCGTGGTGCATCCTTGACATCGAAGTTACCGGAACGGAATCGACGAAACCAAAATTGCGCATGATTGGCTGTTACAGTATCAGGTCCATAAACGCTATTCACATTTTCACCCGCCTGGCTTGCGTTTTCTCCCTTATCGAAGAAAAACTGTAAAATGTAGCGAATTTTCTCTTTGCTGATGTCCATCTTTGACAAGCTCTCAAACAAAACTGAATCAATCAATCAAAAAAGTGTCAAAAAAGCTTTTTTAGTAGGAACTGTCATCTTTCTAATGCCCCCTAGCGGAACACGATCGGACTTATACAACGCGAGATGCAGATAAATAACGCCATCTATTGGAAAAATAATGGATTTCTTTTTACTACACCTAATATTAATATGAATAGGAATATATCTCATCTGGTCATGTAGAAAATTGGGAAAATTACATGTTTTTAGGTACTTTCTCTTCTTTGAAAAAAAAAAGTGTCAAATTTATTGGATGTCGTCAAGCGCCAATACTGCCATTCTTGACAACATTTTTGACAATAGGAAAGCGGCCAACATATATTTCAATAACACAAAACACTGAAGCACATTTTTTATTCTCTCAGTGATTCTAAATGATAATAAAATAAATAAAACAAAGGCATAAATAAGTAAAAACAAAAGCGGTAGATTTGGACCTAGCGTGGAAGAAGTGGTGATAGTGAAAAAAGTGGTCGATCTTCCGTCAAAGTGGTAGTAGTCCGAGCACTAACCGAGATCGAAAATATTTATGACATTGATTTTGAAAACTTTTATATGCAATCTTAATTAAAAAATGGAAGTATAAATATTATATTCTATTTTAAGTAATATTATAAATCGCCAAAAGAAATTTTAAAAATGATACCTATTTTCTTATATTTAAAGTAATAATTCTAAGGGGAGGGAGCAGGCACGGCAGAACGCCGTTTTCTTGGGGTAGTTGTACCCACTCGAAATTTTCCGAGTGGGTATTATACCCAAAATTTTATGCTGTCAATAAACTATACAATCTATTGTTCGATTGCGATTGAATTGCAGATAGTATGCCTCGCCACTAACTTTCAAACAGCGCCCTCAGATTGTGGATCAAATATCAATTTTGTACGCAGGAATTTTTCTTCGTTAATAATTTTAAAGAAAAAGCTTGATTCTGCCGGTTCAAGAAAAAGGAGAAAGGTTAAAAAAAACCTGCCAAACTAACAAAGAAGTCTTTCGTACTATAAACGAAAAAATCAAATAATTTTAAACTTCGTCAAAAAGCCGTCCCCCAGCTAGGCACTTATACTTCAAGGCCACTAACGGAACGATTTATAGTACAATCAGTGCAAATCTGACGATAGATTGTATAGTTAATGGGTAGCTTTACGGTGGGAGTTGCGTCGAAAACGTACAAACGCCAGCATAGACAAAATTACCTTGGTTCAATTTATTAACTACAAACAATGGATTCGACCGGTCCATCTCTCTTTCAGAACAGTCGGCGGTGAGACCGGTAGAGGTCGACCTAAGGTTAGACATGCTCCATTGTTTTTATGGTTAAGTAGCTAAAGGTCTCACAAAAGTGGGTCTTATTTTGCAAACTGACCGCTCGATTACTACAGGGCAATAACAAACTGTGATCTCGGTTATTTTCTAAGGAAATTTCGCGTCAAACATACGTATATATATAATCATAATCGTTTTTTTTTCTTGTTTCGAAAGTCCTTTAAAAGGTCAAAACGTGGAACATTTCAGAGAAAATAGTACCTAATTGATTTCTTTCTTGCATCATTGAAACTTTCGTCAGGAAAATATTTTTTAAAGCTTTTTTTATACGGATGTATTATTTTTTCCGAAAAGGAAAAATAAGACAATCTGACTAAATCAAGTACAGGGAGTTACTATACTCACCGACTCTCAGAAGTTTTTAGGTTAAGATTTTAATTTTTTTGAATGAAGTGTAAATTTTGGTTATTAGATGTGTAATATGAAATAATATTTTTATTATCTTTCATTCTTCTTGATTTTGGAACGAAATCGTGTGAATTATGATTTTGTTGGAACTTTGTATGCCACTGTACTGCAGAAAAAGTACACTCTCGATTAACTACTCACTCGATAAAACTCTGTTCTGCCGTGCCTGCTGAAGCTAAAGAAGTGCCTCCTGATAAGCCAAACTGTCAATTTACGTTAAAAATAAACAAATAATTTTTAAATATGGATATTAGCATTGAATTATTGTTAGAGCTAAACAACAACGAGAATCTTCGAATGTGTCTCGAATCCGGAGAAAACTACGGGATTCCACAAATCCTCTGGACTTCCGGAATCAGATTAAGAAATTGAAATTAAAAAAAAACAAGTAAAGAAGCTTACATCGGCTAAGCCGATTGCACACATACCTTTTCCTCAGCCTGAAATATGTTAAACTATTACCTTAACAAAAAATCCTGCCGTTTTCAGAAGTTGTTCTAAGCTTGGATATCTATTATATACCTTTTCTGTACTTCGATTTAGCTTCTAAATTTTGGTTATTAAGACTGTGTAATTATAACATAAATATTTTCGCGGATGGTGATCATGGTCAAGTTCTTAACCGTTAGAGGACATTTTGTCTAGCTGCGAAATACTCAATGTCGAAAATAGTGAAAATAAAATTTGTTGCGAACTTTGTATGCCACTGGTGATCATGGTCAGAATTAACCGTTAGAGGACATTTTGTCTTTCTGCGATTAACTACTCAACTTCGAAATAGTGAAAACTAAAATGTTCTGCCGAATTTCGCGAATGGTGGTCATGGTCAAATTTTAACCGTTAGAGGACATCTTGTCTAAGCTGCGAAACTACTCAATTTACGTTAAAAATAGTGACAAATCAAATTTTTGCGAATTTCGCGATATGGTGATCATTGTCAAATTATTAACCGTTAGAGGACATTTTGTCTAGCAACGAAGATACTCAATTCGAAATAGTGTAAAACTCGAATTTTTCCGGATTTCGAAAACTACGTGGTCATGGTCCACAAATTTAACCGTCTAGAGGACATTTTGTCTAGCTGCGAAATACTCAGATTCAGAAATTGAAATTAAAATAAAATTTTTGCGAAGTTCCGAATAGCTGGTACATCGGTCAAATTTTAAGCCGATTGCGAGGACATACCTTTTCCTCAGCCTGCGAAATACTCAATTCAAACATTACCTTAACAATCAAATTTTTGCCGAATTTCGCGAATGGTGATCTAGCTTGGATCAAATTTTATACCGTTTGGTACATTTTGATTTAGCTTCTAAAACCTCGATTCAAATATTAGTGAAACATAAATTTTTGCGAAATTCGCGAATGGTGAGTCATGGTCAAAGTTTTAACCGTTAGAGTGACGACTTTATGTCTGGCTGCGAAATACTCAATTCAGAAGATAGAAAAATAAAATATTTTTGTATTCAGATATGAGAATAAGCGAAATGAGTGATTTTTTCTAATGTGTCAGGATGATTAACCATAGTTATAGCGATGTCGCAATTTTGTCTTTCTGCGAAATACTTAATTCGTACATAGTAGCTATACACATACCAAATTTTTGCGAATTTCGCTGAATGGTGGTCATGGTCAAAATGTTATCCACGAAAAACGTTAGAGGATCGTGATTGTCTGAAACTTCTGAAACCACTTCCCACGATTCAAGAAGGGACTACGAAAATCAAATTTGTATGCAGTTTTTCGCGACATTTACCTGGTTCAAGTCCATGGTCAAATTTTAACCGTTATGAGGATCATTTAATGGTCTTAGCTGCGTAAATTACAAATTCTAAAGTAGTGACCGACAGACCAAGATTTTTCCAGATTTCAGACAGACATGGCTAGATCGACTCCTCTTGTCACCTGATCAAGAATATATATATATGTTATATCTATCGCGACTCTTTGGCATGTTACATAGCTGCGAGCCAATACTTAATATCAACCCTTTCCTTCGGAAAAGGTATAAAAAAATAATTGCGAATTTCGCGAATAGGTTTAGGTTTATAGAAAAAATTTTACCGATTGAACGAAGGACGCGTTCCGTCTATGTATTGCGACGAATACTCAATTCAGATAACTAGTGAAAATCCAATTGTATGCGAAAATTTCGCCGAATGGTGATCAAATGGTCAAATTTTACAACCGTTAGAGACATAATTTACGTCTAAGCTGTACGAATAACCTCAATTCAAAATAGTGAAAATAGCATGCTTAACGTATAGCGAAATTAAGGCGTTGCAATGGTTAAACGGTCATGGTTTAAAAGCTGCTGTGAATAGCTCCCAACATATTTTAAGTGTTTCGACTTTCATTCATTGCGTATCTCAAAATACAACAACCACTATTAGAAGCGAGCAAAAAAAAATAATTTTTGTATTCAGATGCCTGCAGAATAAGAAAGAGTGTTTTCGGTGTAAAATGGACCGGACCTGGGTGAGTCCATGATGGGACCGACCTGAAAATGATATGCACCGCGACCGACCCGGGGTGAGTCTCAATTGGACTCACCCTCGTCTAGTCGAAAAGCTTAAGTCGTAGGTGGGGTGAGTTCGTATACACACTTGTACCTTAATTGTCAATAAGTCTGTTATGTATAGTACTCAATCTGATCGTTATGCTACCGAAAGGCAACGTTAAAAATCGTGATTTTTGAAGACTTCTGACCACTTCCGCACGACCGAGAGGGTGGGAGTTCGAGCCCTTGCTCGTTTTAGAAAGAATTTGTATGCAGTTTTTCGGACATTTACCTAAGTTTTTTTTAGTGCTCATGCCATTTAATTTATTATGATTAATCTTTAAAAATAAGTAGCTTTTTTAGGATGTTAATTACGTTTTTATACAGCGTAACGGGGTATATTAGTTTTGTGACAAATCTTGTAACAGGCAGACATTACAGACATCCGGAGCTATAGAAAAATCGACTCCTCTAAATGATCACCCTGATCAAAGAACTGATATCGATTTATGTCTATGTCCGTCTGTCGTCTGTCCGTCTGTCGTCCGTCGTCCGTACATCCGTCCGTCTGTCCAAACTGTCCGTCTGTCCGTCGTCCGTGGTCGGATCTCCTCCGAAACGGTATGGAACCAATCAAGTCGAAATTTGGCACACAGGTATATCGGGATCGAGTATGACTAAGTAAAAATGAGACATTTCGCCCATCTGCCACGCCCACAAATGAATTAATGTGTTTTCAGCTAAAATGCTTGTAATTGGACGAACAGTCAACAGATAACTTTGATATTAGTGTACTGGTAAACACGAAAAGGGACATATGCCACTGGTGGCAAATTAAATGGACGCCGCCCTCCTCGAGCAACAGCCCACAATAAGCCCAAAAATAAGGGCTTATCGTAACTTGTGAAGTACAATAGGATAGAAGCTTCAAATTCGCAGCATAGGTTAACGTATAGGCAAATTAAAGGTGTTGCAACTTTAAAACGGGTGTTTATGTAAGCTCGCCTACTGAATACGCTCCACAACATATTTTTAAGTGTTTCATACTTCCGAAGTCAATTGGCGTAGAAGCTTCAAATTCGAACATAGGTTCAACCAAGCTATTATGAAACGGTGTAGGAACATATTTTTTCTAAGCCGCCCACTGCCACGTCCACAAATGAAAGTGTTTTTCGGTGTAAAATGGACCGAAGTAAAAGGCGTAGAAGTCCATATGGGATTCGACCTGAAACATAGGTATGCACCAAGGCGACCGAAACCCGGGTGTGAGGAAAAAATTTTTTGTGACTCACCCTCGTGCCTACGTCCACAAATAAGCGTAGGTGGGGTGAGTTCGTATAACTTCCGTACTTAATTGTTGTCTGTTTTAAGTACTTCAATCTCGCAATCGTTGTGTTCACCAAAGGCGAACGTTAGGTTGATAGGTTAAAGACTTTTGCGGCTTCGCCAACCTGCCACGCCCAGAAATGAGATTTTTCGTAAGCCCTTGCTCGTTTTAGAAAGAAGTTATTTTTTCAAATTACGCTAAGATAGGTTTTATCAAGGCGAATGAAGGTGTAGGAAATAATTTATGTTGCCCTCCCACTGCACGCACAAATAGAGAAGCAAAACATAGTGCGTTTAATGTCGGGACTGGGTATTTCAAAGTCGGGCTTGACCGACTTTAGCTTTCTTACTTGTTTAATATTAATTTTTCAAGAATTTTTTTTTTGTGAAAGTGAAAAATTCTTTACGCACGTTTCCCAAAAACTTGAGCAACCAAACACTCAAGTCAGCGTTTTGATCAAAGCATTAAACTTGCTTGTTTAGCGTAATGGTTAAGACACCAATTTACCAACCCAGAGTTCTGCGGTTCGAGGCTCGGCCGAGGCGGGCAAATCAAAAAGGAAATTATATAATGTTGTGTAACAAAAAGGTTTAAAAAAACAAAAAAGGCAAAATAAACAAAATAAGAAAAAAATTTTTTTTCATTTTTCATATCAAAATAAATATAAAAAAAAAAAAAAACTCACCCTCATTTAAGGCCATATGGACCCACCCACAACCGACCCTAAAAGCTTTGAAAATGGACCGGTTGTTTTTCAATGACAGCGCTGTGGAAAAACGGGTGAGTTGAACGTATGAAAACGCGACCGGTCCTCACCTCTTTTGGACCGACCCCGGGTCGACCCGGGGTCGGTCCCAATTACTGCAGGGTGTGATCTGCGCACGGCCTACTCAATACAAACACATAATGTGTATGTATCATTTTGGCATACACTCCCTGTAGAAAGCTGTTAAGCAATTTGCATCATAACTATACTAGTGATCAGTGGAATAATTGCATTCATTCATTGATGCGTTATAAATTGATAATAAATACACAACCGAATGGTTTTCTTTTATTATAAATATTTATTTCCATTTTGTACTGAAAAAAATCCACGATTCTGTAACCTTTTTCCCGTAAACATCACTAGTATTTAACTGGTTTAAATATACCCAATTGAATCGAAAAGTACAAGATTAATTCTGGTGCATACTGTACTAGTGCTTTCCTGTACAGATGTTATACTGATTTTCGACAGAATTTTGTATGGACAGGGGTATAGAAAAGAACTAGTACTGGTGCCTTTTGCACTAGTAAAGTACTAGTACGACACTTGATCTAAATCCCACAGGGCTGCTTTAAACCAGAGATGTTTACGCCACACATCATTTGATGGCGCTCATTTCACACGTATTGCTTACGCTCTTTGTTCAGTCGGTGGCAAGCATAAGCAGTGTGTCCACCCATTTTTTTTTAATGCGGTAGAATTCTCAAAAAATGTAGGTAGATTTCAGCAAAATGCGGTAGATTTTTTATCCAAAGAAATTATTTATTTTACTACTATAAAACAATAATATATTATTAACTAAAAAGCAATACAAACATCTTCTTGTTTTAAAAAAATCAAACAAAACTAAAATCTCTTCTATCCGAAGCTAAACGGCGTTCAAGGTTGGGGTTCTGGTAAATAAATGATAAAAATGACGCACACTTATAAACCAATGTTGATATTAATTTACCTTTTTATGAACTTGTCTATTTTAAAATATGTTCGCCGCAGTAGAGAACTTGCTTCAAAAGTTTCAATTCAAAAGAAATTAAAGAGCTTTACGCTGCCGCTGTTATTTTTTAAACTCAATTTGATGGCAGATAAGAGCGCTGCTAGACTTGACTATTCGTATTTCACTCATTTCATTTTGAAATTGCAACTAAAATTGACGCCAATTAAGTCTTCTAGTTCTCAAATCGTTGAAAATTATTTGTTGAAGTAAAGTTCCTTTACAATGTTGACGCAAAATTTTAATATTTCCTTGTACAATTATTTGATTTGTGCTGCCGAGATGTAGGTAGATTTTGGGCCTCGTGCGGTAGAATAGGTAGAATGTCAAATTTTCCAAAATATGCGGTAGATCTACCGCATATGCGGTAGAAGTGGCCACACTGAGCATATATAACTATATATGTCACTCAGGAGCCGTTTCTATTTTGGCTCTTTTCAGCACGGTCTTGGGTACCCACCACGGTCTTGGGTATCCACCAAAATGAGCATTTTTCACTAAGGTACTAACCATACAATACTACAAGCGACACTCTCTAAATTTTTTGAATTTGCTTGTAGATATGATAAGAATATGCGGGTGCGATAGAGACAGAGAACAGTTTACATGAGTGCTACTGAAAAAGATAGAGATTTGTCAACGACTGCTGTGGTGAACAGTTCAACAGCCCTGCAGGAAGTATGAGTACTTAAGCTCTAGCGTTTTACTAGTTCTAATTCCACCAGCACTGGTTCTTCTTAATACCCCTGGTTATGTATTACTCTGTACAAAATTAACATTGCGTGTGGGCTAAAAATCAATAATTGTACACTTGAACTAACGCTTTTTTAGTGATTTGGGAACCAATTGGGTAAATTGGGTATAGTAAAACACTAGTTCCTTTGAAAGATTATTGACCATATTTTGTGATTTTTTGGTTATTTTTGTTCTAAAATTTTTTAGCCTCCAATACGCAATATTTAAAAGACACCAAATTATTTTTCGTGTTTGTTTTATTTACAAAAATATTTGTAATATATAAAGATAGATTTTATTTTTGATTTCGGAGCACCAACGCTCTTTGCAACAACTATATAATGGCAACTCTTATTACTGACACGAAAAACCATTTTTCCATGCAATACTAGTCGGAGCTTTATACGAAGCTCTACCCGCCTTTGCACTGGTTCTTTAGTTTTGGTGAAGTACTAGTTGCATCCGGGCAATATACCTCACGCTTCCTAGAGGGTAATAGGCATTGAGCATTGCTGTGTTGAAAGTCAGATTGTAATGTCGATGTGTGAGTTCATATGTACACAGATCGTGGTGAAAGTCAGTTTATTTTATGTGAATGTGTTAACTGTGGGCAAAGTCAGATTTTGAATGGGCAAAGTCGGTTGATACAAGCTCCCCTCACCCGTCTTAGTGATTTTGGGTAGTGTCGCTTGTAGTATTGTATGGTACTAACTAAAAGTATTTCTCTCTCGCCCTTTTTTTGCTTGCCGAGTAAGATCTCTTTCTAACTGGCGCGAAATGTCCCGCCCAAAATCTATGAGAGTGACATATATAGTAATATATGGTGGCAAGAGGCCGACGAATACTCGCACAGTCTCACGGCCAACTATGAACATCACTGCTTCCCAATAAGCACAACGAGTTCGAATCGAATTCGTTTTGACGTGCAAGCTCTTCGCGGCGAGTGTTTGCGGCGAGCTCGAATCGAATTCGAATTCGTGAGGGAGTCGCCTTTTTTACGCGACTCGTATTTTTATCGAATTTTTTATCGTTTACGCATCGCGCGCGACTCGTATTTTGCTATCGTTTTGCTATCGCGCTATATTCGAAGTTTTTATCATATTCGATTCGCCTTTTTGTCGAATTTTCTATCATATCCGACTAGAAAAAAAAATTCATTAATTGTTATATTTAATGTTAAATTCAAATAAGAGTCTTATTATAAAACTATTTTCGGTATAAAAAAAACCCTTATAATGCTGGTAACCACGCTTTTGAATCCACCGGCTGTGGGATTTGAACACCAAACCTCTCAATTTCTAGTCATTTTTCAAGTCTGCTTACCCATTACGCCGTCTTCGCCGAATTGAAATGAATGACTTTTTTTCGGTTATAAGTTTAGCTTGATTCTATATTTACCTCGAATGCCTAGCAATTTGGAAACAAATTAACAAAACTACTTTCGAGAATTAAAGTTTCGTACCCACTAAACACAAATATTTTAAAGAATTCAAATCGAATTCGAAACGCGGAAGGGAATTTTCGCAATATCGCGCTTTTATCGTATTTTGCGTTCGATTCGAATTCGATTCGAAGAGAAAATGCGATAAGAATTCGAACCGTTTGCAACAAGCTTGCCTCGATCTCGTTTTTTTTATCGTGGAATTCACGATATTTAGGGCAATTTTTTTTTTGTAATTTTGCATTTCTCAAAATTTATGTTACATTTCGGGCCTTTTTTCATTTTTTGATTTGGGGTAATTTTTCATAATGCCTTTTTGATTTTTCAGTTTAGGGCCATTTCGCATTGAGGCCATTTTTCAGGGAGCCCTCAAGGACTTTTCAAAATATCAACAAAACTTCAAAATCCCTTTCAGGGTGCCGTGGTCGGCAAGACTCTTATAAATTCCACGATAAAAAAGCGAGGTGGTTGCAAACGGTTCGAATTCTTATCGCATTTTCTCTTCGAATCGAATTCGAATCGAAAGCAAAGTACGATAGAACCGCGAGCTCGCAATTTATAAATTCCACGTTAAAAATGCGAGCTCGAGTCGAGCTCGTTGCAATTGGTTCAAATTCTTATCGCATTTTCTCTTCGAATCGAACGCAAAATACGATAAAAGCGCGATATCGCGAATATTGCCTTCCGCGATTTCGAATCGAATTAGATTCGAATTCGTTTGATGCGATTCGCGCTCTACGAAATCGATTCGAATTCGATTCAAACTCGTTATCGTTTTTGCGTTTATTGGGTTTAAACCAAATTTTCGCCGGAGTGCTATACATCCAATTTTAAAATTGTGTTGTGCACTGTGTTTTTTTGCTGAAGGCAGCGGTAACAATTTTAATGTGGCATTTTCTCAACTAACAGTGTCGTTGGTTTTAAAGGAAGTTTTAGAAATCATGGAATCAAGAAATTGTGGGAAATGGATAAACGCAGAAATGAACAGAGAAAATAAATGTTTGGCGAAATAATATTTTTATGCACGCTCTGGACTACCTGGTGTGGTTGGCTGTTTAGATGGCACCCACGTCAAAATTATTGCACCAAAAAAAGGAATTGCAACATGTTTATATGATCAGAAAAGGGTATTTTAGTTTAAATGTAATGATTGTAAGAATTTTGCTCCTCTCTCTCGAATTAAACTTTTCCCCGCTTTCTAGCTGTGTGACCACGAAATGAAGATTCGTTACGCCGATTCTCGACATCCAGGTTACAGCCACGATTCCTTCATTTGGAAAACCAGCAATCTAACACAATACTTAAACGACAATTTAGAAGAAAATACTTGGATATTAGGTAAAATGCGCGATTAGAAAAAAAAAAAGAAATAAATATAAAATAACATTTACAACTTTTACAACATCAATAAATATTTTAAAACGCCAATAATGGAAGAGCCAGATCTACTACAAGATCGAGACTACCCTTCTTCAGAGGAAAAATGGCAAGCAAGTTCAATCAATGCCAGGGAAATTCGAAGTAGCTTGATGCAAACGACTTAATTTTCTCAAATTCAATTTATGAATTAAAGTAGTGCTAATTCAAAATTAACCATTCATTCTATATCAATTTTAATATTTTTCTTTTACATTTTTTTTTTTGGAACTTCAGTCCTTATTTTACGTAATTCGCTCTCTTCTTCGGTTACTTTTTTCAATATTTAATTTCTTTCTTGTTATATCGTTTCTATATTTTGCACTATTTTTTCTAGTATTTTCTTTTGGTTTGATGTTTGTTCTTTCAATAAATTTAAACGCTCTTCGTGAGGTGAAGTTTTTGTGTTTTTCGCACAATCAGTTGCCTCGTTTTCATTTATTTTCATTCTTGGCGGCATTGAATCATTGACAGCCTTTTCTACCATTGGAGGTCCAAAACAATATCCAACTGAATTTATTTGTTCTTCCAGACTGATTAATTCAGCTACACTCAACTGAGCTCAACTGAGCTTAAACTGACTTCGCTGGAAGGACCCGCGCCCGTTGCTTGAAAGTTTTGTTTGTTGTTAGCAAGTTTTCGTTTCAGGTTACCCTTGTAGTTAATCCATACCTAAAATGTCGTTAACGACGTCACTGTCGTTGTCAAGATTCGCTTTTTGAGTACCACGTTTTTCTTTCTTTGCGATTTGACGCAGTAGCTCTGGTTTGGATTGTATATAGTAGAATAATACCTTATATACTAATAATAATATAATATTTTTATTTATGTTTATACTATCGATAGTATCGACATTTTTTAGACTATCGACGAGTACTAATGAGGTCTTTTACACTAGTCAATTTTTGACCACCAATTCTTATTTTAATATATAAAATTCTACAAAATTATATATTGGAAGGGGTATAATGGTGAAGTTTAAACAATAAAAATGCCACAGTTTTCTACTCGGATTTTCTGCAGGGTTGGGATTAAAAGAGCGAAAGTAGTAGATTCAGTAGAAGAGTAAGTAGATCTCATAAAAAATTATGAGACCTGGCAGCGCTGCGTGTTCTATTATTTGCCGCCACAAGGGAAAAAAAAGGAAATGAGAAATTTCAAATCAGTTTTGACGTTTATATATTGGAAATAGATTAACTTGAAGAAAAAAAATATTATGAGTTTTTATGTGGAAATTCTTGGTAGTTTTAAATACAAATTATAGTTTAATAGCTTCTTTTATCAAAAAAACCCTATATTGTTAAAATAAGTGTAAATATTTGATATAGGGTCAAAATTTCTAAACTGGGCTACTTTTGAATCGAGAGTCTCAGATTTCAGTGATTGATACGGTATTCAATAGCCTTGGAGGTAAGAAAAATCCTTCCAATCAAATTTTTTGGCAAACAAATTTTTTCCGTTAGTTAATATCCGTCAAAGTTTTCGGTAATAGGTTTTTAAAAAGTTCATATCTAGCGGATGGTTTATCGAAACTCAACGTTCATTACATAAAAATTTTCGAAAATTAATGTTCTTTTCCATAAAAATGATATTTTTAATTGAAAATAAATTTTTGCTAGAAAAAATTTAGTTTTTTCTTTTTAATTGAAACTACAGACCTACAAATTATAACTTTTTCATTCCTTTCTTTATTTCAGTGCTGATTTATTGTGTCTAGGGACCCCCTGATTTCAAAAATACCAATAAAATTTTTCCATCTCGTCAGAGTTTCGAGAAAACCACGCATTCATTTTTTTGTATCAATGATTTTTCCGAAAGGGGTTTTCTAAATTGCGGTATCCCATATTTAAAGTTTTTAAACGATAATATGTTCTTGGATAATTCAATTTTCACGAAATATCAAAAACACCAAAAAGTTTTAACAATAAATGGTGGAATTTGATGCTCAAAGTCGAAAAAATTTTATTTTTTCTGTAAAAAATGCATTTTTTGTGTACTTTCAACGAATTTATCTTAAAACCCGCTTGTGTTATTTTCAATATCAGTGTTAAGGACCGAATAACTATCTATTTTGTGTAGATTTTTTCTTACCTGAGAAGTTTCGTCTAAGGTTTCGCAGAGAAATAATCGTTCTTATGAAGCCATTCAAATCGTAAATTCTAGCAACATGTTGCAATTGAAAAATCCACTTGTTTTTATTATAAAAAGTGAAAGGCGAACGTTTGGAATTTTCAAAAAAATTTAGAAACACATTTCCCTACAGGAAATTCAAGTAGTCTTACTCTGGCCTTTGATTAGTGTCAATCTCACCAGTACTAGTTCCTCTTATACCTGTCGTGTGTCACAACCGCACAAACAGTTCTTATACCTTATTTCGATATGCGATAAAGAACAACAACGAAAACACCGGCGTTCAGAATCAATAAAACACGCTGGCGTTAACAATCAAAGCCAATGATCGCAAATACTAAAAACATCAGACGATTGGATCGGGCGAGTGAGCGGCAAGACGAAATGGCCGAAACAGCTAGTCAGCAATTATGTCACACAAGCTATGCACATGAAGTTCATCGTCTTAAATACTGACCTGCTCCAATAATAATAACAACAACAACACGTAGCAGGCGAAGACTGGAATAAAGCTGACGCTAGAAGTATTAAGCAACAGCAGCACGCAACAACAATGAGTAAGCTGACCTGATCGGCCTGATATATTTGGAACACGCAACAACAACAATCGAGATGACCCAGAAGAGTGTCGCAACAACCGATATTGCTAAAACAGCAATATCTCTTTATTTAAACTGAGATTTGTGCACTGGAAGAGGACTACGATCAGAACCGTGAACCGAAGTATTCAGAAGATCTCAACTTTAACGCACCTACTCACGAGCCAGGACGTTGAAGTGTGGATCTCCGTGTTAGCTAGGGAATAGCTCAGTTAAGTTAGTTAGCTTAAGGATTTAATGTTACGCCTTAAAGTAAATCAATAAATGCTATATTCAATATTAAACGGTCTCGAGTAATTCCTTGCGTTAAGCTACTTAGACGCGCTCCCTAGATGACACAACATACCCTTTGAGGGTTATGTTGAAAATTAGCTATACAAGTACACTCTAAACAAGTAAGGGTGTTATAGTCAGGCAAGCGTGACAATAAAATACCCGAAACAGACTAACATCGTAAATAATTTTTAATATCAAGAGGTGTTTAAGGCCATAGGGGCCCCATATACCGACTTTTATTGAATTTCTTTATGAAAACCGCCCTTTTGCCACGCCCACTTTTCCCATTTTTTTGTTTTCTAATCGGAGGCCTTAATATACGTTCAAATTCCAGGTTTCAGTAAAATATCTCAAAAAATCCGGTTTTGGGGCAGTTTTGAGATTTTTGTGACCGACCCTAGTACTGGAGGTACCCTTTATAATGGACCTATCAAAAAAATTTTGGAGAGGATGTTTATGGCTACAAAGGAAGCATAACTGCCAAATTTCGTTCAAGTCCCATTTGAAATTCGGGTGTAGGAGGCAATTTTTGAAAAACGCCCCTCTGCCATGCCCACTTTTCCAATTTTTGGAAATCATATAATTGGCCTTTAAGTATGATCAAATATCAAATTTCATCAAAATATCTTGAAAAACTTCGATTTTAGAGCAGACTTTGTGATTTTCGTAACAGACCCTAGTACTGGAGGTACCCCTAAAAATGGTCCGATCAGGTCCATTCTCGAACTTGTTCTTACTCATATGCCTTTGAAAACGCATACCAAATATCATCAAGATAGCTCAACTCCTTCAGAAAACTGTATACAAACAGACGGACAGACAGACAGACAGACAGACAGACAGACGGACATGGCTTAATTGAATCTCCTGGTGACGCTGATCATTTCTATATATATTTTGTATGGTCTATCTCGACTGGTGCTGGGTGTTACACACAATCACACAAACGCAATATACCGTCGACACAGAGTGTGTCGGGTATAAAAATGAAAGTAAAATTGCTTTTATAAATTCTGTAAATTTACCCCAAAACATGTTTACTTTTGTTCCAAAAATGTGTAAAAGATAACTTTTGTGTAATTTTGCACAAATGTTATGCATATTTACATACAATGGGTAAATTTAATCAATGAATGCTTAGGTTTACTATAGAAATGTTGGCTTTACACACTTTGTAATCTCGAAGCCCTTGTAAGTCTCTGATCAAATCATTTAATTCAGTTTGGGAAAACGCTTGTCGTTGAGAAGACGTCTCAAAGTTTGGGTCACGACTTTCCTGGTCCTCTGAAGCACAACCTTCAGATAGTTCGTTAGGAAGCAAAGTATTATTCAAAAATAGGGGCAACTGATGATCTTCATTCGATTTTCTTTAGCTCTGGATAAGTCACCGATTGCATTTTTGGGAAAACAATTGCCTTTTTGGTTTTGGTGGTGTATCCTGTCATATTGCAAGCACAAAAGTCACAGTCTTGCGTGTGGTTTTGAGGTTCCCATAGACCACTTGCGAAGTTCTGCTACGCAACTCCTACAAACCATATTCGGTGTCCATGGCTTGTCCAAATTGCGAATAGTACCTAACACCGAAATATTTTTCGTAAGTGCTTTTTACAATATCCGTTATTGGACTTTGCTGTTTTAACAGCAAATACGCACCGCAAATGTAGCAAAAGCGCTCTCGAGAATTAACATATTTGCGTGAAGCCATTGCAACAATATTAATATAATACACAATATTTACAAGAATGAATAAAGATCAAAACAAAGTCGTATCGCCTTTGACTTTTTATAATAAAAACAAGTGGATTTTTCAATTGCGACATGTTGCTAGAATTTTCGAATTGAATGCCTTCATAAAAATGATTATTTCTCTGCGAAACCTTAGACGAAAAAACCTTTGAAAGAAAAAATCTACACAAAATAGATAGTTCTTCGGTCCTAAATACTGATATTGAAAATAACACAAGCGGTTTTTAAGATAAATTCGTTGAAAGTACACAAAAAATGAATTTTTTACAGAAAAATAAAATTTTTCGACTTTGAGCATCAAATTGCACCATTTATTGTTAAAACTTTTTGGTGTTTTTGATATTTCGTGAAAATTGAATTATCCTAGAACACCTTGTCGTTTAAAAGTTTTAAATATGGGATACCACAATTTAGGAAACTTCAATCACAAAAATCATTGGTATAAAAAACTGAATGCGTGGTTTTCTCGAAACTCTGGCGTGATGGAATTTTTTCACTATTTTTCAATTTTTTTCTGAAACAAAATCTAATGAAAACACTACTTTTTTCTCAAAAAGGTTTTTCGTTGTAAGTCTGTGAAAATAAAAAGCCTTCTCTGCCTGAAGAATTTTTTTTGGCAAATTTAATTCAATTACACCGAGAGAAATAACAAAAGTTAAATCAACACTACTTAGAACAGTTAAACTAAGAGTGGTCAAAAAACCTGTATTCCGCGTTAAATGCACTGAAAAAGGCAATCAAATGAACAGTCGAAAAACAGTTACTTTTTATGTTCAAATTCGCTTTCGTTCACTTAAACGTATAAGTTCGCATTCTGATCAGCCGTCTCCGGAGGTTTCGATAGCTCAGTGTTTTAAACTGTGACTCGACAGTCGTGAGCTTCGGGGTTCTATCCCTGCTGGCGGCGCGAATTTTTCTGAATGTTTTTTTAATTTCAGTTTTTTTTTTTTTTTGCAGAGTGTAGTTTTTTTGGAAGACATAAAATTTCTCCTAAATTTTTAAGGTTTTAATTTATTTAATTTTTTTTAGTGGTTCATTTTCAAGCAAAAAATTTTGGGAGTGAAACAATTCCTTAAGCACGTTCCCCAAATCTTGAGCAACCATAAACTCAAGTGAGCATTTTGACCAACAAATTAAATTCGTTCGTTTAGCGTAATGGTTAAGACGTTCGCCCACTTCGCTGGGAGGTCAGCGGTTCAAGGCTCGGCCGAGGCGAGAAAATTTAAAGAGATGAAAGAGAAAAAGATTTAAATAGAAACACAATGCATTTTGAAGATGGGATCGAATTCCTCGACTAGCCAAATACAAATTTGGTTTTTATACCCAGCGTAAGCGGGGTATATTAGTTTTGTGAGAATCTTGTAACAGGGAGAACTAAGCTCCGTAGATATAGACATATATATATGGAAATGATCAGGATCAAAAACTGGATCGATTTAGACATGTCCGTCTGTCCGTCCGTCCTTCTATCCGTCTGTCAGTCCGTCCGTCTATCCGTCTGTCCGTCCGTCCGTGGTCGGATCTCCTCCGAAACGGCTGGACCACTCAAGTCGAAATTTGGCACACAGGTAAATCGGCATCCGAGTATGATCCTAAGTAAAAATGGGAGATATCCGCCCACTGCCACGCCCAAAAATTAATATAATGTGTTTTCAGTAAAATGCTTGTAACTTGCGAACCACTCAACACATTCCATTGATATTTGGTGTACTGGTAAACTACGAAAAGGTTCATATCCTGGAAAAAAATGGACGCCGCCCTCCGTGAGCCACGCCCACAAATAAGGGCTTATCGTAACTTGTGAAGTAAAAGGCGTAGAAGCTTCAAATTCGCAACATAGGTTGACCAAGGCGAATGAAAGATGTAGGAAAAAATGTTTTGTGGCCCGCCCACTGCCACGCCCACAAATGAAGATTTTTCGTAACTTCCGAAGTAAAAGGCGTATAAGCTTCAAATTCGCAACATAGGTTCACCAAGGCGAATGAAAGGTGTAGGGAAATAATTTATTTTGCCCTCCCACTGCCACGCCCACAAATAGAGAAGCAAAACATTATGCGCTCATAATTTCGGGACGCTGGGTATTTCAAAGTCGGGCTTGACCGACTTTAGCTTTCTTACTTGTTTTTTTTTTGTTATATTATTTTACAGACTCTAATCCATTTGGTTAATTCACTATGTTAATTCAATGTGGAAACATGCTAATATACGTATAATCGCTGGTATCTGGCAAATACCCTATCGGAATTAAGGCAATCAGATTGAAAAAAAATATGTTATACAATTAGTTGAAAATCAATTAATTGAGATTACATTCATGAATTTTAATACAATATATTAAATACATGTATTTGATCTCTCCGTGGCGTAGCGCATAGCGATTGCGCTTAGCAAGCCGAAGGCTGGAGTTCGAATCCTGTTGCAGGCAGAAATAAGATGTGGAAAATTGGGAATTGAAAGAAGCAGGTAAATTTTAAATATTAAGGAAAATTTTGAATATCTCATGGAGGAGAAAAGAAGCTACCACCCATACAGTAAAGTTTCCATCCTTTCTTCAAAAACGTCATTCTCAAGCTTTTTGAAAAAGTCCTATAAGTTCCACTAGAAATTTTCCTTTTTTTATTATTTTGAATAAAAAGTTTGGTTGAGAGCATATTCTTCTATGTTTGTTAATAATTATTTAATTGTTAGGTATATTAGTACCTACTTTTTACCCAAAATAATAAAAAATATCTCTTGCCTGAAGGGAATTTGAACTCACCGACATCGGATTGTTAGACAATCTCTCTTATTTTTGTTTTAAGAATTCCTTCTCAATTAACTTGAAAAAACAACTTTGAAATCAATCAAAGAAAAACTAAAATAATATGAATTTACAATAAACTGATTTTAAACTAGTTTAAAAGATATGCAGATTCAGGCAATTGACTTTGTCGTAGGACATCGCCATGCTAAAAATGTCAGTTTTCTCCATTGGAAAAAGTCAGAGTTTAAATAAATTGTCACTTTAAAGGCCGTTTTCTCATCTTTTTTATCTGTAAGTTAAATTATCCTGATGATAGTTTCATACAAATTTGATTAATAAGTCAAAGCAATTGAAAACAAGTAAAGAAGTTTACATCGGCTAAGCCGATTGCACACATACCTTTTCCTCAGCCTGAAATATGTTAAAACATTACCTTAACAAAAATTCCTGCCGTTTTCGTTGTTCTAGCTTGGATATCTATTTATACCTTATCTGTACTTCGATTTAGCTTCTAAAACTCGAGATTATTATTAAACACAAAATTTTCGCGGATGGTGAGCATGGTCAAGTTTTAACCGTTAGAGGACATTTTGTCTAGCTGCGAAATACTCAATTCAAAATAGTGAAAATAAAATGTTTGCGAATTTCGCGAATGGTGGTCTTGGTCAAATTTTAACCGTTAGAGGACATTTTGTCTAGCTGCGAAATACTCAATTCAAAATAGTGAAAATCAAAATTTTGCGAATTTCGCGAATGGTGGTCTTGATCAAATTTTAACCGTTAGAGGACATTTTGTCTAGCTGCGAAAACCTCAATTCAAAATAGTGAAAATAAAATTTTTGCGAATTTCACGAATGGTGGTCATGGTCAAATTTTAACCGTTAGAGGACATTTTGTCTAGCTGCGAAAACCTCAATTCAAAATAGTGAAAATAAAATTTTTGCGAATTTCGCGAATGGTGGTCATGGTCAAATTTTAACCGTTAGAGGACATTTTGTCTAGCTGCGAAATACTCAATTCAAAATAGTGAAAGAAATTGTTGCGAATTTCGCGAATGGTGGTGTTAGGTGTCGACTTTGGCTAAGTAGGTTGAGAACCCCTGGCGGCGGTGGCCACAGACCACCACGCTGGGAGCGCCTGAAAGTAATTCCATTACATTCCAGCAATCTGGCTGTAACTAGATTCTTCTAACATTTTTACCAAAGCGTGAGAACTCAAAAAAATATTTTATTTCCACTTCCAAAGAGTTTTTGCCGAATTTGCATTCCCATAAATCTAAAGCTGAAATGCACTTGTGCATTCTGCACATATAACATTTCATTAAAAATCAAAATGTAGCAAACAAAAGCAAATTGTCTAAAAAGATTGCAAACGTTATCTGCAAGACTTTATAAGGTTTTGATTTCAAACAACCGTAAAATTTCGGATGCATGGAACGGCAAGGAAAATTCTGCCGACGTTGCATTCCCACGATCAGCACATAGGCTGATCGCTTTTCCAAGTCACGTTGTCCCAACTTATGTGCGCCGTCGCGGCCAGCAAGCCGTCGACGGCTAAGTAGCGTTAGGAAGTCGAAGAGGAAAATAAAAATCCTAACGCCTCAGAGTCGATTGGGAATTTTGAAGCCGGGAAGACGGCCGGCTCGGAGTTGATTTTCGTTAGTGAAGCCGCGAGGGACTGTCGGTTCACTGGTGTTACTTTTGATTAACAAAGGAAGATTGTCAAATTGTGTTGAAAGTCAGTCCTCATTAAAGGACTGACTTTGTGTTAAAGTTGTAATCGAGTGTGCTCGAAATTTAAGGAAAGATTAATTTTGATTAAAACAAAAAAGGATTGTGCCATTTTCTTGATTGTGAAAAAAAAAAGGAAGTAAAAAAAAAAAAAAAAGAAATAAATAAACATAGTGACTAAAATTTAATTCTGGTGCGTTTTTTTTTGAAAAGAGAAAAAAAAATATTGTAATAACGACACCCCTTTTTCCCCCTTTTCAAACAAAAAAAAAAGAAGGAAACAATAACGTTACACTCCTTCTTCCCCTTTTCCAAAAAAAAAGGAAGAAGATAAAAAACGTTACAGTGGTCATGGTCAAAATTTAACCATAAGTGACGACTTTATTTGGCGGCAAAATACACAACCAGAAGCAGATATATCTCTCTACCCCCTACATGAAAATAAGTATGTATACACTATAGATTTTTGTATCCAACAATTATCTCAAGTAGAGTTTGTAGAGAGCTTGTGTAGTGCGCTCTACAAGGTGTATACACTTGTCTACGTATCTACACGAGAGTTTTTTCTCTATCCGTACGTAAATAAATCTATAGTCGACACTTGGCTTAACAGTTTGTTCTGTATGCTATAAAACAAAAAGAGCTTCGTAAAAGAGTGCATATAGAACAAAACAATTTTTTTTTTAACGCTTCCTGGTCGTAAAATCGTATACAAAAACAGAATTTTTTTTAACAGAAAAATTCACGAACACTATATCTTTGATTGGTTAAAAGCTGTCGACAACTTTTTTGGTTCAGTTTTTTGTAACTGACGACCAAACCTTAAACGCGATTTACCAAAAACACAAATTTGTCATATGGGCATTTCCATCGTAACTCACGCGACAGGCGTACGACTTCAAGGCTTGCTTACTCGAAAGCTTATGTAATTAAAGTATAAAAAATTAACAATGTACATATATTTTAGTAGAAGTACTAACGGTATGGTCTATCAAAATTGTCCTTGCAACAACTAACTAAGAATAGCAAAGTTAAATGTTTTCGTAACCCACGCGACAAAAAAAGGAAGTGCGTTTTACAAGGAAAGTTACAAATTGAAAATTTAGCGAATTTTTCGTACACAACTTGCCTTCTTTTAATTTTTGAAATAATTAGAAAACTGTGAAATTTTATAATAAACCCACTCAGCCAATCAATTTCGCGTGTTCAATAATATATTGAGCTTTTAAAAAATATTTGCCGTAACTCACGCGACATAACTCACGCGACAAAATTTCCGTTAAGAAAATTAGTGTTCAAATATTGAAAGTTTAGCTTTTAAACAAAGTTTTAATAAATATAAAATAACATAACAAAAATGTATTTCATTACCAAAAAACAAAAAAAAAAGTTAATTCCAAAATTTAAGAAGATAAAAAAATCAGTCAAAGATTCATATTACATTTGCACGTCTATAGTGGGTCTGGGATAGCGTACGGGATGCGTGCTATGCTCTTGATCCCAGGGTCCGAGGTTCGATTCCTGGCACAGGCGAAACGGACTGTAATGTTCCAAGCCTAGCACTGGTTTTTAAAAATCGCATGTTAGGGGCACACTACATAATAAGACATACACTCACACAAACACAAGAAAACCTCCTTGGTATCACAAGGGGCCGATTAACGGCCTAAGTGGCAGCCACTTCATCCTACCTACCTACATACACGTCTATATCTTAATGTTATGCTTTTTTGAATAAAAGGTTTTGGCGACTGCAATACAATTTTTGTTGACAAATGAAAAATAATGATTATTTTTTATTCCCACAATATTACGAATTTTGACCGTTTGTGTCTTCCTATAATCTCTCCACTTTCCATCATCTTTTCTTAAATTCGATCTCCACTTCTTCTTTCTTTCTTTGACTTTGTTGTTTTCTTCTTTCTTTTCCATCTTTTTGCCCAAAATAAAAAAACATTAAATATTATTGAAGCTTTCGTATTCGAATTTGCTCTTACCGTAACTCACGCGACAGATTTCAACAGCAAGTAATAGATATGTAAACAAAATATATAGGATTTTTTTTTATCACTTTTAGTTGTTGAACTTATTCTCTCTTTAGCCGCAAAAGATCTTGCACTGAAACTTTTTTTTTATAATCACACTGGTCAAAAATTACATATATTCGTAACTCACGCGACATAAAAATAGAAATAAAAACAATATAAAAAATTTACAGTTATTTCATATGCAAGCGCTCTCTTTGCATAGTGGGACTAACATTCAAAATTATTAGACCAAATTTTACCCAATACCATTCCTTTTAACCAGCCGTAGGCTTATAACATGTTCATAGAAAAATTATATCAAGATTATCGAAAAATTTCGCCACATGTTTCGACAAGGTTTTTTTGGGTTTAAATATTATGTAAGATATTAAAACTTTCAGAATTAAAGCTTCATGTATAAGAGTATTCTAATATATAAAAAAATTTGACTTAGCAGCACATAAAATTTTTAAGTTGTGGTTGACATTTCTGTGGAAATGCCCATATAGAACAGAATAACTTGCGAATGACGAAATGCCTAGTTTCGTGATAAAACAAATATTGCTTGTGAAGGTAAGTACCTTGTTAAGTCTAATATTAGTATTTTAGATATCAAATATCTCCATCAACACTTTGACAACAACTTTGTCATTCACCCTACTTGTCAAAATTCGACTAGTGCAGGAAAAATATAATACTTACACTCCCGCTCATTTGAATAGGTTTGAAATATTTTTCATGTATAAGCATGTCTCGTTCAGGCTGTGTTTCAGTTATATGCTTTTTCTGTATGTGCATTGAGAGGTCAATTATTTACCAACAACTGTAGAAAAAATCAAAACATTATGACCACCAGCTTAGACGATATGGTTAGTTATGTAAAAAAAAATACAAAAAAGTTGCTCAGCTTTTGGCTCATTTGAATAGGTTTATTAGCGCTATATTTAATTCAGTGTGGGTGGCGGTTAAAGACTGTTGACATTTATCAAACTTTCGTTACAACACTTTGAAATTTTTGAAAAAAAAAAAAAATTAATAAATGGGACATGGAAAACTCTTGACTGAAGCAGAAAAAGGCAAAATCAAAGCTTATAAAGAAAGTGCCGAAAAATTGAACTAATTTTTTGTAATTTTTTACAAAAGTAACCATCATCTAAACGGGTGGTCATAATGTTACAATTTTTTCCACAGTTGTTGGTAAATTATTGACCTCTCAATACACATACAGAAAGACCATATAATTGAAACAATCAAAAATCAAAAATTTCAATCAAAATGCGAAGAGAGAAAATGTCCGAATCTGTTATTTTAAAGCAAATGATTCAAAAACTTTTTGCATCTTCATCTCCGTGACTCTCATTTTAAACTGTACGTTGTAGGTCAAGCAAATGTTCTGGATAACAGAATAGATTTTCAGCAAAATGAAAGATGTTTTATCATCAATCGTCGGATGAAGTTCAAAGTACTCTAGTTCATTTTGAAAGCGATGTTATTAATATGGAAATTGAAGCACCTTCTGAATTCAACTAATGAGGACTATTTATTATAAGCACAGTCCTGCCCATTTACATTTTTATCTCCAATTTTAAAGAAATGATTTCGTTCATACCTTTGCAATTTGCGAAAGGCTATGGTAGAAAAAAGATTTTTAAAAATATGCTAACGTTGACACAAAACTTAATACTTTAATACTAAAAGAAACTCTTTCTATTTAATTTTATTTGCATTATTTACATTGAAAAAAAAATTAAATTACATTAAGAAATTAACAAAACTTCGTTCTTGACGGGGGTCCCCTGACCCTTCACCTTTTTATTTTATTAATTAAACCTGTAAGTGCTAAACTTTCAAAAATATCTTTTATGCAATTCGACATCATAATAGGCCTATTATAATGTCGATTTGAAAATCATAATGAAGCATATTATGACACTAGATTTGAGAAAGTATAAAAAAAAATTTTAAAACAAACAAAAAGCATGGCATACTCCAGGGTTTGTAATGAATTTCAAAGCGTGCAATAATAAATTTCAAAACGCACGCATTTCAAAAAATAGAAGGCAAGGTGTGCAATAATAAATTTCAAAATGCACGCATTTCAAAAAATACAAGGCAAGGTGTGCAATAATAAATTTCAAAATGCACGCATTTCAAAAAATACAAGGCAAAAATAAGCAGAGCATACTACGAAGTTGTATAATAAAGAATTTTAAAATATGAATCTGTCAAATAAAAATAAAAATTTTCTTCACAAAAAAAAAGTTTTCTTAAAATTAGGTTAAAATCTAGTTTGAAATCTTATTGCATAAAATATTGTTCGGCACTCGTGTCGAAACTCAGCTTTTTTCGCACTCGTGGTATTGTAAAACTCGGCTGCGCCTCGTTTTACAACATTTACCACTCGTGCAAAAAAAAGCTTCATTTCGACACTTGTATCGAAAATATCTATTCTGTAGCAAATAAGTGTTATATTCAGATTTCAAACTATTGGCGTTTTTTAAGTACTTAGGATAAGCAGCCAACATTTATCAGTGGCAAATGAATTTTCTGTTCAACTATCAAAAGAATAGAAAATTTAGTGAGGTTAGAATGGAAAATGCCGAATTATACGGTCATCAGAGAGCGTGAAATGTATTTAACGCAATATTGTCGACATTTTTAAATTTAAAAATCTCCTCTGTATATTACATTTATGAGTTTTCAAAACATTAAACAGTTAACCATCGGCATAAGAATGAATATAATTAAAACACATGTACTCTGTACCTTGGGTAGTCAGAATGGATGCCAACCAAAGCCTCGGCGGCTTCTTCATTGCATCCGGCTGCGATATGGTCCCGAGTTGGTAAAGAAGGTGTTTTCATCGAGCCAGGAATTGACAGAGTGGAGCTTGGTCTGCGAAGCTGGAACGACAAAATGTTTTGTGTAGGTATATTATTTTAAAAACTTATTGAAAAAAATATACAAGAAATCAAATTCGAAAAATTATAAATTGCAATAATTTCGCAATATCGCTGTGCCGTAGTTGACTGCGATGCCAATTTACGAAGCAAGAGGCCCTGGGTTCGACTCCCAGCTGATGTCGCAGATCTAGTATAGTTTTTCTGTTTCTTCTTTGGTGTATCCTTTTAAGTGGAATCACAAAGGGCCCACGCGGCTTTAGTGCGCCAACCTTCATGGTATCAGCCACAATAACCTGACCTAACTTAACGTCGTAATACAAAACATACTTAGAGCAGGCGCCGACTACACAATTTAAAATTTTGTAATCTAAATGCCAAACCAATTAAAAATTTGTGGCAAAACAGAAACTTTTAATTGCGTCAACTAAGAATTGGAATGTCGCACACTGGGCCGAATGTTCAATCTAGCGCGAAAAAAGTCATAACTTGTTGACTTGAGATCTGAAATTTTGCACACTGATAGAAATTTGAATTATACAATAACTGCGATCATTTGGAACGCTGGCTTAATGGGGAAAAACAGTGATTTCGTGTGAAAAAACCTCTAGCTCTAAAACTGCAAATTTTGGAGTTTCCGTTACAACGGGGGATGTGTGGCTGGATGGTTGTCTGTTGCTAATTTTTAAAAAATTTCTTCATCTTATCAAAAGTAATGTCCATTCTAAATTTCATTGCTCTAGGGCAACTCCTTCTATTTTTGGCCAAAGAATGTATGAAGACGCGACACTGTGCGGTGTCGCGACGCGTCACACAGTGATTTGAGTCCATACAAAAGTTGGTAATAAATAAAAGGAGTGGTCCGATCATCATGAATTTTGGCACACATGTTAATTCGGGGTTGCTGATTTTAAAAATGTTATTAAATTGAACGCACATCTTATACTTTTCTCAGAAACACGCTTTTAATTCCAAATTTTAAGCTTTTTCAAAGCATTGTAAAAAAAAATTATCAACAAATTCTTCAATATACAATTTTTTTTTTTTTTACGTAACATTTTATCTTTTTAAAACAGCCTTTTTCACTTCAACAGGCGATTTAATTGAAAAGATACAATTTTTTTAATGAGACCATTTTTTCGCTCACAAAGCGCTGTGGAACATCAATGGCACGAACACAGCTCACGGTGGGTTTGAAAGAATTTAAACTTTTTGGAACACAATCCCGAAAATTTTTGGTGGATATGATTTTGGGATTGTTCCAGAGTAAAACAAGTAAGAAAGCTAAAGTCGGTCAAGCCCGACTTTGAAATACCCAGCGTCCCGACATTATGAGCGCACTATGTTTTGCTTCTCTATTTGTGGGCGTGGCAGTGGGAGGGCAACATAAATTATTTCCGTACACCTTTCATTCGCCTTGGTGAACCTATGTTGCGAATTTGAAGCTTCTACGCCTTTTACTTCGGAAGTTACGAAAAGTCTTTATTTGTGGGCGTGGAAGTGGGCGGGCCACAAAAAATTTTTTCCTACACCTTTCATTCGCCTTGGTGAACCTATGTTGCGAATTCGAAGCTTCTACGCCTTTTAGTTCGGAAGTTACGAAGAATCTTCATTTTTGGGCGTGGCAGTGGGCGGGCCATAAAAAAAATTTTCCTACACCTTTCATTCGCCTTGGTGAACCTATGTTGTGAATTTGAAGCTTCTACGCCTTTTACTTCGGAAGTTACGAAAAATCTTTATTTGTGGGCGTGGCAGTGGGCGGGCCACAAAAAATTTTTTCCTACACCTTTCATTCGCCTTGGTGAACCTATGTTGCGAATTCGGACCTTCTACGCCTTTTTCTTCGGAAGTTACGAAAAATCTTCATTTTTGGGCGTGGCAGTGGGCGGGCCATAAAAAAAATTTTCCTACACCTTTCATTCGCCTTGGTGAACCTATGTTGCGAATTTGAAGCTTCTACACCTTTTACTTCACAAGTTACGATAAGCCCTTAATTTTGGGCTTATTTGTGGGCGTGGCTCGAGGTGGGCGGCGTCCATTTTTTTCCAGGATATGTCCCTTTTCGTAGTTAACCAGTACACCAAATATCAATGGAATGTGTTGAGTGGTTCGCAAGTTACAAGCATTTTACTGAAAACACATTATATTCATTTATGGGCGTGGCAGTGGGCGGATGTCTCCCATTTTTACTTAGGATCATACTCGGATCCCGATATACCTGTGTGCCAAATTTCGACTTGATTGGTCCAGCCGTTTCGGAGGAGATCCGACCACGGACGGACGGACAGACGGACAGACGGACGGACGGACAGACGGACAGACGGACAGACAGACGGACAGACGGACAGACGGACAGACGGACATGTCTAAATCGATTCAGTTTTTGATCCTGATCATTTCTATATACATTTTTCTATATCTCCGGAGCTTAATTCTCCCTGTTACAAGATTTGCACAAAACTAATATACCCCGCTTACGCTGGGTATAAAAATGCAAACCCGAAAGTCGCAGAACCCCAACTTTTCCACCCCCACCCCCTTTTGATTTTTTATTGCATTTTATACATCCCTGCATTCAAATCGGTGTTCTCTTGATGATCTCGTTGTAAAAATAAAATAAAGTTTTGAAAAACGGATAATGCAATACTGTCAAAAAATACATAATCTATAAATGACGAATCAACTACAAGATTGAAATCATGAAAACATTGCACTTATTTCATACTGTGTCCATCATATTTTTCAGTAATTCTTCGTGAAATGTCTGTTTTTTTTTTAATTTTATTTGAATTCTTCGGGCCTAGGGTCCAAACATTTCTGTTATGAAATGTCAATTTTTGTGGCAGTTGAAAAAAATCTTTCGCGTCAGCTTTCAACTTTCCGCTTTCGGCAATTAGAAAAAAGATTTTTTTGAATTGCCACAAAAATTTACATTTCATAAAAGAAATGTTTGGACCCTAAGCCCGAAGAAAGTGGCTCTGGGATAGCGTAGGGGATGCGTGCTATGCTCTTGATCCCAGGGTCCGAGGTTCGATTCCCGGCACAGGCGAAACGGAGTGTAATGTTCCAAGCCTAGCACTGGTTTTTCAAAAATCGCATGTTAGGGGCACACTACATTAAAAGACATACACTCACACAAACACAAGAAAACCTCCTTGGTATCACAATGGGCCGATTAACGGCCTAAGTGGCAGCCACTTTAACCTACCTACCTACTGAAAAATATGATGGACGCAGTACGAAATAAGTGCAATGTTTTAATGATATCAATCTTGTAGTTGATTCGTGTTTTGCTTGAGTTTTCAAACGCCTTCAATTTATGATCAAACGACGCATTTTACCATCACTTTACTGTACCAGTACTGTTCGAGTTTTAGAGAGTGCACTGTACAGTCTGTCAAGAAATTGTTTTTACATGTCAAAAAAGTTACATGTTCTATTTTTGTTGAGCCAAAATGTTAATATCGTTAGATGTTTGCTTAATTTTTTTTATTGATTTCACATAACTACATATTTTTCTAAAGAATCGTTAAAAAAATTTGCACATTCAAAGCAAAAAAAGAAGAAAAAAAAGCAAAATCAAAAAATTCTCAGAATTATGCGTGTCAAGAAATTGTTTTTACATTATATATATATAGTTGAAAACATTGAATATGGACTGTTGAAAATAAAAGTTAGTATTTGGTATGACCTCCTTCAGCATCCAGGACGGCTTGTAATCTCCCTTCCATGGAACCAATTAACTTTTTGAAATCATAGCCGTCGGGTAATTTCTTCCATTCTTCAGAAATAAATGTTTTCAACTGCGCTCGAGTTTTTGGGTGTCTTTTGGCCACTTTTTTTTTCAAAAATGCCCACACATTTTCGATCGGGTTAAGGTCTGGGCTCTGCGCAGGAGTATCCAAAACCTTGGTGCAGTTGAAAAGCAGCCACATCTTCACCATGTGTTCTTTGTGTTTGGGATCATTGTCTTGGTAAAACTTTATTTTTACCCTATTGTCACTACAGAACCCAAAGTTTTTTGCGCTGTTGACCAAATTTGTTTTAAGGATGTTTAGGTATTGTTTCGCATCCATGATGTTTTCGATGAAGACCAAATCTCCCACTCCTTTACTTGAAATAAACCCACACACCATGACCGAGAGCTTACCAAATTTTACGGTTGGGATGATATTTTTATTTTCAAGAGCTTTTAACGGCTGCCGCCAGACTCTGTTGGGCCCATCATTATAAAATAACATTATTTTGGATTCATCACAAAATATGACGTCATCCCAGTAGTCGTTAGGCTTCTTGATGTATTCCGTGGCAAATTTTAGTCGCTTTTCAATATTAGCTATCGAAAGTAGTGGTTTTCTTCGAGCAATCCGCGAGCTGTACATGTTCCTGGTCAAAACTTTTCGGATAGTTTCGTATGAAACCTCTACTCCAAGCTCTTCCTTAATTTCCCTGGCGAGAGTCCTAGTGGAAATCATTGGATTTTCCTTTATTTTCCTCATCAAAACGCGCTCTGAACGCTTTGATATTTTCCGCGGACGACCGTTCGATGCCTTTAGATCAAGTCTATTTTCTTTATTTGCGCGTTTCAAAATATTATAAACTGTTTGTCTATGCAAGGAAAATGTCTGACAGAGTTCTTTGACGGATTTGCCAATGTTGTGGTTGTAATACACCAATTGAGCTACCTCAAAAGGTGTTCTTTTTCCGGGCATCCTTAATTGTAATTAATTTGGTTACAACTTTTCACTTCAAAAACAAAAGAAGAACTAAAACGGATATATTTGTTTATTTATGAGCCATACATACATACGTGCGTTACTTATACAAAGCTAAGCTAACGGTAGATGCCCTCAGCAGCACAAAAACACATGCTGTAAAAACAATTTCTTGACACGCATAATTCTTAGAATTTTTTGCTTTTGCTTTTTTTTCTCCTTTTTTTGCTTTGAATGTGCAAATTTTTTTTACGATTCTTTAGAAAAATATGTAGTTATGTGAAATCAATAAAAAAAATTAAGCAAACATCTAACGATATTAACATTTTGGCTCAATAAAAATAGAACATGTAACTTTTTTGACATGTAAAAACAATTTCTTGACAGACTGTATGTCTATTTATAGAGTATGTATTTTTTGACAGTATTGCATTATCCGTTTTTCAAAACTTTATTTTATTTTTACAACGAGATCATCAAGAGAACACCGATTTGAATGCAGGGATGTATAAAATGCAATAAAAAATCAAAAGGGGGTGGGGGTGGAAAAGTTGAGGTTCTGCGATTTTCGGATTTGCATTTTTTTACACTGGAACTAGAACCCAGAATCATATCCATCAAAAATTTTCGGGGTGGTTTTCCAAAAAATTTAAATTCACCGTAAGTTGTGTCGTATATTGAAAAATTAAGTTTTATGAAAACTAAAATTTCCCAATCATTTCTTCATTTATTTGATTTTTATTTTTGGTTTACCTTCTGGCTTATGAAAACTTAATATCTGATTAGAGTCGCTTGACGAAAAGACTTTAAGTTTCAATTTAAACGATTCGATAGCTGCCACGTAGTGAAACGAATGCGGTCCTGGTATAGTTTTGCATTTCTCGAAACGGTTTTGAAGAAAGTGCGTGCGATGCGTTAAAAAAATCATATCTCTGTAAGTATTGCGTATCCCATTCTGAAATTTTGCTATTATTAAGAGAAAAGCTTAGGCTACCCTTAAAAAATAAAATAAAAAATAATAAAATGGTTAAAATTTAAAAAAAAAAAATTTTTTTGCAAAACTCACGTCTTTCCCTTTGAAATAATAAAGACTGTCCCAGAAATAACTGTCCTTTTGTTTTTTTTTTATTGCAAAAAATTTAATGATGTTTTTTTAAATTCTTTCAGTTTATTTTTAAGTGAACATTACAAAATAAATAAAAATTTTAATAACACTGAAAAAAATACACTTAAAAAAAATTATACAATTTTTTATTAAGGTCCTCCATTAGGTTTTTTACCGACCTTTCGTTCACCTTAGTGTATGCCCGACGCCATTTATGTCGAAATATTTCAATTTTCGTCGCAGTTTGTTTGGTGTTCTTAAGGTTCCTTTTCATTAAAGCCCAATATTTTTCGATTGGACGAAGTTCGGGGCAATTCGGAGGATTTGCTTCTCTTGGTACCACAGTGACATTATTGGCTTGGTACCAATCCATCGTTCTCTGGGCGTAGTGAGATGTTACTAGGTCAGGCCAAAATAGTACTGAACCCTGGTGTTGACGTATAAAAGGCAGCAAACGCCGGTCCAGACACTCTCTGATGTAAATTTCGCTGTTGATTGTGCGATCCGTCAAAAATTCCTTACTTCGAAGGCCACATTTGCAAATGGCCTGCCACACCATGTATTTCTTTGGAAATTTGGTATGTTTTTCGTTGGTAAATTTAGAGGATGCTCCACCCATTCTAACCGCAGTATAATATCCGTGTCCAGGTAACTGCTTGAAATCCGCTTTGCAATACGTTTCATCGTCCATGATCACGCAATCAAATTTGGGCAGGTAATCGCGATATAGTTTTCGAGCCCTCCTCTTGGCTTCGGCGTCCTTTTCTTCTGACCTATCAGGTACTTTTTGTACTTTATAGCTCCTAAGGTTGTAAAATTTTTTAACCCGTTGAACACCTTTTTTTTTTTTTTTTTATTTAAACTTTGCTTCTCTTTAATGTATCTTCCTTTGGGTGGGAACTAACAGTAATTAATCAAATCTTATTTTTTAAATATAACTTAACTATTTATACAGAGATATAATAGTTTTGATTCCAACGGGCCTCTATTTGAGAAACTGGGCTGCTGAGGACTTATTACTGTTAAGCCGCGTCCGTTGCTAGGATGAGTCTTGATCATGCACGAGCGAGGTGCGTCAAGCTTAGTGAATCCGTTGGTAGGATGAGTCTTGATCATGCACGAGCGAGGTGCGTCAAGCTTAGTGAATCCTTGGTTGGATAAGCGTACGGTGCGCACGAGCAAGGTGCGTGAAATTGATTGGCTGGAACGGCTACTCTGATGGTAGTTAGGAGCATTGAGCGTTGAGCGTGCACGAGCGAGGTGCCTCAATCTGTATGATGCCTTAATTGGCCAAACGTCTGACATGCACGAGCGAGGTGCAGATAACAGAGTATCGGTGTTATGTTTCCAAAATAATAGAAGCAAACGGAAGGTCCTTTCTTCTTAACCGTGTTCGACGTGTTGTACTGTTAAGGCTTCTTGCCAGCTGATTCGAGTGATTCCTTAGCTTCTCATGATAGGATGATTTTAGGCGAACGATTTCGTCCTTAATAAGTGGGACTTGCAGATCGCGGTGAATGCTTTCATTACGTATGTACCATGGAGCACCTGTAATGATTCTAAGAATTTTCGATTGAGCTCTTTGGATTATTTCTATAGAGGATGCGCAGGCATTTCCCCACAACTCAATTCCATAAGACCAGATTGGCTTTAATACACTATTATATAATAGAACTTTATACTCCATATTAAGAGGGGAGCGATAGTTAATTAGCCAGTGAATTTTTGATGCTTTAAGTTTCAGATTGGTCCTCTTTGCTTCGATGTGCTTTCGCCAAGTTAATCGTTTATCTAAGTGGACTCCTAAGTAGATTACACTATTTACTTGGGGGATGGATACTCCTTTAAGGAGAATAGCAGGGCTTATACCTCTTCTAAGCGTAAATGTAATGTGTTTACATTTACCTTCGTTTACATTAATTCGCCAGGTAGAGAGCCAATTTTCAATTAATTGCATATGTTCTTGTAGGATTCTTGATGCTTCCATGGGATCGCGGTGGCAGCTCAATATTGCTGTGTCGTCAGCAAAAGTTGACATTACAATATAATCACTAGTGGGGATGTCGGCTGTTAGAAGGAGGTAAAGAGAGGGGCCTAATACACTGCCTTGCGCGACTCCAGCTTTAATTTCAAATTTTTCCGTTGTAAATTCATTAACTCTTACTCTAAAGAATCTATTTTGGAGGTATGATATAAGAATTTCGTGAAAATTTTGAGGGAGTAGGGACTTTATTTTAGCAATAAGACCCCCATGCCACACTTTGTCGAATGCTTGAGCGATATCTAGGAATATTGCAGAACAATATTCTTTTTTTTCGAAGGCGTTACGAATTTCACGAGTGATTCGATTTACCTGTTCAATAGTTCCATGTTTTTTTCTAAAGCCAAATTGATGAGCAGGGATTAAGTTATTCTCGTGGATGTATGGCGTTATTTTTATAAGAAGAGCTTTTTCAAAGAGCTTAGATAAGCAGGGGAGAAGGCTTATTGGGCGATATGAGCTGGCTGTCGTCGGGTCTTTTCCGGGCTTCAGTATCATCATGATGACCGATTCTTTCCATATCACAGGGAAGTAGGAGAAGCTCACAATAGCATTAAAAAGTCGTGCTGCGTACGTAAGAGCAATGTAGGGCAATTCCTTGATCATTTTTGGGGTTATATAGTCATAGCCTGGAGATTTTTTCTCGCAAAAATTTTCCTTAATTATGCATTTTATTTCATTGGCATTAAATGTTATAGGGATAATTTGGTTGTTCACCTCGCAGAGGGGCAAAGACTGACGCTTTTTCCTCATCACTTCTTGCCCAGTTTCCTATTGAATTCCTTAAGGGAGATTCATGTTCTATGGGTGAATTTTTTATTTTGAGAGCTCGCCATAATGACTCTTTCGACGTGCTATTAGGAGCAATATTTGAAATGAAATTATAGTTTTTCCTGTCTTGGTCTTTTTGAAGAGCAGTTTTAAGTTGCTTTGAAGCTGTATTGAGTCTAGCTTTACTGCCAGGGGACCTATGTTGTTGCCATTCTCTTCTCAATCTACGTTTTTCGCGCAATAATCTTTCAATATGACTATTAGTATGATGAAAATTTCTAACGGCAGGCTCAAAGGTTTTTGGGGTAGAATGCTCCGCCGCTGAAGTTAATATTGAATTCAGGGTTGCTGCCGCTTCATCGATTTGACTTTCATTACATATTGTATATTCGGAGTGTATGTGTGTTGCAACATACTTTTTATAATTAACCCAATTCGTTTTTGAAGTGGTCAGTCTAAAAGGGGGGCATGTTGTTCTTATGTTTTCTGAAATTTGTATTAGTAGAGGACAATGATCTGAGGACATTTCGTAGCAAATCGACGTTGAGATACGCGAATTATCAAAGCCTCTTGTAATGACAAAGTCTATGAGATCTGGTATTTTATTTCGATCTGTTGGCCAATACGTGGGATGTCCGGGCGAAATAAATCCTAGAGTACTGGAGCTATTTATCAGTGTGTTGTATAATTGTCTACCCCTTGGAGAGATCAGACGAGAGCCCCAATGTGTGTGTTTTGCATTATAATCGCCTGCTGCTAAAACTTTAGTTCCAAGGGTGTTGAAAAATTCATTAAAGTGATTTTCGCTGACTGAGAATCGTGGAGGGCAATAAATTGCTGACAAAATGAAATTTGCACCACAAGTTTCAATAGAAACTGAAGTTGCTTGGAAGTAATTTTTTGCGAAAGGTTCAACAGGGAAATGTTTAATTCTATTACGAATCAATATACCTGTTCCTCCATGTGCTTTCCCATCGGGGTGGTTTGTTTTGTAAAATTTATAGCCTGATAGCGAAAAAATTTTTTTATCTGTTAGATGTGTCTCCGAAATAAGCATCACATCAATAGAGTAGTTTGAGAGGAAATGTGGTAATTCTAGCTTACGCTGATTTATACCATTTGCATTCCATGAGGATATAATAAATAAACTCATTTTTGTGCACAGAGAAAAAAACACGTAGTAAATTCAAGAGTGCGACGCTCTTAGAGAAAACGCTCTTGAATCTAAAGGATTTAGCTTTTACCCCAACAATGAAAACGCTCTTGGCTATCATTTAAGAGTGAAAGTAGTAACTTTAATAGTGAATCCGTAGATTTAAATACTTTCGCATTTAAAGTTCGGATTTTTACAGCTAAACTGTTATTCCAACTACATTTTATTGAATTTGTTAAGAGCGAAACTATTTAAGCTAAGAGCACTCAGCACTTAATTACATTTCTTTTCGTTCGGTATAATTCTCATTTGTTTCATAAAATAGCACATATAAGACATTTATTCATCTTAGAAGTTTTTAAGCATTGCGAAAGCAGTCACGACAACGGAGTGAGAAAATCGGATGAAGTCCATCCGATGGCTATTTTTGGTGTTATGTTAAGAGGAGGAAACACATTTTTCTGAAATTATTTTTGCGAATAGATAATAAAATTATCTACAGCTTTGCATTTTTAATCAACAGTATCACTTTTGGAAATTATTAACAGTTTTCAATTTTAAATCAAAATTTTCGCTTTTGGAGATTTTAAAAGCTGTGCATTTCAAATCCACCGTTTTTGCGCTCGGAAATTTTAAAAGCCACCTTTCTTAACGCAACAATTTCGCTCTTAAAAAAAATAACAGTGATAACATTGTTGGTTTAAAAGCTAAAAACTTTTGTGATCATTTTAAGAGCGAAAATTGTTGGGTTAAGAGTGAAATTGGTATAATTTACAGTTACTTTTTTCTGTGTGTGCAGTTAAAATTTGGAGCAACTGGTTTTGTGCTCTTAGTAACTCCTGGAGTGTGTTTTGCATTTGCGACATAAAATGTGTCATACACTGTGTCAGACTGACTAACATGGATTCTAAGCTACCGTTCTGCTGTTGAGGGGCAGAATGGGCACTTATGGCAGAGCTAGCAACATTTGCATAGGACATTTTATTAGTCACTGGAACGCTGGATTTATTAGGTTGTGAGAAAATTGGGTTTTGGAATGCATTTTGATTCGGATTATTACGAATGGCTTGCTTTTTTTCTGACATACGATTTTTTAGTTCTTTATATACTGGACATCCCCTATAATTTGCTGTGTGATCTCCACCACAGTTGCTGCACTTTTTGTCAGTTTTATTTTTATTACAATTTGCAGAGTTGTGAAATTCTCCGCAAACGACGCAGACCATGCGTAGGGTACAATAGGACTTAGTATGGCCATATTCTTGGCAATTAATACATTGGACACGGCCAGTACGCTTATGAGGTTCTTCTATTACAACTCTACGGTGGAGAAGATATTGTAGTCCGTAGATTGGATGAGTCTCATTTTTTTTTAGTTTTAAGTTGTCTGGGCTAAGTTCTACTTTGAACATCGGCTGTAGGGTTTTATTCCTATTGAAAATGTTCATTACGTTCCTAATTTTAAAGCCTTTTTCTTCTAGGGCTTGTTTAATTTCCACAGGATCTACATCTGATTCAATGCCTTTAATAACTACACTAAGGCCTTTGCTGCTTTTAAGCTGATACGTGTAGTAGCTTTTTTTGTTGTCGTTAAGGAATTTAGTGACAACTCTGTAATTATTTACATTATAGACCTGAATTTTGGTCTCATGAACATTTCCTCTAGTAAGAGGCATGATGTGGAAGGACTCCTTTCCAATTAACTGGGTCAGGCTCGTGACCAAATTGTTGGAGCTACGCTCTCTAAGATATACTGGAGGCGGTTTTGGTGATTTTTCTCCACCATCCTTTGATGTATCAGAGGTCTCAGTGGGCTCTGTGCTTAGAGCCGCAAATCTATTTCCACTAAAAGCGTTCGATGGGTTAGCGTCAGATTTTGTTTTATTTATTTTCGCTTTACCCACATTGGATTTCTGTGGGCTAAGTTTCCTTTAAATCTTAATGTAGCGATCCATGCCTGTCTGCACTGCTGGATCACCTACGTTATTAGCAGGAGCTTTTGAACCGCTGTTAACAGAAAGCTCAACCTCTGTTGTTGATCTCGCAGTCTTGTTGGTTTTTGTATTGGATAATTCCGTGTGAGCAGTGGGATGATTTTGCGAGGGCGGTACTTCAGGCGCTTTCACTATTAAATAAGCATTTCTGGCATTAGAGCCACTAAAAGAGTGCCTTCTTTCAGGCTGAAGTTTTAAGTTATCGCGTTGCATACGTTGTACCAGTATGCAAAATTTAAATACTGCCCTGGGGCTAGCTTTGAGTCTAGCCTGTAATCGGCAGAGCTCAAAGCTTTATTGTGGTTCTTGTATAGGCTAAAAATTTATTCTGGACAGCTTTGGCGAAAAAACAAAGCTACAATGAGAGAAATGATAAATGAAGAGAAAGAAAGAGTGGAGAAAGTCGAAGTTCGGAAAATTTATAGATTTCGACTTGGAAATGATACGTCTCACCCGACGAAGCTTGAATTCCTCAGTTCCTTAGGAGGATGGACTCGAGAAGAATCGCGCGAGACAGAGAAATGTATATAAGTTATTATTTAATACTTTAAATTTAAATTTTTAAATTTTCGTTTTGACGAGCGCGTAAACTTTGATGATCCCGAATAGGGTTGCCAACGCGAACTTCCGTTGAACACTTGACTTCGATGTTCCCGCTTTTGCTGCCATATCACGAACTGAAGTGCCTGGATTCTGAGTAAACAGCCGCTTATCGTTCTGGGCCACCGCTTGGTTCGCTGGACCACTTTTTCTCCCTGATCCTGGTTTTTTTGATAAAGGGGAAAGCTGTCTGTATCGTTTTATGGTCCTACCGACAGTTTTTTCGCACACGCCAACTTCCTTAGCGATCTTTTTGTACGTGGTGTTTGGATTTTCCAGGTGTTTGTAAATAATTGCTTTCCGATTTTCTTCTTGTTGAGACGACATCTTTTCAGTAGCTCTTTTATTTTACGAATGAGTTTTTTTTAATGTGCAATATTTATACTTTATTTAGGTACCAAATATGTTGCTATAGAGTTAACACTTTTTTATAAATAGCCTAAAAACAAAAGGACAGTTATTTCTGGGACAGTCCTTAGTTATAGCGGTATTTATTATAATTCAGTCGAAAGCTTTATAAAGCAAAAACATTTCATTCCTTCAAAACATTTTTCTATCGTCCTTAGTTTTTGCAGTATCAGCGATTAAAAAAAGATCTTTGTTGAAAAACGTAAGATTTAAAAAAAAATTTTCCGGGAAAAGTATGTTAATTTAGAAAAAACAAGTAAAGAAGTTTACATCGGCTAAGCCGATTGCACACATACCTTTTCCTCAGCCTGAAATATGTTAAAACATTACCTTAACAAAAATTCCTGCCGTTTTCGTTGTTCTAGCTTGGATATCTATTTATACCTTATCTGTACTTCGATTTAGCTTCTAAGACTCGAGAATATTATTAAGCACAAAATTTTCGCGGATGGTAAGCATGGTCAAGTTTTAACCGTTAGAGGATATTTTGTCTAGCTAGGAAATACTCAATTCAAAATAGTGAAAATCAAATTTATGCGAATTTCGCGAATGGTGGTCATGGTCAAAATTTAACCGTTAGAGGACATTTTGTCCAGCTGCGAAAACCTCAATTCAAAATAGTGAAAATCAAAATTTTGCGAATTTCGCGAATGGTGGTCATGGTCAAAATTTTACCATAAGTGACGACTTTATTTGGCGGCAAAATACACAACCAGAAGAAGCAAAACAAAAAAAATCATTTTTGTATTCAGATATGAGAATAAGAGAAAGAGTGTTTTTTTCTAATGTGTAGGATGATGACCATAGTTATAGCGATGTCGCAATTTTTTTTCAGCGAAAACTTAAGTCTAAATAGTAGCTATACACACACCAAATTTCAATAAGCTGGGATGTATAGTAAAAAAGTTATCCACGAAAAACGTTATTTTTGAAACTTCTGAACCACTTCCCACGACCCAAGAAGGGACTACGAAAAAAATTTGTATGCAGTTTTTTGGACATTTACCTGGTTCAAGTCCATGCCAAATTTCAATATGATATCTTTCATGGCTTAGGAGTAAATTACGAAAAACTAAAGTGTGACCGACAGACAGACAGACAGACAGACAGACAGACAAACATGGCTAGATCGATTTCTCTTGTCACCCTGATCAAGAATATATATATATGTCTATATCTATCGCGACTCCTTTGGCATGTTACATACTCCGAGCCAAACTTAATATACCCTTTCCTTCGGAAAAGGTATAAAAAGGGAATCTAATGTTTTTGGCTATTTTTTCGAAAAAAAAAATATTTTTTCCAAAACAGAATTTTAGTGGCAAATTTTGTGTGGTATCACCCATATGGGCATTTCCACAGAAAGGTCTACCGGAAATGAAAATGCCCCAGTTCCTTAAAACAATTTTTGGGTATGTACTATCATAGTAACACATCTGAATTCCACTATTTAAGAAGATTGGTGGTTATAGTCAGCCCTAATTTCTGTAAAACATAGGTAAAGGCTTATTTTGTTGTATTTGTATTTCTTAAATTACCTTTAAAAGTGCTTTATCTATGAAATTTGGGCCATTTTAGTAACCTGATCAATGGAAGTTATCGTCCTTAATAGTTCCATTCAGAAGAATCAACCAAAACAACAACAACAAAAATTCTTTAACGAATAAGTTGATAATTTTCTTCTAATTACGCAAGCTCAATTAAATATTGTTTTTGATAAAATTTATTATTGGCCCTTCTATTTATAATACCAGATTTTATGAATTAAAAGGAAAAAAGGTTAAAATAAAAGACTATTTTCATGACTAAAACCCTTTTGAAATTTTAGTAACGTAACGCCAGGTAACGTAACGCCAGGTAATTAAGGCCAATAAAAAACGAACGACAAACGATTTTACAATTTTAAAACTTGGAAAATGAACTCTTATATTTTCAAATCTTATTGCTATAAGTTTAATACGAAAAGTTTTGCGAAATTAGCAGAGTTTTGCAATCTTGTAATCTAAGTCAAAAACCGACTTCTGTTTTTTGTAACGAAACGCTAGGACACTTTTTTGCTTCAATACTCAAATCCTTATGGTCTATTGGTCTAATTTTTTTACTGAACATAGTGCTACTTTATTAGTATGCAAATATTAAAATTGTTTTTTTTTAATTTGCAATTCTTCATTTAAAAAAAATTTTGTTTTTCGTTCGAATGTCACGTCACGTCAAAATGGAAATGCCCATATGTATAATAAACGTACATATTTCGAACCAGTGTAGTGCCCATCCTCCACTACATACATATATACTTATGCGGTCAGTCAATATGCGATTGTACACCTGTTTTAAAATGCGCGTATCTCAGCGGCGGGTATCAACGAGGATGAGATAAATACAAATTCTTTAAGTTAATGAACTAACCTATAAATAGTGTTAAAATTAGAGAGAAGGTTTAAGATGTATTTTAGATTTTTTCCACTAAAAATCGATGATTTTAAGAATTTTTCTTAAATTTTACAATAATTTAAGCTGCTATAGAACATAAAAAAAAACTTTTTTTCTAAAATTTACAGAATTCATTTTTTAGTTTACAAATTCCAATAAAGGAAAAGAAAAAAACGAGATCAATATCTTTAAAAATGTATTTATTATATTTTTTTTTTCTTAGCAGTTCAAAGTCGCACATTTGCTAGCTAAGAAATCGCTAAAAAAAAAACCACTAATTTTGAAGAGATGTAGCGCCCGTATATGTTAAAATTTTGCAAAAATATTTTGGAGTTTTCTTATTTGAAGTATTTTCTTAAAAACGGTACCAAATTTGTTATGTTCCAACACCACAAAAACTTTGATTTATTGCTATGGGACAAATCACTGTGCTTCGGCTCGGTTTTTTATATTGCTTGAAAAGTTCATGATTGAAACTTTAATAAATTTATTTCGATATGTTTTTGCTTAATGTGCACGAGTGTTTTCAATTTGTAATAAATTGAAAAACATTGCTGGCTACTGCTACGAATTTGATTGTACATAGAATTTTGTATTTTTGCTGAGACAGTGTGATCAAAAGTTATGTGGACAGGGTATGACTAAAAAACCAATTAATATTTCTCCTTGATGTTGAGTTTCCTTGATTATTTTTATGTTTTTCAAGCTTTTCATACCATTTTATGAGTCTTGTAGATATTTTGGGCTCCCTGAAAAATGGCCCCAATGCAAAATGGCCCCAAACTCAAAATGAAAAATGACCCCAAAACTTAATATTGAAAACAACAACACGAATTTTGGGGCGATTTTTCATTTTTTTTGGGGTCTTTTTTCCTTTTTGTTTGGGGTCATTTTGCATTTTTCAAAAATTACATTGAGCTTGGGGCCATTTTTCCTTTTTTGATTAGGGGTCTTTTTTCATAATGCAAAATTACCCTAATTTTGGGGCCATTTTTCCTTTTTTGATTTGGGGTCTTTTTTCATAATGCAAAATTACCCCAATTTTGGGGCCATTTTTCCTTTTTTGATTTGGGGCAATTTTTCATAATGCAAAATTACCCCAAAACTTTATATATTTCCGGGCCCGTTTTCCTTCGTACAAAATTGGGGCTCCAAAAAAAATGGTCCTAATTCAAAACTATCGCCAACTGAAAATGAAAAAGGCCCCAAAATATTATACCAAATGGGGTTATTTTTCATAATGCAAAATTACCCCAAATTTAGGGCCTTTTTTCCTTTTTTGATTTGGGGTCTTTTTCATAATGCAAAATTACCCCAATTTTGGGGCCTTTTTTCCTTTTTTGATTTGGGGTCTTTTTTCATAATGCAAAATGACCCCAAATTTGGGGCCTTTTTTCAATTTTTGATTTGGGGTATTTTTTCATAATGCAAAATTACCCCAATTTTGGGGCCTTTTTTCCTTTTTTCATAACTCAAAACGACCCCAAATTTGGGGCCATTTTTCACTTTTAAATTTTCAAATGTTATTAGCTCTATTTTTTTTCTAGTTTGGGGCCTTTTTTCATCTTATTTTGGGGCCAAATTTCAGTAAGGTCAAAATTCCAGATTTCAGGATGAAAGTAAGCAGGTTTCGTTGCCAAGAATTATAAGAGGATTAAACTACTTGGTCAGCAAATCTTTCGTAAATTGTTCCACGTCTTCGATAGAGGTTAGAGAACCGTTTCAATTAGAGCGAGTGTGGAAAATTTTTGGTGTTTCGAAAGATGACCAAATTCCCAGAGAATTTTATACCGCATGTATAATTGAAGACGAGTTCTCGTACTGCATATTTTCATCTTTGAAATCTATCGATCTAATTAAAGAAAACATACAAGACCGAAAATACCTGATGGACTCCACATTTATAATAGTTCCTCGCGGCTGTTATAAGCAAGTTCTAATAATATATATAAAATATATGGATGAGGTAAATACATTTGAAATAAACAGAGTTAGAAGTTTTTGCGCGCGCGCGATTCTAAAAAAATTTTGCCTGCTATCACCCGATTTCTTCAAAAAAAATTTTCGCCTCCGTCAGTAAAAATGTCTTTTACTGGTTTTAACAGCAGTCATACCCCAATTTTGGGGCCATTTTTCCTTTTTTGATTAGGGGTCTTTTTTTATAATGCAAAATTACCCCAAGTTTGGGGTCATTTTTCCTTTTTTGATTTGGGGTCTTTTTTCATAATGCAAAATTACCCCAAGTTTGGGCCTTTTTTCCTTTCTTGAATTGGGGTGATTTTTCATAATGCAAAATTACCCCAATTTTGGGCCATTTTTCAATTAAAAAATTTCAAGTTGTAGTTTGGGGCCATTTTTCATTTGCATTCAAAACGAATCCTGATTCTTGGGGCGGTTTTTCATTTCATGTTGGGGCTATAATTCATAATGCAAAATGACCCCAAAAGTCGGGGCCTCTTTTATTTGGTTATGAATCCATTTCGCGTTCCAGTCCTGTTTTATATTCTTGACTTATCATTTGATTTTGGGGCCAAATTTCATTTTTTAAAGTGGGGCCATTTTGCATAGTGAAAAATTACCCCAAAATTGGGGCCATTTTTCATTTCTAATTTTTCAAATTTCATAGGACCATTTTTATTTTCTAGTTTGGGGTCATTTTTCATTTAGATTAAAAACACCTCTTTTTGATTTTGGGGCCTTTTTTCATTTTATTTTGGGGCCAAATTTCATTTTTGATTTGGGGTCATTTTTCAAAATGCAAAATTGCCCCAAAATTTGGGGTCTTTTTTCATTTTGAATTTGGGGCCATTTTTCATTGGGGCCATTTTTCATTCCCCCGATATTTTGTATGTAATATACTCACAAATCTCCCAAAATTAAAAATATAAGTGGCAATGCATTTTACCAGAGCAGAGCTAAATATTTCGCTGCCATAGCATGCTTCTCTTTTCCTCATGCTATATGCCTATGTTGAAGCAGCGTAGCTCTAACACATTGCAGGGATTAGGAAAAAGAAGAGTTAAATCTATAGTTCTATATGAACTAGAATGCTTCATTTTATGTACATAATGAGTTTTTTCTTATGACGTTATCACGTAAAACTATCGTCCGTGACTTTACAGACACAAAATTTTTTTTTTTTCAAATTTAAATATTGCTTTTGACTTAAAGCACTTTTTCCAATTTTCACATATAATTCTTATATATTGGTATTTAGAGCCAAAAATACAAAATAACGCATACGATAAATTTTTAAGCGATTTGAGAAGAACTTCTGGGTTATCTAATTAATAACATTGTAACATAGTGTTAGAAAAGTTTTTTTGAAGTCGACCAGGCTTCGACTTTTTTGCATTTCGCGCAAGGTGAGTCACCCTATAGCAGCATAATATAGTGTCTTTGCATTGGTCAGGTAGAAACAGGTTAACAGATAAGCGACCGACTCAGAAAACGATTTTTGAATTTTGAAGTCGCCCAAAAGTTGAAAAGGCAAGTATCATCGAGGACGAGTGGAAAATGGAATGAGCGATAGAGTATATTGGCGGCTGTTTATAGTTTAAATACTATTTGCCACATCGCAAGCTTCCAAAAATATAACTAGACTTATTTCATATGTACCAAGCCCTTTGCTCTACCAAATAGAAAAACAAAATTTGTATCACTGGGCGCTATGTCGAAAATTAAATAAAAATTGTTTAAGAAGAGTTAATCGCATACAATTCTCTTGCGTTTCTGGTTCTTACCCAACTTATCAATCCACCCTCGTATGGAAGAGTCTATTAAGACAAAAGTTCACTTGCATCCCCTAATTAAATGGATTAACATTTGTTGTTTACATCTCTATATAACTTTTAGTTCTGGAGCATGCAGAACATTTTTTCAATTTACGAATGCTCGCAATGTAAGTCCACATATTTTATCTTTCTGTGGGACTTTCACGCGATTTCATGATGATACCGAAAATTATTATGGGTCACACTTAAACAAAATCAAATGCAGCCTTCCACACACGTATTACAATATGAAAAGTTAGTCATTGTTGTGATTTTTTAAGAATTCGTGAAAATTTTCAGGTGTAACCAGTTTAAAATGTACGCAAGCAGTTGCAGAAGCATACAAATGGTTATTTTTTGTAATTTATTTTAAATATACAAGCTCCAGCGCATTTTCATCACTTAAAAATTTGCTACACATTGCAAACTTGCTTTGCTTCGCAATTTTTTCGTAATTCACTTAGGCTTAGGAATTTAAGGACCTAATATATAAGATATTTTTTTAACTGTGAGGTACTAGACGAAATATTTAATTTTTTAATTGTTTCTTTCTCGAGATAATGTCAAGCAAGGACTTGAACCCAACACGAACTGAAAAAATTGTATGTAAAAAGGCTGTGAGTGTTTTCCAATAGCAGCAAAAGTAGTCTTATATTTTTCCCTCAAATTTCATTCATATCCTTTTCACAGTTGCTCACTTGCCCATGTCTTGTGTTTCATAAAGAAACTTCGAACATTTTACTCTATCTTAGGTTTCGCCGGTTAGCTTTTCTGAGAGCGCTCTGCAAAATTTCTCTCTTATACCATTTCACTCATGCACGTGCTGAGTAATAAACTCATACCAGTGTTAATCTGTACAGGAACATACTCCCAATAAACCAAACTTTTTCATTACAAGCCCTCTCGCTGTCAAGTGTCACTCATTGTTTTTTACCAAGCAATGCACATTTAAAGTTTAAATTTTAAACCCTCTCGAATATGGATATGGTTTCGGCTCACGCGTTATAACGTCAAATTCGTACGTTTTTTCATCATAACTTAAAAACCACCATGCAAAATTTCACATTTTATAAAGTTTTGTAAAGGTCCCAAAGACGCACAATTTGAGGGAAAAATTTTTTCCCAATCTTAAAACGTTTTTAAATATATATTGAGATTGCAATGAGCTTTATTCAAAATCAGCGAATGTATTGAACCGATTTTGTTGATACCTTTCGAACGGTTAAAGTAAGTTATTAAAGTAAAAAATAAAATTTAATTTTAATGAGTATTTTTTCAAGAAAAGATTTCTGATAACGTTGGAAGAAAAAAGTCTAAAGCGTTACTGTATTAATTTTGGGATAGAAAATTATCAAATACTGCAAAAAAAAAAAAAAACTTTTTAAAGCGAAGTAAAGCATTTAAAAAGTTGTTTTCTTTTTTATGACATAAAATATGTGTTTTATGCCATGTTCTCTTTATGCCGGGTTTGGGCTGTCTGCCATTGTTACAAATGTCAAAACGTATATAAAAAAAATAATCTAACCCGAAAACATACCCTGTAGTAACATTTAACTCTGAGGAGAGCGCAGACTTGCATTTCAGTAACATGTGTTAAAACCGAACACAAAATCCAGGACAAAAATTTAATACGACACTGACAGGAAGCTTTCACGTGCAGAAGAAATTCAAAAATTTAGATCACAGGTCGTGAAAAATTTGGTGATGCCGCTTTCAACATTTACTCCATTAATATTTTTTTGTTCTTGCGGATATTGCCAAGATCTTCTGATATTATTGCTTCTAATATTCCTTTGTCTTTTTCAGCTTCTTTTAACATATCTTATAATGGAAATTCTATTTTTATTTACAATCTTCCGATGATATACCTAGCGCAAATTTTTTTTTTTTTTTTTTTTTTTTTTGTCAAACTTATATGACGTTAGTACACCTTATCTCGCTCGAAGCTCATACATATAAACGCTTGAGGCTGAAGTATCGGGTTAATAACTTAACCGCTATACATAGTAAGATTATAGCATTAATAACACACAAAATTAAATTAAAGCCTTTTGGGTTTAAATAAAGAGAGAGAAAAAATTAAAAATTTTTTTTATGAATTATAAAAACAAATGTTTATGCATAGAGCAAGAAGAAATGAGAGACATTGCCCCACAATCTGAAGTCGGGGAGTTCAATCCCCGTTCAGGCGTCAATTCTGAATTTTTGTTTTTGTTTTGTTTTCTTCAGGGACCTGACTTTTATAAGTATTTTCGAAAAAATTCTTAACATAATTATTATTTTGTGACTAAAATAATTAAAATATTTCATAATTATTATAAAATTTTTTATAATTTTAAATTTCCAATAACTATTATAAATGAGAAAAAAATTTTTTTAATTGAAAAATAAGTTTTATTTTGGAGAAATATTTTTGACGTATTTTCAAATTTTTATAAGAGAAAATTTTTTTTCTAATTGCCTTAGAAGTTCTATGTTTGAAGAAAAATAGTTTACGTCGTCAGCCAATCGACGCTAATACACGGACGGACGAATCGACGTCGTAAAGACGTAATTATGCCTTATTTAGGTTAGGTCAACGAAATATTCTGACCTAAAATGGGTAAGAGCCAATCAATTTTCAACCTATTTTGCTATTTGGGATATTTATGTCCATTGTCATCGAAACCAAACATATCGCACCCTTGGCTAATAAAGCGGCACCATTCAAAATTTTTTAGTAAATTTTTTTTTTAAGTGCGATTGCATTTTTCTGATAGAAACCCAACACCTAGAAAATTAACGCTTACATTGGCTGATGCAGCAGATTCCTTTACAAAGTTTGTTACCCTGCAGCAAGGAGTAGGTCAGTTTTCTAAGAAGGACTGGCTTTTGACCGGTCCAAAACCTACCGGTTAAATTATGGCAGTTCGCTCCATGGAATTCGGCTAGCCGGCGGTCGGTAATTAAGGGGTTAGTTTATGGGTAGTCTGTAAATGGCACTTTCATCAACTAAGAATATATATAAAAAATTTTGTTATTTATTTTCCTCATTTGACTATCCTAAAACCAGACAAAATTACGGCAATTGACCCAAAAGAACTGGCCTATGATCAGCCGTTTTGCGGACTAGTCCCTCCCCTAGGATAGGCCCATGTTAAAAAGGTCAGTTGAATACATTAGAAGTGGAACTATGAGGGGACTGGTACTGGTAACATGAAGGACTGACCGAAGGCTACAATTGGGTCAGTACATATTACTGCAAGTTTATTACAATTGAAGCGAATAAAAATTCAACAATAAAAATTTTCAAAGACGTAAATACTTCTCATGATGAAAATAAAAGTTATTAAGAAATGTAAAAACAAAAAATTGGAAAGAAAAAGTTATGGAAAGACTTATTGAATTGTTTGAATTTGTAAAAGTTATACAAAGATTTTAAATAATTTTCTTTGAAATAAAGGCAACTTTTTTAAAATCTGAAATTTCAATAATTACACAGGCCTGCGAAATCAAAAAAAAATTTTCCCTTTTTAAGTTGAAGCCGTGTTTTTGTTTGATTTTTGTGTGCTGAAAAATTGAAAAATCGTCAAAAAATTCCAGCACGTCAGAGTTTCGAGGAAACCACCATCGAAGATTTTTTTACCAATCATTTCTTTAAACAAAGCTCTTTTTATAGTGGTAGAATATTTTAAAAATTTTTCTCCGGTTTTATGTTCTTAACTTATCAAACATTCAGCTTAAACCAAAAGAATCACACATTTATGAAAACTAGTGACCCAAAAAGATGCTCAAATTTTAAAAACGGTGAAATTTTAGAAAAATTTTGATATAGTTTTTGGTTTAAGCTAAAAGTTTGCAAATTTAAGAACACAAAACCGGCAAAAATTTTAAAAATGTTCTACCACTATTTAAAGAGCTTTGCTTGAAGAAATGATTGGTAAAAAAAACTTTGATGGTGGTTTCCTCGGAATTCTTAAGTGCTGGAATTTTTTGACGATTTTTAAATTTTTCAGCGCACAAAAATCTAACAAAACCACGGCTTCAACTTAAAAAGGGTTTTTCATCCCAGGCCTGTGTTATTATTTCGGGTCCCTGGTTTTCTTTTAGGAATAAGTAGATAATAATAATATACATAATTATTATAGCCAAAAATCAAATCCGACCGTTCAGCGTTGCCACGACTCTATTTATTCTACATTTTAAATGCTCACAAATTGCTTTGTTTTTGAACGATCAAATGGAAACGTAACGTTTATATATAAATATACATTACGTTAGTTCAGTTATCGCAATCATTTATTCGTTGCAAAGTCGAGTCAAATGACAACGCTAAAGATGGTCAACGAGAAACAGAACGACCCAATAGGGAAAAGAAGACACGTAGAATCGGTGACCAGTTGTATGAAGGATGGGGAATTTGACGAAGTAAAGTTTAGTTTATATTTTTGTTATATTCACCTTAACGTAACGTAAACTTTAAATATCATTCAATTTACGTAACATAAGAAAGTCTTGTTCAAATTATTATTTCTAAGTTCAAAGGACAGCCATTTAGGCTAGCATTAAGAAAAATATGTATTGAAATAGTCAGAAACTTGGACGTCTAATGAGACAGAAAGGGAAAATATAAGCACATTTAGGACAAGTTATAAATAAACATAAGTTAATATAAAAAACAAACAAAATAAAAACAAACAAAAAACACAAAAATAAAATAAATAAATACAAAATTAAAAAAAAAAGAAAACAACATAAGTAAAGCTATATATATATATTATATATATACATATGAAAGCCAGAATTTTTAAGTTTAAATTAAAACAGCGGCGATGGATCCAGCCAGAGAATTGACAGCGGCGATGGATCCAGCCAGAGAATTGACAGCGGCGAGGAATCCAGAACTTTCATCAAAGTAAAAAGGCGCAGCGTATTTTCGACAAGCGCTGGCGGTGAATTGCATCGACGTCAACATTAACAAGAACAACGGCAAGCATCTAAAGATGAACAGGTTTTTCGACATCACACACTACAACGGGAGGTAAACAAGAATCAATCGCAGAGATATACAAGAATCAATCGCAGAGCTGCGAAAACCAGAACCAAGATCGAGCGAAACTGAATTCCCCAAAAACAGAATAATTTTGGGGAAAATAAAACCACAATTTTAATGGGGATTAAGTCCCTAACCAGAACGTGCATCGAAAATAGCATGCATACACAGAGGGAATCACAATAACGACAGTCTTAATCATTACACCTTCCCACAATATGCCGAGTCGCAACATTCCACATAAATGCGGACCCTTCCTAAAAGAAAAGGTGAAAGAAATGTTGTGATCATGCCACTCGTGCCGGGAGCTCACTGTGTCGAGCCGAATGAAGAATGCAAGAAGGCAACAACAAACAACAACAGCCTAAAAAGCGTAAATTAGAGCAGTTGAGTGCAAGCCAAATAATGCATTCGAGCAAGAAAATGAAGAAAAGGAACGCAAGTCCGAAGCGATTGTGGAAAAGTGGCGAAAGACGAACACTTCGGCAGAATTCGAAGCGAGAAGAGAGCAGAGGGGAAGTGCAGCGACTACAGCAGAGTTCCCGTCAGCGAACTTAGTTTTAAGTTATTTTAATCATATTTTTAAGTTGAAGTTCTATATTTGGAATTTAAAAAAGTTCAGTTGAAATTGACCCAAGGCGTAGACAACATTTAAAACAGCGAAAACAAAGAGGACCGTTAAAAATCAAGAAAGAAAAGCCTTAATATGTATACTCAATGAGTGTACTCAATGATCTTGTGATATTAGTATGTAAACTGTGATATAAGGGTGTATAGTAATTATTTTATGTGATTATTTTTATTATTTTTACAATTCTGGACGAAACAATAGTTTTAAATGCAATTTTTGACAACTTAAACTACTTTTTATGGCAAATTAAATATTCGAAGAAATAAAGAAATATCTCCCCTGAAGATGTCGGCAAAGATCGACGAAACGTTGGCTTAAAATGAAATAAAGGAATTTTTATTTACATATAAAAGAAAAAACAGGGACCAAGAAGCTCGATTAAAAAATACACAAAATATAGAAAGAAAAGTCTGGTCAGAAAACAATTAAAACACAACGAAAAGCTTTAATGTTTTCTCTAACATTTCAACCCTAACAAATTGGCGCCCGAGCGAAAGTGAAAAGGGAATTTTGAAAAAAATGTTTAAAAAACATTATAAAGATTTAAGGCAACGTTTGAAGAATACACAAATTCACAAATTTAAGTTTAAAAGTTTTCAAAGTTTCGGTGGAAATCAAAACGAATTTTAGCACGAAACATTTGAACTGAAAAATGTGAGAGCGTTGTTTTTCCTTGAAGATTACAACGTTAACAAATTGACAAAATTATGGAAAAAGTACAATAAAAAAAATATACAATATATGAAAAAAGGATTCAAATAAAAAAAAAAAAAAAACAAAGGGCCGCTCCACGCCGTATTCAAAAGAGTGTGTCACAAAAATAGCAAAGGAGGCAACTAGCGGAGAGTGGTGGCTCGGAGGGCACAAAAGGTACTGAGCGGTACCAACATCGGATGTAAAAAAAAAACCAGGGACCGTAACTGTTACGCATTTAATTATAAAAAGCAGTTTTTAACTGTTATATTTTGCCGTTTTCATTCTCCGCTCGAACTGAAATTTGATTTTTAATTTTTGGTCAAACATAACAGTTATAATTTGCCTCTTATTTTTTAGGGTACAAATAGCGGTCAAACCCAAATAACCAAGAGGAAGACAGGATTTAAAACAGCGCAAATAAAGAGGACCTATATAAATCAAGAAAGAAACGCGTTTAGGTTTGCTTTTTTATTACAAAGTTTTTTCCATAGAAAAGTTTGTGGTCTGCGGAAGAAACTTTATGTGAAAAACACTTTGAAACTACTCACAGCCAGGGATCGGCAGTAATAATATTTTCAGCAATATTATCGGTACTAATTGCGGATTGACCAAAAATTTGTATTCTTTTATTCTTGATTATTGAATAAAAAGAAATCACAAATTGCAAAAATAAAATTTCTGAATAATGAAAAATTGATATTTCAAAGTGAAAAAATTTGGATTGAAAATATGAAAATACTTATAAAAAGAAAAGTTGCGATTGCTTGAAAAATCGAAATTTTAGATAAAAGGATTATGAATTGATTGAGTAATAATAATCAGTCTTTTTGTATTACGGATTATTCAGGAAATCAATATTCATACTCCCAAGATTATGGATTATTTGAATAATCAATATTCACATTCCCGAGATTATGGATTACTTCAATAATCAATATTCATATTCCCAAGATTATGGATTATTTGAATATTCAATATTCATATTCCCAAGATTATGGATTATTTGAATAAAAGTCGAGATATCCCATTGGAAATTGGTACGGAAATAATCAGTGGCTCCAGTAGATCCGATTGACATTTTTTTTATACCCGACATAGTTTGTGTCGGGGGTATATTGCGTTGCGTGTGGTTGTGTATTACAGACAGCACCAGTCGCAATATACCCTCGACACAAACTATGTCGGGTATAAAAAAAATGTCAATCGGATCTACTGGAGCCACTGATTATTTCCGTACCAATTTCCAATGGGATATCTCGACTTTTATTCAAATAATCCATAATCTTGGGAATATGAATATTGAATATTCAAATAATCCATAATCTTGGGAATATGAATATTGATTATTGAAGTAATCCATAATCTTGGGAATATGAATATTGATTATTCAAATAATCCATAATCTTGGGAGTATGAATATTGATTTCCTGAATAATCCGTAATACAAAAAGACTGATTATTCATTACTCAATCAATTCATAATCCTTTTATCTAAAATTTCGATTTTTCAAGCAATCGCAATTTTTCTTTTTATAAGTATTTTCATATTTTCAATCCGAATTTTTTCACTTTGAAATATCAATTTTTCATTATTCAGAAATTTTATTTTTGCAATTTGTGATTTCTTTCTATTCAATAATCAAGAATAATGAAGTATGGAAAAATTTATAATCAAAAAATCAAAATTCAAAAATATTTTTTTGCCGATCCCTGCTCACAGCCGCAATTTTGATGGGCGAGTCATTGTCAAGCTGCCATTCCATGGAAACGTATGCTTGAGAGACTCCAAACGAACACCAATGCAGTGATTTTTGCAGATGGTGGATCAATATGTAAAAACGATGAACTCCGCTACCATTACGATAATTTAATGCAAGAACTGATTACACTTGGTCATATGGAACCAGTTTCAGCTCAAACAGGTGACGTGTACTATATGCCTCACCATACGGTCGTTAAAGGAACAAGCCTTCAACCCGGGTTCGCGTCGTATTCAATGCGACCCAAAAACGTTATCAGGAAACTTGTTAAATGATGCAGTAATGATAGGACTTCAACTACAGCATAACTTATTTTCAATCCTGGTACGAATAAGAGCTCATACATTCGCCAGGAATGGAACCATAGAAAAAATGTACCGGCAAGTGGTAGTACATCAGGATCATGTTGATTATCAACGAACTCTGTGGAGGAAAAATCCGACCAACGATATTCAAGATTTCCGACTATTTCGAGTGACAAACGGTGCAGCTTGCGCCTCTTACCTTACGATAAGAGCTTTACGACAAGCTGCGATCGAATATCTAGCGAATGTTCTGATTGCGTCTGATACGATCTTAAATGATTTCTCTATGGAACATTGATTGCCCGGAGCATCAACAAAGGAAGAGTTTCATCAACTGCAAAGGAACACCATACACATATTGGCGAGCTATGGGTTCAACTTGCGAAAATGGGCTTCGAATGTAGATGATCTTACCAAATCTCTTCCTACGGAATTGAAACAACTGCCACATTAGGTTCAAGACGCTGACCACGTTCGAGCACTCGGACTGATCTGGAATACAAAACGCGATTCTTTTACTTATGAAATCAATTTTAAACCGTGTTCAATTCATATGACAAAACGCCGGTTTCTATCTGATGCTACCTTGCTGTAAGACCCGTCTGCTGTTATCTCAAATGCAGTTGAAGCTATGTATAGGACTCAATAAAAACGGTACTTAAAATGAATTGCATATCTTCGCCGACGCTTCGGAGAAGGCTTACGTGGAAGCTATCTATACACGAACTATAGTCGACGGTGACGGCTATGATGTACTCATAGCTGCAAAGGCAAGAGTCGCTCTATCGAAGACAGTCACGCTCCGTCGCTTGGAGCTGTGTGCAATTCACTTGGCCTCAAGGCTTTTCGTCAGATTCGTGAGAGTCTGGATGGATGGCAATTTAACAAATTCGCCTGGACGGACTGCATAATTGCGTTGGCATGGCTACAGAATCATTCAAGCCGTTGGTCGACTCTTGTGTTAATTTTGTGGCTTCTGTTCAGCAATTGTTACCACCAAGCGTCTGGAGACATGTGAGTTCGGAGTGCAATACGGCTGATTTTGCGTTTCGCGGAGTGGCTCCAAACTACTAAATGAAATTCAGCATGTGGTGGAAAGGACTAGTGAATTATACATCGCTGAGATTTCACTCATAAGGCACACTCAAAATCTGTTCTTTTCAAACGAAATGGCTTATTACAGAAATAACAAGCCGATGACGGTACGAAGCTCCCTGCGACGAATTCAACCGTTTGTTGACGAACTCGGAAAATTCTTCACAAATAAGCGGCGCTTACCAAGCTACTAATACAGGAAATCCATAAACGCTAGCAACATGGAGGACCTCATTTAATGCAGATATTTTCGGAGATTTTGGATGGCTGGTTCTTATTGCGTTAAATGTATGGCTATCAATCGTAAACCTCTGTAACAGTTAATGGAAGATTTACCCGCGGCACGATTATCATATGGAAGTTGCTTCTTTAAAAGTGCAGTGGATTGTACTGGGCCCTTCGCACTCAAACTTTCATCCGGTTGTGGGGCAAAAGATGGAAAGGATACGTTTCTGCATTTATTTGCATGGCGACAGCTGCTATGCACCTAGAATTGGTGAGTAACTTGTCTACGACTGCTTTCATGAATGCCTCCAAGATATTCGAGAATCGCAGAGAAATCTGTAGCGACGTATACTCTGACACGGGCGCAAGCTTTGTGGGAGTTGAAAAGAAGCTGCGGCGAATGATTCAGGTGGTCCTAACTGACCCGCCGGCAGGTAACTATTTTGACAACTCGCACACAAACTGGAACTTTAACCACCCAATTCTCCTCACATGGGAGGCTATTGGGAAACAGGAGTCAAACGAGTGAACATTTCGCGAGAAAAAAACGTTTTTGGGTGTATCGAGATTGGGCGGTAGGCGTGGCTGATTTTGATAAAATTACCTACAGGTCTGTATTTCACCGAAATGAAGCACTGTACCAAGTTTCAACCATATGCGTTGCATATATCCCATTTGGTAAAAAAAAAAAACGTTTTGAGTTGTATGGGGAGTGGGTGGTGGACGTAGCCGATTTTGATAAAATTTTTTAGAGGTCTGTATTTCACCATAATGAAGCAATGTACTACATTTCAACCATTTTCGTTGCATACACCATATTTGGTAAGAAGAAAACGTTTTGGGTTGTATGGGGAGTGAGCGTGGCCGATTTGGATGAAACTTTGTTTTTTTTTTTTTTAATTTTCATTATTGTGCGATCACTCCTTTATTTTTGTCCCTAAAATGTATGGGCTCGTTACACTGGGCGATGCATCGAAAACTCTTTTGGCATATTAAGTACACGATGGGCTTATTTGCGGAAAGTTCTAATGTGCTCCTCAAATAGTGCACAAAAAATAGTAACCGCTTGTTGTCTATTACATAATTGGCTGATAAACAATAATCGTGCCACTTACTTTTCAGATGAATTCGCTGGCTGTGAGAGTTACGGCTTTTGGGTTCAGGGTGATTGGGGAGCGCAGGAAGTACCGCACTCACTCAAAGACATCTCGTCATTCACTACACTTCGTGGTAGAACAACAGACTACGCTAAACATATCCGAAACATTTGAAAGGAATATGTTAACTTACCAGAAGGATCAGTGGCGTGGCAAAATGAGTCATCTTTTGTATTAAAAAAATTAAATTAAAATTTTTATTTAAAAATTCTTTACATATCATATTCATTGCGGTGCTCTTGCACCTTCAATATGAGCAACGTAGTGATTTCCTCACATGCTTTGTCCACTATTTTATGCGGAAGCTTTTCCAGCAGATATTCAAAGTCGGCTATTGGCTGCTTAAATTATGCCTTCTTTTCTGCTTCAGCCTTACCTTACCCTCTTGCATTTTTCTTTAAAATCCAAAAGCTGGGGAGCTTTTTGTACAAGTCCGCTGTTATTGCTTTTCACCCTTCGTCTTTTAAACGTTGAGGGTGCCTGAAAAGTATGCAGCTATTCAAATGGAAATACCCAAAAATACAAATTTTAGTACTTACGTTGTAGCTATGCTGGCTATCACTTATATTGGAATCATCTAATTCGGTATCCGGTTCACTTTGAAACGATTGAAATGTTCTATAATTAAAGAAATGAATAATAACTCAAAAGTTTTCAGTTAAAAAAAATGTGTTACAGTTTCTTACTTTCTCTTCTGCGCTGGATTTGGTAGGAAGGAAAAATTTTTCGCAAATTCCCAATCCACCACATCGTCACCAAAACTCGGCTCTTCTTGTGATTCTCCGCCAGCATCACCCTTTTTGCCTTTTGTATTCACGCGTGCATAGTAGCGATAGCTTTCGCGAAGGCTCGCCCACGCCAACTTACATTTATTTGATAAATCTACATTTGTAATATTAATATTATTATTCAAACAATCATTTCACAAAACAATGCCACTGCCCACCTGGTATTTGGAGCAACATGCTTATTTCTGTCAATGCTTGGTCGCAACTGCATCCTTCCTAGGATGAAGCCGGTCGGTGGCGTCCCAAATTCTTTAACTCTCTTTTAAAAGCGATATTAATTCGCGTTTATTCTCGTTTGAGGAATTTTTTTTAGCGTTTTTGGTTTTAATTTGTTTTCCTCCATGTTTTTCTAAAACAAACTCAGAATTTGATGCACTATTTTTATACAATTACAAGTGACCTACCTCACTTGTGAAAATTTCTCCAAGAAACAATTCAATTGCAATTATTTCTGCTGATAGCCTGGGTTACCGTGCACTTTTTATGTCAAAAAACTGTATTAAAATGTGTACTACTTTTTTGCCGAACTGGGGACTGCATGCAGAAAATTTCTTTAAGAAATATTTAAGCATTTCTTTGGCTTTTTTATACGGAGTCATTCCTTGGCGAACTGGAGAGCGCCCTTTAACATTTAACTTTTTATTGAAACACTGCTGCAGCTAGGAGTCTATAAATAAGTTTTGACGTGTTACAAGTAAATAAGCACAGCTACATACATAAAAATTATGTTGTATACAGTTTTTTTTTTTACGAGAGCTAGTCTCCAATAATAAGTATATGGAAGTAAAGTGGACTGCACGCATGTATTCCAATGTTAGCTAGATAGAGAAGTTTTTGGCGGCGTGCAGAGTTTGTACGCTGTTTCTGGATATTCGGGATTGTACGCAACAATTCTTATATCTACCAGTTAGAAAAGTTTATTATGACGTGCGGGGGTTGCCCGCTCTTGCTGGATTTTCGGGATCGCACGAAATCTTTGCAATATCTGATGGTTAGAAATCTTTTTTAATATGTGCGTTGACCAAAGAGGGGCACTTTTCAGTACCAGTTCAAATGCAGTAAAAATAATTTTTAACTGATATTGCAATTCAATTTGTATTACAAGTAAATATGTACTGAGTACGGAAATTTAACTTGCATTACCAGTACTGTTTTACTGGTACTGGTATTCCACTTGCATCACCAGTACTGATTTACTGGTACTGATATTTCACTTGCACTACCAGAACTGATTTACTGGTACTTATATTCTACTTGCATTACATTCACACCATCATGGTGTAAAATACCTATGTCTGTCAATGCTATAAGATCGTTGCAATATCAATGAATTTGCACTTACACAGAAAGAGGATCTCAGAACTGGCTTTTTTTCTTTGGTTGATTTTTCAATATGTTATGTTAGCTACTATCTAGAAACACCGTACGAATGACATTTAAAATTTTTTTTTAATAGTCCCTGAATTATTTGTTATATGGTTTCCAGACTATTGCGTTAAACTGAATTTAGTACCTAAAGTAGACTTTAGTAGTGAGTTTAAACTGAGTTTAGGGTATTTAAATTCAAAAATAAACTCATGAGTTTAGGCATTCGTTGCTGCAACCCTTACATTTCACTACCTTTTTTGAAAACGATGAAAATACCTGTTTGCTTCTTTTTTCAAATCTTTAGAGGTGAAATGAATTTTCGTTTGTTTTAATAATAAAAAAAAAAAAATCTTTCTCCCCAATTAATCTTGTTTGCGCCCGGATTCGAACCTCAGCCTTTCGGGTTCCAAGGCGGAGTCCTATCCACTATACCACGATATCCTTTCGATCAATCAAAGCAAACATCTAATTTAAGTTCGAACAGGCGTGTGAGCTCGTAAACTCAGAATTTACAGTCTGAAAGGGTATTTTCTAAATTCAACTTAAGGAGCTAAATTCAGATTTTAAGTTGACAGTCTGGAAGTCATATTACTGAAATCGTCCTGAACTGGGAAATAAATCGAAAAAGCATTTTCGGTACATATTTTTTATTTTATTTTTACTTGGTGCATTTAGCCTTTCTTAGCTACAGCATTTCAAAACTTTTATCGCTTAACTTTGGCTGTCTGGAATGATTTACAATCCTGGCGAACAAAAACAAGCGTTCTACTGGAGCAGATGAAGGCAATGCGGTATTAAATTTTAGAAAACGGTTTTTATGGATAAATGACGGTTGACACAATTTATCGTTGTGTCTATTTCCACCAGGTATAAAAGAGTTCCCTGAAGATATTTTCAAGAGCCATTAGAACCAATTTGCAAGTCAACGTCTTTTTGACAGACATACTTAGATACAGAAAATATATTATTACAAAAATTTAATTGAAAGTTAAGATTTAAAAATTTACCATCATAGGCTTTGCCGAAATCGAAGAGTATTGTTTGCGAGTTTTGAGGTAGAGCGCGAGTTTTGGCATCGGCTATTTAACCATACTTCACCACATAATTATATAATTTCTTTTTTATTTCTTCCTTAGTCTGTGAGGTTGCTGTCTCTAAAAGAGCTTTTATGAAACGCATTTTTATTTCAGGAACAGCTGACTATAACACCCTTATTTGTGTCAAAATTTTTTTGTTGTGTTCTGATTTTTCTACGTTGTGTTGTGAGTTACAACATTCCTGTACTCACTGTACTACCTAACGTGAACTGAGCAGCAGAAAAAGTCAATCGTTTTCGCAAGAACAGCGAATAACAGACAGAAGAGAACAAAAGAAATGCAACGATCGAAGACGATGACGCAATATCTTCACCAAAGCAGAACTAGAACTGGAACGCAGAAGAAGGTCAGCGATAATGAGAACGACGACTACGTCAGCACCAGCTGATATACGAGGTTATAGAGAAAAACGAAATTGGGCTACAGTTGATTCCACAACAGCAGTTCATTATTGCGGAAGTGTTCCAGATTTGGCGAGAAAGTGCAGCATAAGCACTTTCTCCTTATAAAAGGGAAGCATCAACATCGACAAAGGGACTCTTGATTTAGTATTCAAAGACTCAACTCCGGCGCACGTACTCTTCCAAGGGCCACGACAGCGGAGCGCAGACTTAATTGTTAGATAGGGAATTAGGTAAGTTCTTTCGAGTCAAATAGGAGCTAGAGTAGGATCGAAACATTGTAATTAAAATAACAAGTAAATCAATAAAAGGACTTAAATGAATTCTCTGTGTCCTGGATTTTATTTATAAAGGATATTTAGGTCTATGTAGTAGTCTGGAGGAGCCAGACTGATAAATCCCCCTTATAACTACAACATTTTGGCGCAGCCGGTATTTGACCGACTTTCGGTTGGATTCGATTCAAGGATAAGAATTTTTAGGAAACTATCCTTATGGGTTTGTGCGGTGTGGCAAATGAAAATAAGAGTTGAGTGAAGCGGAACCTTTTTTGGTTTTAAAACCTGACAAAACCAGACCCTGGTGAACGAAGCTCTAAAATTCATGTGTCTAGCTGCGCAGGCGTATGCGGTAGTTTAATCGAAGTAGGTATCCAGGAGTAACGTTTGATCGTGCTCTGCCGGTACTCCTTTGAGAAAAATTTTTATCCTGTGAAAAAGAAAAGCATTTTTTTGAAGAACGGAACAGTGAGATTCATGAGTCCAAAAGCATAAACATAAATAAAAAAAAAATCAACGGTAGCATATTCATCGCTGACGAGGGAATACATTGAGAAAAAATGTTAGCAAACGGAAGAATGAAAATGGTGGGGACAGAATTTTAACTAACATATTTAACTAATATATTTAAAATTGTTGCGAAAATTCCTATGAAACAGGAATAAGAAAAACTAAGAGAGACTCTACATCAGTCATAAATAGATGCGAAATCAATTGTAGCAGATACGTGGGAATTAGTAAAGGAGGTAAATTTGGATAAGGAAATATCGCAACTAATTTAAGATCAAGCCGTGTTAGTCTAATTTACAGAACTTGACGAAGCAAGTTTCCTCATTAACAAAGTAAAAGATACAGTAGGTCCTTTAAGTCAGGTATCAAAAGATAAAGTTAAAAAATTAGAAGAAACTATAACACTCCTTGACAGAAACTGTAAGAAGTTAAGAAAGCAAATTGAAGAAAATGATAATTTAATTAAAGTATCGGAGGAGCAGAACGACACTCTCAGGGAAATATTAAAACGGGCTGTAGGAAAAGAAACAGCAGAGGTGATCGAGCAGGGTAGAACAAGTCTGAAAGCAAGTGAAGAAGAAGTAAGTTATTTGAAACAAGAAGTTAAAAAATTCAAAAACAACTTAAGGATAGTCTGTGGCACTTCTTCCACTCCAAATCCGACACGAAAAATAAGAACGACAAGTACAAATACAGTAAATATTGAATCTTCACCTGTTGCGTTCACAAGCACAGCCCCACCCCAAAATAACATTACAGCGGTGACGGTGTCAAAGACAAATCCTTCTATAAAAATAATTAAACCTTACAGTGACACACCTAATTTTCAATCTGAACCCTTTGTTGCGAGCAGTTTGCCTTCAGTGAGAATGACAATAGTGGGACTCATGCAGGGTCGCAAATTTTGCGAAATGGGAAACTTTGCGAAATGGGAAATGAACTGTCAAAATTTGTATGGAAGAAATTTTACGAAGCGTGACAAACTTTCCCATTAGTTTTCGCTTCGCAAAACATCGTAAGTTATTTCGCATAATTATCTGGGCGGGCATACACGGCCCATCGCGTTTGACAAGCCTAGGACGTAATGTAAAAATAGGTTTAAGCCTTCATTTGTCGAAGAAAAAACCAGTTTGAACATAAATAAACTTTAATTTATCGACAAAAATCAAATTTATCAAATTAAGAATAGTTTTTCATTATATCATAATTCAATTGCCAATAATTCAACCTTGCCGTCAGGCATGTTTTACGATGTGAGAGAGCCTTATCGTGAAGCAGCTGATTGATTTTTGGCAAACATGTCGAACATTCAAAGGGTCGCTCATGAAGCGTCGGAAAATTTGCGATCGCAAAATTTACGAAGGCTATTTGCGACCCTGCATGAGTCCCACTAATGACTTATCCAGTACAAGTGGATGAACTAATGCAAAAGGTACCTTGCTTCTCAGGATCAAATAATCCAGAATCAAGCCTGGAAGTGGACAAATTTGTAACAGGAATAGAATTATTGAAAAGCGTAGTAAATGGAAGCGATATAAGGGACATTACTAAATGCATAAAAAATAGACTATCGGGCGTAGGGTATGTAAAAATTTATCAGCGGACAATAAATAGCCTGGATGAGGTTTGTGATATATAATAAAAAGGCAGTTCTTAAAGCGTAGGAGTCTCGAGACAATAAGATCAGAAATGGCAGGCGCGGCGCAACAGGATACCGAGAGAGCGTCAGCATTTGGGGGAAAATTGGAGTTTTTATTGAATGAGGCAGAAGAAATTATCAATAAGTCGTGGAATTCTTCAGAAGCGGTATCTGCACTAAGCGAGTATAGAAAACTGGCCACAAACAAGTTTATTTTTGCTGTTAGGAATCCCTATATGCAAAAGAGACTGGAAACAAATAAGGATAAGCCGATTTCTGATTTAATCAAATTGGCAGAAGAGTCTGAAGATCTTCACATTGAGAATAATATAAAATCTATTTCTAACCATTTTGTGAATCAATGCCTCCCCGCAGCCCCGCAGCCAATTATTTGTTCTTTTTGCAAGACAGTAGGTCATACTTGGGACATATGCCAGCAGAGAAGGAATACCCCTTACTGCGAGGTTTGTGCCGAATATGGGCACCAATATAGCAGAAAATGCAATTTAAGCGATAGCAAGAACACACGATCGGATGCACAAACTTGCACTTATTGTGGAAGAAGAGGCTATATAGATAACAAATGTTTTGGCAGGCTTAGGAATCTATTTTGCAATATATGTAAAACAAAAGGTCACGAAAGTAAAAGATTTTGTAGATCAAGGCAGGAAAACACCAATGGGCAACCAAATCAGCAAAATATCAGACAACAATTCAATAACTCAGAGCAAAATATATAGCAGCCAAATTTAAACCCGAAACAGCATTTTAATCCATTCAGATCTCAAAATTTGAACACTACAAATTTCAATGAAATAGGAAATCAGAATTTCAGTACGCAAAATGTCAATCAAACAACTAGCGAGCCGGGCAGAGAAAACAATTGCGCGCCTACAAATAGGCAATGTTATAAGTGCTCGAAATATGGGCATATAGCGAGATTTTGTAACGTACAGCAACCAGATAATAGGAAGGGAAACTCTCAGCAGCACGGTCAAGGCCTATAGACCGGAAAGCCCTGAATACGTTCGAAAATGAAAGGCCTAATATAGTTCCAATAAGGACGCATGTAAAAAGAGATGGGGTCAAGAAGAAACACTAAAACTGAAGGATACTATGAATTTAAAGGACCTAGAATTAAACAAAATTTTTTTTGATGAATTAGACGAAAGAGAAAGGTATAATAACATCATAAACTTAAGCGGTAGAAAAGAAATGTCATTATATGTAGAAGATTCTTGTGAGAAAGAGGAAAAGAAAGGATATAGACAGGATATTGCCACAAAGTTAGTCACACATTGTCAGAAGCTTAAAAAGAAGGAGAACGTAGAGGCAGTATCGGAGAACGCGTTTATAGTGTTCCCATGCGGACAAACTAAAACCAACAAAGTCACTTTATTAGTGGACACTGGCTCTGATACAAGTTTAATTAAAATAGAAGCACTAAAAGACACGACAAATTTCAATGTTTCAGAAACAAGCCGGCTTCCTTTTGCATTCAATTTGAGCTGACTTTTTGGAAAAGAACTCTGTTAATGTCAAGGACACTTTAAGAAAACGTACCTGGTTATGATTTTGAGGACGGTGGATTGGCTCTTGAGTTAGGTCGCGGTGATGCTTAAAACGGTTGCGTTGGATTTCGCGACGCGATCGCGGTTCTAATATTTATTCTTAATTGACAAAATGTTTTTTATTTAAAGAAAAGCAAAAAAGGTTTGCCTTCGTGGCGGTACACAGATAACTTCACTTGTGGCTTGCGATAAATTCACTACTGCGGTATAAGTTTTTTTATCGCGCGCTCTGATCAGAGATTTTTGTCGAATACATGCGGAACGGCGAGGCGCGTCTTAGCGGTTGTGATCAAAGAATGTGCCGTCGTTGCTGGAGGTGGAACTGTTGAACGAGAGAGAGCAAAGGGTTTCGATGAAGGGCTCGCCCCCATAGCGGCTTTGGCTACGGCGAAAAACGCACATACTGCCCGCCTCGCGCTTCGCAATACGTATTTCTTGCTCCTGGCTGCGCACCTCCTGCTCAAACTCCGGGACCAGGATTACATCGAATGTAAGAGGGACCTGCCATCCCCAGTTGCTTGGTTGACGAAGTATGTTGCAGTTGCAGAAAAGACGAAGTATATTAGTGAGCAGATGGTCAATTATAAACAAAGAAGAGGGGGAGGGGATGTTGCGAGACTGTTAGAGCAACAGTGAGCTGTGACGCTCCTATGATGATAAGCGGAGCGTTTCAGAAAGCGAAGATGACGTCAATGGCACCTCCGCTCCCCTGATGACAGTGGAGAGCCCTCCTTCTGGATCAAATGGCTTGGGATTCATAACTTTCTGCCCCTAAATGGCCTCGTGCAGCTCGTGGAGTGGGTGTTGGTTGACAGATTCTAGAATCCGATACGTCGTTTCGTGCTGAACTTCTTCGCCGTAGAGATCCACCGTGGTAGCGAGTGGATAACTGGGAAACTCCTCTTGTTCCCGGGATAATTTGAGCAACTCGTGAAGTAACTCATGATTGCCTCCGGAGGAGACGTTCGTCGTAAACGCTTCGATGGTTTTGCTGGCGGTGGGCCCACTCAAAAGCTATTCGAATACACAATTTGATGCAAAAGAACTGCCTCCGATATTAATTTTTACTGCAGAAAACCATGTAGGCAGAACACAGGAGACGAAGATCGTGTCGATTCGGCCAGGATTCATAAAATGCGGATCGCCGATCTCAAGCTTTGAAATGCTGGTAGGAACTTGATTGAAGTCCCTTTTGGTTGGAAACTGGTTTGTCAGGATTGCAAGTAGAACGGCGTCAATCTCATGCTTGTAAGCGGAGCGTCGCGCCGCGTGAGTGAGCGTGCACGTCCTTTCCGCTACTTGAGTGCATTCTTTGTGCAATGTTAGTAAATTCTACTGCTGCTGCAGTTGCTCAGTAAAAAAATCCTTTGCAATCCCTGATCCAAGAGCAAGATAACATGATTGCGTTGCGGTGGCAAGTCTTTTTTTCCATAGCATATTGCTGCGTTGTGCCCGGGCTATAACTTGGAGTCGATGACATTCGTCCAAAGCGATCCGAGCACGTGCGACGACTCCAACACTCCATTCACCTTTTTCACAAGCTATACTGAAGGCATTGTTGACGCGTTGCCAAGAGGTCTTGATATCCGCCGCAACGATATCCAGCAGCGACTCCGTCAAAGTCCCTGGATCACAATCAGCTGCATAAAGGCACAAGCGCTTCAGAGTTTCTAGCTCGAAGTTTAAATTCCAATTGGACGCCACGATGATCGCAGATAATTATTGTGAAATCGAGATTGCATCAATGCGTCTTAATCTCGTTGAATTGTATAGCGACGGCTACTGCCTGTCGAAGCGCACTTGTTATGGACTTTCACTTTCGCAACACCCTGCAAGCTTCCTGCAACCCCAAATTCAATGAAAGGAAAACATATCGGTTCAATATGTTAAATAAAACCGCAATAAATTCCCGATTAGAGTACGTTTATTTGTCGCAAAAAATTTCGATTAAGAACTTAAAATTTTTGGTCATAACAATGTCATGCATAAACTTTAGCAGAGCGCAAGCAGCAGAGCGTATATTTATGTGATATTGTATGCCTATATGCACAGGGATCAAACAACGGAGCCGACATACAAACACGTCTTGAGAATGCACGCTCGATCGGTGAATATTCGATGTTCGATGTGCACTCGCTACTGCTTAACGAAAATTTCGGCACACTATGCCAAAACTGACCTACGGAATAAGTGTGGTTGTATGCATATACATATATCTACACTCATGAACCCCAATATGATATATGGACCAACTCGTGTCTGCTTTGTTTGAAATTCTATCAAGATTCCAACAACGAAGGAGTACGCGAAGAAAGAAAACCGATTCGCAAAGACTTTCAGAGAACCGAAAAAGAAAAAAAAAATTCTCTCTCCCTCTCTTTGTTCTTAACTGAGGAAACGAGGAAACGAAAATAAGATTTCAAGTCGCTACCCAAGCGACACAACTTGTCTTTAAACGGTCTTCAAGAGCGCTCAGAGACTAATTAATGACAGCTTATGCTCTCAGAAAAGCTCTTGGAGACCTTCGAAAGACTAAAAGGACGCAAAAAGGCGGGGCTTATGGGCCTTATGAGAGTTTTTAGACACTTGACAAAAAATCAGTTTTCTCTCTAGGAAGTCTTTGAGAACTCTTTGAAAGATCTTTAAAAAATCTTTAAGAGTTCTTTGAAAGACTGAATTATGATGTCATCATCAGTCAGTGTGCGTGATAGGGACGCAAATATGCTCATACGTTTTATAAAATATATCCTATTTCTTTTTCTTTAAGAAGAAACACAAAAGACGTCCTAAAAATTCAATGTTGGAAATATTTTGAACACAAAAGGCAATATGATATATTCTACCCCACTAAATTTTCACGCGCCTTTAAAATATTAATGTTTTGTAAAAAATTTTAAGTTTAAAAATCGTTATTTTTAAAATTTTCTTTCCGTTTCTTTTAAATTTTATTCTGTAATAATAGAAAACTTATTTTAGGCATTTTCCCTTCTTAATTTGAAATCAACATTTTAATAAAGCATAAAAAAGTTTTGGTTGATTGTTTAGAAATAAAATCATGCAACTTCGATCCAAAAAGATGGCGGATTTCAAAATGTCTTTTGAAGACCTTCTGAAAAGTTAAACGTCTCAATAGTGAGCAGACAAACTTAGAGTTGCATCACGATTTTTTTGTTTCAATCTAAATAACACCCCTGGTAAGAGTTGCATTTTTATTTTCCTTTTGTTATTTCTGTTCTCACTTGATAATGTCAACCCTGCGTAAATGATAAAAATGTCAAAACAAGCAATAAAATGTAATGACTCACTACTCCTTCTCAATAAGTTCTTTGTAAGAGTTTCCAAAGACGTGACGTCACTGAAAATCTCTGAAAGGTCTTTATAAACAGGATTATAGAGGTCTACTCTCACAAAGCTCTTTAAAATGTGTTTTGAAGAGTTTTCCTAATATGAATGTGTTAGCTCTTTGAAATACCAATATGAGAGTTTCCGAAGAGTTAAAAAAACGCTATCGGAAATCGGTCTTCGGACGCTGTTCAAAGAGTTTATTGAGAGCTTTCTAAGACATCCGATTTTTGAAGTGTTCTAAAGACGTTTGAAAGAGTTTTTTGAGACACGATATTTCTTAAAGTTTTTATTATACTTTTCAGAGAGTTTTCAAAGACATTAAGTTTTTCAAAGACCTTCCAAAGAGCATTCATAGAGTTTTATGTCTAAGAATACTCTCCAAATTTGATATCTGTGTCGCTTGGGTAGGTCACTATGTTGTTGTAGTCACTCTTTTTGTCTTGCACAAAAAACCACTGTCTACGCCAAATAGCAACGGGTACGTTAGCAATGTGAAATGCTGAAGTCGAAGGGAAAGGTATTGTCCACGCTTCTACAAGCATTGGTCCAACGGAGCTGATTCCAGGCTCCTGGCACGAGATCGCCAAATTTTCAAGTGAGAGAGGTGAATAAGGGCACGTACCTTTTAATTACCAGGCTCGACGCGTGGATTCCGAATTGATTTCCTGCCGATGTGGTGACTTCTGCGGTGGTTTTTTGGGTTTATTGTACGACGCAAAAGTTCAGTTTCTAATAGTTATTGTATGTAAAAAAAATATTTAAATATTTCACTTGTGCCTTTCTTTTTTTGTTTGCAGTTAACTTATATATTTTTTTCCTTTTTATGCGTAGGTAGTTCAGGAGTTAACGGTACGTTTTTAATTTTTCTTTTTGGGGTTTTCTTTTGTTCACTGCTCCATTTCTTAAAATTTATTTGATGTTGCGGAGCGGCGACGCGCCTGTTAGCGAAAATAATCAAAGATTATGTCGTCGTCGCTAGAGGTCGAACTGTGTAACGCGAGAGAGCAAAGAGTTTCGTTAAATCGGTTTGATTAAGGGCTCGCCTCCATAGCGGCTACGGCTACGGCGAATAACAGCGAAACCCTTGTTCCTTTTGATTGAGAAAACTAAGAAAAGCATGTTTGGCAAAAAGAAGAAACCAACAAACAACAAAACCAATATTCAATACCCTCATTCAGTGTAAGTACAAATTCATTGATACTGCAATGATTTTACACTATCGGTAGGTATTTTGAGTACCAGTAAATCAGTACTGGTAATGCAAGCAAAATTTCAGTACCTATAAATCAGTACTGCTAATGCAAGTAGAATTTCAGGACCAGTAAATCAGTACTAGTAATGCAAGTAGAATAGCAGTACCAGTAAATCAGTACCGGTAATGCTAGTGAAATTTTAAGTAGCAGTAAGCTAGTACTGGTACTTAAATGCTTACTGAAGTAAAAATATACTGCAGTGTGCCCATAGATGGCGCTTATTACAGATTTTGTTTGACGATGATAGAAGAGACACGCATTCTCAGGAATCTAGAATAAAACGAAAGTTAAATTTTTGTTGAAAATTATTTGGAGCTGCTGGTCGATTCTCTTCGAGCGCTTCAAGAAGTGTATGACAAATTTGATAGTCCACGCGCAAAGAGATTTTGGTGATTTTGTAATTTTTAAAAGTGTTTTTTTTTTAGTTTTGGCGAACTCGAATTTGGCCGTTTCCAAACTGACCGCTCTATAAATACGTTCAATTGCAATAAACTTAGAACCTCCTGTTATAATCTTTAAACTTTTGGACTGCGCTCTTTACAGGATATCTATGTGCAAATTGCTTTTACTTCCATACAATTGCAAACCATACGTCCATATTGGTTTTATAAGTTGGTCGTTTAGGAGGATTTGATAATCCAGTTTAAGAGGAGAGCGAGTATTAATTAACCAATGCAAGCAGTTCAATTTAAGTATCATTTGGGTGCTCTTGGCCTGGATATGTTTGCGCCATGTTAGACTTTTATCCAAATGAATTTCGAAGTAAGTTACTTCCTGACTGTCTGATTTCAGACTAAAAAGGACGTACCTGGTATTCCGCTGCTGACCCTGGGGGATGCCGGGTAGGTCGATTTATATGTCGCTTTGCGCGACGATATTTCGGTTTATGAATTTCAAATTTTGGTTTTCCGTTTATTTTATAAGAAATTCAACTTCTTTTTTTCACTTTAATTCTTTTCGTTTGGCCTTTTCACTTATTCAATAATTTCATATTTGGGTTTTTTTCCTTTTGTTTTTCGTAGGTTAAATTTTAGTTTTCCCGATGGGATTTTTTGTCTCGTTGTATTCGATTAAGTGAAGTTAAGAAAAATTCAAATTAAATTCAAATTTCGCATTTTTTTTTTTTTTGTTTTGATTTGATCGTTGTGGTTTTAACGGTTTTGCCGGCGTGTGGGCGAGTTGTTAGCGCGAAGAGACTTTTTCGACAGTCCAGAGGGCAGCGCGCAGTGCTTTCAGGCAGCGCTGCCGGTTAGCGCAGTCGAAGGCGAAAAAGGTACTCAATAAGATTGGTTATTTTGCCGTTCTTTAAAGCCCCGGCTTTAAAGTGGCTACGGCGAAAAACCAACACTGACATTGAGGGATGCCGAAATGTCTTGTTGAGTGCGAACGTGATGTGACGACATTTAAGCTCAATTATTTCAATTCACTATTTCCATAGCCACTCTTGGATTTGGCTGAGGTAACTTTGGAGCTTAAAAGCTACGACATTTATATTCTTGTGTCAACTAAACATCTCTGTGTCGTCAAAAAATTTTGAAATTGATACTCGATCGCTGTTAGTAATATCTGCTGTAAACAAAAGATAAAGAAAAAGCCCAACAACAATCCCTTGAGGGACGCCTGCATTAATTTGAAAAAAAATTTTTTTGAACGAGTTATGTTTAACTTGGAACGTTCTATGTTTTTAATACGACTGTAAGCTCGCGTGGAAGTTAAGTGGTAAGAAAGCTTTTGATTTTGTATAGCAACCCGTCATGCCAAACTTTGTCGAATGCTTGGTGCACGCCTAGAAACACTGATGAGCAGTACTCACGATGCTGATATGCAAGTCTGATTTCATTAGTAATACTATACCTGTTTAATATTAACATCCCAAGCGCCACAGATATCAAATTTGGAGAGTATTCTTAGACATAAAACTCTTTGAATGCTCTTTAGAAGGTCTTTGAAAAACTTAATGTCTTTGAAAACTCTCTGAAAAGTATAATGAAAACTTTAAAAAATATCTTGTCTCAAAAAACTCTGTCTCAGAAAGCTCTCAATACACTCTTTGAACAGCGTCCGAAGACCAATTTCCGATAACGTTTTTTTAACTCTTCGGAAACGCTCACATTGGTATTTCAAAGAGGTAACACATTCATATTTAGAAAACTCTTCAAAACACATTTTAAAGAGCTTTGATAGATACTACGTTTATGCGTCAGCTATACGCAAATAAAAATAATTCGCAAATAGTTAACTCACTGTTTATACGGCAGTTCAAATACGCAAATAGGGAAACATTTCAGTGCTGCCCGACTAAAAAATACAATTGCGTGGCAACATATTCATTTGTCGGAAGCCTACACGCTATTTACACGTTAAGACATTTCGATAATGAAACAAATTTTCCGTGGCTAGGGAGGCAGGGGGAAGAGAGAAAACGCTACCATACCACATCCCCGCGCGTCCCTAGCCCACAAAAAGTGTGTTTCATTATCGAAATGTCTTAACGTGTAAATGGCCTCCTATGTTTTGCATGGGTTAGTTATACCATATCGTAGAAAATAGGATATTAGTTTTTGGAAATATTATTTATTTTTTACAACACGAAAACTTATATTTATAATTTCAATATTTTGTTTTAAAGAAAACTTTTCGATCTCAAATCTCAAAAGCCTACTGATTTACAAACTCAACACCCTCTCTCAATTGGACAATGATAACATATTTCTAATTGATATAAAAGTCGAAGAATTTAGGGATTTCGTGAGTATGTCGGCAACTTGTTGGGTTGTAGGTATATACTCAATTTTAAGGTGCCCTTTCATAACGTGGTCTCGTAAAAAATGATGTTTTATATCAATATATTTAGATCTCTTGCATTCTAGATTTTTGGCCATTGATATACATCCTGAATTATCCTCGTATACGATGAAAGCCTCAGTTTGGTCGATTACTCGCATGTCCTCTAATATTCCCTTTATCCAGATTCCTTCTGAGGTGGCAGCACTTAGAGCGACATACTCAGCTTCACTAGATGAAGTAGCGACAGTTGTTTGTTTTCGACTACACCAGGAAATCGGGCAACCATATACAAAAAATACGTATCCGCTTGTGGATTTCCTATCTTCGATGTTTGATGCCCAATCCGCATCCACATATCCAACTAGTTTACATTAACCTTTCTTCCTTTTATATTCAAGTTTGAGGGCACTTGTGTTCTTGAGATACCGCAGTACTCGTTTGAGAGCTACCCAGTGATCTTCGGATGGACTTTGTTGGAATCTACCCAAGTAGTCCACGGAATAGCACAAATCTGGTCTCACTGACAGCATTAAGTACATTAAACGTCCAAGAAGTTCTCGATAAGGTTCATCTATGGATTCCGGGTTTTGATTTGGTGCTAACTGTAGTCCTTTTTCCATTGGCGTATGAGCACCTTTGCAATCAGCCATTCCGAAGTCTTGTAGAATTTTCTGAATGCTAATTATTTGGTTTAACTTCATTATACCTTCTTCTCGATTATACTCTACAGATGTTCCCAAATAGTGTTTAAGATGTCCACAATCGGACATCTCAAACTTCTTTGATAATTGTAACTTCAGCAACTCAATTTCTGACAGGTTATTCCCAGCGATTAGAACATCATCGACGTATAAAACTAGATACATGATACTATCATCCTTAATGCGTGTGTAGAGACAGTAATCATGGGATGACCTGTTAAATCCAAGTTGAACGAGTGTAGAATTGAACTTCGAATTCCAAAATCGTGGGCTCTGCTTTAATCCATAAAGACTTTTCTTTAATTTCAGGACTTCATTTGGCTTAGCCATCATTCCTTCTGGGACTTCCATAAATAGTTCCTCTTCTAGATCACCATGTAAAAATGCTGTCTTTACATCAAGTTGATGAAATATCATTTTGTTATAGACTCCGACAGCAAAAACTATTCGTATTGAAGATAATTTTGCAACTGGTGCATATGTTTCGTCGTAGTCAACGCCATATTTTTGTAAATAACCCTTGGCTACTAGTCTAGCTTTATATCGCACTTTATTACCCTGAGCATCCTCCTTGATCCGAAAAATCCACTTCGATTTTAAAATTTTAATCCTTCCAGGATTCTTTATCACTTCCCAAACATTATTATCTTGCATGGAATCCAATTCGTCATTCACGGCTCTCAACCATTTATCACGATCTACGGATTTTTCTATGTCCTGAAAAGTGGTTGGTACTAAATCTGAAATTGAAAAAGCTTCAAACAGTGAATGATAGTATTCTGAAAATTTGTTTGGTAATTGTTTTATCCTTTCACTTCTTCTTAGTGTGGATTCTCCAGTACTGCTCTGTTGATCACATTGGACATCTTCAGGTGGCATTAAGGTTTCTGGTTCTTGAAATTGTGGTTCTTGGTAAGATCTGGGTTCTACAATACCTTCTCTATTATCAACCGCATTTTTCGAAACCGAACTCTCTTCGATATTATTTCCAACTTCCCCTTCTTGTTCAATACGGTGGATCAATAGATCATTTCGAACTTTTGCATTATTCGAATCTTCAAATGGAAAACGGTTTTCATTGAATGTTACATCACGACTTGAAATATTTTTGTTTTGTTTTATATCCCAAAGCCGATATCCGTTAGGACAGTATCCTATCATAATTAGGGATACACTTTTAGCATCCAATTTCCGACGTTTTTGATCAGGTAACCATGCAAACGCCTGACTTCCAAAAGTCCTGAGCTTAGAGACACAAGGTTTTACCCCATACCACATCTCCGCAGGTGTTTTTCCATTTGGTAGCGCTTTTGTTGGACTTCGATTTATTATATATGCACTTGCATAAATTGCTTCACTCCATAAATATTTTGGAGCGCTGGATTGTAACATAATTGCGCGAGATTTTTCGATTATTGAACGGTTGAACCGCTCGGCTACTCCATTTTGCTGAGGGGAGTACGAAATAGTTTCCAGAATTTGAATCCCTTTGGACTTGCAGAATTGAGCCATTTCTTTTGATTTGTATTCTCGGCCTTGGTCAATTGTTAGTTTTGATATTTTTAAGTTGAATTTAGCTGTTACTACTGCTTCAAATTCTTTGAATTTCTCATAGCTTTCCGATTTCTTCTTCATCAAGTAGACCATTATGAAATGTGTAAAATCATCTATAAATGTAATGAAATATTTACTGCCATCCCAAGCTACAGGAGAAATGGGTCCACAAACATCAGAATGTATATGCTCAAGTGGTCTGGCTGATTTAGGACGCATCCCATTGAAAGGTTTTCTGCATTGCTTACTTTGAGTGCATATGTCGCAGAACTCATCAAATGACACTTGATCAATGCCTGTAACCATATTGTTACGGACTAATTCATTCAAGCCACTGCTGCTGATATGTCCCAGTCGCCTGTGCCAAAGATTTCCTTTCTCTGATTTTGACATAAATGCCGCTGGCTTTTGAATCTTCAATTTTATTTGGAATAGATTTCCTAATTTTTCAGCTTTAGCGATGACAACATCATCCTTCGAAATGATAGCTTGATTCTCTTCAAACTTTATACATATCCCGGCCTCTACCATTTTACTTACTGACAGTAAGTTTTCTCTGAATTCAGTGCTGTATAGCACGTTCTTCAGTGTAATATGTGTTCCAGTGCTGCTCAATCCTTCCAAAGTTCCAACTTTTGAGACGAGAATGGACTGATCTGATTTCGCAACAAAAATTTCTTTAGAATTCTCCAAGGTATAGAGTTCCGAAAATGCATTTTGCTCCTTTACAAAGTGATCGGTTGCTCACGAGTCCAACGCAAACACAACTTCTGATGTGCATTGAAAATTTGTTTCCTTTTTCCTGGCATCAGCCATAAAACTTACTCCAGTCGTGATATTTGCAGCCACATTATTGTTCTTTGTTCTACAGTCTGCACCTTTGTGACCAAATTTTCCACAATTATTGCACTTTCCTTTTAATCGTTTCTTAATATTTTTCTTATTGCTTTGAAAAGCAATAACTGCATTTTGAGATATTGATTCCCTTGCGCGGTTTTTAAGTTTTTGTTCTTCAGCTAACAAGCGAGTCTTGACATTGGATATCTTCAGATCATTATCAGAGAGGTTCTCCATAGCTGTGACAACTGCATCATATGTACCAGGTAACGATATAAACAGCTGCGACACCAAATCCTGTTCTGAAGGATTTGCTCCAGCTCCTTTTAGCTGACGCACTAATGACTCGAATTTTAATATGTGCGACATCAGATCACCACCGTCATTTAGTTTCAGATTTGCTAACTCCTTCCTTACCAGGGTTTGGCTTTGGCAGTTCTTTTTCTCGAAAGCGTCGCATAAGGCTTTCCATATTCCATAAGAGGACTTTTGGTCCTTAATGTACTCCAAGTAATCATCACTAATAAAGCTTGTTATGATATCCTGCGCCTTGCAGTCTATTTTTGCAAATTCTGCTCCACTCCTGTTATTGGGTTCAGTTGATCCACTTCCTTCGGATAAAATTGCATCAGCACATCCATGGGAAGCCAAATGCTTTTCCACGCGGAACTTCCAATTTGTAAAGTTCCTTCCATTGAATTGCAGGATTCCTGTTGTTTTTTCCATACTGCCCATAACCTATTAGTTTTTGGAAATATTATTTATTTTTTACAACACGAAAACTTATATTTATAATTTCAATATTTTGTTTTAAAGAAAACTTTTCGATCTCAAATCTCAAAAGCCTACTGATTTACAAACTCAACATAGGAAAATCGTCAAAAATAAGTGGCAGCACCTTGAGCTTTATTTGCAAATAGCTTCGTTATTCAAGACTTATTTTCGCGACTTGTTTATTTGCAAATAAGAATTCAACTCAGCGTTTATGTGGGGAAATTTGCTGTTTGCAATATTTTTATTTGCAAATAAGGCATACGCATAAACGTAGTAAGAGTAGGCCTCTATATTCCTGTTTATAAAGACCTTTCAGAGATTTTCAGTGACGTCACGTCACGTATTTGGAAATTCTTACAAAGAACTTATTGAGAGGAAATAGTGAGTAATTACATTTTATTGCTTGTTTTTGAGATTTTTCTCATTTACGCAGGGTTGACATTATCAAGTGAGAACAGAAATAACAAAAGCAAAATAAAAATGCAACTCTTACCAGGGTTGTTATTTAGATTGAAACAAAAAAATCGTGATGCAACTCTAAGTTTGTCTGCTCACTATTGAGACGTTTAACTTTTCAGAAGGTCTTCAAAAGATATTTTGAAATCCGCCATATTTTTGGAACGAAGTTGCATTAATTTATTTGTAAACAATCAACGAAAACTTTTTTATGCTTTATGAAAATATTGACTTTAAATTAAGAAAGGAAAATGCCTGAAATAAGTCTTCTATTATTACAGAATAAATTTTAAAATAAACGGAAAGAAACTTTACAAATTACGATATTTAAATTTAAAAATTTTTAAAAACCATTAATATTTTAAAGGCGCGTGAAAATTTATTGGGGTAGAATATATCATATTACCGATGAACTGATCTCCGTTTTCATTTTTATGTTCAAATAATCGAGATTTTTCATTACAATTTTTCATTTTTTTTATTACATTATAATCTTCACACGTGTCCTTTTGTGTTCAAAATATTTCCAACATTGAATATGTAGGACGTCTTTTCTGTTTCTTCTTAAAGCAAAAGAAATAGGATATATTTTATAAAACGTATGAGCATTTGCGTCCCTATCACGCACACTGACTGATGATGACATCATAATTCAGTCTTTCAAAGAACTCTTAAAGATGTTTTAAAGATCTTTCAAAGAGTTCTTAAAGACTTCCTAGAGAGAAAACTGATTTTTTGTCAAGTCTCTAAAAACTCTCATAAGGCCCCTAAGCCCCGCCTTTTTGCGTCCTTTTAGTCTTCTTCAAGAGCGCTCAAAGAGCTTATCTGACTTGAAGACCGTTTAAAGACAAGTTGTGTCGCTTGGGATGTTGTTTTCTGAATCCAAATTGATGGGAAGGAATAATTTTCTGTTCTTGTAGATATGTTGTTAATTTAGATAAAAGTACTTTCTCAAATCATTTTGAGAGACAAAGGAGAAGGACAATGTGTCTATAAGAGGATGTTTGGGTTGGATCTTTTCCTGGTTTTGGAATCATTTTGAATTCTAGCGTTTCCAGTCTGTAGGACGATAACAGTACTTTATCAAAGAACTGAATAGAACTGTTAACAACGCTACAACGAAGGTATTATTATGTTTTTTTTAAACATTTAACTGCTTTATTGGAGCACTCCTTTAGGATAGGAGTCTATCAACAATTCTTAAAATCTTACACTTAAATTAGCACAACTACATATCATAGAGCGTAGTACGACATCTGGTATTGTGTATGAATATACCTCATTTTTTGATAATTACGGGCGTCGGCTTAAGAAGACTGGGCTTTTATGATGAGTGTGTAGGATCACATGCAATTGAGGGTTGCAGACAAGTGTGAGGTATATATGTTATATGAATAAACTTAAATTATCTGAAGCGCCTCCGAAGGCGCTCGTTCAACGTCGGACTGTTTACGAAGTATAGGAAGTTTGATCTAGACAGACCTGGAATAAACGTCTTCCCACTATTTGGTCACGGCTATCAAACTGATTTATTAATTTTTTTAAAAACAGTAAGGGTGACATTAAAAAAAAAGTTTTTCAGTTTTTTACTCTGGCCCATTTTGCCAAGTCTTGAAAGCGAGTTTTCAACGTTGCATAAATTTTTAGCCGAAATAACGGCGCAACATTTGACTCACACAGTATGTTTTATTTAATTCTAACGAAACCAAGATTGAAAGGTGCATTAAATAACCGTTTTAAAGGGTTCATATCTATGGTTTGATGATTGTTACCTGCATAAAGGGTTGAGCTCCTCCATTGATTCGTAAGGAATTTACAGCAATACCCGCAAAACCATCTACTGTGTTATCCCGAAGCGGTTTAAGTGAAATATTTGGTACTATATAAGTATGATCGCATAATTGATTGGCAGCACAACAAACAGGCATGACCGACTCTGGTTGGGAGCTTTGTCTTATCATCCGTAAAGTGTTTTGTGGCGACAGCCCAGTTACAACTGATTGCACATTTTGTTGTCGTATGTTGCTTAAAATTGCAGAGGGTCTTTCAGAGTTTCCTTGCTTCAATAAGGTTTTAACGCTGTTCCGCGACAAAAGACGGTCTGTACGTCCAGAGCTTGAAGTTGGAATTGTGGATGCTCGGCGACCACAGTTTTGGCAAGCACGGCAACGATTAAGTACTGATACGCATGAGGGCACGTTTCGGTGACCTGTTGCAAAGAGGGTATTTTGTCCATATTCATATAGTGAATTTCGTGCTTGTTGGTTTCTTAATGTTAATTTTGTAATTGAGATATTTGCTTGTTGAAATTTATTGCTGATAGCTTTTGGTTCGCAATTATGTCTTGTCCCCTGATGGTCTACAAATAACTCGATATCAGGGACTACAGATTCTTGAACATTCCGTTCAATGTCCTGATCCTGTGAAAATCTATGCTCGCTTTCTTTAGATCCTTCCCATGTCTGTTGTGATAACTGTAAGCTAGCAAAAAGTTTTGGAGATCGATGCTGCCTTGTCAGTGCGGGCTTACTTGTCGATGCTGATGTCACGATGGGTAATTGGTTATCTTGCGAGGTTCTTGTTATTTGGTGTTTAGCTAACTGTCTGTGCTTAACACTGTTAAAAGCAATCAATGCGTCTGTTTCTTCTGAGCTCAAATAGCCGGAATTCATTTCACCAGGATAATTGTCCACCTAGAAACAAATTAAATTTTGCAGAAAGAAAATTTTAAGGTGGGAGCAATTTATTTATGATAAAAAGTGTCAGTTTTTCTGCTTTTTTGTGTTATTAGATATAAGCGATTGTTTTTAAAAGAGATTGCTAAACATTATGAATAGAAGCACAAAAAGTACCAAGAGCGCTGTTACCGGGGTAATTGCAGTGATAAAACGCGTAAGGCTTCATTTTTACATTATCTTCTGTTGAAATAGAAACAAAAAACACAAATTCTAATAGTTTTCAATTCTTCATTCATATCTTACGCGTAACATTTTCATCGTTTGAAATTTGAACAAAATCCGGACCATTCCACACAGTTGTAATTTGTATACCGACAAAATCAGAATAAGTGAAATGCATTTTTTTTTAACAATTTCGTCGCTACCAGACAAGAAATAATGTTGGGTCGGCTACTTTAATGGCGTAGGATATTTCTAGCCCACACTGTTTATTAAATAAAGGTCTTCTACGATACCCTTTTTTTCTTCCATAAGGTTTACTTCGTACAGTAGCGCAAAAGTTATTTTTACAAAATGAAATTGCAACCGAAAATGGCGAATGTAAGAAATTGCTTTTCTTTCCTTTTTTCAAAAATTTTTCTGCTTAAAATGATGGGCTCACTTTATAGCATTGCGCTACATTCATTACACTTATGGTTTCTTTTCAATGCTTTCTAATATATATAATCTTTATACATTGCACTTAATTTAGCTATATCTGAGGGTTTCCGACATCTTGTCGGCCATCCATTTATAACAATTTCTTGTGTAGAAGGCCCTTGGACTATGACTCTTTGTCCTTGCAGTTCTTGAAATCTCGATGAAATTATGGAATTCTCGCAGTAGTCGCTCTAACATGCCACTGATTTTAAGCAGTGGCTTCTTCGGCGGTCCATTTAAGAAAGGACATGCACATGGCATGTTGGCAAGCCTGACACCCATTGCAACCGATTTCTTATCTTCATTTCTTAGCTTAAAGAAGACGGCACGGAAGGAACCTGAAAAGAGACCATCGAAAGGTTCATATCAGTATCGATAACAATCATGTCATGAAAAGATCTAAGACGTAAATTAGTGCCTGCGTTATGTAAAACTACTAGCTTGTCTACGAGTGAAATTTTGTGCGAACTCCGGCTTTGCACTGTATAAACGCATCACAACATGGATGGAGTATACTGACTTTGCTGTTTCACTACTCAAACGGTGTAAGCAGATCGTCTATGATTGGAACAACATGTCTATGGCTGGGGCAGTATCCATTTCTTTTCTTTTTGTTGTTCTCTAAAAACTCAACTTAATTTAAGATAAAGTCATGTGTTTTTTCCAAATGAATTTTCAAAGAAATTTTTTTTCAGCTCTTTTATTTGAAACACATTCGAGGGGAGCCCTCCTTTTTCCATAATTTTTTCGAAAGCTCCTTTAATGACTCACAAGCTAGTTCGTAGCGACAACGCTCAATGTAACGCTTTGATAAAGTTTTCGGTAAAATAGAGAATATTTTGTTTTTAGATGAACATCTATGGCCCTTATTAAGACAGATGTCTTCTCAAATCTTCCCTAATAGCGTGTTCTTTAGTCGAAGGAATGAATTTTTGACGTTTTTGTATTTTTGCCTGAAATCACGAATAAATCAAATATTTTTGAATTACTGAAAGCTGTGAAATTGCATTACACTTCCAATGCTTTAAACGAAATCATACACTAAAATAATAACTTATTAGTAGGAAACAAAAATACCGACTCCACAAAAATAAAAACTCTGAAGGCAAATATTACCAAGCACATTTCAAAAAAATTTTTAATTAAAATAAAACTTTTTTAATTTTTTAGAATCACGTCATTTTACACAAGCTGAACTTTTCTCAGCGCATGCTTCCACCACAGGTAACCCCCCGCCAGACATCATTAAACTTTAATTAAATGTTACTGTACTGACGTAGGCGTCATAGTATAAAAGCTAATTTTATACATGACACTTGCGTTGCTATAAAAATATGTTTTCTCAACAGTCAGACAGTTTCGACAGTTTTTTGCTAGACAAAAAATCTAAATTGCGTTTGTTGTATATAAAAATAAGAAATTACATTTAATAATTTTATTCATTTTCATGATTATTATCGTAATCTGTATCTTCACTGTCGTCACAGCTACTCCACTGCGTCGTTCGATATATTTCAAAACTTTTTTCTTCTTCTTCTTGCTCTTCTTCTTCTTCGAGAGTGTCTGTAAAAATGTTAAAAATTTAATAAATATGTAAACATCTGGAAAAAATATCGACAAAAAGACAATGCCGGATTAAACGGTTTCCCCTTACTTCGACCACGAGGAATCGAACTGCATAATTGGTTTTTAAGGTTTTCCGCACACTTTCTTACGCAACTTTTTTAAAGGTTTTTTCTCCAGTTTTTAGCTCATATTGTTGTAAAAGTTGAAATTTGTAGTCCAAACTAGCATCAATTGTGCCAAGTAATTCTTCCCAAAACATTGTTAAAATAAAATGCCGTGTTCGGAAACTATTGCCGTTTAAATTTCAAAAAGTTTAGCTACCCTAGTCAAGTCAAGAAGCAAAAATTAAGCACTCGAGAAAGCAAATTTAAATTCAAATAAATTCAAGTAAAGAGAAAGGGAAAACGTAGTCAAACTTGTTCAAAAGCCCAAAGATAAACCACCGATAAGGTCTCGTCCCGAATTCGGTGTCGCCCCATTCAATTTTGGGGCGCTGTAAATAGAGATAAGTATCGTGACAAACATACATACGAACGTGTTTTGCTTTAACATCATAATCCAATTACAGACACACAACAGCCGGAAACAACTGGTCTCTGCAGCTGGTTACAGCTGTCAGCTGCTCTAAGAAGAAGTGATACCAATTGAAAGATCACCTCCACCAAGCATTAGCCTCGACAGGGTAGAAAAATTACACCAGAAGATGCCAAACTAGAACACTCCACCAGTTTACAATCAGGTACAAGTCAATTTTCAAATATAAAAAGCCAATTCAAGAGGCGAAGATCACATTCCGTTAGGGAAATAAATTGCTATGCAATTACAGAAACAAGCTCAAACAGCACTCCCAATAGAATTGAATCTGTTTTACCTGCAGCCACTATTCCTAGTGCTAAAACAACAAAAAAATTACGCAAACAAAATATAAAAGTTGATTCGGATAACAGCCAAAATAAAACGAATAAAAAAGAAAACGAACAGCAGGCAGTGCTGTTCGGTATGCATCGATATATTAATAAAACTAAGAGAAAAAGTAGCCCTGCCAATGACACTAGGGCCAAACTTAACAAAACGTAAACTCCTTCTTCCCAAATATAATATAATATTATAAGCGGGTAATCGTTTCGCCGTTCTAGCTGAAAATGTGATAGATCGGTTAGAAATTTATTTAATAAATCAAAAAATCCACAGTCTATGTTCAAAGTTGATATTTTGCCTGACAACTTTAAGCTAAACAAGTAAGAAAGCTAAAGTCGGTCAAGCCCGACTTTGAAATACCCAGCGTCCCGACATTACGAGCGCACTATGTTTTGCTTCTCTATTTGTGGGCGTGGCAGTGGGGGGGCAACATAAATTATTTCCCTACACCTTTCATTCGCCATGGTGAACCTATGTTGCGAGTTTGAAGCTTCTACTTCTTTTACTTCGGAAGTTACAAAAAATCTTCATTTGTGGGCGTGGCAGTGGGCGGGCCGCATAAAATTTTTTCCTACACCTTTCGTTCGCCTTGGTGAACCTATGTTGCGAATTTGAAGCTTCTACGCCTTTTACTTCGGAAAGTTACGAAAAATCTTTATTTGTGGGCGTGGCAGTGGGCGGGCCACAAAAAATTTTTTCCTGCACCTTTCATTCGCCTTGGTGAACCTATGTTGCGAATTCGAAGCTTCTACGCCTTTTACTTCGGAAGTTACGAAAAAACTTCATTTGTGGGCGTGGCAGTGGGCGGGCCATACAAAAAATTTTCCTACACCTTTCATTTGCCTTGGTGAACCTATGTTGCGAATTTGAAGCTTCTACGCCTTTTACTTCGGAAGTTATGAAAGTTCTCTATTTGTGGGCGTGGCAGTGGGCGGGCTACATAAATTTTTGTTCCTACACTTTTCATTTGCCTTAGGCAACCTATGCTGCGAATTTGAAGCTTCTACGCCTTTTACTTCACAAGTTACGATAAGCCCTTATTTTTGGGCTTATTTGTGGGCGTGGCTCGAGGAGGGCGGCGTCCATTTTTTGCCAGGATATGTCTCTTTTCGTAGTTTACCAGTACACCAAATATCAATGGAATGTGTTGACTGGTTCGCAAGTTACAAGCATTTTACTGAAAACACATTATATTCATTTGTGGGCGTGGCAGTGGGCGGATGTCTCCCATTTTTACTTAGGATCATACTCGGATCCCGATATACCTGTGTGTCAAATTTCGACTTGATTGGTCCAGCCGTTTCGGAGGAGATCCGACCACGGACGGACGGACAGACGGACAGACGGACAGACGGACGGACGGACGGACGGACGGACGGACAGACGGACAGACGGACAGACGGACAGACGGACATGTCTAAATCGATTCAGTTTTTGATCCTGATCATTTCTATATATATTTTTCTATAGCTCCGGAGCTTAATTCTCCCTGTTACAAGATTTGCACAAAACTAATATACCCCGCTTACGCTGGGTATAAAAAAAAATAAAGTCTATCTTAACTAACTTACAATATTTATTGCATATCGGGCGCAAAGCCACATAAAAAAATGGTCCTATTCAATGTACCAATTGTCAAGAGTTTGGACATACAAAATTTTATTGCACATTACGCACATTGTGTGTAATATATGGCGAGCTTCATCATAGCTCAGTCTGCAATAACAACACAAATAATGATCGCAAAGCACTTAAATCAGATTCGGCAACCCTAGTCAAAAACTGAAGTCGTTTTTTTTCGAGCTCCGTAAAATTCGTAAAAAAAAACCTAACTTAGAAAGCAAACAGAGCACCAAAAACTGGAGGAAGTGCTCAAGTAAGGACCGGGACAAAGCTCGCCAACTTTTGCTGCGTCGCCCCATACACAAATTGTGACTTTAGGAATGTAAACAAAGATAAATACTGTGAACAAACATGCATATATACGTGTATAGTCATATTTTGTTGTCTAATTCCCAGGTACTCTCTAGACAGAGACAGCTGGTCTATACAGCTGTTACAGCTGTCAGCTTCACTGGCTTAAAGTGAAGCCCATCGATCGATCGCCCCCATCGACTCGTCAAGACGACATAAGTTATATGGAGTAACAACCCAAGTTGTAAAACATCCCGGTAGAAAATTTGTTCAAAATAGTGAGAACATGGACCAGTCTTCCAGCCACCAGCCACGTACAGACCAGTTTTCAAACTTTAAAAGCCAATTTGAGAGAAAAAGATCACTCTCCGTCAAAGAAATTACTTCTTATACAGTTAAAGATAATAGCTCTAACAGCACTTCTAAGAGCAAAATATCTGACCCCGCTGTAGCCACTTTTGCAAGCGCTTCTATTGAAGGCATTTCGCCCAAACAAAATAAATCGAAAAATAATAACGAACAGCAGGCGGTGCTAATCGGTATGCATGTCCGAAGTCAGACATATATAAAATATGTTCCGGAACATTTTCAATATCCTTTTGAAATTCTGTTCGCAGTCAGACAGCAGAACATTTGTTCCATAACATTGTGAAACATTTGCTTCTGCTCTTGCTTGTCTTGACATTTGCTTTTTTTGAAGAAAGCAAAACAACGCCAATACAGTACTGCTTCAGTGTCAATGACGTCATTTCAGAACTTTTGTAAATAAAAATTCAATTTAATGATTTATTTTAAAAGTAAACAGAAAACTGAATCTTAAAATAAATATTTAGGGAGTAATAATATATATTTTAACTTTTTTTATTGACTTTTCTGTACAATGCTACCAATTTCATCGAATGGAACAAGTGAATCTATTTGTAGAATCAGGCTGTTATTAATGCATGAAAACAGCCCTCAAATATTTTATATTCAGGTAAAAAGTAGGTAAAATATTCAAAACCCTTTACATATTCTCAAATTAATGGAAATCACAGCGTCCTTTTCACCACAATGGAACTAAACACAAACATGTACATTAAGATGGCGTCATAGCTAACGATTCCTTTGTATTCATTTAGACGTTTCTGGTTTTTTTTTTGGCATTCGTGATTATACTGTGATTGACAAAAGACAACAAATTACTCAAACAGATTTCTAATGAGTTGTTACATTAGGATTGGCACATTTGGGAGAAAGAGCTACCACGCTGCCGACAAAAAGAACCAACCGCAAATGGGTGAAGGAGTAACGGAAACATAAAGAAGCTCGCGGGTCTTTTTCGTTTTTAAGTAAGGAGTTACTGGTTCAGGACGAAGAAAACTTCAAGAACTACCTTCGGATGTCAAAAAGTAACTTTGATTTTCTGTTATCTTTGATTGCGGATGATATTCAGCGAAATGATACTCCAATGAGAGCAGCAATTCCAGCCGAAAAGAAGTTGGCAGTGACGCTACGTTTCCTAGCCACCGGTATTATAAAACATATTATTAAATTATAATTTTGTTAAAAGTGGATTATTTATTTAGGAGTGTCTTATGTCAGCTTGGACTATCAGAGTAGATTGTCAAAAGCAGCAATCGTGGAAATCGTGCCAGAAGTGTGCGATGCCCTTTTCACACGACTAAAGTCGTCATATTTGAAGGTAAATACGTCGCATACAAATCACATAATCGGCACATATCAAAATTTCGCATTTCTCTAGCATTTCATGTAGTCTATGTGCGATGTAACGTGCGATGTGTACATTGAAATTTTTCTAGGTTTATATTTGATGTATATCCCTTTTTCTTTTTAGTTTCCGAGTAATTCTTTAGAGTGGGAGGCGATCGCAAAAGAGTTTGCAATAAAATGGCAGTTTCCAAACTGCATATAGAGCATTGGACGGGAAGCATATTAATTTTCGACCACGCCGCAGAGACGGAGCATATTTTCACAACTATAAGGGCACGAATAGTATTATTCTACTGGCTTTGGTCGATGCAAACTGCAATTTTATATTTATTGATGTCGGTTGCAACGGCCGCTGTAATGACGCTGGAGTATTTCTGCAGAGTGCACTGAATGAGACGTGAATGCAGGAAGAGAATCTGCCTCCTGCAAGCTCCATTGGAAACGGGCGAATCCTTCCATCTGTAATTGTCGCCGATGACGCATTTCCTCTACAGCGACACATAATGAAGCCATATCCCTACCACTCGCGTTGCGTAGAAAAACAAATTTTTAACAAGCGCCTTTCGCGCGCAAGACACGTTGTGGAACATGCGTTTGGAATTCTGGCCAACAGATTCAGGATTTTTTTAGCTCCAATGAGTGTGCAGGTTGGAACTGTCGAAAAAATCACTTTAGCATGCTGCGTCCTGCACAATTATTTAATCGAATCAGGCGAAACATCTACAACGGATGTAGACATTATACTACCTCATAACACCCTTCATACCGATTCATCAGATAACCCTTATAATCCAAGGCGAGGCGAGGCGGAAAATATAAGGCAGCAGTATTCAGAATACTTTAACCAAGAAGGGAAATTGGACTGGTTAGAGCCCCAATAATTTTTATTTTAAGTATACTTTTTCCTAATTGCTTGTTTTAAAAAAATTAAATAATAAATTTATATGAGATCATTATAAAGTAATTTTATTTCATCGTATTTTTAATGAAAAATAAAATAAGCACTCCAGTGTGCAAACTTAATCTAAAAAAAGAAAAAATAAATTCAGTTCAGTTCACTTAATCTAAAATAATAAAAATATATACAGCTCAGGTCATCCATTGTGAAAACTTAATCTAAAGAATAAAAAAATCAGTCCGTTTAAATTCACTGGCACAATTCATTTGTGCATAAAAATGTCAGCTATAATGTACACTATTCAAAGTCTTCCGCATCAAACACGTCGTTCATCGACATCTGCAACAGGTCGTATTTCCGTTGCTCCTCCGCTTGTACCTTATTCTGGGATTTCGCAATATAATTTTGAATTATGGCTTGTATTTCCCAGGCAGCACTTTGTTGCAATTCGGGCGATATTTCATCCATTTGCTCGGACACCAACGTGTCCAACCACGAAAACTTCCTTTTCTTCTTCCTTTCTAGCATTTCACGAAAGGATTGGAAGTCTTTTCGCATCGCTGCGAAATGATTCCTCTATAAAAAAATTTTTTTTTCATTTCCTTCCATCAAACAGAAATTTAAATATACCTTCAACTTTTTTGTTTTTTGCTCCTGGATGCGATTTGCTTCCCCTTCGCTCAACTCGGTTTCTACATTTTCTGGTGCTACATTTTCCTTCTAAAATAAAACAAGTTAATAATATTTCAGCACTCATTATCATTTGAAATATTATCTCGGTGTTGTTTCGGCTAATTCTAGTTGCGGTGCTTGTTTCCAAAAATTTTAATTGTTCAAAGCACCATAGCTTTGGTTCATATACATCGGAAACGCCACTGCCGCTTTTCTTGGAATTTTGCATGCATCGTAATTCTCGCATATATTGAGCACGAAGGCTCAGCCATTTGTTTTCTTACGTCGTCTGCAGACACGTTTGGCATAGAAATTTCTAACTTTTCGCGGAACAATTTTACTTTAGTGACATATGGGGGATTTTTTTTTGTTTTTTCCATTATATGTAAAATGACCCCCTGAGTCCGAATCTGCAATCCGTTTTTGGGGGTCGCGTCTGGTTTAGAAGATATAACGATTTGAAAATTGCCGAAAAAAGCACGAATTTTTAGATCATTTTGACTTTTGCGGCGTTGCCAGACTATTTAATTTGGATTTAAGAGCAAAATTCACAAAATTTTGTATGAAATGTTGCCATATTTATAAAAAGTGTGGAATTAATTTTTTCTATATATAAAAAATGTTTTAATGCAGGAAATAAATATAATTGAAATAAAGGATATATAAAAGCGCACACAAATACGATTGTATCGATGTGGCGGCATGCGAAAGCATTTTTGCCAAATTATTCTCGGAATAAGTCCTTCTTTCGAGGTAAATTGGCGAAATTCATGTTTTTCCAGGGGTGTAGAGCAAAAATTTTGGATCCGTTTGTGGAATTCTTTAAGGTAGCTGCAGAAGTATACCAACACGTAAGGGAGAGGCACCTTTCAGATGACGAATCCCACTCTAGCTACGCCATTGAAGTCGATGATGAAGAAGAGGGAAATTCAAATCAGAATTTCGGATCGGCGAGGGAGTAACCCACCAATTGGTCCTTTTCAGGAGCAAGAGTTGAAATTGTGAAATTGATAAAGTGGTGGTGAAATGAAGAAAACAAAGCAGCGCCGCAGGCGAAAATTTTTCACGTTTTTCTTGTGGAAAACCTTAATTTTCTCCAATTTTTTTTTTTATTTTTCTCAATTTTTCTTTTTTTTAATTTCCCCATTTTTTTCTCTATTTTTCCATTTTTGTAAATTTTTTTCCTATTTTCTCCATTTTTTTTCTTCATATTTTCTCAATTTTTATCTTTTTTTATTCGAATCATACAACAACTACTTAAATCTACCAATTGGCAGATTTTTCCAAAACGTGAAGTCTGGTAGCGCTACGCTTTTGCTGCCAGTCAATTTCCATAGTGTTTTCATACAAACTTTAAATTGCGATATCTTCTAAACCATACGTGACCTCCAAAAACGGATTGCATATTCGGGCTCAAGAAGGTGTTTTACGTATAGTTGCCAAATTTAAGCCAAATCCCCCATATGTCACTAAAGTAAAATTAAGCCGGCAGCCATATTCGTTTTAAATTGCGAAGGACAGCACAAAGCGTGCCTCGCAAGAACGGCGAACAAAAACCCCTCTCCTTGCCTCTTGCCCCCCTTACCAACGAACTAAATGTTCCGGAACATGTTTTAGGTATGTCTGACTTCGGACCATCGATACGTTAAAATTACTAAGAGAAAAAGAATCCCTGTCGAAAAAAACGACAATAGGGCCAAACTTAATAAAATGAAAAATCCTGTTTTCAAAAATATATTAACGAGCAACCGTTATGCTATCTGTAAATACAGTAGAATCTCGCAAAAGTTAATCGATTTGTCCCAGGGGTAATCAACTTTTCCGAATTATTAACTTTTCCAAATTTTTTTCAAAATCGAAAAAAATTAAAGAAATAGCGACTAAATGCATAAAAATCTATTTTTGCAAACATAACATGCTTATTTTATTTAAATCTTTTGATTTAAACCATATTTATAATTATTTTACATACCCAAGATCCACTCGCGCACAACTCCTTTTTCACAATAAGGTTGCACGCTTAGATAGAATTTGTCACTTTTAAGTGCTATCGTTATGATTTGCGTTGTCTTCTTTTGTTTTTTTTCGCTATTCCACATAATACACATGAAATAGGGTTGATTTAAGGAAAAAAAGGAAAAGAAAAAAAATTACGCTCAGAAAAGTTAACGCCAAAATTAACTTTTTAGAACGCTACGTGGGCGCTGAAATTCCATTAACTTAACCAAGCGTTTAACTCATTCGAGCGGTAACTTTTGCGAGATTCTACTGTACAAGCGAAGATTCAAAAGAAAAGCTTAACAAAGAACTTAAACCTCCCCCAATCTACCCGCGTGAGCAAAGCTCTAATGCACTTGTTGCTAAATTAGCGAGCGTAATAGGAATTAACAGCTTCCACGTTGTTCCCTTAACAAAAGGGAGTATCCACGAAACAAAAATTCAAACTTACACTCGGGACAATTACCACAGGGTAGTAGAAGAGTTTGAAGGCTCGAATTAAAACTTTTACACATACAGCTAAAGAGTAGCAAAGGCATTTCAGTTGTAATCAAAGCTACCGAACATGACGTTGATACAAATGAAATAATAAATGAATTGAGAAAAAGGGCTTCCATGCTAGGTCTGTTATAAATATTTTTAATAAAGCCAAAGTATCACAACCTATGTTTAAAGTTGATCAATTGCCTGACAACTTGAAACTCTAAAAAAAAAACGAATTTCATCCAATTTATAGTTTAATGTTTCTTATGCACCGCAAAATTACAGCGGAGGAGCCACTTAAACGAAATGGTCCTATTCAGTGTCCCAACTGCCAAGAGCTTGGACGCACAAAAACATATTGCATATTACGCACCGTTTGTGTAATATGTGGCGAGCTTCATCATAAGTCAGTCTGCAATTAAAAATCGATATATGATCGAAATATACTTAAATGCAGTAACTGTGATGGAAATCATTCCGCAAATTACAGAGGTGGTGCAGTTTATCAAGACCTAAAAAAGTGAATTAATATGAAAAAAGAATCAGCTCGTTATCCTACGAAAAATGTTACAGTTTCGGTACCATTTTCCTCTGACAACTTTAATTTCAACCCAGTAACTCCAGGACTTTCTTATGCAGATACACGAAAATCTGCGACCGCTATTGGTGCTCCTACTAGCAATAATAGCAGTCTTGAGATAATGATATCCACGCTAACTCAAAATCTGTCTCAATTTATGCAATCAATGCAAAGCTCACTCGATAAAATTGTGCAAATGCAAACACAATTAATGACAGCACTTTTCGCAAAAATATGAGTGTCCTAAAAATTTGTGCCTGGAATTCGAACGGGTTAACCCAGAATAAACTGGAAATGGAAAATTTTTTAAATCAAGAACAAGTTTACGTAATGCTCCTCTCAGAAATTCATTTAACAAATATTTTTTTCAATCCCTGGTTATATCTTCTGTCAAACTAACCACCCAGACGGCACGGCGCATGAAGGCACTGGAATACATATTCGTCGAATAATCCAGCATTTTTCTGTAGTTTAATATAGTTGTGACTTTATTCAGGCAACAAGAGTCTACGTAATAACGAGAGGTTAAAATCTCGTTTAATCGGCGATTTATGGCCCACCTCGGTTAAGTGTAACGGCAAAAATGTTCGTGGACTTCTTTGAGATATTAGGTGAAAAGGTTCAAGCAGCAGGAGACTATAATGCAAAGAATACTTTTTGGGATCCAGACCATGCAATCCTAAGGGCCAACAACTATACAAGGCAACTATAACAAAAATAATTCTCTTGACTTTGTATCGCCGAGGCAGCCAGCTTACTGGCTAACATATCTTCAAAAAATTCCTGACCCCTTTGATTTCTGAATCACTAAGGGTGTTGCAAGATAACTTATTTCAGCAAAAGCGACAACTGACCTCTCCTGGGATCATTCGCCTGTTGTATTAAAATAGTTTCCAAAAGAAGTTGAACGTTTGTATAAAAAGGAGGGTGTAGCTTCACACTTCAAAAAGAAGCTCTTTTAGTATTTTTCAAAAAGTTTTGAATATGTGGGAATTATTTTTTTTTTTTGCTTCTTAACTACGGGTTTCATTTATTTTAAATAAAAAAATTATAGATAAAAAAAAGAAAAAAGTGCTTTAAGCAAGCACATTTGACCTCCAAAGCCGCGCTAAGAATGTTTTTATTTTAATTTAGAAGTCCTCAACACTTTATTTAGTAACTTCGTTAAAAAATAAAATGAAAAAAAGTGTTTTTAAGACATAAGAAATTTCTTCGACCTGCCAATGGATTCGAACCAGGCGGCTTGAATCAATAGGTTGCACTGTTATTATTTTCTCAACAGGAAAGTCCAATGCTGTAATTGTACAGACTGCTGTTATTAACAGACTTTGAGTATGCTTCGGAACTTGAAGAAGCTGTTAGTGTATACATAGGCTATTTTAAGACATGTTTGTTAAAATGATTAAGTAGTGCAGCGGAAGAGTCTCTGCCTCTTGCCCGTGGGGTAATTGGTTCAAATCTCGTCGAGGTGTGTTTTCTTTTAATATAAAATAATTTTTTTTTATTATTTTCAAGATATTTATTTTAATTTAACTTATTAGTATATTACTGCTTTTACTATTTCAAATGATTTTTTTAACTTAAGCGCTTGCTTGTGAAGTAATTGGGTAGCATGAACAGCGATGCTGTTTGGATATAATTGTATCCAATTGGATACTTTTAAAATCCAAAGCTACAATGATGCTGTTTCCAAAAGAATACATTTAAATCGTTGTCGGTTTCAATCAATGTTTCACTTAAGACGCTATTTACACACGGGTTTTTATCTTTATTTTGTTGTCTCTTGCCCGTGCATCCATCGCTTTCAAACAAACTGATTTTTATCGACATGTCTTCCTGTGTAAAAAAGTCTCAGAATAGACATGTCCTACTTCAATGGATATCTACATTTTGTAGCCATGTGCGTTTACTTGGCACCGCTTTTTTTGGAAGTTTTTTTAAAAAAATTATGTGTAATAATTATATAACAGGTTGGCTGATAAGTCCCCGGTCTAACAAAGCAAAACACATTTTTTTGTCAAAATTCGTTTTTGTTATTCAACATAGTTCCCTTCAAGAGCGATACAACGATTATAACGACCTTCCAATTTTTTGATACCATTTTGGTAGTACTCCTTCGGTTTTGCCTCAAAATAGGCCTCAGTTTCGGCGATCACCTCTTCATTGCAGCCAAATTTTTTCCCTGCGAGCATTCTTTTGAGGTCTGAGAACAAGAAAAAGTCGCTGGGAGTCAGATCTGGAGAATACGGTGGGTGGGGAAGCAATTCGAAGCCTAATTCATGAATTTTTGCCATCGTTCTCAATGACTTGTGGCACGGTGCGTTGTCTTGGTGGAACAACACTTTTTCTTCTTCATATGGGGCCGTTTTGCCGCGATTTCGACCTTCAAACACTCCAGTAACGACATATAATAGTCACTGTTGATGGTTTTTCCCTTCTCAAGATAATCGATAAAAATTATTCCATCCCCATCCCAAAAAACAGAGGCCATTACTTTACCAGCGGACTTTTGAGTCTTTCCACGCTTCGGAGACGGTTCACCGATCGCTGTCCACTCAGCCGACTGTCGATTGGACTCAGTAGTGTAGTGATAGAGCCATGTTTCATCCATTGTCACATATCGACGCAAAAACTCGGGTGTATTGCGAGTTAACAGCTGCAAACACCGCTCAGAATCATCAACACGTTGTTGTTTTTGAGTCAAATGTGAGCTCGCAAGCGGCACCCATTTTGCACAGAGCTTATTTCATATCCAAATATTGATGAATGATATGACCAACACGTTCCTTTGATATCTTTTAGGCCTCTGCTATCTCGATCAACTTCATTGTTACGGTCATTCAAAATCAATTTTGTGAATTCTGATTTTATGATGTTTTCGTCGGTAACCACCTCTATTCAGGGCGTCTCACTGCGTTCACCGTCCGTCCGTGCTCATTTCACCACGCTTGAATTTTGCATACCAATCAATTATTGTTGATTTTCCTGGGGCAGAGTCCGGAAACTCATTATCAAGCCAAGTTTTTGCTTCCACTGTATTTTTTCACCTTCAGAAAACAGTATTTTATCAAAACACGAAATTCCTTGTTTTTCCATTTTTTTTCACAATAACAAAAGTTGCTTCAACAATAAGACGCTCTATCTCACAAACTTATTGATCTCTACATGACGTGCAAATTTTGACACGAATCATTTGAAGGTTGCCACTATATAAAAATAATATGCATTTAATACTTAGCGACGCCATCTATTGTGTGATGACCGGGTGAACTTATCAGCCAACCTGTTATATGTAAGCAAATGTTGCCTCAAAGTATTTCAAAAGAAAAGCTGAAACATATGTACATTCATACATATGTATGTACATAGAATACATTCCTCATTCTTGGAACGGCAACGCCGTCGCATACAGAAAAATGCTTTTAACTTCTGAACCACTAAACGTATTTACTTCGGTTTTGGAACGTATATACCTTGGACCCATTATTCAAAACTCGTATTCATACACCTCAAAATTTCAGTGAAAAACTGATTTTTATTGCCATAAAAATAGAATTTTGGATGAAAACTCATAAAAAGCATTACTTTAATGCAAATCAAGCAGAAAAACAAACAAAAGATATTATAGTTTTCAAACTATAAGCAAATTTGTTATTTTGGCACGCAAAATTCGTATTCGTACACCAACCAAATGTGGTCCTGAGATAAAATCTACTTATTTAATGTGTCAAAAACAGCTGTTTAGCAATTGTCCAGATTTTAATCTATAGTTATAACTGGACATTTTCGACTCAATTCGTTTTTTGAAGCAATGGGACGTAAAGGAACAGAAGTTGGAAATGAAATTCGCGAACTTGTACTTAAACTGCACAAAGAAGGCAAGTCACTGCGTGAAATAGCAAAAATGATAAATAGAACCCATTCTACGGTTCAGTACATTGTCAAAATGTTTCAAAGTCAAGGATACGTGCAGAAGAAAAAACGTAATGGACCCGGACAAAAACTTACTCGTAGATATCAGTCCTTCTTAATAAGGCAAATTCGGAAAGATCCAACAACTTCAGCACCATATTTAGTGGAAAGCCTACTTACACAATACGGAATATCAGTAACAGCCCAAACTGTAAGAAATATCTCAGAAAACTCAAGTTTCAAAGCAGAATTGCGGCACGAAAGCCTTTTATAACTCGAATTAACCGCATCAAAATAGTACAATTTGCCAAAAAGTATATTAAAATGGGTTTGCGGTTCTGGAAGCGTGTTATATTTTCCGATGAATGTAAATTCAACATAAAAGTGTCCGATGGAATCACTAAAATATGGCGAGAAAAAATAAGAGGCTTTATTTCAAGAACCTTTTGCCAACAGTTAAACACGGCGGGGGCTCCGTCATGATTTGGGGCTGTTTCGCTGCTGCAGGCGTGGAAAAGCTGGCTCATATCCCTGGCATAATGAACACAAGAAAGTACATTGATGTTTTAAAAACCAATTTGGGTCCCAGTGCACAAAATTTGGATAACGACCCCAAGCACACAGCTTTCGATACACGTTTATGGATCCTTTATAACTGCCCATATTATTTGAAAAACACCACCGCAGAGTCCCGATATCAATCCTATTGAGAATCTATGGTCGATTTTGAAAAAATGAGTTCGAAAGCATACAATTAGAGATGCTACTGATCTGAAACGCATTTTACAATGGGAATGGCAAAAAATATCCCCAACTTTGACAAAAAAATTGGTGAAATCAATAAAAAACGTTTGAACGCTGTTATAAAACGAACAATTTTTCGGAGTGGGGCACTAATTAGCAAAAAAAAAGCAAATATTTTCCACATATTTTTTTTTTTATTTCATGCAAAGGGGGGTGCATCTTGACGCACCTAAAAAAAGCTACTTTCCGTTGCGGTGTAATTTTTAACAGTCCTTTTAAATTCTATTATAAAGTATGGATACTTTTCAAAAGATTGAAAACAGTCGGGTATTAAAGTGGTGTCTAAGCCACGAAAAGATCCTACCCTAACTTCCTCTTATAGACTAATTAGCATTCCCAGTTGCCTCTTCTTTGGGCCGCGATCGAGCAAAATGTTTGAGTATAAAAGAAAAAAGGGGAATTAGCTGCATTCCCTCAGACCGTAACCTGTGAATACTCACGACAACAATACGGGTCCAAGGTCATAGAATTTCCTGATGGTATGATTTTACCGTAGAGCTTAATGAATATTATATTTCGGGTTTGTACAATTAATCGATAGAATGAAGCTTTTTGTTTCCGAATATATTCGGTTTAACTTTTGGTTGCAAAAATATATATAAAAAAAAAAGAAAACTTCACACTTAAGAATGAAAATTAAACAGTGTTCTATAAGTTCAACGAAAACGCGTGTACAGCGGTTAAATAGTTTAAATTACAAATTACTTGTGAAGAGCGAACTCGTTTGTTCTGTCGAATGAGTGGAAGAAAAAGAGAACCGGCAAAGCTGCTCATTTCCTATTTTTGACAGCTATTTGAAAAAGGTAGTGTCAGTCTGGCTCCTCAGGTTCATCTTGCCAGGGATGCATTTCGCGTGAACATCACCGGTGCAATGAAGAATAGTGACGCCGATCTCGTAGTTGGCGACACTGGTCCAGAGAGGAGGTACCCAAAAAGGGAGTTTTGCTCCATCGGAAGACCACTAGTACGAGGCAAAATCCGGGAACGGAAAAATCGTCAAAATCGGCATTGAACTTTAAAAAATCGTCAAAAAACGCAGTTAAAAAAGTGTTTTAAAAAGGAAATTTGTCTTTATTGAATTCATTTTTGTACTCAAAAAAAGATATATTATATAACAGAAGTATGCTTTCAGCGTTTGTAATATTTGTAAAAGATACGAAGAAAAAATAACATAATTATGCTTTGAGCATTTTTATAATATGAACATAAGCTTTTTAATATATATTAGTATTGAATTCATTAGTGTAGGTATATTAAACTTTAAGGTGCTGATTACACAGCTGCACAAAAAAAAATTGATGAAGAGTACTTTTGATGCGGGGTATCATTTTATATGTAATTTGGCATGGAGAATCCGAATCTGTAACCCGTTTAGTCAGATTGGCTCCAGTTTTCGAGAAAAATTAAAAAAACCGTTATTTGTGAGAGTAGCTACGAAAAAAAAAATTTTTTAAGGGGGGAGGTAGGGGATCGGGGTAAGATGTATGTCAGAAGAAGGGGAATTTAAACCTCTACCCAATACTTTTTACTATTTAATTTGCCAAGGTGTACTTTTTGAAAAATTCAAAAAAAATCGTTGGTTTTTTTGAAAAAAATCACAATTTTTAGTTTTCCGTACTTACTATTTCATATTAAAAGCTACAAAAATGTCATTAAATATAAATTTATATATTTTTTTATGAAAGCAAATTCTTTTCCCTTTAAATAGGTGTATTAAACAAACACATTCGTGTGCTCCTTCAATTGATATAATTCTTTTTTAAATACCCAAGATATCGTACACGTAATAAATAACGTATACGTACTGTTTACTTTATAACAGATACTTTACTTGCTTTTCATACATACTATATATATACTTTGCGTTAACGAGCTCGTTTACATTCAAAAATTGATTGCACAACAGTATAATTCTCATTTGGTTTATAAGATTGGACATATAATATTTGTAATAATGACAAAAAATGCCGTCATGGCAAAAAATGGAAAGAAATTTACGATGCAGGGAAACGGAATCCCAGTATCGGCGCCTGGTCAGGGTGAGCAAGCGGGCCCGCAGGCGTCGTCATCATGCGACCGCAGCCCTCCATTAGTGGCCTCCTTGGCTGAAAAAGGGTTTAGAGTTACAAGGAGTAAAACAAGAACAAATGCTAAAACTGATTCTTCATATCATATATGTGACAAAAATCCTTCTAATTTTTGTTATATTTGCGCGAAATATGAAAAGGTAAGTAACCGAAGAAATATAACAAAAAATATACAAGGTCTATACAAATCGTTCTTTGGTTTCGATATGAAGAATTTCAACGTTCCTTGGAAGCCAAAAATAATATGTGGAATTTGCTATAAAATGTTAAATCGTAAAAAATCTAAGGAATCCAGTGAAATAATGAAGCCCGCCATATGGAGGAAACCGCGATATAAAAAGAACTGTTATTTCTGTCAAAATACCCTTACCGGAATTAATAAAAACAAAAATTCTAATATTCGTTATGCTGATGAATCGTCCTTAGAAAAACCTCTTAGATCAATCAATAATATTGATGTGGATCTGGAAAAATTGCAATCAGATGAGGCAAGTGCAGACGAATCGATCGAATCAGTTTTTTCCCCAAGCAATTCCAAGGCCAAGAGAGTTCCAAAAGAAGTAAGCCAAGCAGAACTGAATGATCTTGTGCGAGGCATAGGGTGTTCTAAAAGTAGTGCCGAGTTCTTAGCATCATGGATGAAAAACAGGAATATTATCAACAATAAAGCTAAAGTAACCTTTTATCGTAAGAGAGAAAAAGAATTTCGGCCGTACTTTTCATATGACGATGAATGCTTACTTGTGTACTGTCACAACGTCCAAGGTTTGATGGATGCCCTAAAGCCGAATTAATATAAAAGTGACGAATGGAGGTTGTTCATTGATGCTTCAAAAAGGAGCCTTAAGGCAGTTTTACTTCACAATACAAACGTGTATGCATCGGTGCCTATTGCTCATTCTATCAATAACAAAGAAGAATATGATAAACTTGCTACCATATTGGAAAAAATTAATTACAAGGATCACAACTGGCAACTTTGTGGAGATCTAAAAATTATAACAATTTTTCTCGGACAGCAATCCGGTTATACCCGTCATCCGTGTTTTTTATGTGAATGGAATAGCAGAGATCGGGAGAGCCATTACAAAAGAAAAAACTGGCCTCTGAGAACGTCTTTCCAGCCAGGAGATAAGAATGTTATAAGAAAGTCATTAATCGAACCATAAAAAATTCTTCTTCCTCCATTGCATATAAAACTAGGTCTAGCTTTAGATAAAAACGGCTTATGTTTTAAGTACATATCGCAAACATTTTCCTATCTGTCCGATGCTAAGCTGAAGGAAGGAATTTTAGATGGTCCTCAAATAAGGTCTCTTTTAAATGACAGTCAATTTGTACAGAAAATGACAAATAAAGAAAAAAAAGGTTGGTTAAGTTTTAAGGACGTAGTTGAAAACTTTCTGGGGAACCATAAAAGTATTGATTATAAGAAAAAGGTATCTACTATGGTGGTAAACTATAAGAAAATGAAATGCAACATGAGTTTAAAATTGCACTTTTTAGACTCTCATTTAGACTTTTTCCCAGAAAATTGTGGGGACTTTAGCGACGAACAGGGAGAGCGCTTTCACCAGGATATGAAAGAAATGGAACGCCGTTATCAGGGTCGGTGGGATGTTAATATGATGGCCGACTATTGCTGGACACTCAAAAGAGAGATGCCCCAAACAGTAAACGAACGTAAAAGAATGCCAATACACAGATCCTTTGAGTGTAAACGTGCTCGTTATAGAAAAGCATATATCAATTGAACGAGCACACGAATGTGTTTGTTTAATACACCGTTTTAAAGGGAAAAAAATTTGCTTTCATAAAAAAATATATAAATTTATATTTAATGACATTTTTGTTGCTTTTAATATGAAATAGTAAGTACGGAAAACTAAAAATTGTGATTTTTTTCAAAAAAACCAACGATTTTTTTTGAATTTTTCAAAAAGTACACCTTGGAAAATTAAATAGTAAAAAGTATTGGGTAGAGGTTTAAATTCCCCTTCTTTTGACATACATCTTACCCCGATCCCCTACCTCCCCCTTTAAAAAAATTTTTTTTCGTAGCTACTCTCACAAATAACGGTTTTTTTAATTTTTCTCGAAAACTGGAGCCAATCTGACTAAACGGGTTACAGATTCGGATTCTCCATGCCAAATTACATATAAAATGATACCCCGCATCAAAAGTACTCTTCATCAATTTTTTTTTGTGCAGCTTTGTTATGTATGGCAACCAAAAAAAGTTGAGTTGCCTCAGAGGCAACCGAACTATTAAGGCAACCGAACTAGAAATTGCGATTACGGATGGCAACTTATTTTGGTTGACTATTGCGTCGCGTTGCCAACTGAAAATCTAGCATTTTCGGCAACTAAAAACATGTGTTTCAAGAAAGCATCAATATTTTTTGAAATTTGTTGATTTGAAACAGTTTTTTTGAAAAGTTTATGCATCAGGTTCACAAATTACGCGATAAAAAGAAATATGTATGTGGAGTAGACATGACGTTAAAAACGACTTTTTGGAATTTCTTAGGTGGGGTGGTCTCATTTTGTAGGGTTCCTCGAAAAACTTTATGGGCCAAAATTTTTTTTCTGTAGGACGACGCTTAGACGTGCCCCACGGGGGTCAAAGTTCACAAAAACCCCGCCAAATCTTACTAATGTCGCCATAACTCTGTAAGGTAGGTCAGGAAGTAGGTAAAATGTGAGAGCGACCCCCATCTTTGCATGCATACAGAGCGAGAGAGACACAAGAAGGACTCAAGAAACGAACGCGAAAACAGTGAATAATACGTTTCAAAAAATATTTGTTTTGAATTATTTTTATGAATAGAAACCACTAACTAATTTTAATGGTTATAGTCTCAAAAAATTCGTCATAGATTGGGGTTTGCGGCATTTGAGTCGAAAATTTAATTTTTTTATGCTAGGATTATTATTTGGCCAATTAGGAGAAGGAACCCAAAATGCAGTTTTAAAAAAAGGTAATAATTATAACATATTATTAAAACATAACAAAAACTTATCCAATATTCTTCATATTAATCTCGTTTAAAAGGTAATTTTGTAAATTTTTCTAATATGCATACCAAACATGCTCGTTCTTGTTCCTGCGGCATCTATATCATAGATTGAAGTTCGTGAGGTATTTATACCCGACACACTCTGTGTCGAGGGTATATTGCGTTTGTGTGGTTGTGTGTAACACCCAGAACCAGTCGAGATAGACCATACAAAATATATATAGAAATGACCAGCGTCACCAGGAGATTCGATTTAGACATATCCGTCCGTCTGTCTGCCCGTCTGTCTGTCCGTTTGTCTGTCCG